>CM054057.1:424605900-425829976 GCA_028641055.1 Alopecurus myosuroides
ATGCATAAAAAGGATTAACATAACAGACATCACATGAAAGGATAACGTGATATGATATGGTCCTTCTTGCACTTGATCTCCATCATGTGCATCATGGTATGATCTCCATCATTCCACCGGCGTGGTACAAAGTACCATGGCACCCCAATCTTGATTCTCCATAAATAATAAGACAACCATATGGATGCCTTCCGGTATATCAATAATTTACAAAATAGATCATCTCATAATAAAATTTGTAACATTGACCATATCACATCACATGCCCGGCAAAAACTAGTTAGACGCTTCTAATTTATTTTTGCATATTTTATGTGGCTTAGGGCTTTCGAGGATAGAACCGTTCATCCCTACGAACATCAACCACAATATTGATGAACACATTTTTAACAACCCTTTGTAGATTAGATCTTAACTATAGTAGGAGAAACGGACACCCCCTTAGCCACAAGTGAGACACTTCTTGCGTACATAGTACACGTAAACTTAGTCTGGGGCAGCTTCATCCTACTATGCCAGTAAGACCATAAAATACTCAAAGAGGCAATAACATGATCATCAATACCCACATACACCTATGTGTTCTACCCGTACAAAACATCTACGCATAGATCTGGCTCTGATACCACTGAAGGGGTCGTTGCATAGAAAACAAAAAATTTCCTACGCGAGAGACACCCGAAAGGCCAAGATCTAATCTAGGAGACGAAGTACAAGGGGCAAAGAGAGGGTTAAGGAGAACACATACCCTCGAAGACACAAAGCGTTACGAGATCAAATCTCGTTGTTGGCGTAGTCGTACTCACACCGATCCCGAGAGCGAGAAGATGTGCACCGCAATCCGGCGGTGCCTCCGTGATCAGTCACACGTACGGTTGATGACGACCTCCGTTCCCTCGATCCAGCGGGGCGTGGAAGTAGAGGATGCCTCAGAACTCCAGCATCACGAAAACGTGATGGTGGTGAAGAATCCCACGGTTAGGGCTTCGCTAAGCCGAAGACCATGGAATTGAGCAGCGGGTGAAGTGGAAGGGAAGTGGGACAAGTGTGTGGAGAAGAGGAGCTCTCACCATCCTTTTATAGGGGAGGGGGAGGCAGCCCAAGAGGGGGTGCGGCCAGCAACGGTGGTTCCCCCACCTCTTCCCTCTTCATGTGAGTGGAAGCTCCACTCACACCCACTCATGCTCCCATTATTTTCCACTTGGAAAATCCAAAGGTTTTCCTTTAATAAATAAATAATAAAAAATTATTTCTTTATTTATATTTGTTAATTCCATTAACAAACATTTGCATATAGCACCTCAAATAATTTATTAATTCTATTAACAACCATTCGACGAAAAACCCTTTGAACTATTTCAATTTTCCCCGAAACAATTTCGGTGCTGCCCAAAATATTCTTCGATATTCCGTATCCTCTCAAACGCCTCATCGAACTTTAAGTGTGTCACCCTACGGTTCGCGAATAAGATAGACATGATCGAGACTCCTCTCCGATAAATAATCAACAGCGGGATCTGGAGATCCGTGATGACTCCTATATATTCAACGATGACTCTCGTGATCGTGTGAACCAACAACGTCGTGAACTATTCCCTTTGTATCGCGATATTTTACTTGTCCGAGATTCGATCATTGGTATCAACCATACCTTGTTCAATCTCGTTACCGACAAGTACTCTTTTCTCGTTCCCATGATATAACATCCTTGTGATCATATCACGTGCTTGCAAGCGGTGTCGATGTGATATCACCGAGAGGGCCCAGAGTATATCTCTCCGTCATTTGGATGGACAAATCCCACTCTTGATCCATGATCCTCAACTAATACTTTCTCAATACCTAACGACACCTTTATAGTCACCCTGTGACGATGTGACGTTTGATGACATCAAAGCACCCTTCCGGTATCAGTGATTGACATGATCTCATGGTCTAAGGAATAAGTTACTTTGTATGTTTGATATAACAATGTAAACTTAATGACTTGATCGCACTGCTATATTCACTTTTGGGTATATTTTCATCACATCATTCTTATAATGACATGACCCCGTTATTAACAACATCCAATGTTCATGATCAGGAAACCTTGATCATCTATTAATCAACGAGCTAGTTAAAAGAGAGGCTTTACTAGGAACCATTGTTTGTTTATTAAACACACATGTATCAACGTTTCCGGTTAATACAATTCTGCATGAGAAATAAACATTCATCATAAACAAGGAATAAGATAATAACCATTTTATTATTGCCTCTCGGGCATATTCCCTTCAGTTACTATTTTACTACTGCTGTTAATTTATTTCTACTACTGCTATAAAACTGTTACCTCTGATAAATTGTTGCGAGCAAGTCTACTTTCAGGTGCAGCTGAATTGAGAACTCAGTTGTTAAGGCTAATAAATATTATTTGGTTTCCCTTGTGTTGAATCAATAAATTTGGGTTTTACTTCCCTCGAAAACTGTTGCGATCACCTATACTTGTGGGTCATCAAGACTATTTTCTAGCGCTATTGCCGAGGAGCATAGCTTTATTTATTTGCTCACTTGATCCGGATATTGTTTGCTGCAAGCCTTTGATCATGGGAAAGACTCGTGATGGAAAAGTCTCTATATTACCATCCACTACAAGGAGAGGTACAACTCTGAACACCTCTGTTGCTCTTGATTCACCGTCTGTTATGAGTAAGCTTCTTACTCCACCACATGCTACACGTACTGTTACTTCTGCTGGTCTGAAAATAATTCTGATACTTTTGATGATGCTTCTACTGTGCTTGGTGATACTGGTTCTCTAGGTCCTTTCCTAGATGTTACTATTGCTAAATCCAAACAAATTAAAAATGCTGAAATTTATGTTGAAAATATTGGTACACCTATTAATTCACCTGAGCCTATTGATGATCTTGATGAAACCTATATTGAACTTAATAATGATTTTATTGAAAAAGCTCATGCTACTACTTGTGCAAGTTCTCTTAAGATTCTTCTTGCAAGACATGTTGTGAAATATAAATCTTCTCTCTATGCTAAGTTTACCATATCTCCCATACACATTAGAGACAAAGATTATGATTTCTCTTTAGATTTATCCTATATATCTATTGTTGAGAAAGGAACCTTTTTGTTGAACTGAAAGTAAAAGTGATATGGAACACATGAATGAGCTTTCATCTTTGAGTAGTTTATTTTCTGATGATACTAAGTCGCGTACTTATTTTGTTACCAAGATCTTCCCTTTCTCATTGAAAGATTAAGCTAAAATTTGGTTTAACAATCTGTCACCTGGATCTATTACTGATCCTATGGATTTGGTTAATGCTTTCTTTCAAAAATATTTTCCTGCTAGTGCCCAACATGTTGTTGTGCAGTACATCTTTAACTTTGAGCAAATTGAAGCAGAAAAATTGCCTGGATCTTGGACAAGGTTTTGTTGTTTGATATGAGCTAGCCCTGGATATCCATTACCTAAAAATGAGCTGCTAGATATATTTTATAATGGACTAACTGTTGAATCTAGGACATACCTGGATAGTTGTGTTTGTTGTGTTTTCAGGAAAAGAACTCCAGAAGAAGCTAAGAAATTAATGGCTAAAATAGCCAAAAATAATGATTATTGGAATATACATGAGCCTACACCTACACCAGAGCCAACACCAATACCCACACCCAAGAAGAGAGGGATGATTGAATTAAATGATGAAGTGATGAAGGAACCCAAGAAATCTCTTAAATAGAGGGGTATTAAATCTGAAGATGTGAAGAATTTACCTCCTATAGAAGGATTATGTAAGCCTATTCTTGATCCATCAACTGTTGAGGTACACTCTCTCCAATACTTTGATAATAGAGACATTCCTTATTCTAAACCACCTGATCAATGCTTAGATGAATTTGATAATTATGTTGTTAAGCAAGACAACTTTAATAGGAGAGTGCAAAATCACCTTATGGAAAACTCTAGAGCTATTGATAATTTACATGGTATTATGGAGAGAACCTCTAATTATGTTAAAATGCTTGTTAAATAGTTTCAAATGGTTCAAACTCAAATTGATCAACTTACTAAAGTGCAAAAAGACATGCTAGCTAATGCTTCTAGAGATAAACATGTTTGTGAAATAATTTCTAGAAGTGGTGTTTCTACTCAAGACCCCTTGTATCCTGAAGGACATCCTAAAAGAATTGAACAAGATTCTCAACAACCTAAAAACAATAGTTCTCCTTCTAAGAAAAAGAAGAAGAGACATAAAAATGTGGTAGAATCTCCTGAACCTGCTAAAGATCCTAATAGTATATCTATTTCTGATGCTGAAACTGAAAGTGGTAATGATGAAAGTGATGCTTCTGATAAAGAAGAAACTGTAGCTGAACCTGAAAAGCAAACTAAAACTGCAAAGTATACTAAGTAGGATTTCATTGCTAATAAACATGGTAATTAAAGAGAGCCTTGGGTACAAAAAGCAATGCCTTTTCCTAATAAGGAACACAAATCAAAGGAAGAAGAACACTATAACAAGTTTTGTGAGTGGATGAAACCTCTGTTTTTGCAAATCCCTTTGACTGATGCTATTAAATTGCCTCGTTATTCTAAATATATGAAGGATGTTGTCTCTAACAAAAGGAAAATCCCTAATGAGGAAATTTCCACTATGCTTGCTAATTACTCTTTCAATGGCAAGGTTCCAAAAAAGCTTGGAGATCTTGGTATTCCTACTATCCCTTGTTCTATTAAAAATAATTATGTTAGAACTGCTTTATGTGACTTGGGAGATTGAGTTAGTGTTATGCCTTTCTCTCTTTATAAGAGGCTCTCTCTTGAAAAACTGATACACATTGATATATCTTTGCAAATGGCGGATAAATCTACTGCTATTCCTGTTGGTATATGTGAGAGTGTTCATGTTCAAGTTACTACTAATTGTATGATATTAACTGACTTTGTTGTGTTGGAAATGCGTGAAGATGATAATATGTCTATTATTCTTGGGAGACCTTTTCTTAATACTACAGGGGCTGTTATTGATTGCAAAAAAGGAAAAGTAACTTTTAATGTTAATGATAAAGAGCATATTGTTTATTTTCCCAAGAAGATTTATAGAAGATATGGTTTAAATTAAATTGAAAATATTGAGACCATCAAGATTGGAGATTTTTATTGTCTCATTCCAATGCCACCAAAAGAACATGAAATTATTATGATTGGGACTATGTCTATCAAGGTTGAGTTAACATAATTATTTAGTGATCAGCAAAGTTTTGCTTCATATGAAAATTGTTCTAGTAACAAGACTTGATCACCCTTGTTAACAAAATGATTTTTAATGAAGAGGGCAATGTTTTAACTATGTTTTCACCTTACCCATTATGTTTTCACCATGTTTACCTCTGTTATCACCTTGCTACTTGAGTACAATCATGTTTTCCATCATCCATATTAATGTTTTCACCCTGATTAGTGTGGTTATACATGTTTTCACCACCCATACTTTTGTTTTCACCACTTCCACCTTTGTTTTCCTTGGTTATTTTTCCATTGGAGTGTCATAGAACCTCTGTAGTTCTGGTTTTGTTTTTTTTCCACCTTTTCACTTTTGTTTTTCTGTGTTTTATTAATTATTAAAATTCTAGAAATACCTCAAAAATAAAGTTTCTCGAAAAATTCCAGAAAAACTACAATAAAAGTTTACGTCAAAAATAAGGCAGAGAGCCACCTGGGAGGCCCTAGGGGGACCCACCAGTCAGGCACACCATGGGGTGGCGCGGCCTAACCCCTGGTGACGCCAGCACATGGTGTGGGGCCCCTGGCCCCCCACTAACTCTCTCCTCTGCCAAAGTTCCTTCTCACACCTCCCAAACTCAACACATTTCCTGGAATCCGAGTTCTTGTTGTTATTCCTTGAGATTTTTTGATCTCTTTGCTCAGCCCATCATTTGTGCTGAAATTTGGCGCATTTGCTCTCCGGTATGTGACTCCTCCGATTATCCAAGTAGAATTTTGTTTGGTGAAGTATTTCTTGAGTATTTTGGTACTGTAGGTGACAACTTATGTGAGTTTGCATGCTTGATTTGAGTAGAAATAATGTAGTTTTTATGCATGTTTATCTCTCCTATAAGTCCCTATGGTAGTTTCCACCTTATAGTTTCTTGAAATCAATTTTTGTGATGATTGTTGAAAAATTTCAGAGATGGAGCACAATGTACATCAACTAAACCGGCATGAGTTGGAGTTGCATGAGGTCATGCTCATGCACCGTGAATAAAGAGTGTTTCCATCGATTTATCCATGCCAGGAATTCACGCGGATAACGGGAATTCTGCAGGATTTCAATACCCTTGTGCATAATGCAGGCTCGAACCATTTCATTGAGGATGAACCTATCCAACATGTTAAACTAACTATGTATGTGGTGCAGGATTTCCACTTTAGATGGTCTTTAACTAGTCCTATGGTCCATTATAAAATTTACAATAAATATGTAGACTTGCCTTCCAGTGATTTTTGTGCAGCTATCAAGGTACCAGAGTGGGGTTCATGTGAGAAGATAAGAGGGCAGCCTAAACCACTTCTGGATTTATATGAGGAAATTTGGCAAGGTAGAAGCTTCACAGAGTAAAGTGGTAAAATACGAGAAATTCAAATCCCTATCATTCGATACTTTGCTTATTTCATTTCTAAATGTGTGTTATCTAGAAAAACTGCCAACAAACTATCTGTTTACGATTTGGCGTTTATTTCAGCTGCCTTAAGATGTGATAGGTCTTATAACTTTGGTGCTTTAATTGCTTACCGTCTCTCTCTTAACCTTGAGAAGGGCGGAATTTGTGAAGGTTTTATTGCCTCGCGCTTGCTAGCTTTGCATGGTTTGGAGCCCCACCCTCTAGACTTGTAGTTTCCTTTAAAGAGGTTGGTCCTTGTTTCCATGATTCAACATAAGTTTCTTTATACCCATGCTCACTTGCAAAATTTATATTTTGAAATAACTTTCTCCAAACAATCCGGGTGGAGAGCGACTAAAACTGTTAGAAAAGTACTTTTGCCTGCACCTCTTTTTTTTAATCTTATTGACAGGCAAGGATGGATGCTTTGTGAGAGTGAGCTGGACGCATACATTGAGCACCACCTCCAGCAAGGGGAGGATGCCGGAGAGGGGGACGATAGTGGATTCGTCCAGCCCTTCGACACCACGGGGATCCCGTACCAGCACTCCAGTTATGACTATGCGCTCGCTGCTTCATCTTCTTCTTGGGCGCCCGAGTACGACCATGCGAGGGATGACCCTCCGTAGTGGGGGTACTTCCCGCGCCGTGATTGATCTCCACTTAGGCCAAAAGTCTAAGCTTGGGGGGAGGTATACCGACATCACACTCATTTATATATCATGTTCGGTCGGTTCTTTGTATATCCATGTTTTTTCTTTTTTCGTCTGTTTTCATTTTCTTTCGCTTCTTTCATTTCTCTTTGTTTTTATTGTTTTGTTCTTGTTTTCCAAAACACAAAAAGACCAAAAATATTTCTATTATTTCTCTTTGTTTGATTCTTTAGTTTCTTTTGTTGGTTTGCTTTCTTTTCTCGTTTCGGTTTAGGTTTGCTTGTTCTGTCTGTTCTTGTTTTAATTCGAAAACCCAAAAATATTTGTTGTTCTTCTTTGGTTTTGTAAAGTTTGTTGCAGAGTTCACCGGACTTCCGTGTCTCCATTGGAGCTTGATTATCATTCTATATTATTCAATCCACAAGTGAAGAGCAGTAATGATGATTTACGACAATCCAAGTTGTGGTGAGAGGCTGGTATCAACTCTATTTTTTTTGTACATATACTCATCGTGTGAACATGCTTAGTCTGTTCATGTAAGGTGTATGTTATTTAACTGATGCTTAGTAGTTCGTGCTCTCATGTGTTTAGTTCCAACTTATTAATATAAGATAGCATGTCGTATGAATGTTTGCTTGCATTGTTTTATTCATAGAAGGGTATGACATTGTGGTATCTCTCTGTGATTGTTTCGCTTGAATCGACGTGGCACATGCTCACGCATTCTATGACTAAAAACAAAAGGTCAATTAAGCCTCGATGATTTATTTTGCCTCAGAGTATTTGTATTATTTTTATGCCCATGTTAATTTTGTTTTGTCGCAAGCATGATTATGACAGTTGTTGCTCTTTTGATTGTCGCTCCCCGTCTATTGCTAGCCTTCACATGTACTGATTATGAGCTCTACTCGTGCATCCAAACCCCAAAAGCCAAAGTTTTCCAAATGTGTCCACCATACCTACCTATATATGTTGTATTTAACTGCCACTCCGAGTAAATTTCTCGTGTGCTACCTTTAAAACCTTCGAAAAATTATTCCTGTTTTGTGCTCCTGTTTTAGCTCATGAGGACGTAAATTGAGAATCTTTATCTCACTTGTTGATTGGATTCCACACCTTGGACTAGTGGCTTCATCCGCTTATCCAATGATAGAAGAGCCGGCAGCGGGGTGCCTAGCCCCAAATTAATACAATTAATTCTGTTCACTATTTTTTCCCCTGATTTATCAGTCAATGCATAATTGTGTAAACAAAAGAGAAAGAGGGATGACCTTCTACCCAGATGCGTCCTTCTATGGGAGCCGCTCTTGTGAATTCTAGTTGGCTTGTGACGTACTGTATTGTCTGTTTACCATTCCTTGACATAAGCATACACCTCTCTTAAAAATGTTTTCAATACCTATGTTTAATAAAATAAAATATCTAGCACATGAGTTAATCCCTGCTTCCCTCTACGAAGGTCCTTTGTTTTGTTTTTATGTTGAGTCTTCACCTTCTCGCTTTATGCACCTTCTTGAGAGCATGGCTGTTATTCTTAGTGTAATGTGCTTGTCCCAAAACAAGGTTGATAGTGGTATATCTTTGATGCTTGTATCTTTGATATCTTTATTTCTAGTCTTCATTTGAACTTCAGAGGTGCCCTGGCATTTATATTTTGCTCCACTATTAAGGGCAAGCGAGTACACTTTATCACACCCTCTTATGAGCATTGCAATCTTGCATATTGATATACTTCATGTTGTTTATGATTAGTTTGTTGGCATCTCTTCATGGTTTTCATAATTGCTCGGTGACTTTTATTTTCCATACATCTTATTATGAATTGCCTCAGCACTTGATTATGTAGTGAGTATATTTACATCATATGAAACAAACGTGTTCGTAAAAGTCTTTTATCGCACTCAGTTTTCACTTAATTGCTTGAGGACAAGCAATAAGCTAAGCTTGGGGGGGGGGTTGGTACGTAAAAAACGTATCTCCTTTTTTAGGTGCAGCTGAATTGACAACTCGGTTGTTAAGGCTAATGAATATTGTTTGGCTCCCCTTGTGTCGAATCAATAAATTTGGGTTTTACTTCCCTCGAAGACTGTTGCGATCCCCTATACTTGTGGGTCATCAGTAGCCACGAAGCCCTTCAGGAAGGAAAGATGCCACCTAAAGGCTGCACCGAGTCGGTGCCGGACGAGCTGACAAGAATTTCTCCCAAAAAAACCTATCCACAACCTCCGAATGTTCCATCGCACAAGAATCCCGCAAGGACAAAGCCTCTCCATCCTAGCCTCTGGCCGCCCACCAACTTGCACCACTACAGTCACGAAGCCGCAAACGTCCACCATGAGGTCTGCTAGACGGAGGTGAGGAGTAGCTCAACTCGGGGCCAATGGTACCGAAGATGCGCAGGAGGGAACTGCCTCAACCGCTGAAAATGCTCGTCGACCGGACGCGGCCGCATGCACACCAGTCCCAGTTAGGTCCAGCCACACTGCCAGTCCCAAGAGGGTCCAGCCGGGCCCAAATCGGTCCCATAAAGCCCGCAGCCACGCTGCAACAAGGGCTGATCCGTGCGTCAGTCAAGTCGTGTGGCTGGAAATCCTCCTCCTTCCCGGGCTGGCGCACCCGCTTTGAGCTCTCCGGGGGAATCAACCCGTCCTTCTGCATCTGGCGCAGGCTCTCTAGAGTCACGTTCAAAAAACACCACTTGCGAGTCTTCTTCGGGTGAGCCGATGAAGCCACACACCCTCTTCTGGTCGACTTCGCCGCCGCGGGGCGCTTTCTCTTGCCACCACCGTCCATGGAGGTTTTCCTCGAGGAACAAGAAAGGAGAGTGAGCGCTGAGGAAGAAAATGGAGGAAAATGCCAAGGGAAAGATTCACTTTTCCCCACGGACCCCATTTTATACTATGGCGGGATCAACCTGGGCCACTAATCTTCGCCGAAGAGGGGCACATGGCGCTGATCCCGACTGCCACGCACCCTGTGAAGGTGAAAAGCTTATGGGCGGTTGCCCTCCACAATCCATAAATCACCCACGCGTAATATACTATGCACTAAGCGGGAAAACCGGCGCACGACGGCTGGTTTCCGGTCAAAAAGCTGGCAAGCTGGCCCCACCACGTCTTGTCACACTGCTGTCACTGCTGATGCATGTAAAATGCATACATGAACTTTGCATGTTATTAGTTGTTTTTCCTACATATTAGCAACTTATATTCATGTTTTATAATGATTTGGGGGATTTTCTAAACAATCCCCCTTCTTTTGGTTCTAACCCTGTTTTTCCAGAAAACGTACTTTTTAGTGTTTCAGACTTTCCGGGAGCTTCGGGACTCCAAAAAGGGCAAGGCCAAAGAGCACGGTTCAGAATTTTTGAGACGAAGAACATGGGCCAAAGTATAGGGCCAAGAGGCCAACCAGGTGGCAAATAGGACCCTCCACGCGGCCAGATTCCTTGGCCGCGTGAGAGCCCCCTTTTTGCCCCCGTGCCTCCGATGCCGTCGATCTTTCTTATCCCGAGTGTCTCGTGACCTAAAAACGACTATATAAAGGGTCCCCTGGCCTTTTCGAGGGGGAGGCGGCGCCGAGAGACAAAACCACGAAACAGAGAGACAGAAGGCTGCCGCCGGAGAAGATCAGAGGGGGGAAACGCCGCCGGGATCACCCCCGGAGGGCTCCACCCCCCTCCGACGTGTTCATCATCAACATCTACAGCAAGATCAGCTCCATCTCTCCACTGTAATCTCTTGGCAAACACGATGTATGATGCAATACTATATTCCCTTGATGTATTGTGTCTCCCCGTCTATGTTTGAGTAGTGAATTGTTCTTGGCAATGGTGAAATAGTTCGTTGATTGGTTGCATACAAGTTTGTTATCTTCTATGATTGTCTTTATGTACAATATATGAGTGCACGCATATGTTGGGGAATGCATGTAAGGTGATCACCGGTAGCATAATGGAGTGGTGGTGACTTGGGAGTGACAGTAACCTGAGACAGAGCCACAAAGTTAAGTTATTGGGGGATATATATAGGGGGCCTTAGAACGTAAGGCTATGGTGGGACTTTACGTCTTAATCAATCTTGTGCAGTCATTTACTTGGCCACATGATCCATCATAAGGTGTTGTAGATCATTTACTTGACTATACCTATTCATGGCTCCTTCCTAGAAGAAACAACTAAGACTAAAACATGTGCTTCACTAATTGTGACAACCACACGAACGAAACACCTATTGCTAGAACACTTGCTCCCTTGAGATACTTGAGATATTTGCTGCTTGCTACTTGTGAAACTTTCTTAGAAACTTGCATTTTAAACTTGCTTCAATAGTTACTAGACAAACCACACTCCACGTCACTTGCTTTTAATTAGTTAGTTCCTTTTAGTCAAACTTATTGCTTTGCATAAACAGCCATATAAGAGGGTTATAGGGCTTTAGAGAATAGATAACTTACCTTCAGCTCCTCGTGGGTTCGACACTCAAATACTTATCGAAAGGTACTACAATTGATCTCCTGCACTTGGGAGTCATCAAGCACTTTTCTGGCGCCGTTGCCGGGGAGCGTTGTGCTAAGATTTTATTCTTGTTTGCATTGCATACTAACATATAAACCTAAAACACAAAAAAAAATTATAAAATGGAAAACAACCAAACAATTTTAGAACTGTTTAATATCTACCTTGAATTAGGACATGAAGTGTTTGAGGAGAAATTGAAAAATTATTTGCACAACAATCATATTTGTGGTAGTACTAATTCTTTGAACACCTTTATTGCTAAGGAAAACCTTGAGCTTGGGGAAGTTTGTCTTGATGAATATGATAATTTTAGTCCCCCTACTATTGAGGATAAAAATGATATACTTGCTGATTCTATGGAAAGTTTTAAGCTTGGGGAAATTGGTTTTGATGAGCATGATATTTCTAGTTCCCCAAGCTTGGAGGAGAAAATTCACTTTGATGATACTATGCCTCCTATATATGATGATTGCAATGAAAATTATGAATGTTTAACTCCCACTATCACTAATGAGGATTTTACTTATGTGGAGAGTAGTGATTCTTTTATGCATGTGGCTCATGATAAGAATGTTTTATGTGATATTCATATTGTTGAATCTATTCATGATGCCACTGAAAATTATTATGAGAGAGGGAAACATGGTTACACATATTTCAACAATATTAAGTTTCCCCTCTTTATGCTGAAAGTATTGAAGTTGCACTTGATCTACCTTTCTATGCTTTCTATTATGTGCTTCTTTTATTTGTTTCATTACAAAATGCCAATGCATAGGAAATGGGTTAGACTTAAAAATAAATTGTTTAAATTTTTTTTTGGTGTGTTCCTTATGCTTTAATTTCTTGTTCGGTTTGAGCACACATTTATGTCTTTACAACATGTAAAATGCCTTTACCTACTGTTATGTATCATTTAGTTTAAAATTTTGATTTTATAAAAAATTTGGTAAAGTAAATGAGAAGGATGAGTAATGGAGAAGTTGGGGTCGACCTTGAACATGTGTTGTTCATGCCAATGAAACCATTGCAAAGTCTCTATCATTAAAACTTTTTCCAAAGCTAAAAACAATAAAAATATTAGTTCACTACTGTAACATCACATTTCTGTCTTATTTCTCATCTTAAATGGCAAGAATAATCTTATATGAGAGATAGGATTAAACAATAGTAATTAGCTGTCAAGAAAACAGATTCCTGAACTTCACTGCGAAAAATGTTTAAAATCACAGAAGTGGAATTTTAACCTGGTAATTTACGACAGAAATATTTAGTTATCACTACATATTTCATTAGTTTTAAGTTTTCTGATTTGAGCAACTTAAGTGCCTCTAAAAATTCACTCTTTACGGGCTGTTCAGTTTTTGGCAGATTATGTCTTTATTTTGCATTGCTCTCATTACTTGTGTTTTGTGTGGTTCTTTTGATTAAAGAGCAATGCACAACTGTAATAACAGTAGTTAATATTTAGAATCAACTCATGATGTGTATTTGCTGTACCTATGTGGATTTTATTTATGGAGGCACTAACCCCTCTAATCAAGTTTTATGTTGAGATTTGTGTAAGAAGAATTTTTCAGGAGGAAGAGTTGAATGAGATGAACAAAGATCAAGAGGGACAACCAATCAAGATTGGGTATGTACCCCTGGGATCACCCTACATGTATCAAATAATTACAAGAATCCAATCTTGGGGATGCCGAGCCACCTCACTCCAACCATCATGATGTTAAGTAAGTAAAACCTAGCTATATGGCTATAAAGAAAGCGCTTTACGGGAGGCAACCCGGTTGTTTTTGTTTGGATTTTCCTAGTGTCCTCTTGCTGTCTCAAGTGATTAGTTTTTTTGTTTCAATTCTGTAGTTTTCAATAAAGAGTCAAGTCAAACCCATTTGGACTTATAAGTTGCCATCCTAGTGCATGGAATTTCTGTTTCAGCACGAGTATGCTCACCGTATGATTTTACGTTTTTTATTGGTATGTCGGATTGAGCTAATGTTTTAGTATGTTCTGCAACTTTTCGTTATCTGTAAGCATAAAAATTGGCTTAATTTTTTGACGAGTCTAGCTTAGGGAAAAACGTTCGTTTTGCTGCTGTTGCTTTTCTGGACAGATTCTGCCTTCTTTTGTTTTATGCACTCTTTGGGCTTGGGAATCGAATTTCCATGATTCTTTCAAGCAAGAGAGTGAACATACAACATAATGAACCTTATTGTCTATCTACTGTATCATTTGATTTGGAATTTTGCACAGCAATCATGTGATTTGTTTGTCCTTGCTAATCTCACCCCACAGAAAAAGAATGGGAGAAACATGTTTTGTGAAGTTTTTTCACAGGGAATAGAGGAGCTGCGCCTCAAGACATCCAAGAATGGTGAAAGCCATAAGATTGGGGATGTGATGAACACCCCACTGAAGCTACACTCTTTTGGTTAGCACACGTCTACTTTCTGTTTTTCTAAGCAAAGCATTTATCGTAGAGACTTGTGTAAGGACCCCAGACCGGCAGTCTGAAACCCTCCGTATGCATACATTCACGATCACAGAAAGATCAGTCGTGAACAACATACACAGTTGGCACACAGAAATACATCATCCATTACACGAATACATAAAGGTATTACATAAAAGATCACATGATCAAGTTTAACGCAACTGCCACAAAGGCAGGCAACTTAACCATCACAACGGAAGACAATTAAACCACAGCGTAGTTGAGCCCAAGTCACGCCTTAACCTACAGGCTGCTGACCCGGAGACGATCCTAGTTCGCAAAGCCGTCAACTCCGTACTTCTCTTCATAGATCTCCTTCGGAGGCTCCTTCTCAAAGTCTGGCAAGTAGATACCAGGGGCGAAACCATAATGAGTACATTTGAATGTACTCAGCAAGACATCCATCATATCACTTACCAACATGCAAGTATGCTTATATGGTGGAATAGGAGGGCTATAAATAGGGTTCACTACCAATGGTGTTCATATATGATGACACCACAATTGCAGTCAGGTTAATCTGTATCTTCGTTGAAGAAGATACTTCAGAAGAAAATAATATAGTTTTATTTCTCTGGTAGATATCACATGTACAAGAGGTTTTGTAAAACTTTGTTAAAGAATATTTTCTCTTTGCAAAACTTCTTGGAATCAGTTTCCAGAATTCTTGCTTAGAGTAGAAAAGGTTTTCTTTGCAAAACATTTTGTTTTGTATAACAACATCTGGCTTTTCATCATCGACGATACCTCCACGGTATAAGTTTCCATTCCTTTCCGAACTTCACAAGTTCAACACTTCCTTTCCAAAATTCCTTTTCAAAAACTTCCTCTTTTGAAAACATTGACACAATGCTAGCTACATGGCCATTCAACCGTCCATATCCGAGGACGCGGCTATCTCGAAATAGCTTTACTCTGCAGAGGTGTACACATTTCCACTAGATCCAGAATCCGCCATGAAACAACCATGGACTGTTCCCAACCTATGAGAACATCAGATAACTGATCTTGACTATCCACTATGTGCAAGATAGTACATGACTATCTCTTCAATTGGGGTTACCCTCCCTGGCAAGCCGTGTCCCACACCGCCCAAATAGGAGACCCAACTGCTGCATCCGGAGGGAAAATTAATCCCACACTTTAGATGTCCCGTATTCTCCACTCCTAGCGACATTTCGGTTCGGAGGATCCCATCCCCTATAGCACTTGAGATAGCACACATACTAACCATAACAAGTTTTTAATGAAGCCCCTACCCATATTGGGGTAAAGTGGCAGTACGGTAAAGGTTGTCCAGCAAAGACTAGGTTATGTGTCATTTTTGAAAACACCACTTTCTCAAAAATGACCACTTCCACATTCCTCCGGAGAACAAGGATCCGCCTTTTCTCCGGGTTTTTCCGTAAAGCCTTTGTTTTGTGGAATCACAATTTTAGGGTGTCCACTTAGGGACTAGTATATTTTATGGTAATAAATACCATATGGTGGCTTATGGGCTTGGTATTACCAAGTTTAACTACTGGCATAATAGTAACCTATATACTAGTATAGTAGTAATAGCCACATCAAAAATAGTTTTGATAATCAAGTTTTTTGTAAAACTTCAGAGGTAAAACATGTATGATAGATAATGGTAAGTATTGTATCAGCAAGCAATCAGGATGGCTTGCCTGGTATCTCCTTGTGTCCCTGGTTTTGGAGTGACTGGAACTTGAAACAAAGCTTCACGACACTTCCTTCCTCTTCGTTTTCTAACGTCGTAAAAAGAATAAAGGACACACATTCAGAACCAATCAAGGCAAGCAACCATACATAACTATACATACAGCAAGGAAACTAATAATAACCAATCACCTAATTATTAATTGAGGCAAACAATCAAACAAACACACTTGGCAGAAATGCCATTTAATAAGACAGCTCAAGGTTGGAGGAACATACCTCACAACCTTAATATCATGGATTAAGTGGGTGTGCCACTCTCATACCAAGATATTAATAAACCCAAAATACACTTAGTTTCACAAGGGTGAGACTACTAAAAGTATATAAAACATGCACAAAAATAAGCATGGCAATGGGTCTATCAACCACACCACAAAAAGAAAAAGGGTAGCTAATCTGCTAAGCCTAAATTCACATCAAGAATAAATAAGACACATGATTTGCAAAAGTTACTTTTACAAATCAGTGAGCCTACACAAGTGCAACAAGGTAATAGACTCACCACAAAACACACAATTCTCATAGTGAGAACAATAGAAGTAATGAATAAAAAGGAGGAATCCTATAGACATGCTTCTACTAAGGGTTTGCTATGCAAGCAAGCATAATAAGTAAAGTAATAAAATTCAAACAAGAAACCATGTTATAATAATGGTAAGTGAGAACATGTCCTCAAGCAAGGATACACAAATATCCACCAAACACAAGTTGGCAGGAAAAATAATTCAACACAAAAACTGCTAAGGAAACTAGTACTACTCAAACATGAAGAATCAAGGGATGTATTTCAATCATGTAATTGAAATACAACCATAGGGTCCATGTCACAAAAACAGGAGTGAAAAACATCTATACTTGCTCTAACAAAAATATCTCATTTAACAAAACAATGCATCAATTTGCAGGGCAACTCCTACATACTAGTGGTAATAAAAAGAGCATTACTAGAGGAATCAAACAACACTCCAAAGATGGATTTTTCCTAGCAAGCCACACATGATTAAAACCACTTACAAACAGAAGCATACACATTTTCATTTAGCACTCAAAAATCCAAAGCAAAAATACTAGGCACTCATTAGTTATAGAACTATATAAAAGAAACACATCTAGTGTGGGGAAATAATGTTTCCACCAAAAATGCAATGAAACCAGTGGGTGTTCCACTATCATAACAAAGAATTAAGAGGTCACAAAGCCTCTGGTCATTCTTGCTAAAAATTAACAAAAGCCTAAACTAGCATCTAGTGCATTAACCATACTAGTAGAAAATAATAGGATGCAAAAACAACCAAGGTAATGCTACTCATGCTATTGTTTTCACACAAGTGAAAAATCTAGGGGTCAAGTACTCATAATAACATCATCAAAATGCTACTGGTCCTATGAATCCAACACAAAAATATGTGGCTACACAACCACAAATTATTATGCCAAAAATTCTACACATGAGGGAATTTTTCCATAACATTCTCATAGTCATGACAAAGCTACTCATGATTTTCTACCAATTCAAATGCAAGCTAGCAGAGGTGATACTAACAAAATATGAGTATCAACATGGTGCTGTATCTAATATCTCAACACAACAATCCAATTGCTTGCACACAAATTAATCAATCAAAAATTCTATGCAAGTAATAACTAGAGATAAAACATATGCTATAACCATAAATCATATTTCTTCTCAACTCAAGTCCACACATTCTAACATTCTAAAATAGCTAAATAACACTTGGAAAACAAGTTCACACAACTTTTACATGCTAGAAAACAACATTGCAACACAAAAATATAATCACACAATTTAAATAGCTAAAATGCCAAAATGGCAGAAACATGCATTTTAAAGATCTGTCCACCAAAATTTCTATGATGCTCTAAAAATTAAACCAAGATAGGTTTGGATGGCCCTAAACATGTACAATACCATCCAGTTGAGTTTGCATCAAAATTCATTTTTAATAAGTTTATAAAAATCACCAAAGTGCTCTCTGGTGTTTTACCAAATTGCATGCCGTTTCAAAACTATTAGGAATATGGAAACAAGGTTAATTGCTCCTGTTAGGAAATTTAAAGGGCTTTCCAACGCAATTGGCCTCACTTCATTCTGAGTTTTCAAATTAAAATGGTGCTCATTTTGGTGTTTCTGGTACCTGTTGCCAAATCATTTTTAATTTCTACAATATTCATCCAAATGTAGATATACAAAATGGATATGGTTTAGATTTTGTTGTTGTACCACTGTGAATTTTGGTTTGGTCAAATTCATCTTTTACATAGGTTTTTAAGCTCAAAAGCAAACAGCTAACATTCTGTAGAAATATAAATGGAAAAGAAACATCACAGGGGCCAGATCTGCTAAATGGGCCGGCCAGACATTTTGCACCGCGGGGGAACCTAGCCGCTGTGGCTGACCAGCGGGCCAGGTGGCCACGTGGCAGCCACGCGAGCAGAGGTGCGGCCCACCCGCAGGTTCAACTTCTTCCGCGCGGGTCCAGGGCTGATGACGCGAGCGCGACGTCGGCACTGCGTCATCGCCGGCGGGAGACGTCTCCGGCGAGCTGCTAACCGGCTATTCCGGCCACCAAAATGCGATTAAAACACACCCCCACATTGCTCTCAACGCGGGCTACCGAACAGAGGTGGACTCGTTTCCGGGGAGACGCCGGAAGGCAATTGGCGACGGCGGCGTGGCGGCGGCCGGACACGTCCATGGCGCGGCCACGATTTAGGGGGTTAGGGAGGGGGAAAATACACGGCGGGGGTCCGCCTTCTTACCCTAGACGCGCAGGATGGCTCGGAGAAGGAGGAGGAGGCGCGAGGCGGCGGGAATGGCTCGCCGGAGTGCGCCGGACCCGCAGCAAGTAAAAGGATGGCGCGGCCACCTCGAGCCCTTCCGGCTCGATTCCTTCTGCAGGGGGAACTACCACGACGAGGCGGAGCGAATGGTCTACACGGCGGCCGGCGGCGAGGTCGGCAAGGGCCGAATCGACGGCGACCTAAATATCTAGGGTTCGGTTTTGAACTTTTTGTACAGTGAGAGAGAGAGAGCTCTATGGGGGGGGGAGAGAGAGGGGCATGCGGGCAGACAAGCACATGGGGGGCCTCTTATCCCTCCTCGAAAACTTCTCATCGAAGCAATGGAGTAGGGGTGCTGTTTCTACAGAGAGCTAGAGGAAGAAGATGAGTGACTCAGCTTTCAACTAGGTCCCTGGAATTTTACAAATAAGTCCCTGTCCTCTCTAAAAAATGTGATTTTCACCAAGAAAACAAAGTCAAAATTTGAAACCCTTTTGCCCAAAATTCTTATTAGTTGAGATGTACAACATATGTGAAAATTGGCTCAATTGGAGAAACTTTATAATTCAAAGTTGTTCAAATTTGAATTCTTACATAAAAGGACATTGAATTTATTAGACTACTTAGGAGTTTCCAAAAATGATAATTTTTGGCACACATTCCTTATTTGGTGTGTTACTTAGGTGGTAGAAAATTCAAGTCATTTTGAGTTACTTAATAGAACAAACTTGTTCAAATTTCAAAAAGGTGCTGTCAAGAAAACAGGGGTTTTTGGCAACTTAACTAATTCAAAAACTTGTTCCCTTTTGGTTTTCATCCTTATTTATGGTATAGAGCATGTGGTATTTATTTCATGGCATTTGGAAAAAGTTTGTAGAACAAACTTGTTCAAAATTCTAAATGTTGCTGTGGAGAAAATTCATGTTTTCAGGACGTTAATGGATTCAATTTTTGGTCTCCTCTTGTGTGTGTTCCTTATTTGATATAAGGAAGCAATGGTATTAATTTCAGCTCATTTGAAGAAAGTTTCCAATAGTAACTTGTTTTAGTTTTCTGTTTCTAGAAATATTGGAAATTCTATTTAATAAGGCATTTGGCTTTTCTTTAAGAATGCTTTGCCAAAATATTTATGTGACTAGAGATAGCAAGTCAATGCTCTCCAATACCTTTGTTTTTAAGCTTGCAAGGTTGGAAAAACATTTGATAAGATTTTGGTGAAGCATCTAAGAATGCCTCTTTTTCTGATAATCTTTTAGGGAAATTTATTTAGTGTTTCCTCTTTCTTAATTTAGGCCTTGGAATAATATTCAACAAGTATGGGATTCATAAGATAGTTTTGGAAAACTCTTTGATCAATATTTACTTTAAAAGATATTGTCAAGGTCATTGGAACCATATGTTGAATATTTTTAGTTCACTGCTTTGCTATCTTTTTAAGTTTGCAAGTTTATATAATTAGTTTGTTTAGTTGCACTTAAACAAATACAACCAAAGTTTAATTTTCAAGCAATTAGCAAAACAACTGTGTTATCAGGTATTCCAAAATTGGGATGTGACAAGTCTTCCCCCCCTTAAAAAGAATCTCGTCCCCGAGATTCGCAAGCGAGGACTAAGGGATGGCCAACAAACACAATGTTAGTGTTGGAGTGCCGGTGCTTCCCCCCTTTGACTTTTCTTGGGAGGCGGGGTACTTCCCTAAATTAGCAAATTCTTTTCACGGGAGTTGGGTGTCATACTAAAAACCTTAGATCCAAACACCCGTCTTTCAGAAAATCTCTAATTATCAATTCACTCAACCGCCAATTTTTAAAATTTCTGATAACGTCACTACAAAATTAAGGTTAGTGCAGAACTACCTGGAAACGTACCGTCAATTATTACATGAGTTCCTAGATATATCCCACATATTAAATACCACATATGGAGTGGTGTACCACTCTCATAACAAGATATATAATAAGCTAAAAATATAGCTTGTGGGTGCAAGGTTAGGTTGCTAAGGTAAAATAAACAAACAGAATAATAGCCACGGCAGTGGGTGTTACTCCCCACAAGCAACTATCACTTAATATGTTCATGATTTTAGTTGGATGTTTTTAGTTTCATAAAATACTCTTGAGCACAATCATAACACCAGTATAAACTCATGCTAAAGTAAAACATTTAAACAAAATCCAATAAGCAAGCAAACAACACCACAGATGAATAGACTATTTATTCACTAGGTTATTGTTTATTAGAGGTTTTGGAATCCATCAATCATGAACAATTAGCAAACAACCAGTAGCTAAAAACCAATTAATCCAATCATAAAGATACTCTAAAATACCATCTTCACACAAGATAAAACTCGTACTACCCAGGCATAAAAAAAACTGGACTGCACAAATAACACACTAGTATGACAAATCTACACCATCATGCTATAAGAGATAATCACATCCTATAACCATAGAACATGGAACTAAATAATTCATGGCATGATAACAGAAGTAATAACTTCCTAAACATGCTATATCAACACATATACTCATAAAATAAAAAGAGGGTAATACTAGAGCAAAACTCACCATTTTCTAGTGGTGAGACTAGTTTCACTCTAGAGAAGCAAACAATGCTATCATGATGTTTAAACTTAAACAAGCAAGTCATGAATATAAATGTACCTAATAACAGTACACAAAACTTACTCATGCTAGTAAGCACAAACATCAAAACAATCCCATGATACAACTATTAAGCATGCATAAATTAATTCTAGCAATTTATGTTTTTCTTAAACAATTACTAGCAAACAAGCAAGGTATGACTCACACAACCAGTAGCTATGCAATTAATGAGAAGTTATCTAAACCTTTTCAAAAATTCATACAATCAATTTAAAATTATTCACAAACAATCTACCAATCAAGAGGAATTTATTTTATTTGCGAACAATTTAATTTTTGCACACGATAGTGAAACATTTCTTAACATGATACCCCTAAGGAATATTATGGTAACAAAAGGATCACACCTAAACATATTAGTATTTACTAATAAGATATAAACTTCTCACTTGCATAAGTGAAAAGAAACAATTTTATTTTCCATGGTGGAAAATAGAAATCAATCACATAGTGAAACATGCTATTTTCACACATGTGTATGGTTGGGGATTTTCATCCTCAAGCCAAAATGCAATGGGACCAGTGGTCTATGTCCTACTAATACCAAGGCAAAAATAGGTACTAAGCCTCTGGTTACTCATGAATTTTTTTTGCATACAAGATAAAAATATGAGGCTATTTAATCTAGTGAAGCAATACTAGTGCATATTGATAGCAATGCTTACACATGCTTTACTATTAAGGGACATGCAAGCTAATAGAGGTACAAGCATCAAAATAACAGTACCTAAATGGTACTGGACTCAAGGAAAAACATAGCACAAAAATTCGCTAAGAAAGTATACACAGATTTAGCTCTCACAATACTTTCAAATAATAAACTAGAAGGTAACAAATGCTATTTCATTTTTATTCGAGTTTCCAATCATGCACACACTTTCTAGGGTAGATTTATTGTAAGAAAACAATATAATACAAGTCCTAACAACTCCATATAAGTTAGGAAGCAAGATTGAATAAAATACAAATTCATTTCAATCAAGAGCACACAAAGAAACAAAAACAGGAAAACTGTTGTTTCCTATATCTATCATTACCATTCCCTCGTTCACTTACTTTCTAAACCCTGAATTTCATCGTACCTACAATGTCTACTAATATTTGGTTTCCAAAGTAGATACACATGATATCCTATTGACTAGTAATCGAATAGGTCATCATCTTATTTTCTCGTGACTTCTCCTTTTTACCACTAGATTAAAAAGTGTCCTAAGTCATTTAATTTCTTGGTTTAGAACGAGTTGTCAGTAGTTTTCATGCTTTGGTTAGGTGTCAACCTAAGATTAGGCAAAGCATGTTAGTCTTGTTAGCTTTCTATTTAATCATGTTTGTCCGACAAGATACGACTAGCGTCATCGTACGTTGAATATTGAATTGTGCTCTTTGGATTGGCTTTTGAGGGGGGTTGCGCGTCATGGCATGTGAAGACTTCTTTTTACACCTTTCTCCAGAGGAGGGAGGTATATAAATTTTAAAAGGGGATTTCTCTTGTTTGGTCTTTAAAAGGGGACATAAAGAGGTGCAACATTTAGCCAACCGGACAAAACGAGCCTTTTGCAAACAGACAAAACACAAAGGTTTTGGTCAGTATTGGTTGGTTTTCTTCACGCCTTTTCTTCTTTGAGGGTTGTCGTTGTTGGAGCTTTATCTGTTGGAGTGCGGCATTGTTAGCAATGCTAGCAGCTCGTGTGGCTTGATGGTCCTCTATTATTAGGTCCAATGGTGCTTTCATTGATGGTGGGGGAGATGGTGGTGGTTCACGACGGGTCGCATTATGAAGCGAAAACAAGTATAAGTCTAAGCAACAAATTCTTGTTTTTGAATGCTATACAAACATTTTTGCTTGCAAAAATTTAACAGGAGGCGATTCAAAAACAAGAGCGGGGCAAGCACAAATCTGCAAATTTTGAGCACCCCACAAACATATAGAAGCCTAGATGAACCAAAATTCTACACCACACAATAGCACAAAGTCCTACGGACACACATAAGCAAGCCATAACACACAAGCAAGGCTCCATTGGAGCTACGTCAGGGGAGACGACTCATGGAGTTATCGCTAAATTACTCCAAACTAGACTGATCCAAAATCCTAGAAGTGGCTGAAGAACTATATCTACTTCTGACCATCATCACTGTAGAGCGAGGCAAATATTTTGGTCTTCTCGGGACATCGACAAGTATAAAAGTTTTTGGATGGAAACAAGATAATAGAAGTAAAGTTTCTAGAAAACTTTATGCAACAAATTGTTTTTGAAACTCCAACTATTTTCTGGACAGAAAACTTCAAAGACGAGAGATGTTTCAAAAACAGAGCAGAGCAGTTGCAAACAAGTAAGAAATAAACTCTTAACCGAGAGAGATACCAATTCTGTAAGGCCCGCCCTTCGAACCACTGTTCAAGGACGCCCTTGATATGCATTTAGAATCTTTTGAAAAGATCAGAAGGAGGGAAAATATACTAAAATTCCCTTAGATATAAATAATTTAGATAGTAAATAGGTTTTTACTCAAAAATACTTTTCTTTCCTATCTGACGTCCATGCTAACTAAGGTCTCCTAAGGTCAGGATGGCTCTGATACCAACTCTGTAAGGACCCCAGACCGGCAGTCTGAAACCCTCCGTATGCATACATTCACGATCCCAGAAAGATCAGTCGTGAACAACATACACAGTTGGCACACAGAAATACATCATCCATTACACGAATACATAAAGGTATTACATAAAAGATCACATGATCAAGTTTAACGCAACTGCCACAAAGGCAGGCAACTTAACCATCACAGCGGAAGACAATTAAAACACAACGTAGTTGAGCCCAAGTCACGCCTTAACCTACAGGCTGCTGACCCGGAGACGATCCTAGTTCGCAAAGCCGTCAACTCCGTACTTCTCTTCATAGATCTCCTTCGGAGGCTCCTTCTCAAAGTCTGGCAAGTAGATACCAGGGGCGAAACCATAATGAGTACATTTGAATGTACTCAGCAAGACATCCATCATATCACTTACCAACATGCAAGTAGGCTTATATGGTGGAATAGGTAGGCTATAAATAGGGTTCACTACCAATGGTGTTCATATATGATGACACCACAGTTGCAGTCAGGTTAATCTGTATCTTCGTTGAAGAAGATACTTCAGAAGAAAATAATATAGTTTTATTTCTCTGGTAGATATCACATGTACGAGAGGTTTTGTAAAACTTTGTTAAAGAATATTTTCTCTTTGCAAAACTTCTTGGAATCAGTTTCCAGAATTCTTGCTTAGAGTAGAAAAGATTTTCTTTGCAAAACATTTTGTTTTGTATAACAACATCTAGCTTTTCATCATCGACGATACCTCCACGGTATAAGTTTCCATTCCTTTCCGAACTTCACAAGTTCAACACTTCCTTTCCAAAATTCCTTTTCAAAAACTTCCTCTTTTGAAAACATTGACACAATGCTAGCTACATGGCCATTCAACCGTCCATATCCGAGGACGCGGCTATCTCGAAATAGTTTTACTCTGCAGAGGTGTACACATTTCCACTAGATCCAGAATCCGCCATGAAACAACCATGGACTGTTCCCAACCTATGAGAACATCAGATAACTGATCTTGACTATCCACTATGTGCAAGCTAGTACATGACTATCTCTTCAATTGGGGTTACCCTCCCTGGCAAGCCGTGTCCCACACCGCCCAAACAGGAGACCCAACTGCTGCATCCGGAGGGAAAATTAATCCCACACTTTAGATGTCCCGTATTCTCCACTCCTAGCGACATTTCGGTTCAGAGGATCCCATCCCCTATAGCACTTGAGATAGCTCACATACTAACCATAACAAGTTTTTAATCAAGCCCCTACCCATATTGGGGTAAAGTGGCAGTACGGTAAAGGTTGTCCAGCGAAGACTAGGTTATGTGTCATTTTTGAAAACACCACTTTCTCAAAAATGACCACTTCCACATTCCTCCGGAGAACAAGGATCCGCCTTTTCTCCGGGTTTTTCCGTAAAGCCTTTGTTTTGTGGAATCACAATTTTAGGGTGTCCACGTAGGTACTAGTATATTTTATGGTAATAAATACCATATGGTGGCTTATGGGCTTGGTATTACCAAGTTTAACTACTGGCATAATAGTAACCTATATACTAGTATAGTAGTAATAGCCACATCAAAAATAGTTTTGATAATCAAGTTTTTTGTAAAACTTCAAAGGTAAAACATGCATGATAGATAATGGTAAGTATTGTATCAGCAAGCAATCAGGATGGCTTGCCTGGTATCTCCTTGTGTCCCTGGTTTTGGAGTGACTGGAACTTGAAACAGAGCTTCACGACACTTCCTTCCTCTTCGTTTTCTAACGTCGTAAAAAGAATAAAGGACACACATTCAGAACCAATCAAGGCAAGCAACCATACATAACTATACATACAGCAAGGAAACTAATAATAACCAATCACCTAATTATTAATTGAGGCAAACAATCAAACAAACACACTTGGCAGAAATGCCATTTAATAAGACAGCTCAAGGTTGGAGGAACATACCTCACAACCTTAATATCATGGATTCAGTGGGTGTGCCACTCTCATACCAAGATATTAACAAACCCAAAATACACTTAGTTTCACAAGGGTGAGACTACTAAAAGTATATAAAACATGCACAAAAATAAGCATGGCAATGGGTCTATCAACCACACCACAAAAAGAAAAAGGGTAGCTAATCTGCTAAGCCTAAATTCACATCAAGAATAAATAAGACACATGATTTGCAAAAGTTACTTTTACAAATCAGTGAGCCTACACAAGTGCAACAAGGTAATAGACTCACCACAAAACACACAATTCTCATAGTGAGAACAATAGAAGTAATGAATAAAAAGGAGGAATCCTATAGACATGCTTCTACTAAGGGTTTGCTATGCAAGCAAGCATAATAAGTAAAGTAATAAAATTCAAACAAGAAACCATGTTATCATAATGGTAAGTGAGAACATGTACTCAAGCAAGGATACACAAATATCCACCAAACACAAGTTGGCAGGAAAAATAATTCAACACAAAAACTGCTAAGGAAACTAGTACTACTCAAACATGAAGAATCAAGGGATGTATTTCAATCATGTAATTGAAATACAACTAGAGGGTCCATGTCACAAAAACAGGAGTGAAAAACATCTATACTTGCTCTAACAAAAATATCTCATTTAACAAAACAATGCATCAATTTGCAGGGCAACTCCTACATACTAGTGGTAATAAAAAGAGCATTACTAGAGGAATCAAACAACACTCCAAAGATGGATTTTTCCTAGAAAGCCACACATGATTAAAACCACTCACAAACAGAAGCATACACATTTTCATTTAGCACTCAAAAATCCAAAGCAAAAATACTAGGCACTCATTAGTTATAGAACTATATAAGAGAAACACATCTAGTGTGGGGAAATAATGTTTCCACCAAAAATGCAATGAAACCAGTGGGTGTTCCACTAGAATAACAAAGCATTAAGAGGTCACAAAGCCTCTGGTCATTCTTGCTAAAAATTTACAAAAGCCTAAACTAGCATCTAGTGCATTAACCATACTAGTAGAAAATAATAGGATGCAAAAACAAGCAAGGTAATGCTACTCATGCTATTGTTTTCACACAAGTGAAAAATCTAGGGGTCAAGTACTCATAATAACATCATCAAAATGCTACTGGTCCTATGAATCCAACACAAAAATATGTGGCTACACAACCACAAATTATTATGCCAAAAATTCTACATATGAGGGAATTTTTCCATAACATTCTCATAGTCATGACAAATCTACTCATGATTTTCTACCAATTCAAATGCAAGCTAGCAGAGGTGATACTAACAAAATATGAGTATCAACATGGTGCTGTATCTAATATCTCAACACAACAATCCAATTGCTTGCACACAAATTAATCAATCAAAAATTCTATGCAAGTAATAACTAGAGATAAAACATATGCTATAACCATAAATCATATTTCTTCTCAACTCAAGTCCACACATTCTAACATGCTAAAATAGCTAAATAACACTTGGAAAACAAGTTCACACAAATTTTACATGCTAGAAAACAACATTGCAACACAAAAATATAATCACACAATTTAAATAGCTAAAATGCCAAAATGGCAGAAACAGGCATTTTAAAGATCTGTCCACCAAAATTTCTATGATGCTCTAAAAATTAAACCAAGCTAGTTTTGGATATCCCTAAACATGTACAAGACCATCCAGTTGAGTTTGCATCACAATTCGTTTTTAATAATTTTATAAAAATCACCAAAGTGCTCTCTGGTGTTTTACCAAATTGCATGCCATTTCAAAAATATTAGGAATTTGGAAACAAGGTTAATTTCTCCTGTTAGGAAATTTCAAGGGCTTTCCAATGCAATTGGCCTCACTTCATTATGAGTTCTGAAATTAAAATGGTGCTCATTTTGGTGTTTCTGGTACCTGTTGCCAAATCATTTTTAGTTTCTACAATATTCATCCAAATGTAGATCTACAAAATGGATATGGTTTAGATTTTGTTGGTGTACCACTGTGAAGTTTTGTTTGGTCAAATTCATCTTTAACATAGGTTTTTAAGCTCAAAAGCAAACAGGTAACATTCTGTAGAAATATAAATGGAAAAGAAACATCACAGGGGCCAGATCTGCTAAATGGGCCGGCCAGACATTTTGCACCGCGGGGGAACCTAGCCGCTGTGGCTGACCAGCGGGCCAGGTGGCCACGTGGCAGCCACGCGAGCAGAGGTGCGGCCCACCCGCAGGTTCAACTTCTTCCGTGCGGGTCCAGGGCTGATGACGCGAGCGCGACGTCGGCACTGCGTCATCGCCGGCGGGAGACGTCTCCGGCGAGCTGCTAACCGGCTATTCCGGACACCAAAATGCGATTAAAACACACCCCCACGTTGCTCTCAACGCGGGCTACCGAACAGAGGTGGACTCGTTTCCGGGGAGACGCCGGAAGGCAATCGGCTACGGCGGCGCGGCGGCGGCCGGACACGTCCACGGCGCGGCCACGATTTAGGGGGTTAGGGAGGGGGAAAACGCACGGCGGGGGTCCGCCTTCTTACCCTAGACGCGCAGGATGGCTCGGAGAAGGAGGAGGAGGCGCGAGGCGGCGGGAATGGCTCGCCGGAGTGCGCCGGACCCGCAGCAAGGAAAAGGATGGCGCGGCCACCTCGAGCCCTTCCGGCTCGATTCCTTTTGCAGGGGGAACTACCACGACGAGGCGGAGCGAATGGTCTACACGGCGGCCGGCGGCGAGGTCGGCAAGGGCCGAATCGACGGCGACCTAAATATCTAGGGTTCGGTTTTGAACTTTTTGTACAGTGAGAGAGAGAGCTCGATGGGGGGGGGGGAGAGAGGGGCATGCGGGCAGACAAGCACATGGGGGGCCTCTTATCCCTCCTCGAAAACTTCTCATCGAAGAAATGGAGTAGGGGTGCTGTTTCTACAGAGAGCTAGAGGAAGAAGATGAGTGACTCAGCTTTCAACTAGGTCCCTGGAATTTTACAAATAGGTCCCTGTCCTCTCTAAAAAATATGATTTTCATCAAGCAAACAAAGTCAAAATTTGAAACCCTTTTGCCAAAAATTCTTATTAGTTGAGATGTACAACATATGTGAAAATTGGCTCAATTGGAGAAACTTTATAATTCAAAGTTGTTCAAATTTGAATTCTTACATAAAAGGACATTGAATTTATTAGACTACTTAGGAGTTTCCAAAAATGATAATTTTTGGCACACATTCCTTATTTGGTGTGTTCCTTAAGTGGTAGAAAATGCAAGTCATTTTGAGTTACTTCATAGAACAAACTTGTTCAAATTTGAAAAAGGTGCTGTCAAGAAAACAGGGGTTTTTGGAAACTTAACTAATTCAAAAACTTGTGCCCTTTTGGTTTTCATCCTTATTTATGTTATAGAGAATTTGTTATTTATTTCATGGAATTTCGAAAAAGTTTGTAGAACAAACTTGTTCAAAATTCTAAATGTTGCTGTGGAGAAAATTCATGTTTTCGGGACTTTAATGGATTCAATTTTTGGTCTCCTCTTGTGTGTGTTCCTTATTTGATATAAGGAAGCAATGGTATTAATTTCAGCTCATTTGAAGAAAGTTTTCAATAGTAACTTGTTTTAGTTTTCTGTTTCTAGAAATATTGGAAATTCTATTTAATAAGGCATTTGGCTTTTCTTTAACAATGCTTTGCCAAAATATTTATGTGACTAGAGATAGCAAGTCAATGCTCTCCAATACCTTTGTTTTTAAGCTTGCAAGGTTGGAAAAACATTTGATAAGATTTTGGTGAAGCATCTAAGAATGCCTCTTTTTCTGATAATCTTTTAGGGAAATTTATTTAGTGTTTCCTCTTTCTTAATTTAGGCCTTGGAATAATATTCAACAAGTATGGGATTCATAAGATATTTTTGGAAAACTCTTTGATCAATATTTACTTTAGAAGATATTGTCAAGGTCATTGGAACCATATGTTGAATATTTTTAGTTCACTGCTTTGCTATCTTTTTAAGTTTGCAAGTTTATATAATTAGTTTGTTTAGTTGCACTTAAACAAATACAACCAAAGTTTAATTGTCAAGCAATTAGCAAAACAACTGTGTTATAAGGTATTCCAAAATTGGGATGTGACAACTTGAAGCGTCTAGTTTTTGTTTTTATTTTGTTTTGATAAGACCACACCCATCATTTTATATGAGATTGAGCTACTGGAGTTTGGGGGTTGGAATGTATTGGATGCTAGTATTATGACTTGGAATAGGGATGCCATGGTTGATTTGAAGAGCTAAATATGTTTGCATGATTTATAGGCTTTTTATGTGTAGAAATTTGCAATAATGTTGTCTTGAGCTATCTCTTATTCATGTCCTTGATGTTAATTGCTGGTTTATTTAGTTTGTCATGAAATGAGTAGTTCTATGGACATATGCATGCATAGTAGCTGGTCAACTATCTCCCTCTTGCTAGCCAAAAATTTAAAAATTCCAACAAGTAAAAACTTGTTTCCAACACTCCTTAGCCAAGTATTTCCAGTGAGTCCACCATATCTTCCCATTAGCTTCATTGCTATTCCGAGTATGTTCACCATGTTATTGTGTTATTTATGTTCTAAATTAAGATATTCACTTTATTAATTGTCATGGGTTGAACTTGGGATAGGACTGTCACGAACTTTTGAAGGCACACTTTACTTTTTATGCATCTAATAAACATGACCCAATAATGGGAGCCACAAGTTTTGCATTTGACAAGTGTGTGGTTGGGAGCTAGCTATAAACGTGTATCACCGGAAACCTTTCAACATTGCACAAAAATTTACATTTGGTTGATATCATGTACTTTTGTTTTTGGACTCCTGCCATGACGAAATGAAATAGAGGAATAGTAAATTTTGATGAGTAAGTATCTATATGACTAGAGAAACGCATTGGGCCGCTAACCCAAGCCATGCTTTATCATGGTGGAAATTTACTTACAGCTTGAGTGACTCTACAACACATCCTACAATAAAATAAGAAGCTATGCATAATAGTGAATGAAAATAAAAAGGATGATGAGTCTACTCCGTTTGTTTGTCTTGTCATTGTGACATGGGCTTGTTTCCATGTCATGGGGCAAGAGGTACCTCTTTGCGGTTCTCTATGATGTCATTAATACTTATTATGATTGTACAAAGCTTATTAGGAATCTTAAGTTGAGTAATCATGGAGTAGGTTTTCACACTCACGGGGCATGAGGCTTTCAACAACCTTGTCATTCACATTACTTCAACATTCACCATTTAAGATGCTAGTGATAAAGGGGCAATGAGAGTCCTAGATCAATGGATACCACATTTAATTTAGTAATTTTAGTTGAATAATTTAGAGGCTAAATAAGACTTGATCATGTTTTACCTCTACTCAATTTTCTCCAAAGTGTCCACCATATTTTCTATTTTCCATTATGCTATTCTTTGACCAATATAGGATTTTATTTTTCATTTTGTGTAGTGGTCCATAGTGCTTTTATTTCATTATACACTTTGTGAACTTTCATGAGGCATCTTTGCTTGCATATTTGATATTTATTACAACATGAATTGTATATTGCTACTCATTTCTAGTATTAATCATTTGATTATATGTAGCATGAATAATCCTCCTTGATATCCCATGATTGTTTCAATATGCAAAGTCCATGTTAGTTTTATCACCTTCATACTCGAGGACGAGCATGGGTTAAGCTTGGGGATGTTGATGCATGTAAAATGCATACATGAACTTTGCATGTTATTACTTGTTTTTCCTACATATTAGCAACTTATATTCATGTTTTATAATGATTTGGAGGATTTTCTAAACAATCCCCCTTCTTTTGGTTCTAACCTTGTTTTTCCAGAAAACGTACTTTTTAGTGTTTCATACTTTCCGGGAGCTTCGGGACTCCAAAAAGGGCAAGGCCAAAGAGCACGGTTCAGAATTTTCGAGACGAAGACCATGGGCACAAGTAGAGGGCCAATAGGCCAACCAGGTGGCAAAGAGGACCCTCCACGCGGCCAGATTCCTTGGCCGCGTGAGAGGCCCCCTTTTTGCCCTCGTGGCTCCGATGTCGTCGATCTTTCTTCTCCCGAGTGTCTCGTGACCTAAAAACGACTATATAAAGGGTCCCCTGTCCTTTTCGAGGGGGAGGCGGCGCCGAGAGACGAAACCACGAAACAGAGAGACAGAAGGCTACCGCCGGAGAAGATCGGAGGGGGGAAACGCCGCCGGGATCACCCCCGGAGGGCTCCACCCCCCTCCGGCGTGTTCATCATCAACATCTACAGCAATATCAGCTCCATCTCTCCACTGTAATCTCTTGGCAAACACGATGTATGATGCAATACTGTATTCCCTTGATGTATTGTGTCTCCCCGTCTATGTTTGAGTAGTGAATTGTTCTTGGCAATGGTGAAATAGTTCGTTGATTGGTTGCATACAAGTTTGTTATCTTCTATGATTGTCTTTATGTACAATATATGAGTGCACGCATATGTTGGGGAATGCATGTAAGGTGATCACCGGTATCATAATGGAGTGGTGGTGACTTGGGAGTGACAGTAACCTGAGACCGAGCCACAAAGTTAAGTTATTGGGGGATATATATAGGGGGGCCTTAGAACGTAAGGCTATGGTGGGACTTTATGTCTTAATCAATCTTGTGCAGTCATTTACTTGGCCACATGATCCATCATAAGGGGTTGTAGATCATTTACTTGACTATACCTATTCATGGCTCCTTCCTAGAAGAAACAACTAAGACTAAAACATGTGCTTCACTAATTGCGACAACCACACGAACGAAACACCTATTGCTAGAACACTTGCTCCCTTGAGATACTTGAGATATTTGCTGCTTGCTACTTGTGAAACTTGCTTAGAACTTGCATTTTAAACTTGCTTCACTAGTTACTAGACAAACCACACTCCACGTCACTTGCTTTTAATTAGTTAGTTCCTTTTAGTCAAACTTATTGCTTTGCATAAACAGCCATATAAGAGGGTTATAGGGCTTTAGAGAATAGATAGCTTACCTTCAGCTCCTCGTGGGTTCGACACTCAAATACTTATCGAAAGGTACTACAATTGATCTCCTGCACTTGGGAGTCATCAACTGCGCGCCACGTGCCATCGGGAGCAGAGGAGTGCACTCTGATGTCATTGTCAACGTCGGCCTAGGGATTCATTCTCGCACAAATCTTAAGCGAAACCATGCTTAATTTTGGAGTATGAAGAACTTTTGAGTCCTGCAAACGGATTGTCAGTCGCCCATTCCATGCCAGAATATCGCGAGTCGATCTTTTAAAATGGCGCTCGGTGAATCTGCTAAAGGAAAATCGTGAGTGCCCACTCGCTATCGACTCTCCCCGACAATGTCACGACTCCGATGTTAAGCAAACCGCACATCGTCTCTAAACTCCCGATTCATACAGCCATCACGGCACGCCTGGATGCCGCATTCTGTGAACGTGAAGGTAAGACCCAATGATCTGTCTTTTGGGCCCACGAATTGCACTCATGCTGCATTCACTAGTAATTTCTGTGCCAACGGCATGATGAAAAATCCTGGCGGACACGCTGGGTACCCCATTAAAAGGTTATGTTCAACTCGGTAAGTCCTCCACGGCCTGAGTCGCAATGATCACCTATCCATGTTCGAGTCGGGGGACTCGAATTTGTGTAGGTCAGTACTGTTTTTGCCCGAGTGCAATTAATTGGTCCTGATCCGTTGAGTGAACCAAGCGACTGAGCTACATCCCTCTACAAATATCTATCAACTTGATACTCGAGTCCCTTTTATATAGGATTTCCACATTCTTCGTGAGTCTTAACCTTTTCAGCTGCAAGAATTCGAACAGGCTTTCAGTGCTTACCTGACTCTAGATTCGAATAAACACTCAGGGGCTACCAACGTGGGAATACTTCCCGAGTCCTCCTAAGGGGCCTATATGGTATAAGCCCAGCATGTGGAGCTACCCCGTTCTTCTGGAAGGCCCAACTACGGCCCACCCGCAAGACTTGCGGGTCAAGATTGGAGGAAGCAACCGACATAGTTTATGGTTCGTAAACCTACCCGTGTAGGGCTTCGGGACCAGAACCCCCTCCCCCAGGTAGGGCATCTAATCATTATCTTCCACCGTAGGTGATGCCTCTCTCGAGACCCAATCTCTCAACTAGGGTAGCTGCCATTGTAAACACCACATCAATACAAATCAGATAAGCAGCGGTAAGGATTTTACCTCCTCGAGGGCCCCAAACCTGGGTAAATTGTGCCCCTGTTAACCATCAAGATCACCAACGCCTATCAGTTTCCTACTCTCAAACCCCCAGTATGTCACCCGGGGGATATGCCGAGTCAGGTACTCGACACCAACCAAAAGCTACAACAAAGAAAACAAAACAAACTGAAATAAAACTGAAATGACGCTCCAAGAATAACACATATCATATGAAGCAATAAAAATATAGTTTTTTGAAATAAACCTAATATTTTTGTTGATGAAAAATGGGATGCCTTGTGCCTCTGTAAGCTTTGATGCTTGTGCTTATTGGATATGTCTTTGGGTGACATGGGCATCCCCAAGCTTGAGTTTTTGTCCATCTTCATCTCATCACATCATACTTCTGTCATTACACTTGAAAACTTCCTTCACCTAAAACTTCCTCAGAATCTTCATTAGAAACGTTAGTGTAATAAAAATAATAAATCCACTTGGTTCATTTTCTACACAAGTCTCACACTTCAACTAAAACATTAGCTACTGTCACAACTTCTTCTAAAGCTATCCCTCTCAAAAGAACACCAAAAGAAAGAGATTAAGACGCAAATCCAAATATTGGGAGAAATCTGTCAAAACAGAATAGTCGGTAAAGATGATTTTTTTGGAAAATCTTTTGTTGCTCAAATCAAAAAGTGTGAAACTAACGGAAGTTAGATAACAAATGGCATGTGTCTATTTTTTGTTTCTTGATTAATGTATTATGTTTTCATGCTATAACTGATGTGGTCACTGGATATGAGATTCAGAGGAAAAGTCATACGCACGTGTAGAAAGATAAACACATTGTTTATAACCCTTTGTCATGTATCATAGACATATGCATTAATATTAGATGACCATTTTTTCCTGGTCATGGACATTTGTTATGCCAATATTAATGGGAGCATATTGTTGTTTCAATATTGTGGCTGGGTAGACTCAAGTAATTGAGATACTACGAGATTTGTTTTGCTAAATAGTATCATCACACGATCATTGATTTGTTTGCTTCCTTAGACCATGAGAATATACGATGATGTTCACCGGAGAGATCATTTTGGTATAGTCAAGTATCACACAGTAAACTGGATAATCGAACATGCTATCACTAGGTGGTCTCGAAAGTATTCATTTCATAATGATAGTTCAAGACTGGGAGTTACTCCTCTATATAATAGAGAGATACATCCAGGATCCACTCAGTCAAATAGTATTGGTTAATAAGTCTGTGCAGACAAAGACATGACACTAGTCATGGTGATACTATAACACGGTAACGAGTAAAAGGACTTATACCGGATATCAAGGATAATGTGATATGGTGATTAAAAGGCTTTAATCATGGTCATATCATTCATCTCGTGTTAAGGTATTGATTGGTATCGCAAAATAGTAGGAACTTACTAAATAACCAACATGTTTAGCAGAGTTCCATCGTATGACTTGTAGGATTCAATATGGATGTCCACGGTCCCTATGTTGATTATTGATTAGGAAAATAATTTTCCAATCATGTATACTAGTTATAAAACTTGTAGGGGTGATCAAGGTTCCACTGCAGCAGGAACTTAGTCCACACCTCCCTCGCAAGGACACGTCCCACAAGGAGGTGGTCAATTCTTTCCTCCTGTTGATCACAGAAGGGGCATCCCGCCGGCCTCGGGAACCCACACCTCTCGAGGCGATCGGTCATCCAGCAACGGTTCCGCAGAGCTAGCCAGAGGAAGAATTTACATTTGGCTGGAGCAAGAGACTTCCAGATCTGTTCGATGCCGCCAAAGGCAGTGGTGCCTTCGAACAATTCCAAGTATGCTGAGCGGGGTGAGTAGGTGTTATCAGAATCCAAGATCCACTTAAACGAATCGACCTACCCTTCCACTAGAGTGACCGCATAGATAGGTCTGGCTAACTCGATAAGCTCCCTCAGACGCCCTAGCTCCAAGGCCCGGTGAGATGCCTCCCAACCATCCACCCAGCACACCCTCACGAACCCCCTACGTCTTCTTCGCCTCCCTAGTGACCTTGGCGAAAAGGTTGGGGCCAGATCTTTTATTCGTCCCTCGGGGAGCCACGTGTCTGTCTAGAAATGTGTGTCTGCACCGTCTCCTACCATAGATGTGATAGAGGCTTCAAAAAGCTGTCTAACCCTACAGAGAGTTGGATGTTGAACTCTATCCAAGTGTATCCGCCTCTACTCTCACCAGCCAGAGCCACCTCTCAGATCCATCTTCGTTATTTTAAGTTTTGGGGTACCGAGACCTCCCAAGCTTTTGGGAATGCATACCATATTCCATGCCACCAGGTATTGTGCACCATGTACATCTTTCCTCCATTTCCACAAAAACCACTTGAGGATCTTATCTATTGTTGTGATTGTCTTGACAGAAATATCCAGAGACATTATGGCAAAGATAGTTATCACAAAGAGCATTATTCAGATTAGCTCAAACCTGCCGCCTGTGTTCATCAGGTTGACGATCCACCCGAGCGAGCGCCCTGCCACACTATCCACCAGAAATAGGTATCATTGTTAACTAAAATGTCCATCCCAGCCTCCCTGATCACCTTCCTCTCGGAATTCTAAATCGCCTCATCTTCCAGATACCAAGTGGTTAACTGATACGTCATAAACATATCCTTTATTTCTGATGTTCCATGTTGTTTTCATGCTTTATGCTACATGTTTTATTTACACTTTATGCCCTTTTTATCGATTTTCTGGGACTAACCTATTGACAAGATGCCACAGAGCTAGTTCTTGTTTTCTGCTGTTTTTAGTTTCAGAAAAGTTGTTATGAAAATATTCTCGGAATTGGACGATTCAAAGCCTAGAAGTCTTAGAATTCCCGAAGGATCCACGGAGCCGGAGGAGACCCGGAGGGGGGCACATGGGCCCCCACACCATAGGGCGACGCGCCCCCTGGCCGCGCCATGGGGTGGTGTGGCCCCCCTGGCCACCCACCGACGTTGCCCTTTCGCCTATTTATTCCCCTCGGAAGGTTAACCATAAAACAATCAACCTTTTCCATGAAAAACAACCGAGGCCGCCGTCATCGTTAACCAGAGTTTGGGAGGGTTCTGGAGTTCTCCCCGGCACCCTGCCGGGAGGGGAAATCATCACCTGAGGGCTCTACACCACCATGCTCGCCTCCGGAATGATGCGTGAGTAGTTCATCCTTGGACTACTGTTCATAGCAGTAGCTAGATGGTTGTTATCTCCTCTTTATGCCTCTTGTTTAGATCTTGTGAGTTTCCCTACATGATCAAGATCATCTTATTGTAATGCTACATGTTGTGTTTGTTGGGATCCGATGATTATTGAATGCTATGTCTCTTGATTATCAATCTATCATGTTATCTTAATGTGTATGTTATTTATGATATTGCATGCTCTCCGTTGTAACTAGATTCTCTGGCCAAGCAGATGCTAGTGACTCCAAGAGGGAGTATTTATGCTCGACAGCGGGCTCATGCCGCCTTTGCATCTGTGCTTGAGTGACAGAAACGTGACGGATGGAGGATGTGTTGTTGCCATTAGGGAGAAAACAATGATGTTTAAATTACACACTTTGCTTATTGCAATTATCCGTTGCTTGCAACTTAATACCCAAGGATTCTCGGATGACATTCTGAGGGTGGATTATTAGTCAGAGATGCAGTTGGATAACGGTCTATGTATCTTGTTGTAATGCCCGCATGAATCACATAGTAATCACCATGTGATGCATATGCACTACGACGCAACCTTTATATCTGTCAATTGCCCAGCTGTAATTTGTTTACCACACATGCCATCTATCTATCTTGGGAGAGACACCTCTAGTGAACTGTGGACCCCGATTCTTTTTCCTCACACTGATAATACAACCACTGCAATCTCTGTTTTCATACTGCTGCTACTATTTTACTACTTCCATCACTGTTCTCTTTCATCTACTGCAAAGAAATATTACTTTCCACACGGTATGTTTAATCGCTTTGTTTTTCAGCAAAACCGGTGAGATTGACAACCTCACTGCTTCGTTGGGGGCAAAGTGAATTGATTGTGTTGTGTAGGTTCCACGGTGCTGCTTAACCGGTAGTGCGCTCTACCATATCAACTGCATCAACCTTCATAAGTTTTTTCTTTCTCCTACTGGTCAATTCAACCTTGGTTTCTTTCTAAGGGAAAACTTGCTGTTGTGCTCTTCACACCTTTCACTTGGGGTTTACCAACGAGGGTGTCAATTACACCATCAGGACTTTTATGGCGGCATTGCCGGGGAGGAACAGAATTTCTGCAATCGAGTCTCTCTCTTCCAATCTCTTTACTTTGTTTTGGTTTTGCTTAGTTTATTTTATTTTGTCTTGTTTGCTTCTCTTTATCAAAAACACAAAAAAATTAGTCCTTATTCTAGTTGTTATTTTTGTTTCCCCGTTGTTATTCTTCATCATGTTGCTCCCTAAGTTCACCCTGAAAGACCTACCAGTGGGTAGTGGTTCTATACTTCGAAAAGATACCATTAAAGAATTCTTGGATAATGTTAGTAAGAATGAAATTTTGAGGAAAAATCCATAGTAGAACTTGCTCCAAATTATGAAACTATGATGTCTACGCACACTTCTATTCTTGTAGACAGTGCTGGGCCTCCAAGTGTAGAGGTTTGTAGAACAACAGCAAGTTTCCCTTAAGTGGATCACCTAAGGTTTATCGAACTCAGGGAGGTAGAGGTCAAAGATATCCCTCTCAAGCAACCCTACAATTAAGATACAAGAAGTCTCTTGTGTCCCCAACACACCCAATATACTTGTCAGGTATATACGTGCACTAGTTCGGCGAAGAGATAGTGAAATGCGAGTAATATGGATGGTTATAAGTAATAATAGCAATCTGAAATAAATATGGAAGCAAGCAAACATGTAGCAGAACAGGCGGAAAACGGTGTTTCAATGCTTGGAAACAAGGCCTAGGGATCCTACTTTCACTAGTGCACACTCTCAACAATGATCACATAATTGAATAACTAAATATCTTCTCTTCACTATGCTACTCTTAACCCTCTCCGGTTGGATAACGAACACTAATCATTGCGTAGCGCTGTAAAAATCATTCCTTAAAGTAAGCATTACCATGTCTAGTTAACCCCACGCTGTCACTATGAGCGCCCTAGAAGGTACTAGACAAACACCACAATTCATAGAGGAGACACACACGATGTGCACACTGTCACCTTCACACCGTGGGACAAGGTGACTCCAAAGTTCATATTAATAAAACACTTGAGTAGCACAAGATGAAGAGTAACATCTACTTATTCAACTAGATTACAAAGCTCATGATCACATATAGATCACACCATGGGAGAGAGAGATGAACCACATAGCTACCGGTAGAGACCTCAGCCTTGGGGGAGAACTACTCCCTCCTCATCATAGGAGACAGCAACGGCAATGGAGATGGCGGTGGTCGATGGAGATGGCTTCCGGGGGCACTTCCCCATCCCGGCAGGGTGCCAGAGCAGAGATCTGTCCCCCGAAACTTGTCAGCGGCAATGGCGGACCTACGGATGTATTTTGTGGAAAAAAGTCAATTATTCTAGGGTTTTCCCTCGGGGGAGTATAAATAGGCCAAAGGGCGATGCCGGGGGGTGGCCAGGGGCCCACACCACCAGGTGGCGCGGCTAGGGGGACCCACGCCACCCTATGGTGTGGCCACCCTGTGGCCCCCCTTCGGGGCTCTTCGGGACTTCTGGATGCTTCTGGGGAAATAGGAACTTCGGGATTCGTGGGGTCCAATTCCGAGAATATTTCCAGAATAACTTTTCTGAAATCAAAACAGCAGAAAACAGGGAACTGGCACTTGGCATCTTGTTAATAGGTTAGTCCCAGAAAACGTAAGAAAACATAGGAAAACATATGGAAAACATGTAGCAATTGGCATAATATCAACATGGAACATCAGAAATTATAGATACGTCAGAGACGTATCAAGCATCCCCAAGCTTAGTTCCTACTTGTCCTCGAGTAGGTAAATGATAAAACAAAATAATTTCTGAGTTGACATGCTACCACACAATCTTGATCATAATATGTAAAGTAGAGCATGTAAACTAGGATCAAATGAACTAAAGTTGTGATCTATATTTGATATTAACAAGTAATGCATAAACAAATAAGAAGAAAGAAGCAAAAAAAATTAATGAATCAATACTAAAAGACTATCAACCATGCAAAATTTATTAGAGATGATTTAAACTTTCAAGAACAACAATATCATGCACGTCAAACAATCTTGACAACCCCTGTTAGGATCAAGTCAAGCTTTCCACATGATGCAATGCTTGAATCTTAAACTATTTGCGCACTAAAAACAAGCAAGTGTTCTGCGTTGGTCCCTGGCACCGGGATGTTATTTCAAAGAGAACATTATGGGGGGTTTGGAAGGTCAATGGAAGAAAGTCTCACAAAGCTGATAGTGGTCATTAGAAAAGAGAAAGTCTTACAACCGAAGCTATGCAAGGAGTAGGGATTGCCACACAACGGATGCACATAGAGATATAAGTGTATGAAAGCTCTCCAATGGAACTAGTGGGGGTGCATCCAACTTGCTTGCTCACGAAGACCTAGAGCTCATTTGAGGAGGCTCGTCATTGGAATATACAAGCCAAGTTCTATAATGTAAAGTTCCCCACATAGTTATGAATGAATGATAATATGAAAATTTTCTACAAACTGAAGTATTGTTCCTAAACATGAAGCTTAAGTGTGGTATATAAAGTATAGTGATGAGCCCCCTCTCTCTTTATTTTCTCTTTGGCCCTTTCTTTTTTTTCTTTTTGGGCTTTTTCATTTTTTTATTTTTTATTTTATATATCCTCACCGGTAGGGGCAACATCCTATATTACAATGAATCATCACATTTTTAGTACTCATAACTCATAATGTAATATCTCTAATGTATTTAACTGCATGCTCCTTCCAGTGTAGCAGTATGCATAAATAACCATGAAGCTCATCATCAAGTAACATAATGAAGATGGATGTTCTGCAGCAATATATCTCGGAATGGCTATGGAAATGCCATGATAGGCAGGTATGGTGGCTGTTTTGAGGAAGAATATATGGGATTATGTGTAGGAGAACAAAGTCCTCCCACGGGATTTGGATGCACTGGCGAAGTTTGCACCAACTCTCAATGTGAGAAAGGGCAATGCACACTACCGAAGAGGCTAGAAAATATGGATGGTGGAAGTGCCAGGAACCGCAACATAGACTCACGAGTTAAAAGGTTGCAGCAAGCAAATGATATTACAAGGCACAATGCAAATCCCTCCAAGAGGGTCCGTGGCAGTGACAAGTCACTGTTAGCTACCCCGACAGTAGCGCGTAACAAAAGGCCGATCAGAAATGTATCACTCGTAGCAATCATATACCATTGTTTCTATCAGCTGGTAATTTTAAGTGTGGCACAGTTTCAAGTTTCTTAGACCAAGCATTAAAATTTTCTACTTACTAGTCCTTCCCGTTTATCCATTAAGCAAATTAATATCTCAAAACATGATTCAAGTGAAGCAGTTTAGTGATCTACAAGACCATGCAATCTTTTCCACTATACCAAATATCACAATAGCATTCCTATTTCCAACTAAGCACATATATGAGAACCACCTAACTACAAACGCTAACAACTTTGAACAAATGATGCATGAAAAACAAGAGCTAAACGCAGTACTAGCAAAAAGTGAACACTCACAGAACAATAAGAATGAAAACTAGAGTGTTCTAAGAAATGAAAACGGAGCGTGTCTCTCTCCCACACAAGTATGATAAGATCCAACCATAAACTACAGCAAAGAAAACTAAACAAACTGAAAGCAAAAATAAAAGACGCTCCAAGTAAAACACATAAGATGTGACCGAATAAAAATATTCACTAGAAGTGACCTGATAATTTGTCGATGAAGAAGGGGATGCCTTGGGCATCCCCAAGCTGAGATGCTTGAGTCTTCTTGTAATTTGCTGGGATGTACCACCGGGGAATCCCCAATCTTAGGCTTTTCACTCTTCTTGATCACATCATATCATCCTCTTCTCTCGACCCTTGAAAACTTCCTTCACACCAAACTTCTCACAATCTTCATTAGCAACGTTAGTGCAAATCGAAATAATAAATTCACATGGTTCAGTTTCAACACAAGCCCAACACTCATAAACACATTAGCTACTGTAAAAACTTCTTTTAAAACACTTTTTCTCAAAACAACATCAAAAGAAAGAGATTAAGATGCAAATGCAATTATTGGCAGAAATTTGTCAAAACAAGACAGCAGGTAAAGATGATTTTTTTCGAAAATCTTCGGTTTATCACATAAAAAAGTGTTCAACTAAGAAAGTTTGCGATATAGCCCAGGACTACGCACAAAAAAACTCAGATCATTTTAAATTTTCTGTGATTTTATACGATTTGAACAGCAGACAACAGAAATCTGTTTCCTACGCAGAAATCCGAAATATAGTCTCAACTTTCCACTAGAGGCTTTACTTGGCTCAACTAATACATGAAAATAAAGATACAAAGGAGTTGCTACAGAAGTATACAACCCCTTGACTCAAAGAAAACAGAGAAAAACAATGCAAAAATAAAAACATGAGTTATCTCCCAAGAAGTGATTTTCTTTAAAGCCTTTTAGCTAGACATGATAATTTTTAACAGATGCTCACATAAGAATAAGAGTTGAAGCACAATAAGAGAGCATCAATAAGAAAATATAAGACACATTTAAATCTAACCCACTTCCTATGGAAAAGAATCTTGTAGAAAAACAAGTCAACGAAGCACAAAGTGACTAGCATAGGAAGACAAAATAAGTGCAACTTCAAAAATTTCAACATAAAGAGGGGAAACTTAATATTATTGAGATGCATAAAACCATGTTCCCCTCTCTCATAATAACTTTCAGTAACATCATGAATAAAATTAACAATATAACTATCACATAAAACATTCTTATCATGAGCCACATGCATAAAAGAATTAATACTCTCCACATAAGCATAGTCATTCTTATTAGTAGCAGTGGGAGAAAATTCAACAAAATAGCTATCATTATTATTCTCATCACCGTAAACATCAAATTTAGGAGGCATATTCTAATCATAATTAATTTTCTCCTCAATGGTAGGTGGACTGAAAATAGCATGTTCATCATTGTAAACATCATAGATAGAAGGCATATCATGATCACAATAAAATTTATCATTCATAGTAGGTGGAACTAGAATACGAAAATCATTATAATCATCATATACTGGAGGCAAAGTATCATCAAAGAAAATTTCCCCCTCAAAATTTGGGGGACTAAAAATATCATATTCATCAAAACTAGCTTCCCCAAGCTTAGACTTTTCCATAGCATTAGCAATAATGGTGTTTAAAGAGTTCATACTAATAACATTTCCACTAGCATGCAAATAAAATTCCATAGGTTTTTTAATTTTCTCTTCAAAAGCATCATTTCCTAATTCAAGATAAATATTATAAATTTCTATCAAATCTTTGTTGTTTTCCACTAAGTCTAGCTAGTAAATATAAAAACAAGGAATAAGTAAAAATAAGCCTAACTAGTGAAAACAAGAAACAAAAATATATAATTGCAGAATCTAAAGGAAATAACTTCGAGCACTCACACCCGAGGATATGAGAACCTGTTACCATATCTCCCCGGCAACGGCGCCATAAAAGAGCTTGATGTCTACGCACGCTTCTATTCTTGTAGACAGTGTTGGGCCTCCAAGTGCAGAGGTTTGTAGAATAGCAGCAAGTTTACCTTAAGTGGATCACCCATGGTTTATGGAACTCGGGGAGGTAGAGGTCAAAGATATCCCTCTCAAGCAACGATGCAATTAAGATACATGAAGTCTCTTGTGTGCCCAACACACCCAATATACTTGTCAGGTATATAGGTGCACTAGATCGGCGAAGAGATAGTGAAATGCGAGTAATATGGATGGTTATAAGTAATAATAGCAATATGAAATAAATATGGCAGCAAGCAAACATGTAGCAGAACATGCGGAAAACGGTGTCTCAATGCTTGGAAACAAGGCCTAGGGATCCTACTTTCACTAGTGGACACTCTCAACAATGATCACATAATTGAATAACTAAATATATTCTCTTCACTATGCTACTCTTAACCCTCTCCGGTTGGAAAATGAACACTAATCATTGTGTAGGGCTGCAAAAATCATTCCTTAAAGTAAGCATTCCCAAGTCTAGTTAACCACACGTTGTCACTATGAGCGCTCTAGAAGGTACTAGACAAACACCACAATTCATAGAGGAGACACACACGATGTTCACACTGTCACCTTCACACCGCGGGACAAGGTGACTCCAAAGTTCATATTAATAAAACACCTGAGTAGCACAAGATGAAGAGTATCATCTACTTATTGAACTAGATTACAAAGCTCACGATCATAAATAGATCACACCATGGGAGAGAGATATGAACCACATAGCTACCGGTAGAGACTTCAGCCTCGGGGGAGAACTACTCCCTCCTCATCATAGGAGACAACAATGGCGATGGAGATGGCGGTGGAGATGGCTTCCGGGGCACTTCCCCGTCCCGGCAGGGTGCTAGAACAGAGATCTGTACCCCGAAACTTGTCGGCGGTGGTGGCGGTGCTACCGATGTATTTTGTGGAAAATGTCGATTCTTCTAGGGTTTTCCCTTGGGGGAGTATAAATAGGCGTAAGGGCGATGCCGAGGGGTGGCCAGGGGGCCCACACCACCAAGTGGCGTGGCCAGGGGGACCCACGCCACCCTATGGTGTGGCCCCCCTCCGGGACTCTTTGAGACTTCTGGATGCTTCCGGGGAAAATAAGAACTTCGGGATTCGTGGGGTCCAATTCCGAGAATATTTCCAAAAGAACCTTTCTGAAATAAAAAAACAGCAGAAAACAAGGAACTGGCACTTGGCATCTTGTTAATTGGTTAGTCCCGGAAAACGTAGGAAAACATACGGAAAACATGTAGCAATTGGTATAATATCAACATGGAACATCAGAAATTATAGATACGTTGGACACGTATCAAACTGCTGCAACTTCTTTAATTCACATGTTAGAAGCTAGGTTTGTTAACCTTCACCCCCCATACTACAGCAAATGTTCCTCAACTTCAATAATATTGAAGATATTGAAAAAGATATTTTATCTTAGAAACAATGCTTAAAGAATTTGGAGATGTTGCTATAGAAGCTAGAAAAGTTTTTGATCATTTTAATATGCTAGGCTCATGTGTAAATGTTGTTGGTGCTCTTGAAAAAGATGAACCTAAAAATGAAAAGGAGATGAAAATCCAATCCCCTTTAAATTAGTAGCACTACATGAAGCCCAAGAAAAGAATTTTGATTGGATTGTTCGTGAAAATTTATTTGATGAGAGTAGCAAACCTAAAAATTCTAAGAGAGGAACATCTGAAAACCATTTAGATAAAATACAATGCATTATTGAGGAATTTCCTTATCTTGATTTCAATGCCTCTCCTTTTGAAAACACTTGATTCCATTTCTGTCGGCCTAGCTAGAAGGCGTTAAAGAAAAGCACTTCGTGGGAGATAACGCATGATTTTATTTTTGCTCTGTTTTCTTTGAGTCAAGGGGCTGTTTACTTTTGTAGCAACTCCTTTGTATATTTATTTTCATGTATTAGTTGTGCCAAGTAAAGTTTCTAGCGAAAGTTGGAGTTGGTTTTGGATTTCTGCGCAGAAAACATTTTTCTGCTGTCCAACGTAAAAAATCGTATAATTCACAGAAAGATCAAAATGACCTAAAAAATTGTGCTTATTCCTCAGCTAATTCTGAAACTTTTTCGTTCTTTACGTTTTTGATCTGAGCCATATTGTTCTGATTTTGGCAGATTCTGCCATTTTTCTTGCATTTGCTCTTTTACTATATCAAGTGGTTTTCTTTTCTTCACGAAACATCAGTGGTTGTAGATAATGTTTAAACGTATCAATAGAACTTGTGCCCATGCAGAACCTATATTTTTTTTGTTGTTGCACTAACCCCCTAATGCGAATTACTTTGAGTGTGGTGTGAAGGAAGTTTTCAAGGGTCAAGAGAAGAGGGTGATATAATGTGATCAAGAAGAGTGTAAGGTCAAAGCTGGAGATGCCCCCGTGGTTCATCCCAGCAAATTCTAAGAAGACTCAAGCATCTAAACTTGGGGATGCCCAAGGCATCCCCTTCTTCATCAACAATTTATCAGGTCACTTCTAGTGAAACTATATTTTTATTCAGTCACATCATATGAAATTTAATTGGAGCGTCTTTATTTTTCGTTTTGTTTTCTTTTGTTTTACTTTCTGCAATAAATATCATTGGAAACTAGCATTCTTTGTGTGGGAGAGAGACACACTCCACTTTTTCATATGAATACTCGTTATGCCCGTATTCTTAGTTTTTCTTCTAGTTGCTGCAAAATTCCCTTTTAGCTCCTGTTTTTCATGCATCTCTTATCCTGAGCTATTAGTTTTAGTTGAGTTGTGTTAGTACTACCTTGATTCATTGTTATATCTCTTGGCGAATTTTTGTTTAGTATAAAATGCTTGGTGTTGGAAAGCAGTAGTACAGTTTTCGTGCTTATAACAGTGCAAAAAGAAGCTTGTATAGATTGTGGCTAGACTTTTTCATGTCATGTTAGATGTTATTTTAATTCTAAGCCTAGTGTTTATTTTTGTAGCATGACTTATCTCAAATATATGAGAGTTCTTAATGTGTCATTGAAAGAATCATGAGTTGTTGTTGTCATATTGAAGCATAAATTTGTGGTGTTCTCCTTTGAATGTTTTATTTGGTTGACTTGGCGCATGGTTACACCATGTTTATGACTACAAACCAGTCACTTATAGCCTCTATAATAATTTAGTTTTTTACTTGTAATACCACTTATGCTTTGATTAATAATGTTTTTGTCGCTATGCATTAATATGGTCATTATTGCTCTCTTGATTTGTCGCTCCCAGTCTTTGCTAGTCTCCACATGTACTGAGTATGAGCTCTACTCGTGCATTCAACTCCCAAAAACCAAAGTTTGCCAAATGTGGCCACCATACCTACCTACATGTGGTATTTAACCGCCACTCCAAATAAATTTCTCATGTGCTACCTTTAAAACTTTCAAAAAGTATTCCTGTTTTGTGCTCCTGTTTTAGCTCATGAGGACGTAAGTAGAGAATCTTTATCTCACTTGTTGATTGTATTTCACACCCTAGACTAGTGGCTTCATCTTCTTATCCAAATGATAGAAGAGCTGGCAGAGGGTGCCCAGCCCCAAACTTAATACAACAAATTCTCTTCACTATTTTCCCCCTGATTTATCAGTCAAAGTATAATTGTGTAAGCAAAAGAGAAAGAGGGATGAGCTTCTGACCCCAGTTGCATCCTTCTATGGGAGCCACTCTTGTGAAGTCTAGTTGACTTGTGACGTACTATATTGTCTGATTACCATTCGTTGACATAAGCATACACCTCTCTAAAAAATGTTTTCAATACCTCTGTTTAATAAAATAAAAATATCTAGCACATGAGTTAATCCTTGCTTCCCTCTGCGAAGGGCCTTTATTTTACTTTTATGTCGAGCCTCCATATTCTAACTTTATGCACATTTGAGAGAGCATAGTTGGCATTCTGAGTTTAATGTGCATTTGTCCCAGAAACATTATTAATTGATTCATGACGTGTTATTATTTGCTCTCAAATTATTTGTTCTAGCCATCCACTTGAACTTTGAAGGTGTCCTAACATTTATGTTTTGCCCCACTCATAAGGACAAGCGAAATATCACTTTGCTATGTTTTCTGTATGCTTGAAACAAAAGTATAACTTTCAAGTGCCTTATTATTCATGATCTTTTATTTGTGTTACTTTTCATGATGCAAAGTGTAACATCCCTGATTTTTGGAAAGTGCAAAAATCACAAAAATTTGAAATTTTTTGTTTTCATACAAAGCAAGTCACCAAAAACTAAATGAGTGCAAGAAACAAAAGAAAAAAATGTAATTGGAATAAAGAATCCAAATTGCCTTAATTTCATAAACCCTAAAGCCTATTTCTAAAATAAAATATGTTTCCTCATGTGAATAAAATATTTTCTTAGCAAACATCTTTACCAAACATGTTTTCAACTCAACTACCATATTGAAAATGATTATGATAGTTAAAAAGCAGAGAGTTACTATCTCTAATATTTTCTCCTTGTCTCCAAGAAATTATCTCCCTATTATTATTAACCTCAAATGGAAAAAAGTTGGTTATTTGTTTTCCAAGTATTATGTCAATCAACAAAACAATAAGGTGTTATATATTATTGAGTTATGAAAACAAGTAAAGTACTTTGGAAAACACAATGTTTTCAATCGGGAAAACAACATATTCAATTGAAAAACCCCATTATTTTTATTAGACCCCAATTCAAATAAATCATGTAAATTTTCTATTAAGTGCCTATTCATGTTTTCATCATATTTTAAAATTATAAAAGGATGAAAACACTTTGAATTGGTTTTGAAAATAGTATTTGACATGTTTAGTGTCTCTGAAATTTTTATTTAATCAAAAACAACATTTTATTTTTTTTCCAATTTCAAATAACATTAAGTACTATTAGTGAATTAATTATATTTTCAAAAATATAAAAGTGAAATGTGCTGAAAAGTTTATAAAAGATGTTCTACACAGAAAGATATTAATATTACAAATTTTAGAAATTATTTTGCGGTTAATTAGTTTATTAAAACAAAAGATAAAGAAAACAGAAAAAAAGAAAAAAAAAAGATTGATGACATCATCATCATCAAGCTCTAGCTTTTCGTTTCTTCCCGAAATGGGAGAATTAATCCGCGTTTGATTGCTGCAGTTTCTGCGCCCGAATTATTCCACCGAGCCCCGCCCTTAAATCCCCTTGGCTCCCTCTCCATTTCCCCCTTAAACTCCTCGCCAAAGACCACCCGAGAGCTCTCTAATTCCTCGCCAGAGTTGCTTTTGCCGCCGTCGTACTCCGTCGTTTCCGACCAACAGAGGAAGTCCCCGACCCCGTTTTTCTCCTCCTTCTATCCCTCTCTCTTGCGCGCATACCACTAAACACTCGTGCATTTTTTTCGCAGCCCGGGCATCAACGAGCAGGCTCGACGGAGCCGCCGCGTCGGGAGTCCATCGCGCCACCGACAGGAGCTCCATCCCTAAGGGAGTCGTCCACTCCATCGACCTCCCCTCACCGTGGCGCATCTCGTAGTCATCTTCGCCAAGCTTGGAGACCACCGTAGCATCAACTCCGTCAACCACCGTGGCGGAGCGCCGCTGGCCGACGCCGGCGAGGTGAGTTCCCTTTTCGTCCCTGCCCGTTAGATCTACAACGGAGGGCCCAGATTAGATCATTTAAACGAAGGTGTATTGTCCAGTAGGAACGCGCCACGTCGGCCTACATGTTAAATCGTTATTCGTCGCCCAGCGTTGTGCGTAGCCAGCCTAAGCCTGCTCCCTATCCGTCGCCCTGCGCGACAAATAGCATATCTGAGCCCAAATGTCTTTGGAATTTATTTCCGACTAAAAATAGAATGTAAATTTTGCAAAAAAAGCCCCTGCATCTTGGATCTATCATAACTTTTGATCCATAAGCCCAAATTTAGCAAACTTGGATTTTTTTTGGAATCAGCACAACATGTACAAACTTTTGACACTTGCCAAATTTAAAATTGATCATTTAAAATTTGTTCAAATTCAAATATACTTGTTTGATGAATTTTGGCATAATTCAAATTCTACAAATCCAAAAAATGCAAATAAAATATTTTTGGAAACCTTAGGATGAGTACTTTCACACACTCTGTCCCAAAATAATTTTTAACAAGTAAGTGATATATTTGAGTATTTTTTGACATAGATTTAGTTCTATAAATATTGTCATTATAGTTCCTTTTGCAAAATTGTTCCTTTGGTAGCCTTGAACCAGAGACGTCATTTTTTGACACCCCTGGACCATGACCATGTAAGTTTAGCCAAACTTTCATCATAGTAGCCCCCTAGTTATTTAAGTCTTAGAATGGTTTCTATCCTGGTTACCATTGTTGCTATGGCTATTTTGGAGCCAAGACCAAGTCCTTAGTATGTGTCAATCACATATAATACAAAGTAGTGAACCATAGTTTTCTATCTACTTCTCCATTCCCCTATTCTTGCTTCAAGAATCCATCAAGTTAGCAAAATGGAAGTCAAGACTCAACCCCCAGAAGGAACTCCATCTTCAACTTGGTGGAAACATGAAGAGCTACAAAGAAGATCATTGAAGAATTTGAAGTAAGGGAATTGGACTTCACAACAACTATAAGCAACTCAAGGAAGTACAAGTGTGAAGAAATCCAGAAGAAAACATCTCCCTCTCTCTTTCTATCTTTCTTCTTCTTTCTTTCCAAATTGACTTAGTGGTATTTTGTTCCCATCCTACCTTGGACCAACTAGTGATAGGCCATGAAGAATTTATCAAGACCAAGAGAAGAATCCATTCAAGTAACAAGACTACAATAGAAACATGAAGATGATCTTCAAGAAGACAAGAATGTGAAGACTTGGAGCATTCCATACAAGTTGAAGAATAACAAGTTGTTTTTGTCCAACCATTGACCCAAATGGAAAATCCCAAGACATTATCTTTTTATCTCTATTGTTATGAAGTTAGTTGAACCTAGACCTACCTTAACCCAAAATGGAAAGACTAACTTAGATCACTCAAATGTCCTGATGAAAATGACTAAGTGTTACACATTGTTATGTGTTACTTTAGTTGATATAGTGAAATCACCTTGGTGAACTCTTGGAACTTCCTCGACAAGTATGTTCATAATAAAGTTAGATCACATTAAAATCAACCTAGTCCATCCCAAGTAAACCCTTGGAAACTCCTTAACAATGTATTGAACCATTTGAGAATGAATCTTTTAAAAATCAAACCTTGACCTTGTCCTACCAACTTGGTTAAACCCTTTTCCCATGATTGTTGATTTTTATGTTTCTTCACTTGTATATTGTTTGCAGTATGCTTGTTTATGTTGTTATTGTGTTTTCAACTAATAGAGTGTACGGAGAGCAACGATTTTTTGTGAAGAGAGTGTGAACTCTTCACCAACTTCAACAAGGCAAGTAACACACCATTCAACTACCCATTATTTTCTATATGCATTAGTTGATTTTGAGTAGTATGCATGATAGGAAGTTTTATCTAAGTATCATGCTATGCTAATATCCCAAGTAGTGCGTAGCCATCCTTCTATATCCTGCTAGTATAGAATACATTGAACTTAGTAGAATTGCTATGCTCTCCAAATGTTTTATTTAGATGTTAAGGTTAAAACTACTAAGTTTAATGAAACACCTGGGTGGATTTTGGACGTGATTGCTTTATGTTGAGTGTTGCCTCAGGGCCCTTGTCTAAGGGTTATTGCACTTAAGGTTGTCACTTGTGGATGGCCACCCAGGAATAAAGATATTAATACGTCCCTCTAAGTTTAGTAGCTTCCCGTGCAGCCTTTAGTCATATGGGCTCTGTCTTGATCAACTAGATTGAATGAACTCACCAGTGCTTGACAAGAAGATGTACGGGGTGTAGGTTGGAACGGGTCAAGCCTGACGGTGGTGTAATTTCTTCTGAAAGATCTCGTCTCAATCTTCTCCTTTCCTTAATGCCACAGGGTGTATAGGATGTTTGGGCTGATTTGAGTCTAAAGGTAAAAGTGCACAAACTCTACATAGTCAACAAACTAAGATATTAGCCGTGTCCCCGGTTATGGACAATTTGAGCAGCTGGACAAGGAATGACGGAAGAATCTCATCATGCCAACTTCATAATAAAATTTTGATGGGTGAACATGGGTAGGAGTTTTCCCTGATTTCTATCAGTGGTAATCCTGAATTTAATTCTGGTTCACTAGTTTCTATCAGTGATTCCTACTATAGATGAAAATGTTTAATGACCAGAGATAGGAGAAAACTAGCTTTATGCAAACTTAGCCAAAACTCCACTCAGCCAAATAAGCATGTAGTATTAGTCTTACCATTTATATCGACCATAGTGTTACTTGCCAATACATTAAATTGTATTGACTCCCTTGTGGCTGCATATTCCATCCTGCAGATGATTCTCAAGACGAGTGAGGATTTTGTTTAGGATCTCGAGTCTATCACCAACATGTTTTGCCTGTGGCACATGAAGAAGATGAGGCTTAGTGTTGTACTTTGTTTTACGCATATTACTTTGTTTTCTGCTAGTGTTCTAATACTATGCAAGTTGTAATATTATTTTGTACAGAAAGGATCATGCGATGTAATAGAATTTGATGCATTTGCATGATATTTCATCTTGCACTGTGGTGCTAGCAATTGATCCAAGGACTAGCATAATAACACAGATGTTCTTACATTATTTAAATGTGGGAAAGCTACACAAAGTGATTGCTATGTTTCATTGTTAAAATTATATTTATCATGCTTGTGTTTAAAGTATTATGATCTCGGCTATACTTATGCTTTTACAATTTAGATGATCAAATTTATGTTGGTAGCATGTCACCACATAAATTATTTGTTTATTTTTATCGTTTACCTACTCGAGGACGAGTAGGAACTAAGCTTGGGGATGTTGATACGTCATAAACGTATCCTTAATTTCTGATGTTCCATGTTGTTTTCATGCTTTATGCTACATGTTTTCTTTACACTTTATGCCCTTTTTATCAATTTTTGGGGACTAATCTATTAAAAAGATGCCACAGAGCCAGTTCATGTTTTCTGCTATTTTAGTTTTAGAAAAGTTGTTCTAAAAATATTCTCGGAATTGGACGATTCGAAGCCTAGAAGTCTTAGAATTCTCGGAGGATCCACAAAGTCTGGAGGAGACCCGGAGGGGGGCCACAGGGGCCCCACACTACAGGGCGGAGCGCCCCTGGCTGCGCCATGGGGTGGTGTGGGGCCCCCTGGCCGCCCACAGACGTTGCCCTTTCGCCAATTTATTCCCCTCGGAAGGTTAACCCTAAAACAATCCACCTTTTCCACAAAAACACCCGAGGCCGCCGTCATTGTCAACTCGAGTTTGGGAGGGTTGTGGAGTTCTCCTCAGCACCCTGCCGAAAGGGGAAATCATCACTGGAGGGCTCTACACCACCATGCCCACCTCCGGAATGATGCGTGAGTAGTTCATCCTTCGACTACGGGTCCATAGCAGTAGCTAGATGGTTGTTCTCTCCTTTTTATGCCTCATGTTTAGATCTTTGAGCTGCCCTACATGATCAAGATCATCTTATTGTAATGCTACATGTTGTGTTTGTTGGGATCCGATGAATATTAAATGCTATGTCTCTTGATTATCAATCTATCATGTTATCTTCATGTGTATGTTATTTATGATCTTGCATGCTCTTTGTTGTTAGTAGATGCTCTGGCCAAGTAGTTGCTAGTGACTCCAAGAGGGAGTATTTATGCTCGATAGTGGGTTCATGCCTCCTTTGCATCTGTGGTCGAGTGACAGAAACGTGACGGATGGAGGATGTGTTGTTGCCATTAGGGAGAAAACAACGATTTTTACATTACACACTTTGCTTATTGCAACTATCTTTTGCTTGCAACTTAATATCCAAAGATTGCTCGGATGACATTCTGATGGTGGATTATTAGTCATAGATGCGGTCGGATAACGATCTATGTATTTTGTTGTAATGCCCGTATGAATCACATAGTAATCATCATGTCATGCATATGCACTACGGTGCGTCCTTTATATTTGTCAACTGCCCAGCTGTAATTTATTTACCACACATGCTATCTATCTGTCTTGGGAGAGACACCTCTAGTGAACTGTGGGCCCCAGGTCCTTTTTCCTCACACTGATAATACAACCATTGCAATCTTTGTTTTTATACTGTTGCTACTGTTTTACTACTGCAATCATTTTTTGTTTCATCTACTGCAAACAAATAGTATTTTCCACACGGTACGTTCAACCGTTTTGTTTCAGTAAAATCGGTAAGATTGACAATGTCACTGTTTCGTTGGGGCAAAGTGAATTGGGTTTCACGGTGTTGCTGAACCGGTAGTGCGTCCTACCATATTAACTGCACCAACCTTCAGAAGTTGTTTCTTACTCCTACTGCTCGATTCAACCTTGATTTCTTTCTAAGAAAAAACTTACTGTTGTGCTCTTCACACCTTGCACTTCGGGTTTACCAACGAGGGTGTCAATTACACCATCATTAACCATGTTGTAATAATCTCTTTTAGAGCAATTGAGTCGATGGGAGATAAGGCTAGTGGAAAACTGGTGTGAACATCTCAATCCATCAGCAGCGGAACCACGATGGCAACACAGGCACATGGCCACCGCGTCGACAGCCTGCTGCTGCTCGATAGCGTACAGTTCCGGGCGGTGCGGATCAGGCATTGTTGCATCCAAAACGCGTGCATTCGTGAGTCTAGAAAAATAATCGATCTGTGCCGTCAACTGTCATCGGCCGAAAATTCCAGCGGGTTAGTTACTTAATACAGTACCTGTACTGTAACTACGTGTGTTCACCAGCCTAAAGCACCGGCCGCGAGCCCATCGAGTCGCTGTCGTTCACCGGGACGTTCACGTCATGGAACAGTGAGAGTACCAGGATCAACGTCCTTGACGGCCGACACGCTGTGGGCCTAGCCTTTCGTCGAGCACCACGAGGGTCAGATGCAGCGGTGTTTAAAAAAAAACAAATAATGTACATGGTCAGAAGCACCATGTGTGACTTAAGTGCATGCATCGTACAAATTGTGTGACTTATTCATGTCGGTTCCTACTAATTTTCTTCAGCTCTGTACTGATCTTAGAAGATCTGTTTGTGGCTAGAATTCTTAATTAGTGTGTGCCTGTTCTGGCGCAACTTCGAATGCTTGCTGGCAACAGAAGCACCAAGTGATTGTGCTTTTTTCTTTCCGGTATTTGATAATTCAATCTTTAAGATTAGTTGATATTTGACAAGACATCACGTACCTGATTGTCTCATTCGTAGGCCACCATATTTTGTTATTTTCAGATGTATTAATCTTTAGTTTACTGTGATTAAAGGCAGCAGAAAAGTTCCACCAAGGGTAAAAGCCATTTATTAATTAGCACTGATTTGAAGTAGATTATTAAACAGGGGCCCCAAAGTCTACAGCAAGACATTTTCATGAGTATTGGTATATGGTCTTTTGGAAGTGTGAGTGGACACGCATGCGACTAAGGATTGTAGTGTGTGACATTACTGTTACATATGCGATAATTCGAAAGATCCGATGTCAAAGTGTCCGACTCTAAAGCTTCCGAGTCTCTCTATGTTTGTAGCGGAATGGGAAATAGGGAGGCGATGTCCCCGTATACAGTTCATAAGGCTGAGTTGGCTCCTACCGCTCTGTTTAAGGTCGCCGAAACAACTGTCACAGCCAAACAGGTGGATTCTCAGGTGGCACGTATGTGTCCAGTTCCGTCTTGGTGTTGGGAGGCTTTTACCATGTGGTGAAAACACTTCCACACTCAGCCTTTCATCGATGGAGGATTTGCTACAGTTTGACGATATAGATCTTGGTATTCCATCTCAGTCAACCAGGTTAGTCAGTGGAAGCCGGAGGAGGTGCAACACAAGATGGAGTTAGCCCAAACATGGGTGCATGTCACTGGATCCAATGCGTCATTGCTTGGGCTTATGAGCAGTTGATTCACTCATCAGTACCATAAATCACAATGGAGATTCTGCCGGAGATAGTGAGATGACCGTTGGGGCGCGAACGGAGGCGATTCTGCCGGGGACTCCGGGAGGAGTTACGGCGGCCGTCCGGCGGGCCAATGTGGACCTCGAGGATGGGGAGATCAGAGAGGAACCTCCATCGCGGGGGTCCGAGGGTGGATCTTAGCGTGTGTGGGGGGGCGGTTCTGGGCCCTAGAAGATCTAGATTCCGATTCGAATGACGAGAAGGAAGATGAGGATGACGCACAGGTACGTGGATCGTATCTCAACGAGTGCTGTCGAGACATCGTAGTAGGGATCATAGACGGGGGTGCCATGAGCCTACGGGTAGAGACGTGGGGGGAACGTGGTAGTATGACAACCAGGGACACCAAAGTTTACCCAGGTTTGGTACGTCGCAACTAGGCGGCGTTCCTACTCCTGCAATCTCACTAATTCAGGGCTGAAGCCTGAAGTATACAGAGTACAATGTGAGTTTGGGTTTGCTAAATCGGCGAGGATCAACTTCTCGGTGAGTTGGCCTCTAGCTTATTGTGTATATGTTCTCCTCTCCCGTCTGGCTTTATATAGATAGCCGGGTTAGGGCTTACAGAAAGGAAACCTAGAAGACTACGGTAAGCTTCTAACTTGGAAGGCAAGAGTACGCCTTCTACTCCAAATTGCACCACGTAGGCCTTGGTCCGGGTTCTTCTAGAATCCGGCTTCCGCGCGTCAACTTACTGGGCCGCCTAATGGACCGTGATCCATTACCAATCAGGCCACCTTGATAATCCGGCTCTTTAGGACAATGCCGGATATACCCCTAATCGGTATATATCCGACAGTAGCCCCCAAGAAGGACTGAGACTCCAATTCGCCGTCTTTCGTCAATTTGAATTATTTCCGAGAAATGTTGGCTCTTCGTCTCGATTCTTCTTTTCCTTAAATCATGCATTAACGCGAAACTCGGATTTCGGGGAAAAATCCGGCTTTCTCTTCCACGAGCCTTCGCGGAGAAGGAACTTCCTACGTCAGCGATAAAAGCATGCTGACGTCAGGGACGTTTGGGTTCAAATGTGAAACCTTGAAATGTATCTCTGACAGATTCTTGCGGGAAACGAGGAGATATCAATAATCACTCGCCACCTCATTTCCCGGATTGTCCAGCGAGTGACACGCGTTGAAGATCTAATGGTCCAAAGAGCCGTTGAAACGCATCTCAAAGGTTTTCTGGCTATAAATAGCCTCCCTCGATCCCTCCGGCAATTCTTCTACTCCCACTTCACCTTCCAGCTCCCAAGCGCCATAGCCCCCGAGCCAAAGTTTTTATAGCGAGAGCAGAGCCCGTGCACGTCCGGCACCGTTCCCGGAACTTCTCCATCGGAAGCTCAAGACCCTCACTGCGCCGCCCGCGAATGGACACCGGTGACTCACCCGCGCGCCGCAGAGGAGCACTCGGTCTCTGTTGACATCGACGAGATCATCAACAACATCGACCCGCAGCTCGATTCTCCGAGCCGCGCCTCCGCCAGCGCACCGGAGAAAACTTCTGGAGACCAGGCCCGCGAGGATCCTCCTCTCGCGGCTGAGAACCTGGCCGCCTCTTCCTCAGCGCCGCCTCCGCCACTCGTCCCCGAAACGGCGGAAGAGAAAATCCTCCTTGTCAGGGAGGAGCTTGCCGCTGCGGCCACCGCCGCCGGAGCCGAAGACGAGGGCGAGATGTCCGGCAATTGGAGCCGGTGCAACTTGGCCCCTGCCCTTCTTGCGACAATGGAGAAGGAGGGGCTGATTGTGAAGGGGAAATGGCGGCATGAAGAGGACGAGTCCGAGCCCTTGCCCAATGCCGGGGAAAGGGTTCTCCTGGCCTCGCACATTTCTCGAGGTATGGGAATTCCGCCTTCCGCCTTCTTTCTTTAAGTCCTCAACCACTACAACATCCAACACCATAATCTGCCTCCAAACTCCATTCTTTATTTAGCGGGTTCGAGGCCCTCTTCGAAGGGTATCTAGGGTCAGAACCTAGGTTATATTTCTTGCAGTATTGCTTCGGGGTTAAGCGAAACCCCTCAGAGGGCGCACTCCCGACTTGCGGGACCATATCCTTTACCCTGCGTAGATTCAGGGAGGATTGGTTCCCCAAGATCAAAACATCGGAATCCGTCAAATTCTGGACGGGTTCCTTCTTATACCACCAAGACATCCCGTTTCCTGGAAAGGAAATGGGGATTCCACCTTTCACCAATTGCGCTGCCACTCACCAAGATAATTGGGCAGTGGAGGCAGTTCAGACTCTGCCGCCGGATTTGCTTAGGATTAAGGGGCACATTGCCAAACTCGTCTCCTCCGATCCACCTCTTACCGGCATGGACACAGTCCTTTGCTGGTTAGAAAAGCGGATTCAGCCTTTGGATCATTACGGTCCTCGACTTATGTGCGAGTACTCGGGAACCGAAGAAGCCATGCGGACGGCGAACAAATCTTTGGCGGCGAAGGATTTGAGGAAACGTGTAAACCAGTTGGTCGTAGCACGCGACCAATATGAGGAAAGCCGGCCGATGTACACGACGGCAAACCCGGCTCCAAAGGTACATCTTTTACATTCTGGGTTTTTGTTTTGCGCTTCTTCTTTCTCGGATAATTGTCTTAACCCGGACTTTGTCTTTTTTTGACAGATTGTCGATCTTCCTAAGGCAGATCTTGCGACCGATGTCGAGTTGGACGCAATGCGTGCCAACTTTGCAGGCGGACGGAAGCGCAAGAAGCCTTCCGCTACCCAGGAGATAATCGACCTTGACGGGGTTCCCGTCGCTACTTCCAGGTAAATCATCCGGGTTACTTCTTTCTCTGCTTTTTGTCGCAGGACTTTTTATTATTTTCTCGGAATTCTAACATCTCGGATTTTATATTTCCAGCCTGGCTCCGACAATATTGAAGCCAAAAGGCCGGAAGAAAATTAAGTATGTGGCTAAAAGAGGAACACATCCTTCTCCTGCTATTGCCCCGGATACTCCAGTCACGGCCGCAGAAGGAAGCGCTGCTGCCAGGGAAGAAGAAACCCAGCAGACCAGCCAACCTATTATGCCGGAAACGGAAACGAGGGAAAAGGCGGTACCGGAAATTGGTGGTCCTTCTCACACAGCTGAGGAGGAGCCCATTCCGACTTTAGACAAGGATTTCAAGGTCATCCAGGATGGCCTCAATCACGTCGGGACTCTTTTTGCAGAGTATGCAATAGAGTTCAACGAAACTTTTCGGGTCTACAGCGGATGAGCCAGGTAATATCTCTAGCCCCAAGCAATAAGTCAAATGCATACTTTTGTCTTAATGTTTTTTTCATTGCTACGCTTGTTTTTAACTTAAGCATTTTTTGTCTCTTTTCCGTGTTTCAGCAAACTGTTGAGAACATCAACTCGGAAGTTTTCAACAAACTTATCATCAAGAACAAGGAGGTGAAAACCCTTCTTTCCATTCTTGAGGATAAGGAGGCAGAACTGACATCCACTCAGCAAAAGCTGAGCGAATCAGCAGGTAAAAATTTCTCTGCTTTCAGTTGTGATTTTTTCTAAGTAGTTTTCCAAGTTTTTAACTCTTCCTTTACTTGCTTTTCAGCTTCTTTGGCGAAAGCCAAACAAATCGCTGAAGATGCCGTCAACGCCGAAAATCTCCGCCGCGAGAACCTGGACCTGCATAAACTGACTGTGAAGCTCCAGAAGGACCTGGAGACCCGCCAACTAGCTGTTGGCATTGCCGAGTCTAAGGCCTCCAGCCAGGCCAAAAAAGATAAGGCCACCATCCGGGATCTGGAGAATACCTTGAACCAGCGCCTTGAGGAAGGCACCGAGATGGACCGGATTCTCGGTAAGCTACTTTGCCTTTTACCGGATTTTCCTTGTTTTCTCTTCTCCTGTCTTTTCTAACACTTGTGTGCTGATTCAAATAGGAGGTAACTCCCAGGTTACCCGGATCGAAAGAATCTGGGCTTTCGGGAAGGTCTTCACCGCGATCAAGGCTGCGGGAATGTTACTTATTAATAAGTATCTTCCCGCCAAGTCTGGGGAGTTCTCGGAAGTTGAAAAACTTCCGGAAGCTATCGTGGAGGTGGCGAATCGCAAGGAGTCCCTGCTCCGTTCTGCGGCTCGCTGTGGTGCACGCATGGCCCTTGGGCTCATGCGCATGCACTACCCTACTGCCAAATCTTGGCGTGTGGCTTCCGACATTCCTCAGGGATACACGGAAGGTTAACGGGACAACATCTTTGATGAAATCAAAGGTCACGCCACCAAGATTACCAACATGGTGAACATCTCCACCTTCTACCCCGAAGAAGCAATCCCGGCAACTCCCGAGGAATCCAGCAGCGAGGAAGAGTCGGATGCCTGAAGAAGTTGCCTGGTCCTGAGTAGGAGATGGGAAAAAATAGAAGCATTATTGTTCTTACAATGTAAACCTTATTTTAATGCTTTCTATTCCTTTGTACAAACAAGTACTCCGCTTTTGCAGTTTAATTATTAAGTCTTTGCAAGTTTTCCGGGTTTTTATTCCTTTATCTTCTAAGTTCTCTGGTTCATATGCCTTAACTGTCCTTAGTGTTTGAAATGGCTCGATAGTACTTAATCTTCATGCCAAGTGACTGGATACAGCCAATCAGTCAAAACTCGGAAACATGGATCATACTAAAGGCATTTTTACTTACTAGCTCCAGTGACCCAACATAAAAACAATCAGATAATACTTAGAAAAAAATAAGGAATTTTGCATGAAACTCATGCACGCAGACACAATCTGTGTTTCCTTAAGCCTCCTTAGGTTGAAGATCATTGGGAAATAGATAAGGCGGACTTATGCTTTGTATGAAAATAGATAAAACAAAAATGCATAAATTGCGACAACTTTATTTCATGATCTCAAAGATGTTTACATAGAAATTGAACTAAGTGTAGAAGGGACATAACTGCTGGATGCTCCAGAGTCTTTTTGTCTCTCCTAGCTCAACATCTATCTTTCTATTTCTTTTGCGATTCGGACGCTTGGGATTATCTTCCGTGTCTCGAATATCTACAAGATAATAAGATCCATTTTCATAGCCTTGCTAATAAAAAATGGTCCCTCCCAGACTGGGGCTAACTTGTGCTTCCTTTCTTGCACCAATCTTAGCACTAGGTCACCTTCTTTGAAAGATCGATGCCTGATTTTCCGACTATGGTAGCGTCTCAATCCTTGCTGATAAATGGTGGATCTTTGAAGCACAAGGTCTCGTTCTTCTTCTAAAAGATCGACGGCATCCTGTCGAGCACATTCGGCATCCGAGTCATCGTAAGCCTGCACTCTTGGGCTATCATGGAGCATGTCCGTTGGAAGCATTGCTTCTGCACCATAAACTAAGAAAAACGGGGTTTGCTCTGTTGATCTATTTGGTGTCGTTCGAATACTCCAAAGCACGGAAGGTAATTCTTCTACCCATGCTCCAGCTGCTCTATGGAGAGGAGATTCGAGTCTTGGGCGTATTCCTTGCAGGATTGAACTATTCATCCTTTCAACCTGCCCATTGGATTGTGGGTGAGCCACGGACGCAAGGTCTAGGCGTATTCCCGTTTGTCGGCAATACTTTGCCAACTCTCCAATGGAGAAATTTGTCCTGTTGTCGGTGATTATACTGTGTGGAACGCCATATCTCATGACTACGTCAATGATGAAGTTTCTGGCGGTCACACCGTCAAGTTTTTTGATGGGTTTTGCCTCCACCCACTTGGTATACTTATCTACTGCAACGAGTAGATGTGTGAGTCCGCCTCTTGCAGGTTTGAATGGTCCCATCATATCTAGCCCCCAGACCGCAAATGGCCATGTGATCGGGATAGTTTTGAGTGCTTGGGCTGGCATATTCGTCTGCTTAGAGTAATACTGACATCCGGCACATGTGTTTACTAGGTGTTTGGCGTCTGTCTTGGCTGTTAGCCAAAAAACTCTGCACATAATGCTTTCTTAACTATGCTTTTTGATTGAGCTTGATGTCCGCAATCCCCTGCATGGATTTCTTGCAGTATTTATCGACCTTCTTCTAGCGAAATACATCGCTGAAAGATTCTGGTAGTGCTGCATTTATACAGGCAACCATTGATTACCGTGTATCCTTTGCATCGATGTTTTATTTGTCTTTGCAAGACCTCATCTGCTCCATCCGGGTACTTCTGATCTACTAAGAAGTTTAAATATGGAATTGTCCAATCCGGGTTGATGAGCAGGACTTCAATTGACTCGGACACAAGAGGATAATCAACATCTCCACCTTTTATCGATGGTTTATGCAAATGTTGGACAAACACAAATGGTGGTAGGGTTTTCACTCTTTCCGAGCCCATGCGGGCTAATGCATCCGCGTTCCAATTTTCTTCCCTTTTGACGTGAAGTACTTCAAATCCCAGGAAGCAGATAGCAAACTCGTCCACCGTTCTCCGATATTCGGCCATGATAGGGCTTTTGGTGTCCCAGGTTCTGTTGAGCTGATGTTGTACCAAATATGAGTCGCCATAGCATAATATGCGTTTGACACCTATTTCTTTTGCAATATGCAAGCCATGAAGCAAAGCTTCGTATTCTACCACATTATTGCTGGCGTTGAAGTGTATTTGTAATACATACTCCATAGTATCTCCCTTTGGACATTTTAGCACTACATCAGCTCCAGCGCCTTCCTTCATCTTGGATCCATCAAAGTGCATAACCCAGTATTCCGACTCCAGCATTGGTGTGTTTTCCATTTCTTATGTCCAATCAGCGACGAAATCTGCCAACGCTTGGGATTTAATTGTCGTCCGTGGTTGGTATTTAATGTCGAACGCAGCCAACACGATGCCCCATTTGGCTACTTGGCCTGTTGCGTCTGCATTGTTGATTATATCCCGTAGTGGTGCTTTACATACCATTGTTATGGAATGTCCTTGGAAATAATGGCGGAGTTTTCGAGATGCGAAAAACACGCCATATGCCATCTTTTGATATTGTGGGTACCTTTGTTTGGAATCAGAAAAAACTTCGCTTATATAATATACCGGATGTTGGTCTGGTATGCTTTGCTCTTCTTTCCGCCTTTCCACAACTATCACAACGCTAATAACCCTGTTTGTTGCTGTGAGATACAGTAACATGGGTTCTTCGTCTTTTGGTGATGCCAATGCTTTGTCCGTCTCTTCTGTCCACTCAAATTTGTCGGATTTCTTCAACAATTTGTATAATGGCAGAGCTTTGTCTCCTAGCCGGCTTATAAACCTGCTGACGGCGGCTGCAGAACCCGTCAATCTTTGTACATCTTTTAAGCACGCATGCCTTGTGATGTTTAAGATTGACTTGATCTTTTCTGGGTTTACTTCTATTCCTCTGTGAGAAACAATAAAACCCAGGAGTTTTCTTGAGGGAACCCCGAATACACACTTTAATGGATTCAACTTTATTTTGTAAGTGCGCAAATTTTCGAAGGTTTCTCGCAAATCTTCAAGGAGTGTGTCTTTTTCCTTGGAAACGACGGCAATGTCATCCACGTAAACGTGAACATTTTTGCCAATCTGGCTATGCAAACATCGTTGCATGCAACGCTGGTAAGTTGCACCTGCGTTCTTCAGGCCAAAAGGCATGGTTATGTAATAGTATGTTCCATACGGGGTTATGAAGGAAGTTTTGATTTGATCTTTTTTCCTCATACGTATTTGATGGTACCCGGAATAAACATCCAAAAAGCATAAAAGCTCCGAGCCAGCAGTGGCATCTATTATTTGATCGATTTGTGGTAATGCGAACCTATCTTTTGGACACAACTTGTTCAGGCCGGTGTAGTCTATACAAATCCTAAGAACAGTACTATCTTTCTTTGGGACTAATACTGGGTTCGCAGACCATTCAGTATGTATAACTTCCCGGATAAAATCATCTGCTAATAGCCGGGTGATTTCCTTGCCATAGCCTTCCGTCTTCTTCCGTCAAATCGACGGAGACCTTGTTTGACGGGTTTAGATCCTGGAATCACCTTGAGTTGATGCTCAGCAAGTTTCCTGGGTACACCTGGCATGTCCACAGGACACCAGGCAAAAATATCCTAGTTCTCACGGAGGAACTCGATGAGCGCGCTTTCCTATTTGTCGATCATCCCTGTCCCCACTACGACAAATTTTGTCGGATCTTTGGGGTCTAGGATAACCTGCCTTGTATTCTCGGAAGCTTTGAAGCTATATGCGGGCTTCCGGCTTTCTTTTCCTGTCGGCATTTCTGTCGGCGATACTTCTTTTGCCATCTCTTTCAGTTTCTCCTTTGCTATCACTTTTTCTGTTCAAAGAGCGTTTCCTTTTTCCACCTCGTTTGCCAATTTGAAGTCACCTGATATGGTGATTACTACTCCTTTTGGCCCTGGCATCTTCAGATTGTTATAGATATAACATGATCTTGCCATAAATTTGGCGAAAGCTGGACGTCCGAGAATTGCGTGGTATACGCTCTCGAATGGCACGACCTCTAAAGAGATTTTTCCTATCGGAAGTGCTCTCTTTCTCCAAGGTTACGTCTAGGGAAATTTCTCCTAGGGATTGTGCTTGTCTGCCTGGAACGATGCCGTGGAGACGTATGTTGCTATGATTGAGCAGGATCTCGGAGATTCACATATGCTTCAGTGTATCCAGGTACATTATGTTAATGCTGGATCCTCCATCCATCAGCGCTCTTTTTAGCCTAGTGTTTTGAACAATAGGGCTTACAATTAGAGCTTGTGGGCCGGGTTCTGTGATATTTTCGGGATGATCAGACTAATCCTAGGTAATTGGTGTATTCGAGTACTTAAAGAATTTGGGGGTTGGTGGAACAGCCGCGTTTATGTCTCGAAGTGTCTTCTTTGCCACCTTTGCTGAGGGAGTTGCGAGGAAACTGAAATGGCATTCTCCATCGACTCTCGGGAACTTTGGTTCGCCTTTTCGCTGCTGTTCCTGGATTTTTTTGTCAGTGTCCGATTCACTGTCTTCTTTTTCAGCTTCTGGCTTTTGCTTGGAGAATTTCCTCTTGGAGTTCTTCCCCTTGTTCCCAGATCCTGGACTGCCTTTCATATGCTTATTAAGCCGGCATTGTGCGTTAGTATGGGTGGGTTTCCCAAATTGTGAATGGTGGACACAGTTCTCCGACTTAATCTTTTCCCACTCTTCTTTTGTGTAGGATATAGGTTCTGCGTTTCTTCCCCTCCATTTTCTTCCATTATCCTTTCCAAAGGCTAGGTTAACTTCTTTGGGCTTTGGCTGTGTTTGTGGAGTAGCTTTTTTCTCAGAACGAGGAATCTTTTTGGCTGAGACAAAGCGTCGATACTTCCACCTCTCGATACTTCTTTGCGGTTGTAAGCATAGATCCGAGATCTTTGTGCTGCTTTGAACCAACGATGAACGGTACGAGGCCGGGTTTTAAGCCATTGACGAAAGCATGCATTGCTTGTATGTCACTTACTCCAGAGCAGCTGTTCTTCATTGTAGTCCATCTTGAGATAAAGTCTACGTATGGTCATCTTCAAACTGGGTGCAGCGGTTTAGCTGGTTGATGCTGTTGGGGCGTTTGTAAGTTCCCCGAAAATACTGAGTAAAAACTCTAGCCATATCATCCCAGCTATCTACGGTTCTTGACGGAAGCCCGTTAATCCAATCTATGGCTCCATCCAGTAACATTAGGGGGAGGAATTTTACCGCCTCTAAATCTGTCCCTTTGTTGATCTGGACGGCTATATAATAGTCTGAGAGCCAGGTATCCGGGTTTGTGCTGCTGGTATAATTTTGATATGTTGGAACAACTTTGGCGAAGCCAGAATGTAGAGTTATCCTTCGGATCCTGTCAGTGGAACACTTAGGTCCAAAGTATAGATCAGCTCTTTCCGCCTTATCGGCATGTGCGGAATATCTACCGGATGAATGGACAGAAGGGGATCTGCTCCTTTCTGGCCCATTGTTGCGCGAATACGCTCTTCCAGGATTATCCCTGTTTCGTCCGTTATCATGCCCTTTGGAATGAGGCGGAGTTCTACTCCTTGGCCTTTCCTTATTCCTAGGGGAGTACGAGATCTCTCACGCCTGTGAGGGATATCGTATCTTCCGGCTTTTTCAGCAGGGCGTCTCGGAGGCAGCATTGCTTTTCCGTCCTTCTGGTTCTGTTCTTCCCGATCACGGGGGTTAACTCCACCTTTCGGCGGATGGGATCCTGTTCTTGACGCTGCATCCTTGTTATCGGGAATTTTCTTGTCCTTTGAATTGTCTGAATCTCCAGGTTCTCCAGATCCAGGTGCTCCAGCGGCGCATGTGGCTGTTTTACGTAGGGTTGAGTCGTCATGCAACTTCCCTTATCTTGCCTGCCCTCGCTGATGTTGTTGCAATGCTTTTCCTAAGAAAGCATACACCCCTTGGAGTTTTTCGTCATTGGAGTACAGATCATCATTGAGGATGGCGAATGCGTCTTCCGCGTTTTCTGCCGCGGTTTTGTATATATATTCGCCCTTGGCATTTATGTCGTTTACTTGCTTTTGCCAGGCAGGGTTTTGGAACCGTTTCTTCATGTGCAATACTTCCGGTCTTACGATTCCGGGTAACCGTGTAGGTTTTATGCCAGATCTATTCCTTTTCTCGTACTCCTCAATTCTTCCCGCTTCAACTTAATGTCAGCCTGGGTTTGTAGGAGATTTTACCGAGTTCTGAATAGATGTTGATGTTGTCTTTGGAGAGCTTGTCTCCTGGCTTCCAGCACTTCAGGGGGTTTGTGGAGTCCCACTGGTGTCTGAAATAAATCCCGTTTGTCCTGTTCTAACATTAGTGGAACAGGGATTTCCTTCGTTTTCTTCTCCGCAGACTTGACTCCGCTTCCTCCTCCTTCTTCCAGGCTTTCATTGGCGGGATCAACCAGTTTTTTCTTTCGAAGTTTGCACTGGAGTTTCTTGGCAGCCTTGTTTCTTTTCTTGGAAGAGGGATTTTTTTTACCAGGTTCTTCTTCTGTCAATTCCTTGACATCAGGGTAAATTGGACTGGTTTCACCGTCCTCTCTTTCCTCATCTGGCGGAGGTGTTTGAGGGTCTCCCTGACTTTCGGCATCCGTGTTTTCAGCCGGTTTTGCCATCAGCACTTCATGGAATCCCCCTTGAAGAGATTTGACCTTTCTTTCGAAGGCATCTTCATCTTCGTATTCGGAATCGAGCTGGTCAGATCCGGGTTCCGATTCCAATCTCGCCTCAATGGCGGCTAGCACGGAATCAGCTTCCGAGTTCATCGTCGTGTCGACGGATGTCGGATCTTCCACCTCTACCGTGGGATTGTTTTCTTCCGCCTTTTCTACGGGATTGTTATCGTCCGTGTTTTCGGCGATCTCGGTTTGCACCATACCAATAAAGTGTGATCTCGTTGCAGGCATCTCCGCAGAGGCAGCAATTTGAGCAGGATATTGGCGATCCGAGCAAAATCCGGCATCATAGTTTTCTTCAACTGGGTATAGGGCGGGTGGGATAAATCTACTTCCACCATAGAATACCATTGCCTCTACATTTAATCTGATAAAGATGTTTGCAGATCCAATCGATAAAACGCAGGCACTTACCAGATGATTCTGTGCTGGCATGTACGATCCATTGTCGAGGAACCGTCCGACGGCGTTGTCGAATTCCAAGCTTCCGACAGTTATGGTACTGCCGATTCCGCCGAGTATCCCCGATCGAAACATAACGCCTGACGTCGCTGGCCCCACGGTGGGCGTCAACTGTCGAGACATCGTAGTAGGGATCATAGACGGGGGTGCCATGAGCCTACGGGTAGAGATGTGGGGGGGGGGGGGGGAACGTGGTAGTATGACAACCAGGGACACCAAAGTTTACCCAGGTTTGGTACGTCGCAACTAGGCGGCGTTCCTACTCCTGCAATCTCACTAATTCAGGGCTGAAGCCTGAAGTATACAGAGTACAATGTGAGTTTGGGTTTGCTAACTCGATGAGGATTAACTTCTCGGCGAGTTGTCTTCTAGCTTATTGTCTATATGTTCTTCTCTCCCGTCTGTCTTTATATAGATAGCCGGGTTAGGGCTTACAGAAAGGAAACCTAGAAGACTACGGTAAGATTCTAACTTGGAAGGCAAGAATCCGCCTTCTACTCCAAGCCGCACCACGTGGGCCATGGTCCGGGTTCTTCTAGAATCCGGCTTCTGCGCGTCAGCTTACTGGGCCGCCTAATGGACTGTGATCCATTACCAATCAGGCCACCCTGGTAATCCGGCTCTTTAGGACAATGTCGGATATACCCCTAATCGGTATATATCTGACAAGTGCCGAACACCTGATTTTGTGCTTGGATCTGTTTTGTCTTCTGGTCGAAGCAGGTTGGAGAAGAGGATGGAGAAGCGCCGGATCTGACACGAGTGTGCTTTGGAATGTCTGTCACCAATCTCGTCAAGATCATGACATTCTTGGAAGCCGTCAACCAAGGTAATGAATCTGCCTCCTTTTCCTCCATCCTCCTTTCCGATGGAAGATAGCCCCTTCCCGTGGGTGGAAGTTTGCTGGCAGCGAAGCCCGGTTGTGGGTGCGGATTCAAAATCTGTCAAGGTTGGTAGCCGCGGTGATCGGGACCCCTGTGGGCCAGACACGATCGAAGGCCCAATGGTTGCACATTCTGGTTGCATGGGCCATGCAAGAGGCGGTCGGGTATGTACACGCGCAAAAATTCCCTCTGGAAGTAGGCTCCGTAAGCTGCTAGGGTTCTCGTGGAAACGAGCAGCCGCCGCGTTCTGTTCGTGCTCGATGGCGAGTAGAGGCGGAGGTAGATCGGGGGTAGAGCAAGATGGTGCTGGTCGTGGTGGGATTCAACCGTGGGTGTACGAGGCGGGAGAATCCAGTGAAACATGCGGCAATGCCAGCGGGGCAGCTCCCGGTCGGGAACATCAGTGGTGGACTGGCGCAGCCCCCGGGAGCTCGTGGTGATCAAGGACATGGGGTCTTTGCGTTCAATGCTGGACGAGGCCAACATGTGTACCGGGGCAATCATCACCGTGGTGGTTTCAGAGGGAGGCAGAGGTATGAGAACCAAGGCCGCGGGCCGTTTGGGCGAGGTCGTGGTGGTTATCAAGATGCTCGTGTGTATCCTAGGCAAGGGGGGCCACGGTATGTTTCGGTCGCTACGCCTACAGTGGCTAGAGGAACAGGACAACATGGGTTGCAGCAACATGTTGTTGCCAGACAACCGGAGGCGGCAGGGCTTGTGATTGCTAATGTGCAGCCGACAGCGATAGTGAGCAATGTTGGTGCGATGGGTGTGGTTGCTGGGGTCATGCCGCAGCAAGTTGTGCAGCGTGTGACAGCGGAATAGGTGGCAGTAGCGGTGGCAGGGGCTGTTCCTAAGAAGAAGAAGGTGGACATAATGAAGTTTTTTCGTTGCGGTGTCGCGGGTCATCTTCTGAAAGAATGCCCGGCGCCGATTTGTGAGATATGTCAGTCGGTTGAACATGTCACAAACAACTGTCCCCTATTGTTGGCACCAAAACCACATCTCATTATGTATGGATATGCACACGATGAATTAACATTTTTTGGTATGTCGTTGTCTGAGCACTACAAACCAAAGGTGGTGAATGTTAAGATGGCCTCTATTGTGGTTTCGAAAGGTGAAATTTCTATTCCGCAGATTTTAACCCAATTACAGAGATTGGTACCTACGGAGAATTCCATCTGGCATGTTACTCAAGAGGGACAGAATGTATTCAAGGTTCAATTCCCCTCGAAGCTAGAGCTGGATCGGTTGAAGGTCTTTGGAGCCTACCGTGTACCTGATAGCATGTGTGAAATGCTCTTTGATTCCTGGACTCATAGGATTGAGCCACTTGAGACACTCCCGTAGTTTTGGGTTCGTGTCTCCGGTATTCCTGAGGACCGTATGGGAGATTTTTTGGCTCTCTGGTCGGTTGGATTCCTTCTTGGTAAAACATCCAAAATTGATATGGCTTATACGAGGAGGCATGGGGTTCTTCGCATCAGAGTGGGCTGCCTAGATTACACTAAAATTCCGCAAAACTACCCACTGTTCATTCACGATGGGATATATGATCTTACCTTTGAGGTGGAGGGGGAGGATAAATCTACGGATGGCGATGTTTTGATGGCAGATCCAAATGTGGAGGGGGAGACGACGATGATGATGAGATCTTGGATGATTTCACGGATGCTTTGGCTAATACTTCTATTAATTCATCAGCTACTACTGTTAGCAAGACAGATGAACATATGACTTATTCACACCACACTTCTTCAAATGGACCGGGTGGTTCTACTGCGAAGAGAACTGGGGTCATGTTTTCCCCATTGGTTTTGAACTCTATTGAGCATGCTAGAGAGGAGCTGAGGGCGCTCTTTATACCCTTTGTCGATCATGCTACCGAGGGGACTGATATCTCTGCACGGCTTGAGGAGGAACGGCCCCCTTTTGTTGCTTCTCGGAAGGGCACAGAACGGGCGCAGTTTTCACCAAAAACCGCTGCCGGGCAGACAAATCTAGAGGTTTCGCTGCCATGTCCTGCCGCGGAGAAGAAACAACAGGTTTCTCTGCCGTTTGCACCGAAAACCGCTGTCGGGCAGACAAATCTGGAGGTTTCACTGCCGCGTCCTGCTGCGGAGAAGAAACAGCAGGTTTCTCTACCGCATGCCTCGGCAGGGCAGGATCTGCGTGCTATTTCCTGCCGTCAGCTGCCGCTGGGCAGCAACCCCTGCCGTGTACCGAAGCTGGGAAGCAGTTTGGCACCGTTGCTCTGCCGGGTGCCGTGGTGGTGAATGAGCCGTTGTTAGCCGATAGTGGCAACGAGAAATACGCAGATGATGCGCCTCGGTCTGTACTCCGAGTGCTCATGACAGTACCGAGCTTGTTGTGCTGTCACCAAAGTACAAGGAGGAGGTTGTCACGTTGGGCACAACAGAGACTCCGAGTGCTTTCTTTACGGGAGGGGAGGATATGGATGTTAGTTCGCTGCACAAGGAGGATTCGGCCACTATTTCTTCGGTTTCTCCTGCTACTCCAAATATTGCTCGAGGAGGGATGCTTTCTCGGGGGCTGGAGGATTCTCAAGCTGAGAAGGGTTGCGGTGTAACAGAGGCAGAGAGGATGCCTTGCTCAAGGCAGGACCGGCCTTCCCGGGCGGAGGTTGTGGAGTTCGGGGGCATCCCGGAACCAGACAGCGTGGGGGTGCGATCCAGTGCACGGCTGCGTGCACTGCCGAATGCGGACATGCCGATCTCCAAGAGGGCTTCGCGTCTAGCTTCGCAACGCGACATCAACTTTTCAGGTACGAATTTACGGTCGTTTACTTCTTTGTCTAGCAGTCATATTGTTGATTTTCCTACACGTCTAGGTGTTTCTTTTGGTACTAATAAAACTGAGGTAGATGGGGCTGTAGATTCTCTTCAAAAGTTAGAAACATCGAGGCAACTAGTTTTTTTAGACAATGATATTAAGAAGAATAATTCCGAGGAATCTAATTGTTTGGTTCAACGGATGACATCGTCGTTGGATGAAAGTTGTTCGAATGTAGAGGACGAAGAATTGGGGGGTTCGTTGGACCCTTCAAATAGCGTTCTGATAACGCGAACTCGTAAAAAGAGGAAGAGTGGATCTTCCAAGCCTAAGAGGAGAAGCGCTAGATTAAAATCGTTAATTAATAATTAGTTAAGACAAGATGAAAGGAGTGTTTTGGAATACGGATGGGTTCGGTGATCCAGCTAAGCATTTGGCTGTTAATGAGATGGTTAAGGAGTTAGATTTACATTTTGTTGCTATCTTGGAGACTGGTAGGTCCATTTTCGAGCAACGTATTTTATTACACACGTTTATTACACCTGTCGTGTGGTCGGGATTTTGGGTGGTACTGTTTACCTCCGCAGGGGAGGTCCGGTGGTATCCTAGTTGGGTTTAATAATGCTTTCATGACGGTCCAGTCGGTTGTTGCAGGAGAATTTTCGGTTAAATTTCACCTACGCACAAAGGACGATGGTTTTCTTTGGGCAATGGTGGTAGTTTACGGGACGGCTCAAGATGACAAGAAGCCCGAGTTCTTGTCAGAACTAGTGCGGATTTGCGATAATGAGACTAGGCCTATTTTGGTAGGGGGAGATTCTAATATTACGAGGAGACCCAGCGATAAGAGTAACGAGAATTTTAACACACGATGGCCCTCGATATGCCATGCTATTATTGAGAGTTTGGATATCAAAGAGTTAGAAATGTCGGGGAGACAATACACTTGGGTTAGTAGATGTGAAGTAACTACTTTTGAGAAGTTAGATCGGATACTAGCGAGTGTAGAGTGGGAACAAAAATTTCCACTAGTAACGGTTCAGGCGCTAGCAAGAACTGGTTCGGATCATGTCCCCTTATTCGTTGACTCAGGTAGTTCAGCGCATAGTGGGAATAAATCTACCTTTTCATTTGAGCTATCGTGGTTGCGACAGGAGGGGTTCTATGAGATGGTTAGAGCAGAGTGGTTGGGTACGCAGGCGGGAAATTCTCCCATTGAGAGATGGCAAAATAAAATAAGACACTTATGTAGTTTCTTACGCGGCTGGGCTAAGAATATGAGTGGCGGATATAAAAAATTGAGGGAAAAACTTATCCTTTTGATCGATGAGTTAGATAAGAGACCTGAAACTATACCTCTTTCGGATGACGAAAGAAAGATGAAAAGGGAGTCTGATATGTATCTGGCCAAACTTAGGCGTGATGAGGAGTCCAAGTGGGCTCAACGGGCTAAGATGAGACACGTCCAGGAAGGGGGAGATAATACCAGATATTTTCATTTAATGGCGAATGGAAAACATCGAAAGAAGAAAATATTTTAGCTAGAGAAGGACGAAGGGACTATAGTTGGTCAACAAAATCTTAAAATCTTCATCTCTGAGTATTATAAAAAACTATTTGGACCATCAGCACCGACAACTATATATCTTAATGAGGGTAGATGTCATGATCTACCCCAGGTGTCTAGTGAGGAAAATGACCTCTTAACAGCTCCTTTTTCTGAAGAGGAGGCTCTAGAGGCCATAAAGAAAATGGAGCTCAACAAGACACCGGGACCAGATGGGTTTCCGGCTGGTTTCTATAAGAAATTTTGGGATGTTATTAAACAAGATCTGATGGCTATGTTCATCCAGCTCTATGCTGCAGATTTGCAACTTTATAAGTTGAATTTTGGAGTGATTACCCTTCTACCTAAGAAGGAGGATGCAGCTAGGATTGAAAAATATAGGCCGATCTGCCTTTTAAATGTTAGTTTCAAAATCTTCACTAAAGTGGGAACCAATAGAGTGACTGCTATTGCGCAGCGTATTATTAAACCCACACAGTCTGCGTTTCTTCCAGGGAGAAACATTTTAGAGGGGGTTGTGGTTCTGCATGAAACTATACATGTGCTTAAAACTAAGAAAATGGATGGAGTTTTGTTAAAAATTGACTTCGAAAAGGCTTATGATAATGTCAATTGGTCCTTCCTGCAGCAAACGCTTAGAATGAAAGGGTTTTCACCTAGGTGGTGTGACTGGGTGGCCAAATTTGTTCAGGATGGGAGTGTAGGTATCAGAGTGAATGATGACATTGGTCATTATTTTCAAATGTTAAAAGGATTGAGACAGGGTGATCCGTTATCCCCTATTCTTTTTAACCTAGTGGCTGATATGTTAGCAGTTCTCATCTCTAGAGAAAAGGAGGAGGATAAAGTTGGGAGTCTGGTGCCCCATCTAGTTGATGGTGGGGTTTCAATTCTACAGTATGCCGATGACACAACACTATTTCTTGAACATGATCTTGATAAAGCGGTTAACATGAAACTAATATTATCAATTTTTGAACAACTATTTGGGTTGAAAATTAATTTTCATAAGAGTGACATTTTTTTGCTTTGGGGCTGCTGCTGAGTCGCTGGATGAGTACCGTCATATCTTTGGATGTGATGTCGGTCATCTACCTTTCAAGTATTTGGGTATCCCGATTCACTATCAAAAATTACTGAATAAAGAATGGAAATCGATTGAGGATCATTTTTAACAAAAACTCAGTGCTTGGATCGGTAAGATGCTCTCATATGGAGATAGACTGGTCCTTATTAATTCGGTTATGACTAGGCTGCCAATGTTTTTCCTATCTTTCTTTGAGATACCCATTGGGGTACGGAAAAAATTGGACTTCTTTAGATCTCGTTTCTTTTGGCAGAGTGACCAGAAGAAGCGAAAATATCGTCTAACGAAGTGGAATATTATTTGTAGACCTAAAGATCAGGGTGGTCCGGGGATTGGGGTACTCGAAATCAAAAATAAATGCCTACTTAGTAAATGGTTGTTTAAACTACTTACCGAAGAAGGAGTGTGGCAGGAGTTGTTACACAACAAGTACATTAGAGGGGTACCATTATCGCAGGTGGTTGCGAAACCCAATGACTCACCCTTTTGGAAAGGGCTGATGTGGGTAAAAACGGAATTCTTTCAACGTATATAGTACACATTGGGTGATGGGCAAACGGTGCGTTTCTAGGAGGATATTTGGTTGGGCCATACTCCTTTAGCTACTCAGTATCCGTCTATCTATAATATTGTGAGAAATAAAAATGTTGTTGTCTCACAGGTGATTATGGAGGATAATCTTAATCTAGCTTTTCGGAGAGCGTTAACAGGGGATAAATGGGACGCGTGGTTGCATTTAGTTGAACGCTTGATGACCATAACTAGATCGAATGGACCATATTCTTTTAAGTGCAAATTGACGGGTGCTTTCATGTAAAATCTTATTATGAGGATTTAATGAACGGAAGTACTAGATTTCTACGTAAATATCTATGGAAATTAAAAGTACCACTTAAAATAAGGATCTTCATGTGGTTCCTTTACCGTAAGGAATTGTTGACGAAAGATAATATGGCTAAGAGGAAATGGACGGGGTGTTCGAAATGTGTTTTCTGTGGGGATAACGAGACTATTGAGCACTTGTTTATTACCTGTATGTTTGCAAAAAGGATTTCGCGATTAATTCATTTTACTTTTAGTATCACGCCACCGAGATCAATCAATAATTTGTTTGGGGATGGTTAAATAGAGTGGATAGGAAGACTAAAGCGATTATACGCATTGGTGTATGTGCTTTCCTTTGGGCAATTTGAAATTGCAGAAATGATGTTACTTTTAACGAGATGGAAGTTGGACATTTTTTTGCAGGTAGTACACAAGGCTACCCACTGGATACATACCTGGTCGCTCCTCTCCCCAGAAGGTCTACGTGGACGTTTGGATATAGGACGTGCAAAACTGATGGCGGTCGTGCGGGCTATCTTCAGCCAGGGTGGGTGGCTGCACACTAGGAGAATACAATATGTGTAGACTCCTGATTTTACCTTTTTCTCGCTGTCTAATTTATGTAGCCACGCTGCAGTTTCGTTAGTTTGTAATAAGATGAGATGTTTGGTGAGCTCGAACACCGTACTTTTAATAAAGTAAGCTGTTTGCATCCACTGGCTGGATTTTCCGTTTAAAAAAAAATGATTTTGACTTGCTTGCCCCACAGCGTAGAGGTGTAGTTCGTATTCTAGTGAGAATGATGTCAGATGATTGCTTCAAAAAGGTGGATAACCTGGGTACTTACATTAATACTGATGGGGTGCTTTGTTCAAAGGGTATGGTTATACTTTCCACCCTAAGGAAGTTGATTTTATCCTAGAGCCAAACTTTGTTTCGCTTGTTTGGAAGCGCAAAGATAAAGGTGATTCTGCTCATAAGGGAATGGAAGAAGAGGACCATGAGGGACAGCATGCACAAAAAGGTTCTTCCGTGCAGGGGTTGCTGGGGGCTTCAAGTATGGAAATGGAGTCTGATTGGTACTGCGGCTCAAGTACATGGGGCATCTATGGCTCACTTGTTGAGTAATAGCTCTCACGCCCATCAACCCTAAGCCGCCAACTCCACGGGCGATTAAGATTGTTAAAAATATGAAGTTGGCTGGTAGTGTTTTTGCGTCGGAGAGGTTCATGACGATGGCAGACAAGTCTTGTCCAGAACCTTTGTCGGTGCAGGTGCTATAGAAGGCTTTGGTTTTGGCTAAAGGTCCGTCTCGTGCCGTCGTGCGGGTCTGAGCGTAGCATCAATGGTCGATGCTCCCGCGCGGCAGCAACCAGTGTCGTGAAGGAGTGAAGGACAAGATGGTCCGGGGAGGTCATCAACTTTCTACTGCTCGTGCGTGGACATTGGAGATCACTGGCGGGCCGTTTCCTACCCACCGTGCGGTGAATAGTTCCATCACCGTCGCTCCTGGTCAGTGGTTAAATGGTATCGATAAGAAGACTAAAGATAGGATTAGAATTGGAGTGTCTGTCATTTGTTGGGCCATTTGGATTCGTAGGAATAATATTGTTTTTAACAGCAAATATCACTTTCATGTTTTACAGATTATCTTTTCGGCAGCACATTGGATCTAGCTATGGGCTTTTTTACTTCCTTTGGACCAGAGGAAGCTGATGGCCGCAGGCGTCTCCTTACGGTGGCACAGGATTTTTCTTCCGACATACGTGACAGCATATTAATAGGCTTTCGTAGTTTTATTACTGCTATTTTCTTTGAGGGAGGTTTTCCGTTTTGTAAGGAGCTTAACGTTGTAAAGTTTTAAGACACGCTGGCTATCAATAAGTAATAAAAGTTGTGTGCATCACTCGATGGAGAGGCTAGGGTATACCCCCTTTTCTAAAAAACATGTGTCTTTGTGCCGAAGCGCTGGGAGACAATCCTCCACGTGCGCGCTGGTTTAGCCGGCACCTGGCGGGCAACCATCCCTCGTCCGCGCGCACGCGTCGTCGGCTTCAGGTGGGCAGCCATCTCTTACTCGTGCATTAGCGTCTCTGGCTCCTTGCGGGTTGCTGTCTCCCGTCCGATCGCTATCGACGACGGGTCCAAGAAGGCTGGCATCTACCGCCCAAGAGCTGGAAGCTGGCGACTCGGTCCCTGTCGGGCTGATGGAGGTGGGCCGGTGCGGGGAGCCGATCTGCACTCCCTATGCGTTGGCGCTGGTGGAGAGGCTAGCCACATCACCGGGTACAATTTCTGCAAGACCAAGTGCATCCGATGATGTTGTTAGAGTGAAGACGGAGGTAGGCGCAACATCTGTCGACTACTTCGGTGGACGGGACTTCTACTACACCATCGTCCCTTCTCGTGGTACTGCAGGCGTCAGGGTCCCTTTCGCAGGCTATGGTTACACCTAGGCATTGCGGAAGGCACCCTACCATGGCGGATGGCTCATCGGTGACAGACGAGGACACACTATCAAAGGCGATGCGGCGCAAGGACGCAATGTTCTCTCCATCACCTATGGGTACATCGCCATCTCAAAAGTCATTTTTTATTTTCCTAGATTTAAAATATCTTCTAGAGTAACTACTACCTCCGTTCCGATGAATAAGGCGCACACGCATTTCAAGACAAACTTTGACCGAAAGATTTGAGTAACAATATCTTGACTATATAGTGCAACTTTGACATTGTTAGATTCGTAGTGAAAAACACTTTCTAATGATATTGATTTTATACCAAATATTATTATATATATGGATTAATTCTTGGTCAAAGGCAAATCTCGAAAAGCGTGCACGCCTTATTCATTGGAACGGAGGGAGTAATGTCAGTGACTGCTAGTTTGGGTAGACGTGAGGAAGAAATTGTAGTTTAGGCAAATATTTTGGAGCACGTGGAATACGAACGTTTAAAAGTGTCTCCTAGTGTTTCGGATAGGACGGTTACCACACATGTAGATGATGAGGATGTGAATACTAATGTACATTGCGGATTTTTTTCCCTAGGTAACCGCAAAGATCACTATACAGATAACGATGCATGCCCGTACATGCATTGATCAGGAATCACGACTCACCGGGCAGGGGATGTAGTCGTAGAAGAGTTTTAAACAATCGTAGATCCTCATAACTAGGACTAGTTGTAAGGATGTCACTAAGCTTTCCTCCTCAAGGATCACATGTTAAATCCCTCTTATGGTGTGCACGTGTACACTCGTGTCAATCAGCCGGCACTCTGCCTTCCAGGACTCGGCACCGACGAAGAGAGCCAGCCTTTCGGCGTTGCTAATTTGTAGCTCTAATCAACCGTGATCGGAGCTATATGATTCTAGAAGTTTCTCAAACATGAGAGAGAATGTCAACTAGACCTAGGTCTAGTCGGGATAGGACACCTCAAACCCTCAATTAGAAGAAGTTCAAATCTAATTAGATGGGATCTAATTAGACCCTCTAATCTATACTTCTTATAAAGAAAAAGCATTAATGATTTTTCTATCTCAACATGCAAGCTATCCACATCATCCATTCTCCTAGCCAATCAATTAGCCATGTCATCTCTACTAATAATTGTGATATTACATATTTTCATGCCACATAACCATGCCATCTTTTTTTCAACCATATCATGTCACTAATATTTATTTCTCAAAATATACAACAATATCATGCGAATTAAATTTAGTATATTGGTTACATGATCAACTGAATCTTGATAATGGAATATTTCATACAGCTTATACCCATTTCGTTTATAGAATATTTTTTAAAGAGTTACCCGCTGCAACGCGCGGGGTATTCTTCTAGTTCTACTAGATAGCGAGGGGCTTGAAAGCCAATTGATATGTTTTTCCTCAAGGTCTTGGGGAATTTTTATAGTTGGAGGAGGGTGATACTTGCCTTGGGGGGGGAGGGGCTCCCACAATCCACCATGGAGGTGGCCGCATCCCCTCCTCCAGCTCCTCCCCTTTTTTCTTTTTCCTTTTTCCTCCCTTTTCTTTTCTTTTTAAAACCAAATAAAGAAGGAACCAATTGGGAAGAGGTGCAAAAAGTGTGGTGCCTTGGGGCCCACCTGGTAGCCCTCAAAATAGGGTGCGTCCATGGGGAATTTCAGCCCCCTCCGGCACTTTTCCCACTTCTTAGTTTTTGCCCGAAACTCTTATGGTACCCTATGACCATAATAGATACAACCATCGAACTTATCTACTGATGTTAGAATTATATTTCTAACATCCCGGGACATCTCATGTCCTCTATTTTCTCTCATATAAAATTCTTCTACCACCGACATTATTTCTCTCTTGTAGTAACTTCCCCGAGACCCCTCTGATTGACACCGGACTTGTTTATGTGACATCTAACATTTATAAAACCAACAGAAACTTATTTATTCTCTCAACTAAAGGTTGACACAGCTTAAGAGTGTGACCTGTAAAGGCTCGATAACACATAGACATGTTTGGGAACTTACCAAACAATAACCAATAGCAGGACCATGGACGCCCATGATGGCTCTTGTGTGTTCACGAAGAATGATGGAACCTTAAAAGTTACTCGTTGCACTTATTCAGTTAACTTCATGATATATACGATATCAGAGGTGAGACTACATTCTCTAATCTGATCAAACTCTTTGATCATAACACATGTAAAACTCGTTACTGATATCGTCCTCTCTTGTCATCCATATCCCCGATGTCCTTGTGATAAATCACACTATGAATGGCCAGACGATTGGTTGACATCTGTGATACTGAGAGGGTCCAGAGAATGTTCGTTGTGATAGTTCAAGATTGGTAATTACTCCTCTAGTTAATAGAGAGATACATCAAGGATCCACTCAGCGAAATAGTATTGATAAATAAGTCTGCGAATACAAGGACATGTCACTAGTCATGGGGATACTATGTCACGGTAACGAGCAAAAGGAATCATACCAGATATCGGGAATAATGTGATAAGGTGGTTAATTACTTTAATAACGGTCTTATCATTTATCTCGTCCCGAGGTATTGATGTGTATCGCGTAGTATCAGGAACTTACTTAATAGCCAACAGGTTCAGCAGATTTCTTTGTATAACTTGTAGGAATCAATATGGATGTCCGCGGTCTCGATGTTGATTATTGATTAGAAAAATGGTTTTACAATCATGTATACTAGTTATCGAACCTATAGGGGTCACACACACTTAAGGCGCCAAAGTCTGTTGTTTGCATTGGTTGGTCCGGAGGAGAGTAAGGTATCATTCGGGTAATTCTAACGTGATAGAATTAATATTCAAGAGTGATTATGGAGGACATGGGATGTCTGGGATGTTGGAAATATTTTTATAATATCAATAGGTAATGGCCTATGTAATTACGATATCACATAAACAAATCTGGTGTCAATCGAAGTCGTTTCAGGAAAATTGCCATAAGAGAGAAATAATGCCGGTGTAAGACATAATGGTATATGAGATATAAAGGAGGGTATGATATGTCCATGGATGTAGAAATATGTTTCTAATATCAGTAGATAAAGTCCATGATTTTATATATAGGGGTCACGGGGTTCCGAAAGAGTTTCAGAGGAATTTCCATATAAGGGGGGAGTGCCAGAGGGGGACAAATTTCCTCCTATGGGCAACACCTAATTTTAGGGTCTGCCAGGTGGGGCCTGATGACCCACAAGTATAGGGGATCGTAACAGTCTTAGAGGGAAGTAAAACTCAAATTTATTGATTCGAAACAAGGGGAGTCAAAGAATATTTATAAGCCTTAACAGCTGAGTTGTCAGTTCAGCTGCACCTTAAAATAGTCTTGCTCGGAATAGTTTATCAGTGGTAACAATTTTATAGCAGTAACAGTAGTAAAATAACAACAGAGTAAAATAGTAACAGAGGTAGCAATTATGGGAAACAACAGGATTAACGTACCGTAGGCATAGGGATGGATGAACGGGCGTTGCATGGATAATATAGTTCATATAACAATCAAAACATGGGAATTGCAGATAGGTAATAATAAAGTATCCAAGTTATAGGCAAACCATAGGCATGTGTTCCAATTTAGTCGTACGTGCTCGCAATGAGAAACTTGCACAACATCTTCTGTCCTACCAGCCCGTTGCAGCGGGACCTCAAGGAAAATCACTGGTAATTAAAGTGTTTCTTTTAATAAAGCACCTGAGCAAAGCATTAACACTCTGTGAACACATGTGATCCTCACATCACAGCCATCCCCTCCGGTTGTCCCAATTATTGTCACTTTGGGGCCTCGGGTCCGGATAACTTTGTGTGTAAACAACTTGCAGATATGATCAAGAAACATAATTATACTTATGATTTTTTTCAGATCCGAGATCATGGCACTCGGGCCCTAGTGACAAGCATTAAGCATAACAAGTTGCGACAACGATATAAAAAACTAACAATGGATACTAGGCACCATGCCCTAACAATCTGGCATTATTACATGAACGATCTAATCCAATCCCTTCCATCCCTCTCAGCCTACAGCGGGGATTAATCACACATGGATGGGAGAATCATGGATGGTTGATGGAGAAGTGGTGGCGACGACGATGGCGATGATCTCCTCTGAATCCCCGTCCCGGCGGGGTGCCAGAACAGGAACTTCTGATCCTCGAATTGGGTTTTGAGGTGGCTGCGGCGCTCTGGTGTTTTTCTCTGGAATATGACAAAACCCCTGGGTTTTTAGGTTACAGGGCTTATGTAGTCGAAAGGGAAGCCCGAGGGGGTGCCTGGGGAAGCCACAACACCTAGTGGCGCAGCCAGGGGGCGCTCTGTTGGAACGTGTAGAGATAAACAAAAACTTTTCTACGCGGTGCTCCCAAGATCTAGCCGAGGTAGAAGGCCACGAGGATTACCACCAGACGCGTAGGTGAGGATTATCGATGAAGCGCGTCGATGCAGTGTAGTCCCACGATCCTATCCAACCGATCTAATCCCATAATCGTCGAAGTGCTGATCGTACAACACCTCTGCTGGTATCCACACGTACGAGGAGTAGCTCCGACGGCGGACTTCTAGGTCCGGTGCGGCGGCTGGACTGAGTGGGGCTAGGGTTTCTAGCGCATGGGAGTGGAAACTTGTGCCCGTTGGGCAACCTGCGCCCCTCTTTATATAGCGAGTGAGATTGGGCTCCACAACGCTTGTGGCTCATTCCCTCCGTGAGTCCAACTCACTAATTCAGTCCATTTCTGGTTCGAGTCCGACCCGACCAATATACTTGCTCCCGCTCTTAAGTGTGCGACCCTGCATGCTCATAGCGACTTGGACACGATTGGAGTCCGACTCCCAATCGATCAACCGGTAGCGGCTTCTAGAAGAACGCGCCAACTCCCAAGTGCAATAGAGTCATGACGACATACCTTCCAATGTTACTTTCATCTAAGTCTCTTTTGCCTCACGATATATCTTGTCGAACTATAGGCGAATTATTGTCATCCCTTAAATAGCTCAACTCTCTTCTCGGTCCGTGATATATGATTTATCTGACTAAATCTTAGTTAATAGACCGGTTAAATCTTAACCGAGTCGCGCATGGCCATGCTTCCGAAATCATATCACTCGAGAGGGCCTAGAGAATATCTCACCAGTCGGAGGGGCAAAATCCCATCTTAGCCACTCCTATCTCGTTTGCTATGAAATTCCTCCAACACTTCTGTTAAGCATAGAATTTTATATAGGATTAAGTGTAGATGGATTATTAACCATTCCTCCATGCCATGGTTAGGACAATTCCAAACAAAATCCTTCATGCGTTCACCTGCAAGCTCTAGTGGCTCGTGATCTTCTTGCTTAAAACCTGTAATAATTGAATGCAGTTGCATTGTCTTAGCTGGTGAGAAATATTTAGTCATAAATATATTGAAACAAATTTTCCAAGATTTAATAGTGCCTCTAGGCAATGCTAGTAATTATTCCTTTGCTTTCGTTGTCGAAGAGAAAGGAATAAACATAGCTTGACTACATTTAGATCAACGTCTTTCATACGAATCATATCACATAATTCAGTAAAAATATTCAAGTGCATACCTGCATCCTCAGAAGTTGGACCACCAAATTGGTTTTGTTGAATCAATTTCGAAAGATTAGGCTTAATTTCGTAGTTGCCCGCGACAATTGTGGGTTGAGTGATGAATGCACGTAAGTAATCATCATTGGAAGTAGCAAACTCCCCAAACTTCTTGTTTGCCATACTATTTTTTTTCAAACAATAATAAAATGTAACTAATATTTTGTGTTTTCAAATAAGCTAAACAAGTAATAAACTAGTAATAAAAAATAAACTAAAACGAAAATTAACAAAAGGAAAAAAGGGCTCTATGATGTTATCAGGGTAGCAGAAATACTTCTCCGGCAACGACGCCAGAAAAATGGTTGATATCGTTGATCCGGATTTACGAATGTAGTATGTGTCTTTTTTTTCTCGTGACTCTAGGTTTATTGAGGCGGAAAGTAGGTGTTTTATAAGTACAATTGTTAAACCCACAAAAATTCTAATTAAATCTTGTTTTACCGGACCAAACTTGTTTAGTGAAATGTGTTTGTGATCAATGGTTAAAATAGGCTAGGGCTTAAGGTTGCACTTGCAACAGTGCATAGTAAACCTAGGATAAATAATATAAAATGCAAATGGTTGAATTAATTAATACACATGATATTTAGTTGTGTGTAGGTAATGCATCCTTAAGCCATTAAGGCTCTGAGCACAAGTTACCATAGAGTAATTTGTCCAACCGATGGCCCTGTAGATCCATCGCGCGAGGTTATCGTGGTATTTAAAAATAAACAAAAACAAAGCTTTAAATGTGGTGACATCGTTGTAGTTCCTAAGAGACCCACTTCCATCTGTTGTACTCCTCCTCCTCTCATAGAGTTTCATGAGTCAGCCTTTCATTTCGTCCTCTTCATACCTCTACTTTGATCAATTTTCGGTGTCTTGGGTACCTGACATGTCCTGGGAGAAAGGAATAGATATACAAACACACACAAATAACATAATGAACTCATTAAACTAAAATCTCATAGCTGTGTGGTTAGGCCTCATCCCTTAGCCCAAGGGGAATACTCACACATCGTGATCAGATCAACAATAGAAAATAGTACTTGTATTGAAAGAATGATAGTTCTTACAACGTTGTCAATCACGATGAGATATAGGTTACAAGGTAGTATGGCTATTACAATGGTGGTGTAGATGGTGATGGAGTGATGATGGCAACAACACTTCGTGGCGGTGAATGATGGTATGAACCTCTCTCCGGGGGAGGGGGTTGTTTACTCTCCTTTATATAGCGACATCGAATGGAATTTGGTTTTCAGGAGTCTTCCTTCACGAATTAGCGCTGGACGTTTTTATAACTTTTAGTCGGCTTGATTAGACGGTCAAGATGGCATATGGTACGGTGGCTGGTACTGTCACTTTCGACCATACCCGTGGTCGTTAAGCTCCATTCAAGCGCCTCTTTAATTGTCTTCCCAAACTTGATCATTTCCTTCTTTCTAGTGTTGATTTCCAGGGATTTTCACGTCCAAAATATGAAATCAAAATAATGACGAGGAGATTTGCAATTGACTTGCACATTAGGTGTTAGTGGCAGGTTTAGACTAATATCTCGGTCATTTTCATGACAAAGATCTGGTTTAAACATAGATAAAGATGCGTATGTTTTGGACACATCATTGCTCTCTAATAACAAGTTGATGACACGTGACAATCTCCTTAAGTGCAATATGCATAAACCTGTGGATTGCGTCTTTTGTAGCGACTTAGAATCAATTGATCACTTGTTCTTCAACTGCATTACATGTGCAAAATCTGGTCTACTATCTCTGATTTCTTTGGTTTTAAATTAAGTTATGATTATATGTACATTGCCAAATTTTGGGTTACGATAAGAAGCATGTTGGACTAAATGCAATCTGTGTTGCGGTACTTTGGAGAATTTGGAAGAATCGTAATGCTTTGATTTTTGATAACCAAATATGGCATTGCATGAAATAGATTTGGTGGCTGATTTTCAAAACTATGAAGAAACGAGACATCCTGTTCCACAAATCCATGAGGGACGCGATAGTTTGATTCACGCAAATGGTCGCCCAGGTTTTGAAGGAAACTCCGGCGCTAACAGTGGGGCAGCTCCAGGCCTTTCCCTGAGCTCGCTGGTTGATTCACTCCCTGTTGTGATCGCGATGTCCACTCCAACATGCCTCGAATAGCTGATGCCTCTGGCTTCACCAATGACTCCTCTATGGCGTTACACTTAGAGGATATCCAGCAGCTCATCTATATGGACATCTAAATCAAATATAGATGACGGAGGGGTAAAAAAAACGTTGCCAACAGATCATCTATAGCATCACCTATTTATACATGTCCCCAAATTCTTCTACCCGTCATCCACATTTGGGGGATGGCTAGCTGACCATCCAAACCAAATATGAGAATATTTTATCGATTTTGACATGCACTACTCGTGTTATTTTATTTTATAGAGACCAAAGGGATTTTTTTTGTAGAAAATAGATATGTACTAGACACTAAATTTTGACATGTACTAGAACCATTTGCTTCTACTAAAATTATTGAATTTATGGACTTGTTGAACGGAGAATTTGTTGATATGAATTGGGGTGCTACACAAAATATAGTCGTTCGCTAAGTCGTTGTTCAAAATAGAGCCGTTGGATTTTTTTTTGATGAATGGTAGTTATAAGATAATACTATAATATAGGAGAGACAATATGCATGTCATGAATATAGATGTTCTGCTGTGAAACTAATAACATCTATACATGAATCTTTTTAGATGATATTCTATATAGAGATATGGATGATCAAATATAGATGAGCTGTTGGAGATGCTCTAGGAGAAGTTGGTGTGGGAAGCTACCCAGGAGCGAAGTTCCAAGCTCTTGGAGATCCTCAAGAATCATGCTGCCCTAGAATAGCACAACTCCAATTAGCTATGTTCCCGCTCCCCCTCTCTCTTGGTTCCTTTTATAACTAAGAAGTGAGAAGACTTTGTTTTTACTTTTGTATACTCTTGCTTAGCTTAAAACTTTTGAACCTTATAGCCTTGGGCTTTCGTTTTAGTCGCATCTGTAACGAACTGTAAAACGAATTGTTGGTTCCATTGATGAAATGGAGCCGGGGCTCTCCCCTTAGGGGCCCTTTTGATCTAAAAAAAATTCAAACTATATTTCAGTCCAATTGCAACCGATCATGTTAGAGTCGGTTGGTAACTACTTGATTAGGGAGGAGAAAATATGTTTCCAACCGTTGCACATGTTTCAGCGGACAAATTAGGACAAACCTTAGTGGTATATAGCTTTGTGGTAATTAACAAATAACTCAATGTATTAGGGGTGAGCACAAGCTTGGAGAAATAATAGATACAAGGTAAAAAACTTATTAATACATAGGGGCAATATAGTTGGAGCAACAACACATGATAATAGAACAACACAATTATTTCTTCCATAAGTGAAGCAAATAATTTTTTCATTGTATTTATAATAATATAAGTAATTTATTCTGAACTTTTAAATTCCTATAAAGTTTTAAATAAAAATTATTAATAACTTATTTACGTAGTTTTCAAAATTACTAGCCCATGCATGTGCATAGGTTCACATCTAGTGAGCGTAATTAGCTATCTAGTTAGTTGAGAAAATAAAAATAGCTACATGTAAATGTAGGGGTATCATCATTTTTAGATAAAAAAACTAAGCAAGCAATAGCACAATTTTTTATTGCACATAGTAAGGAAAAAGGGATAGACAGACCAACGGATCCGAGAACCAAGAGCACAAAGACTTGTATTCCCTCCGTCTCAAAATAGTTGTCATTGAGGTTGGTATATCTAGATGTATTTAAATACTAGATACATCAATTTCAACTCATTTCAACGATAATTATTTTTGAGACGGAGAGGGTATTACCGAAGGAGTATGAAGCCTTTCAGATCAAATTGCGCACATATTTGATATTTAAATGATCAGGTATGATAGGGTACACGAAAGAACAAGATGAGAGAGCTCTTAGTTTCCTCCACGCGAGCTGGAGCCGCCTCATGTGAGGTTGAGGAGAAAGTTAGCTAAGCTACAGTGACCTGGTTTAGCTAAGCTCTGGAGGCCTGTAATCTCCAATGCTTATTTCTCATCAGCCTAAGCTGGGGCCCACCATTTGTGCTATTTTTTTTATAAAGGGAGCTTTTATTACTTAGCGTAAATATTACACCCAGCCTCTGCATATAGAAGATGCACACAACCGAAAACAAATCGATCACGTGAAATAAGGCGAATTACAAAAGAAAGTAAAAACGCCTAAGGTGTTGGGGGTCCAATCCGCAAATTATGCTGCCACCCATGCTGGGATAAAAATTCCCTCCCCGTATCCTCCAGTCTGGTACACACCTCCAAGATAAGGTCCTGGTGCTCCATACGCTGCAGCGGTACCCAAGTATGAAGTATAGCTTTAGTCCTGAAGATAATCTGTAAGAGAGAACATTTTTTATCATTGAAAACCTTGTCATTTCTACAAAGCCACAGCGACCAAATCACGGCAAGCGCTGCCATCCTAATAAGTATCTTAAACCTTTTTCCACACCGTTAAGCCAACTCCCAAAAATATTGGTAATGCTTGTCGGTGGATATAAGGTAGAACCTATCTGAATGATTGACCACATAGAATTAGCAACTGTACAGTCGAAAAACAAGTGTTTAATTGTCTCATCTTTATGACAGAAAACATACTGTTTACTACCATGCCAATTCCGTTTTGCAAGGTTATCTTTAGTTAATATTACGCCGCGACGAAGATACCATGCAAAAACCTTATTTTTGAGAGGTATCTTCATCTTCCAAATTTTATTATTATTATCCATTGGCCTATCCGGTTGTAGAAGCGCTTCATACATCGAGCTCTCCGTAAATTTACCATTTGAGTGTAAATTCCATCTGAATTCATCCACACCCTCGTTTAGCTCCACTACCAACAATCGATGAACTAGTTCATTCCATGCTAAGAGACGAGGCCCAACCAGGTCTCTCCTGAACGTCACATTTGGTGGGAAATTTTCCAACACCTTAGCAATAGTATCGCTTTTTGTCGTCCAAGAACTATGTTGTATAAAGCTGGATATTGTTCACAGAGTGTGTTATTATTTAACCACCTATCCTCCCAGAATCTTATCTGTGAACCATCTTTAATGGAGAATGATCCTAATGGGAAGAAGTATTTCTTTGTGCCATTAGACCAGACCAAAAGTGTGAGTCTCCTGATTTCCATGAAACCTGGGAAAGTGCTCTTGATCCTATATACTTCCTCCTTAGAATAGTTTGCCAAATCCCATCTTCAGTAAGTAGCTTAAACAACCACTTACCAAGAAGAGCTCTATTCTTGACCTGAAGGTCATGAATCCCCAGGCCACCATGGTCTTTTGGGCGGCACACTACATTCCATTTGGCCAATCGATATTTTTTTCCGCACCATCCTATTGCCAAAAAAATCTTGATCGAAAATAATCTAATCGATGCAAGACCCCTTTTGGTAATTGGAATAAGGAAATCATATACAGTACCATATTAGATAGGACTGATTTGATGAGAACTAATCTCCCACCCAAGGATAGTAGTTTCCCTTTACAACTACACAATCTCATCTGAAGTCTTTCCTCAACATGTTTCCATTGAGCAATCGTTAGCCTCCTGAAATGAATCGGGATGCCTAGATAACTAATAGAAAACTGACCCTGATCACATCCGAAAATCTCAGCGTAAAAATCAGCATCATCCTGAGGGTCACCGAAACAAAACAATTCACTTTTATGATGGTTGGTCTTTAGACCAGAAAGTTGTTCGAACGCTGAAAATATAAGTTTCAGGTTCTTTGCTTTTTCCATGTCATGATCCATAAAGAGAATTGTGTCATCTGCATATTGAAGGATAGACAACCCCCCATCCACTATATGAGGTATTACCCCTTCAATCCGGTCCTCAAGTTTTGCTCGCTCAATGATTATGGCTAACATATCCGCCACTATATTAAACAATATAGGTGATAGTGGATCGCCTTGCCGTAACCCTTTTTTTGCTTGGAAGTATGAACCAATGTCATCATTGACTTTAATAGACACACTTCCCCCCGAAACAAAGTTACATATCAAAGAACGCCACTCCTCGGAAAATCCTTTCATCCTTAGAGTTTGTTGAAGAAAAGACCACTTGACTTTATCATAAGCCTTCTCAAAGTCTATCTTTAGAATTACTCCTTTCAATTTTTTACGGTGCAACTCATGGACTGCTTCATGTAAAACCACAACACCATCCAGGATGTTACGTCCTTGCATAAACGTTGTCTGAGTCAGGCGGAGTACATGATCTGCCACCGTATTAAGCCTTATTGTCGCGGATTTGGTGAATTTTTTGAAGCAGACGTTAAGAAGGCAATAGGTCTATATTGTTGGATCCTAACCGCTTCGTTAACCTTCGGCAACAAAATTATCTCCCCGAAATTAATGCGGAAAAGTCCAACTGTCCAACATGTAAGTCATGGAACAATTCGAGCAAATCCACTTTAATCAATTCCCAAAAATGCTGATAAAACTCAGCTGGAAATCCATCCGGACCCGACGCTTTATTATGTTCCATTAAGAAGACCTTTATTTCACCCCCTTCTCACAATAAGGTGCGGTAAGATAAGCGTTCTCCTCATCGGAAATTTGAGGAATATTCTCTATCCGAGATTCGTCCAATGAGAGATCACTCTCATCAGACTCTCTGAATAGATTTTTATAATACCTCGTGATGTATTGTTTGAGTCGATCATGACCTTCAATCATGCCATCCTCCTAATCTAGAGAATGAATTAGTTTCTTTCTATGGCTGCTATTAGCTAGGCTATGGAAGTATCTCGTATTCGAATCTCCCTCCAGTATGAATTGGGATTTTGATCTTTGATACCACTTGATCTCCTCATCACGTAGAATCCTCACCATCTCCGCATTGGATTGTTTTTTTAATTCAATCTCATACGTGGACAGAGGTCTCCACTCCGCAAGAGACTCCAGATCATCAATAATCGAAGACAACCGGGGCTTCTCTTTTTTAAGAAGTCCAACCAAATGTCTCGCCCATCCTCTTAGGTGTTTACGCAAAGCGCGTAATTTGTTATTCCACCTATCGAGAGGAGTAGCTCCATTGACCGGACGTGCCCATACCATCTTAACCATATCATCAAACCCATCACGGTGTAACCATCCAAGTTCAAATTTGAACTGGTGAGTACGATGAGTGTTTTGTGATCCTGTGGTTAGTAATATGGGAGCATGATCGGATAGTGCTTCAATACGTTCAAGAACCTTTTCCCAGGCCATTGGAAATTTGTGCTATAGGCGATTAAAACTCCCGAGGTTGAGTTGGACCATAAGCTGGGGCCTACCACTGGTTGTCATCGGCGCCAAACTAGCGTTTCAGTGAGAGAGAAGAGAGAAAATAGTTACAATTTTCTATTCGCTGTGGCTTAAACATTTTCTGGCTTAAGACCCAGGCTCACAATGATTAAAATTGGATGTTAGAAAAGCTTGACCTGGCAGCTCGCCCACCACCGCGCCATTACGCTCCCTACGCGCTGACCAATTGGCGTCGCGTGCTGCCCCTTCCCGAGCAATAATGCTACATCCACGGGACGATTTTGTTACGAGACAGCGTTGCTTCCCGAGTGCCTCACACGTCGTGCTTGGCGCGTCGTTTTTCTTCTTCTTCCCCGGCCCGCCTGCCGTTTTTTTCTGGTTTTCGCCGTTTCGCATAATTTCCCCCCTTCCACCAGACGCTCGAGAGGCCAATAACGGCCGAGGATTAACGCATCCGGAATCGCCTTGAGATCGGTCGCGGAGGAGGAGGAGGTGAAGGGTTCCGTGGCCTGGTTCATCGAGAGGGAATGGTGACGGCGCGGAAGTGGTGGCGTCGCGCGGCCGCGGCGGTCAAGGACAGGAGGAGCCTGTACCTGACACGCGTGGTGGCGCTGCGGCCATCCACCGGGCCGGTGATAAGGATCGCGGAGCTGGAGGCGGCGGTAATTCGCGCGACGAGCCACGACGAACGGGCGGTGGACTACAGGGGCGCGGCCCGGCTGTTCGCGCTGGCGCGCGCGTCGCCGCCGGACATGCAGCCGCTCATGTGGGCGCTCGCGCGCCGGGCTGGACGGACACGGTGCTGGGCCGTGGCGCTCAAGGCGCTCATGCTCGCGCACGGCCTGCTCCTCCGATCCGACCTTGCGCCCCGCGCCGCGCGCCTCGGCCGCGTTCCCTTCGACCTCGCCGACTTCCGCGATCGCTCCGCGACCCCGTCCAACTCGTCGGGGCTGTCAGCCTTCGTGCGCGCGTACTTCAGCTTCCTCGACACTCGCTCGCTCTTCGCCGCCCAGGAAATCGACGGCGCCAATGACGACGACGACGACGACGACGATGCGCGCCTCGACCGCGTGTCCAAGCGGCAGCACCTGCTCGAGCTGCTCATGCAGATCCGGCCCTACGGGGACGGCATGGAGCAGAACCTCGTCTTGGAAGCCATGGACTGCGTCGTCATCGAGATCTTCGAGGTGTACAGCCACGTATGCACCGGCATCGCCCGGTTCCTCGTCAGCGTTCTCGGCTCCGCACCGACGACGACAAGACCTCGAGCGGGGGAGACCGTGGAGACGGCCACACGGCGGAGAGGCGTGCATGGAATGCAGGTGCTTCGGAAGGCCGCCGAGCAGAGCGCGCAGCTGTCGTCCTACTTCGAGCTCTGCCGGAGCCTCGGCGTGCTGAACGCCGCCGAGTTCCCGGCCGTGGAGCGCGTCCCCGACGACGACATAAGGGACCTCGAGAAGCTCATCATGGCCCACGCCGAAGACAGGAGCAAGGTGGAGGACAACGGAGCGAAGGCGCTGGTCGCTGTGGAGAAGGCCAGCGTGGCGTCGAAGACGGTGGTGACGAGGGAGTGGGTGGTGTTCGACGAGGGCGACGACAATGCCGGTGCCCGTGGGAGGCAAGGGTATCTTAGTAATTACATGAACCCGTTCATAGGCGTGCCGTGGGGATACGTGCCGGGAGCATGAACTTGATTTTGTAGAGAAGCGTCTGATCCGCAGGATTTCATTTGCGTGCACTTGTTTTATTCTGCTTTTGAGTTACAAACGGTGACATTTGAGCTGTCGTAAATACATTTGTTGTGATGTTACTCGTACTGTTGTAGTGTAAGGATACAAATCACTCCCCCACTAGGAGTACAGTAATGACTAATGTGTAATATTGCCAGGACTCTATTTGGTTTAGGATATGGTGGTATACCGATCCGATCCCTCCTCTATCTCTTTGTAACTTGCCATACACATTGTATCTCTGGTCCTTCGACCCTAATCTTTATCTTTACTTAATAATCTTTATTATCTAATCTTTACCTAATAATAATATAATATAATATAATATAATATAATATAATATAATATAATAATAATAATAATAATAATAATAATAATAATAATAATAATAATAATAAAGAGAGAAAGACTTCTTCCGTCTAACCTGTATTTTACCATTTTACCCTTCCGTCAAAAGAAATTCCGGATCGGAGTCCAGAACTAGTACTGATTCGAGCCGACACACCACAGCGACTAATACTGATTTTGACGGTGTTAGAGTGGTCTGAAAATTTCTTTCCCATCGCCCTCAGACATGTAGTATTTACCTCAATATAAAGCCACCTATTTTGTTGTTGGGCGTCCTAAAGTCCGAAGCTAAGGCCTATGCCAATCCAAGTCTCCTAGCGCAGTTTTATAAGCATTTTGCTTATGTGTCACTCTAGTTAATGAAGAAAGATAGTGGAGTTGTATCTTAGCTAAGATACAACCTTGGCACGTGGCCATGGGCAAAAAGAGACTCTAGCCCAATCACATAAATGCATTGTACATGTTATTTTTTAAGTTTTTTATTAGACATATGATAACGTGCTAAGAGACGGTGCATTGTCATAGGGCTAGTCAATCGCGATGGAGTTGGAACGCGCCACACTGCTTGGCAACGCCAATCCCTTGCCCCTCTGATGGGGCAGCTGCTTGCTTTGATGATGATGTCGCAAGCCAATCAGTCTCCGCCGCTGATTAGGATGGAGTAGAGGCTGCCATCATGGGGCTCCCCAGCCGGAAAGACCACAATGCGCACGCATCTGACTCCGATTACGCCCCGATCGACTCGCCATATGGGTCAAGGAGAAACGAGTCTACCGTGATTAGTGCCTGATTATGCTGCCCCTGGCTATCCTTTTTTGGCACAGCTGCGTATGATTGCCATGTATAGAGGCTACCGTGTGTTGTCGTGTACCATCTTTTGACATGATCTCCTACCGTGGGTAACTGCTTATACTTAGGCGATAGGTACACGCAAATCGTTTTTCTGCTCCATCATGTTCAACATCAGTATTCAGACCTCGTGCCAATAGAGATCAAGTTATTTCTATCTTTACATTGTACATAGGACATGCATATTAGTTTGCAGTCTTGGTAATTCGCAACTGCACATCTCTGTGCGCCCGTCGATGCGAAACATGAGGCTAATCATCCTTGAGGATTATCATATACTTGAAAATTTTGCACAAAAGTAGGAATATATCTCCAACCATATTGTTCATGCATGGAAAGCCGGTTCGTTTGTAGGTGATTATGATGTTTGTTTTCATGTGATTTCAAGATATTAAATGATATTGGTTGAATTAATAAGGCACTCTATCCGACTAGGCGTGCAAACACCAAGCACATTAAGCCTAAACGGTTCGGCTAAGTGTCCTACTCGGCAAGGCGTGCAAACATCAAGCACATTAAGCCTAAATGTTTCTCCTAAGTGTCCTACTCGGCAAGGCGTGCAAACATCAAGCACATTAAGCCTAAGTGTTTCTCCTAAGAGTGCTACCCGACAAGGCGTGCAAACAATAAGCATATTAAGCCTGAGCAGTTCCACTAAGCGCCCTACTCGGCGCAGAATGCGAATGCTAGTTGCAGCAAAGAGAGGAAGCTATCTACTCGGATTGCATATACAAGAAGCAGATTAAGAAAGACATACCCGGGGAATCGGCTTCGTGCGGCTGTATGGGATGAAGCCATACTGCCAGTTGTCGCGAAGGCCGGTGGTCAGGATGGACCGAGCGTAGGCGGCGACATCCGCGTTGCTGAGCTCGAAAGTTGTCGTCCGAGTACAGTCACGAGGACCGCCCATGTAGCACATGGGGTGGGAGCGGCGTTGCAGAGGGAGCACGCGGTTGCGAATCCAGCAGGCGACTGAATCGTCGCTCTTGAGCCCTTCTCCGATCAGATGGGCGAGCCGCTCCTCCATCTGCATCAAGTTCCTGCTGTTCGACGGCTTGCTCTTCCAATTCTGCCCGGTAGGAACTCGGTTGCTCCAAGGGGGCAGATTGATGCGGTCTTCGATCTTGGCCTCCTTCGTGGCGGGGATGTTCTTCACATACAAGAAGGACTTCTGCCATTTGAGGACAGAATCCAGGCCCTTGATGCGAGGGTGATTGGTGCCCGGGCGCTGCACCATCATGGCGCTGCCGGTCTCGGTTACCCGGCTGCTGGTGTCTGCGCCATCCTTCTTGCCTTGGCTCTGTTGGCGGAAGAAGAAGTACTTCGACCACGACTCCGTCGTGGGGCGAACGCCGAGGAAAGCTTCGCACACCACGGCGTGGTAGGAGAGGAAGACGACTGCGTTGGGAGGGTAATGGTCTAGGAAGGAACGGAGGAAATTTGATGCGGGAAGGCCGAATCCTCGCGCGAAGTGCGCGAGGAAGACGACGTGCTCCCCGTCCTCTGGAGCCGGAACGATCTCGCCGTTGGACGGCCGGCAGCGAACACCGGGAGGAACCCTCCGGGTGTTCACGAGCCACTGGCAGTCCTCCGCGGTGACGTCGGAGCCCGCCAAGCCGGCGCGAGCACTGTCACCGCGAGCCATGGCAGTGAGTAGGAAGACTGGAGAAGTTTGGAAGAAATTGGTGGAGTGGACAAGCCCGCGGCGGCGCAAAGAGTTGCGCGGCGGAGGAGAGCTCTGAGACGGTGGAGGTTCGAGGAGGCAGAAGGGGAAAGTGAAGCGGAAGGAGAAGAGGAAGTTACCGTGGGGGTATTTATACCGCACCACGGATTACCGTTACGAATTGGAGTAATGGGATCGATCGTGGCAATAAATCGTGCGGCGTGGGGTCTGTGGCCGGTTGGAAACGCACACAGCGCGGAACGCGCGCGTAACGGCCGCAATAGATCCCACGACGAGATCGTGGGCGATTACAGCGCATGATGGGACATTACGAGGTCGTGGGCCCGCTCCGTGAAAACTGGGCGCGTGGCCTGTCAGGTCCTGGGCAGCGAGGCGTCGCGGTCCTGGATGCGTGACACGTGCCCAGTTGCAGCACGGAAAGCCGGATTGTGCTCTGCGCTGCAGAGATTCGATTGAAGAAATTCCCTAAGTCTTTTTACTCGGTTACAGAGAAGGAGGCTAGCTCTATTCGGAAGAGAGGAAACTCAAGGTACTTTTCAAAGTGCTACTCGGAGGTTTTACTCGGCATATTGAGATTCAAGGGCAAGGTTGCCAAGCTTGGTTTTAAGCTGGCAGGGCCCAGTGAACGAGTTCGCAGGGCTCTACCAGCTTCGGGGACTGCTGTCGGGGGGTTACCCCCGAGTAGGGTAAAGGCAAGTGGTAAAGGCAACAATCAGAAGAGAAGTTGGTCGAGTAGCCGCCTACCCGGTACTTTGCTATCCGGTCGACTGCTACTCGGTCTCACAGAAAGATGACCAGAAGGAAATATCGAGCAAGTTATATCAGTTCGAGTAGAAGAGTTGGCCCGAGTAAAGCTGGCGGGAACCTACTCGGGCCAGAAGTCAAAGGAGCCGTTCTGACACAGGATCCCGCGTATCCCGGGTTCGTACTTGGCACTGTTCACAGCACTGTTCATCTGGGGACGGCGTGCCTGACAGCGACAGTGTGTCAGCAGGGCGTCGCAGGATAGGGGGGACCTACTCTGTGTTCGCACAGTGATAACAGACTGGTTACTTGGTTTTGCCCAACGACTTTCTGCATCAGGACAAGCTTAGAAGCCAAAGCTGTCAGCGGGAACTCGGAAGAAGGACGATGTGCACACAATGTCGACACTTGTTTGTATTTGGCTGTATCCGGCAGGGCACCGGGTATATAAGGTGCCCGGCCGCCTCCTGCGCGAGGGACGAACACACACGACGTTCACCAGGGAGCACTACTAGAACACCCATAGAGATTCTTGACCTAATCCTACCCGGAGAGAGGAGAGTGGCTACTCGGTAGCAAGAACATTTGTACTGTGGCTACTCGGTGAGACACCAGAATACAGAGAGAAAGGCAGGAGTAGGGGTTTTACCTCCTCACGAGGGCCCTGAACCTGGGTAGATCGTGTTGTTTGCAGTGTTTGATCTTCACCTCACGCGTCTACTCGTCGCGTGATCCCTCCCCGAGCGCCTCCAGCGTCCTTCGTCCCCACATCTTTAGCCATCCTATGGCATCTGTCGTGACACCACCACGACATGCAGGACTTTCGCTTTATATGTTCTTTGTCTAACCCTATGGTCCATCACAAAATTTATAATAAAGTTATAGACTTGCCTTTCAGTGATTTTTGTGCAGCTATCAAGGTGCCACAATGGGGTTCATGTGAGAAAATAAGAGGGCAGCCCAAACCACTGCTAGATTTATATGAGGAGATTTGCCAAGGCAGAAGCTGCACGGGGGAGAGTGGTAAAATACGACAAATTCAACTCCCATGCATTCGATAATTTGCTTATTTTATTTCTAAATGTGTGTTAGGTAGAAAAACTGCCAACAAACTATATGTTTATGATCTAGGTTTTATCTCAGCTGCTTTAAGACGTGATAGGTCTTATAACTTTGGTGCTTAAATTGCTTACCTTCTCTCACTTAACTGTGAGAAGGGCGGAATTTTTGGAGATCTTATTGCCTCTCGTTTGCTAGCTTTGCATGGTGTGGAGCCACACCCTCTAGACCTTCAGTTTCCTTTAGAGAGGTTGGACCTTGTTTCCATGATTCAACATAAGTTTCTCTCTACCCATGCTTACCTGAACAATTATTCTTTTGGAATAACTTTCTCCAAACAATCCAGGTGGAGAGTGACTAAAACTGATAGAGTAGTACTTCTGCCTGCACCTCTTTTGTTTAACTTTAATGGCAAGCAAGGATGGTCACTTTCTAAGACTGATCAGGACACATACACTGAGCATCACCCCCAACATGAGGAGGACGCTGGAGAGGGGGACGATAGTGATTTCGTCCAGCCCTCCGACACCGCGGGGTTTCCTTATCAGCACCCATGTATGACTATGTGCTCGCCGCTTCATCTTCTTCTTGGGCGCCCGCTGCTTCATCTTCTTCTTGGGTGCCCGAGTACGAACATGCGAGGGATGACCCACCATTGTGGGGATACTTCCCACGTCGTGATTGATCTCCACCTAGGCCAAAAGCCTAAGCTTGGGGGAGGTATACCGACATCACACTCATCTTTATATCATGTTTCTCTCGGTTCTTTGTATATCCATGTTTTTGTTTCTTTTCGCTTCTTTTTGTTTTTATTGTTTTGTTCTTGCTTTCCAAAACACAAAAAGACCAAAAATATTTTTGTTTTTTCTCTTTATTTGCTTATTTATTTTCATTTGTTGGTTTGCTTTACTTCTCGTTTCGGTTTAATATTCAAAAATCCAAAAAAAATTGTTTTCTTTGCTTGTTTCTTCTGTTCTAGTTTTATTTCGAAAACCCAAAAATATTTGTTGTTCTTCTTTGTTTTTGTAAAGTTTGTTGCAGAGTTCATCGGTCTTTCATGTCTTCATTGGAGTTTGGTTATCATTCTATATTATTCAATCCACACGAGTGAAGAGCAATAATGACGATTTACGCCAATTCAAGTTCTGGTGAGAGGCTGGTATGAACTTTGTTTGTTTTATTTTTGTACATATACTCATCCATGTGGACATGCTTAGTTTGTTCGTGTAAGGTGTATGTTATTTAATTGATGCTTAGTAGTTCGTGCTCTCACATGTTTAGTTCCAACTTATTATAGCATGTCGTATAAATGTTTGCTTGCATTGTTTTATTCATAGAAGGATATGACATTGTGGTATCTCCCTCTGGTTGTTTCACTTGAATTGACTTGGCACATGCTCACACATGCATATGACTGAAAACAAAAAGTCGATTAAGCCTCGATGATTTATTTTTCTACCTTTAAAACCTTCGAAAAATTATTCCTGTTTTGTGCCCCTGTTTTAGAATCTTTATCTCACTTGTTGATTGGATTTCACACCCTGGACTAGTTGCTTCATCTTCTTATCCAAATTATAGAAGAGCCGACAGTGAGGTGCCCAGCCCCAAATTAATACACCAAACTATCTTCACTATTTTTGCCCCTGATTTATCAGTCAAAGCATAATTGTGTAAACAAAAGAGAAAGAGGGATGACCTTCTACCCGGATGCGTCCTTCTATGGGAGCTGCTCTTGTGAAGTCTAGTTGGCTTGTGACGTACTCTATTGTTTGTTTACCATTCGTTGACATAAGCATACACCTCTCTAAAAAAATGTTTTCAATACCTCTCTTTAATAAAATAAAAAGCTCTAGCACATGAGTTAATCCCTGCTTCCCTTTGCGAAGGGCCTTTCTTTTATTTTTATGTTGAGTGTTCACCTTCTCACTTTATGCACCTTCTCGAGAGGATGGTTGCCATTCTTAGTGTAATGTGCTTGTCCCAAAACATGGTTGATTGTGGTATAACTTTGATGCTTGTACCTTTGATATCTTTATTTCTAGTCTTCATTTGAACTTCAGAGGTGCCCTTGCATTTATGTTTTGCTCCATTATTAAGGGAAAGAGAGTACACTTTATCATACCCTATTATGAGCATTGCAATCCTGCAGATTGATATACTTCATGTTGTTTATTATTAGTTTGTTGGCATCTCTTCATGGTTTGCATAACTTTTAGGTGACTTTTATCTTGCATACATCTTATTATGAACTGCCTCAGCACTTGATCATATAGTGAGTATATTTACATCATATGAAACAAATGTGTTCGTAAAAGTTCTTTTATCGCACCCAGTTGTCACTGAATTTCTTGAGGACAAGCATTAAGCTAAGCTTGGGGGAGTTGATACGTCCAAAATGTATTCCTTTTCCGAACACTTTTGCTATCGTTTGCCTCTAAACTTGTGAGTTTTGGATACAACTAATACAGACTAACGTTTTTTCAGCAGACTTACCATGGTGTCTTGTTTTTGTGCAGAAAAATCGACTTTCGGGAAATTGCCGGAAAAATATCCCATTGAGCTTATATCACCAGAAGACCCCGGGAGCCAGAGGGAGACCTGGAGGGGGCAAGGAGTGGCCCAGACCACCCCTGGGCGCCCACCTAGGTTACGCCACCTGGTGGTGTGGGGGCCACAGCCACCCCCTCGGGCTTCCCTTTCGACTACATATTCCCCTTTCCCCTTAAACGCGAGGGGGTCATCATATTCCACAGAAACATAACAGAGTGCTGCCGCCACCTCGAAACACAATTCGGGGATGAGAAGTTCCTGTTCTGGCGCCCTGCCGGGACGGGGATTCGGAGGAGATCATCGCCATCGTCACCGCCACCTCTTCTCCATCAACCATCCATGATTCCCCCGTCCATGTGTGAGTAAACACCATTGTAGGCTGAGAGGGATGGAATGTATTGGATGAGATCCACCATGTAATAATGCCAGATTGTTAGGGCATAGTGCCTAGTATCCTTTGTTAGTGTTTTCTACCGTTGTTGCAACTTTTTATGCTGAATGCTTGTCACTTTGGGCCCGAGTGCCATGATCTCAGATCTGAACATGTTTTGTTTCATGAGTATAATTATGTTTCTTGATCATATCTGCAAGTTGTTTACACATGTCATTGTTCGGAACCCGAGGCCCCAAAGTGACATAAATTGGGACAACCGGAAGGGATGGTTTTGATGTGAGGGTCGCGTGTGTTCACGAAGTGTTAATGCTTTGCTCCGGTGCTTTATTAAAAAGAGCACCTTAATTACCAGTAGTTTCCCTTGAGGCCCCGCTGAAAACGGGTTGTTAGGACAAAAGATGTTGTGCGAGTTTCTCACTGCGAGCACGTATGACTATATTGGAACACATGCCTATGGTTTGCCTAGAACTTGGATGCTTTATTATTATTATCTGCAATGCCCATGTTTAGAATATTACATGACCTATCTTATCCATGCAACGCCCGTTCATCCATTCCCTTTGCCTACGGTACTTTAATCCTGTTGTCTCCCGCAATTTCTATTATTGTTACTATTTTACTCCTGCTGTTATTTTACTACTATTGCTGCTATAAAACTATTACCACTGATAAATTGTTGCGAGCAAGTCTATTTTCAAGTGCAGCTGAATTGACAACTCAGTTGTTAAGGCTCATAAATATTCTTTGGCTCCCCTTGTGTCGAATCATTAAATTTGGGTTTTACTTCCCTCAAAGATGTTGCGAAACCCTATACTTGTGGGTCATCAGAGATTTGCTGGATAGCTTTCTTGAGGTGGACTTCTAGATATGGATGCAGCCGGATAGCGGTCCATATATCTTGATGTAATGCCTGACATCTTAGAAACCGTGAACTATTCTCGTCATAATAGCATCGTTATGCGCTCAAGATTTGTCAATTGCCTAGCTGTAATTTGTTTACCCAACACTTGTTCTTTTGTTTGGAGAATTACCACAAGTGAATTTATCAACCCCCGTACATCTGTCACTATTACTGTTACAGTTTTCACATACTTTTGTCACTTTTTACCTTGCTTCCATTATTATTTCAGATCACACAAATCACCTATTTCACACGATATTACCCCACTTCCACTGTCTCTTCGCCGAACCAGTGCATCCATACAGTTACAATTGTATTAGGTGTGTTGAGAACGTGATGCTGACGTGATCAAACACTCGTTGGGAGACCCCAAGCGGAAGGTATGATGTAGTGGTGTAAATTTTCCCCTAGTGTGGAACCGGATTTTATCGAACCAGTAGGAATTCGTAGTCTTGAAGAAGGTTGCATGTATCAACGGTGTTGTTTATCGATGTTGACCAAGCGTGGAACATGCACACAAGCACAAACTGTCTTTTGCCCTAACTTTTCGGAAGGTTGTTAGTCTTCCGGTCTTGCTGAAAATAGGAGAGTTAAACGTATAGAGTCGGGTAGAGTAATAAAGGTAAAAATGGAACATCAAAGAAACAATAATTAAAAATGCTCAAAAGAAGGTTGCAATATGAGGAAAATAGGATCGGGGGGCATAGGTTCACTAGTGGTGTATCCGCAAAGAAAACAAAAATGTTGGGTGATGGTGCAGGTCTTGCACTCGTTGGGAGACCCCAAGAGGAAGGTATGATGAGCACAGCAACAGTTTACCCTCAGTAAGAAACCAAGGTTTAATCGACCAGTAGGAGGAAGGAGTAACTTCAGAAGGTTGAAGCAGCTGAGATGGCAGGGTGCACTACCGGTTCAGAAGCAACATGGAATCTAGACAACACAATCAAATCACTTTGCCCCAACGAAGCAGTGAGGTTGTCAATCTCACCGGTTTTGCTGAACACAAAGAGGTTAAACGTATGGTGTGGAAAACAATAGGAAAACAATACGAAATCGGTAGCAGCAGTATGAAAGCAGTAGGTGTTTTATCAGTATGAGGAAAAAGGACCGGGGTCCACAGTTCACTAGTGGTGTCTCTCCGTGAAAGATAAATAACATGTGTGGTGAACAAATTACAGCTAGGCAATTGACAGAAATGAAGGCTTGACCATAGTGCATATGCAAGACATAAAGATTACTATGTGATTCATGCGGGCATTATAACAAAATACATAGACCGTCATCCAACTGCATCTATGTCTAATAATCCACCCTCCGGATATCATCCGAACAAACGTTTGGTATTAAGTTGCAAGCAACAGATTATCGACGTAAGCAAAGTTTGTAATGTAAACTAAGTAAACATCGTTTTTTTCTCCCTAATGGCAACAACACATCCTCCATCTGTCACGTTTCTGTAGAGGCCCCAGACCGGAGGGTCCAGAACCCCTCATATGCATTCATTCACGATCCCAGAATAACCAGTCGTGAACAACATACGAAGTTGGCATACATAATACATCATCCATTACACGAATATTAGAGTCTTACATAAATGGTCACATGACCAAGTTCTTGACAACTTTCACACAGGACAGGCATTTCACATTAACACAGCGGAAGACGATAAGCATAGCATAGTAGAACCCGAGTCACGCCTTATCCTACAGGCTGCTGACTGGGAGACGATCCTAACTCGCAGGGCCATCAGTGTAGAACTCCTCCTCATAGAACTCTTCCTGAGGTGGCTCCTCATAGTCTGGCAAGTAGATACCAGGGGCGAAACCATAAGTGAGTACGTTTGAATGTACTCCACAAGACATCCTTTATGAGCTTAAAATTATGCATACATGCTTATTTGGTGGAGTGGGTAGGCCATACATACGGTTCAGCTACCCATGACAGATAAAAGATTTATCATAGTTGATTTTTCATGTTTAGTTCTTTGTGAAAGATCATTTAAAATAATATAGTTTTCTCTCGTAGATATCACATATCTCGGAGGTTTTATAAGATTTGTTTGAGAAAAGAAAGTTTTCTTTTCAAAAACTTTTAGTAATACAATACTCCAGCTTCTTCTCATCCGTATCTCGCAGATACCAAGTCATTCCTCCTTAGTACCCCGCGGGTACAAAACCATCCTTCAAAACCTCTTTTGAAAATTGACACAATACTAGCTACATGGCCATTCAACCGTCCATATCCGAGGACGCGGCTATTTCGAAATAGGTTTACTCTACACAGGTGTACACATTTCCACTAGATCCAGAATCCGCCATGAAACAACCATGGACTGTTCACAACAGTATGAGAACATCAGATAGCTGATCTTGACTATCCACTATGTACAAGATAGTACATGACTATCTCTTCAATTGGGGTTACTCTCCCCGGCAAGCCGTGTCGCACACCGCCAAGACAGGAGACCCAACTGCTGCATCCGGAGGGAAAATTAATCCCACACTTTAGATGTCCCGTATTCTCACTCCTAGCGACATTTCGGTTCGGAGGATCCAATCCCCTATAGCACTTGAGATAGCACACATACTAACCATAACAAGTTTTTAATCAAGCCCCGTACCCATGTTGGGGTAAAGTGGCAGTACGAAAGTGGTTGTCCAGCGAATACTAGGTTATGTGTCTTTTGTAAACATTTCTCAAACTTTCCAACATGACATCCTCCCGGTAGGCAGGGTCTCACCCTTCCTCCGGGGTTTTTCTTCCATAAGTCATTTGTTTACAAAAACACATTTTATTTAGTTCATTTAAGAACTCAAGTTTTAATTTAGTGAATGGTATTTATATACCATTTAGTGGCTATGGGCTTGGTAATACCAAGTTGACTATTGACATGATTCCTTTTTCCAGTAATATTAATAGTAGTAGTATTCACACAAAAATAGTTTTGAAGATATAGTTTTGTGAAAACTTAAGAAGTGAAAAGCATGCATGATAGATAATGATAAGTATTTATACAGCAAGCATTAGGATGGCTTGCCTTGATACAGGTGGTGGTCCTGGTCCTGATAGTAACAGGAGTTAAAATGAGCCTCTTCTTCAAATACTCCTTCCTCGTTTTCTATCGTCGTATAATAAAAATAAAGGCACACTTTCAGAACCAACCAAGGCAAACAATGCTACAAGTGATACATACAGCAAGCAATTAAAATTCATCACCCAAATACCCAATTTTCTCATAGGAAAAATTGGCATAAAAACTATAGTGGGAAAAACTGCCTTTTTCCTAGTGTTTATGTGTGGCCAAAATCAATGATTTTAGTTAAGAGCACCATGGACCAGTGGGTAAAAACCCATGTTACTAGGCAGTAGGGTGTCACACAAAAACATAATTTGATGCCTAAAAGCTCTCTCAACAATCCCTATGGCAAGCACATATAATAGCTAATTTTTGCAAGTGGTGAAAAAGGTACATAACAACAAGTCAAACTCATTTTCCACCATGATGCAAAAATACCAGTGGGTGTTCCACTAGCAAAATGCTCATAAAGAGGTTAGTAAGCCTCTGGTCATATTTAGCAAAATGCTCAAAATAAGATGACAAGCATCAAAAACTCCTACTCATGCTAGTAGAAAACTAGGGAAAATACTAGGCTAGCTTATACTACCCATGCTAATTGTATGCACAAGTGTGCAAACTAACAGAGGTGAAATACTCCTCTAATAAGTACCAAAATGCCACTGGATCCCACAAAACAAAATACAAAGTCTAGCTATTAAACAAGGAAATACTAGGCTACAATGCTACACATGTGAGAGGAGTATTTCCTAGTCACTCAAGTGCTACTCATGCTTTTCTACAACTCCAGGGAAGAATTAACAGAGGTGAAAACACCAAGATAAAGATGTCACAAGGACATTTCATCCTCTGTTTCCAACCACAAAGATTCATATTTTTCCCTAGTGGAAAACAAGACTAAAATCTATGCATGAATAATTCTAGAAAAATTAATGTGCTCACATAGCTATTTCCTTTTAATCTCCAACTACTCAATAAACTCCTAGCATGCTAGTACTGCAAGAAAACAACTTAAGCTTGATGGAAAACAAGAATCCAATACCTACACATAATCATACTATTGAATATTCACAAAAATTCTAGGCAGAAAACAGATAAAACTAGATCTGTCCACCAAATTTTCTACAGAGCTTCAAACATCAAACCAATCTAGATCTAGATAGTACTAACCATATACTAACATGTCCAATTGGATCTACTCAAAGAATCATCACATATTTGGCATGAAAAATTCCCAAACAGAGACAGATGCTTTTAGTAAACAACATGCCATTTTAAACATAGAGCTCACCTTGATACAAGGTAAAATTATACTAGTAGGTATTGACAAGGGATTTCCAAAACAGTTGAGTTTGCAACTTTTGGATACCTAAAACTAAAGTTATAACAGATCTAAGAAAACAGACACTCTCTGGCATATGATTTAATTAAAAATCATAAAGATTCAAAATTTGAATCTGCAAGTGGGACATGGCTTGGAAAATGTGTGGCTATTAGCACAAAAATTGTCTAAGCAACAAGATTATTCTAGCTAGACCAAAATGAGCCAAAGCAAACATGCACAGATCTGTTAAATTAAAAGAAAAAATAAAAACAGCCCAAACGGGCCAGATCTACTCTGCGCGGCCCAGCTACGGCGCTAGCCAGCCCGCCAGCGCACGCGCGCGCGCGAACGGTCACGTTCAAAGGGAGCCGTCGATGCGCAGATCGACGGTCCTCCCTCTCTCTTCCTCCCCGCGCATCTCTCCTCTCTCTCTCTCAACCCGCGGACGAACAGGTTGCGGGCTCGGGTTGCTGCTCACCTAGGGCTCGCGAAAGGTAGCGGGGTGGTGCAGGCGTGGAAGAGGGAGGCTCGGGAAGTGCAGTGGCGCGGGTACGGACGGCGAGGCTGCTCGGACGCGGCGGCGGCTCGACGGTGCTCTGCGGCGCTCCCGGGAACGGCGTCGTCGCACCTGCAAACGAGCGCGTGCCAAATCGTGTCAGGGGGATGCGCACGGGTTAGGGGGTCGATCTAGAAGCAAAAAGGGGGCAGGGGGTGCCGTGATCGCGGCGGTACCTCGCTCTCGATCAGCTCGGGCTCGAGGGAGAGCGCGGCTCGCCTCGCTCACAGAGAGCGAACGAGCAAGCAAGGGGGCTCTGGCGTGACTGAGTGGAGTGAGTAGATGGTGTTGGCGCAAAGGATGAGCTCGAGGTGGCTTATAGGCGTGGGTTGGCAAGGGGGGTGGTCGGGTGTGCATGACATGGGCATGGATGAGCACATGGCGAGGCCAGGGATGGCATGTGCGATGGAATATGGTTCATGAGGTCTCCAACGAGTACATGCATTACCAATGCCACAGGGAATTCAGGGTATGGGCAAAAACAACTATTTAACCAACTAATGTGACACCACAACTAGTTGAATTGACTACTCACTCTCTCCCTCCTTGGTCAACTAAAAATGGATCCAATGCCATCTTCTAGAAGCTCATAACCAGTGGATTCGAAATGGCAAAGACACTTGGCCTAGATCATCACACATAAGAAGAACCATCAACTCTAAAAGTGTATAGTTACTGTTCTGTCAGAAAATTCAGTTTCGACAGTTTTCTGAATTTTTTCAAGTGCTGGCAACAGACAGAGATAGCAAAAGTTGGGGTTGTTTTCACCAAGAAAACAAAGTAAAAAATGAGTGATTCAAAATGCTAATTAAAGAGAAACCATCCAAGTTTTAGAAACAACCATTTGATCTGAAAATTGAGGGGTTTAAGGCTCTGAAAACAATTGGCAAAGTAAGCACTTTCTCTGTTTTTAAACTGCTAAAAAAACTGTATTAACAAGATGGCTCAAAAACAAACATGGATGTGTGTGTTAAATATTTTTGTAAGTTTTTCCAAGGATGTAGTTTTGTTGTCCACATATCAGAGAGTAATATTGATCAAAGAAAATCCCTAATTGGATAATCCTTGTGATGGAAAACAAGGGTTGAAAACAGCTACTTGGCTATTTTTCAGGACAAAACTATATTGGAAAACTCTAATGAAAACTTCTCCAATTAATTTTATTACAAAGTCAAATTGATTCCTAAACATCAATAACACAATTTTAAGTTGATATTGAGTGTTACCTCAAGGTTTTGGAAATACTCCCTTAAGAACTTTAGTGGAAAGCATAGGAAAACAAATAGAAAACAAATACTTTCCTAAGGAGAAAAATCCTCAAGTGAGTGAAAAGAACACACCACTTAATGCATAGATAAACATGACTACACAAACATGTTGTCCACTTAATTAACTTACAAAATTCTTAAGAGGCTTGCTAATTTACTATTATACAGGTGCTTAAAAACAGGGGTGTGACAGTTTCTGTCACTCGAGCACAGATGCAAAGGAGGCATGAACCCACTATCGAGCATAAATACTCCCTCTTGGAGTTACTAGCATCTACTTGGCCAGAGCATCTATTAATAACGGAGAGCATGCAAGATCATAAATAACATATGCATGAAGATAACATGATAGATTGATAATCTCAAGACATAGCATTCAACATTCATCAGATCCCAGAAAACACAACATGTACATTACATAAAGATGATCTTGATCATGTTATGCAGCTCACAAAATCTAAACATGAGGTAAAAGTGGAGAGAACAACCATCTAGCTACTGCTATGGACCTATAGTACAGGGATGAACTACTCACGCATCACTTTGGAGGAGGGCATGGTGGTGTAGACCCCTCGGATGATGAATTCCCCTCCCGGCAGGGGGTCGGGGAGAGCTCCAGTCACCTACCGATCTCGAGATGATGATGACGGCGGCCTCGGGTGTTTTTCAGGACGAAGTGGAATACCTCTAAGGTTTACGTCTCGGGGGGTCTAAATAGGCAAAAGAGCGAAGGCGGTGGAGGCCAGGGGGGCCACACCACCCCCTGGCGCGGCCAGGGGGCGGGCCGTGCTATGGTGTGGGCCCCTGAGGCCCTCCTACGGGTCTCTTCGGGACTTCGTGGAACCTTCGGGAATTCTAATACTTCCGGGCTTCGAATTTTCCAATTCCGACAATATTGCCGGAACAACTTTTCTAAAACTAAAAACAACATAAAAGGGGGGACTGGCTCTGTGGCATCTTGTCAATAGGTTAGTCCGAAAAATCGATAAAAATGACATAAAGTGTATCGCAAACATGTGGGAAACAATAAGAAATTAAGGATACGTTTATGACGTATCAACATCCCCAAGCTTCGTTCCTACTCGTCCTCGAGTAGGTAAACGATAAAAACACATAATTTCTGAGGTGACATGCTACCAACATAAACTTGATCATAAATAATGTAAAATCATAAGTAAGAATAGATCATAGAACTTTAACACAAGCATGATGAATAGAACTTTAATAATAAAGCATAGTAATCACCTTGCATCATGAGAAGTCACTCAAATAAAAGATCATGAATAACAATGCAAAGAAAGATATATGTTTGTTTCAAGTATAGAGAAAACATGTCAAATTGATATTTCGCTAGTCCTTAAGAGTGGGGCAAAACATAAATGCCAGGACACCTTCAAAGTTCATGAGGAAGACTAGAACAAATAATTAGAGAACAAGCAATAACACATCATGAATCGAATAATAATGTTTCTGGGACAAATGCACATAAAACTCAGAATGGCAACTATGCTCTCTCAACTGTGCATAAAGTTAGAAAATGGAGACTCAACATAAAAGTAAAAGAAAGGCCCTTCACAGAGGGAAGCATCGATCACTCATGTGCTAGAGATTTTATTTTATTAAACATAGGTATAAAAACTTGACACTCCTCCCAACCATCTTTCATAAACCATGGCTAACCGAATCCTCGGGTGCCTACTAACAATCACATACCGTGGAGGAGTGTCTATATTTTAAGAGAGGTGTATGATTATGTCAATGTATGGTAAAAAAAATACATTATGTCATAAGCCAACTAGACTTCACAAGAGAGGCTCCCATAGAAGGACGCATCTGTGTAGAAGGTCATCCCTCTTTCTCTTTTGTTTACACAATTTTCTTTGACTAGTAAATCAGGGGCAAAAATAGTGAAGAGAATTTGTTGTTATTAATTTGGGGCTGGGCATCCCGCTGCCAGCTCTTCTATCATTGGATAAGAGGATGAAGCCACTAGTCCAGGGTGTGAAATTCCAATCAACAAGTGAGATAAAGATTCTCTATTTACGTCCTCATGAGCTAAAACAGGAGTAACTTTGAAAGTTTTAAAGGTAACACATGAGCAATTTACTTTGGAGTGGCGGTTAACTACCATATGTAGGTAGGTATGGTGGACACAATGGTATCTCTTTGGTTTTTGGGAGTTGGATGAACGAGTAGAACTCATACTCAGTACAGGTGGAGGCTAGCAAAAGACTGGGAGCGACAAATCAAAAGATCATAAGAGCCATAATAATGCATAGCGACATAAACATCATTAATAGAAGCATAAGTGGTACCACAAGTTCAAAAACTAAATGATCATGGAGGCTATTCGTGACTGGTTTATAGTCATAAACATGGTGTGAGCATGTGCAAAGTCAACCAAATAAAACATTCAAAGGTGAACAGCACAAATTTATGCTTCAATATGACAAGTACAACTCATGATTCTTTCAATGGCACATTAAACACTCTCAGCTATTTTAGGATAACCATGCTACTAAATAACCACAAGGCTTTAGAACTAAAATAACATATAGCATGATATGGAAAAGTCTAGCCACAGTCTATACAAGCTTCTACTTGAATCGTTAAAAATTCTACCTCTAGCAGCAGTTTCTTTTCCCAACAAGCACCATACAAAACATGACTTAACAAAAACTCTCTAAATTCTACAGCAAGCAAAAATGAGAGGAACCACGTAACACTACTAAAACTAACAGCTCTGAATAAGAGATGCAATGAAAACGAGAGCTAAAAAGGAATTTTTGCAGCAACTAGAAGAAAAACTAAGAATACTAGCATAGCAAGTATTCAAGAGAAAAAGAAGAGCGTGTCTCTCTCCCAAACAAAGAATGCTAGGATCCAACTATATTATTGCAGCAATTAAAAAAAATAAAACAAAGGAAAAAAATGAAAAACAAACAGATTCTCCAAGTAAACTTCATATAATGTGACCGAATAAAAATATAGTTTCACGAGAAGTGACCTGATAGATAGTTGATGAGGAAGGGGATGCCATGGGCATCCCCAAGCTTAGATGCTTTAGTATTCTAAAAATATGCTTGGATGAACCACGGGGGCATCCCCAAGCTTTGACCTTGCACTCTTCTTGATCACATATATCACCTCTTCTCTTGATCCTTGAAAACTTCCTTCACACCACACTCAAACAGTAATTCGCATTAGAGGGTTAGTGAAACAATTAAAAATCCATTGGTTCTGTATGGAACAAGTGATATTTATACTTTTAAACATTAGCTACATCCACTGATGTTTCGTGAAGCAAAGAAATCCACTTGACACCGCAAAAGAGCAAATGCAAGAAAAATGGCAGAATTTGTCAAAACCAGAACAGTCTGTAAAGACGAATTTTTTCGAGGTACTTACGTTGCTTAGATCGAAAAACTTAAACATATAAAAAAGTTGCGTAATTAGCCGAGGAATAAGCACAGGGAATTTCAGGTCATTCTGATTTTTCTATGATTTATACCATTTTTTACGATGGACAGATGAAAGTTGTTTCCTGCGCAGAGATCCGAAAACCAACTCGAACTCTCGTGAGAAACCTTACTTGGCACTACTAAAACATGAAAATAAAGGTACAAAGGAGTTGCTACATAAGTATACAACCCCTTAACTCAAAGAAAACAGAGAAAAATAAAGCAAAAATAAAACCATGTGTTATCTCCCAAGAAGTGGTTTTCTTTAACGCATTTTAGCTAGGCCCAGAAAAGTGGAATCAAGTATTTTCAAGTGGAGGGGCATTCAAATCAAGATTTGGCAATTCCTTAATAATACATTTTATTTTATATAAGTGAGTTTCACAGGCTCCTCTCTTAGAACTTTTAGGCTTACTATTCTCATCAAATAAATTCTCAGGAACAATCCGATCAAAATTCCTCTCTTTGGCTTCATGAAGTGCTACCAATTTAAAGGGGATTGGTATTTTATCCTCCTTTTAATTATTAGATTCAGTTTTTTCTAGAGCACCAACAATGTCTACACATGAGCCAAGCATATTGAACCGATCAAAGACTTTTCTATCTTCTATAGCAACATCTCCAAATTCTTTAAGCATGGTTTCTAAGATAAAGTTTCTGTTCTCAACATCTTCAATGATATTCAAGTTGAGGAACATATGTTGTAATATGGGATGGAGGTTAACAAACCTAGCTTCTAACATGTAAACTAAAGAAGTTGCAGCAGTCTCATAATTTGGAGCAAGTTCTTCTATGGATTTTTCCTCAAAATTATCATGCTTACTAACATGATCAAAGAATTCTTTAATAGTATCCGTCCGAAGTATGGAACCACTTCCTACCGGCAAGTCTTTCAGGGTAAACTTAGGGAACAACATGATGGAAAATAACAACGAAGTGACAAAAAAAACTAGAATAAGAACTTTTTTTGTGTGTTTTTGATAAAGAGAAGCAAACAAGACAAAATAAAATAAACTAAGCAAAAAAAAACAAAGAAAATAGATTAGAAGTGAGAGACTCCCCTTGCAGAAAGTCTCTTCCTCCCCGGCAACGGCGCCAGAAAAATAGCTTGATGGTGCAGGTCTTGCACTCGTTGGGAGACCCCAAGAGGAAGGTATGATGAGCACAGCAACAGTTTTCCCTCAGTAAGAAACCAAGGTTTAATCGACTAGTAGGAGGAAGGAGTAACTTCAGAAGGTTGAAGCAGCTGAGATGGCAGGGCGCACTACCGGTTCAGAAGCAACGTGGAACGTACACAACACAATCAAATCACTTTGCCCCCAATGAAGAAGTGAGGTTGTCAATCTCACCGGTTTTGCTGAACACAAACAGGTTAAACGTCTGGTGTGGAAAACAATAGGAAAGCAGTAGAAGCAGTATGAAAGCAGTAGGTGTTTTATCAGTATGAGGAAAAAGGACCGGGTCCACAGTTCACTAGTGGTGTCTCTCCGTGAAAGCTAAATAACATGTGTGGTGAACAAACTACACCTGGGAAATTGACAGAAATGAAGGTTGCACCATAGTGCATATGCAAGACATAAAGATTACTATGTGATTCATGCGGGCATTACAACAAAATACATAGACCGTCATCCAACTGCATCTATGTCTAATAATCCACCCTCGAATATCATCCAAACCAAACGTTAGGTATTAAGTTGCAAGCAACAGATTATCGACGTAAGCAAAGTGTGTAATGTAAACAATGTAAACTAAGTAAACACCGTTGTTTTCTCCCTAATGGCAACAGCACAGTCTCCATCCGTCACGTTTTGTCACTCGAGCACAGATGCAAAGGAGGCATGAACCCACTATCGAGCATAAATACTCCCTCTTGGAGTTACTAGCATCTACTTGGCCAGAACATCTACTAATAACGAAGAGCATGCAAGATCATATATAACATATGCATGAAGATAATATGATAGATTGATAATCTGAAGACATAACATTCAACATTCATCAGATCCCAGCAAACACAACATGTAGCATTACATAAAGATGATCTTTATCATGTTAGGCAGCTCACAAGATCTAAACATGAGGTAAAAGTAGAGAGAACAACCATCTAGCTACTGTTATGGACCTGTAGTACAGGGATGAACTACTCACGCATCACTTCGGATGAGGGCATGGTGGTGTAGTCCCCTCCGGTGATGAATTCCCTTCCCGGCAGGGTGTCGGGGAGAGCTCCAGAACCCTCCCGATCTCGGGATGACGATTACGGCGGCCTCGGGTGTTTTTCGGGACGAAGTGGAATATCCTTAAGGTTTATGTCTTGGGGGTATAAATAGGCGAAAGAGCAAAGGCGTGGAGGCTAGGGGGCCCCACACCACCCCGTGGCACGGCCAGGGGGCGCGCCTCCCTATGGTGTGGGCCCCCTGAGCCCCCCCTCCGGGTCTCTTCGGGACTCCGTGGAACCTTCGGGAATTCTAAGACTTCCGGGCTTCAAATTTTCCAATTTCGAGAATATTTCAGAACAACTTTTCTGAAACTAAAAATAGAAAAAAAACAGAGAACTGGCTCTCTGGTACCTTGTCAATAGGTTAGTCCGTAAAATCGATAAAAATGACATAAAGTGTATATCAAACATGTGGGAAACAATAATAAAACAACATGGAACATCATAAATTAAGGATACGTTTATGACGTATCATTGGGTGAACAAATTACAGCTGGGCAATTGACAAATCTTGAACGTATAACAATACTATTATGACGAGATATAATTCAAGGGTTCTAACATTGTAGGCATTATGTCAAGGCATATGGACCGCTATACAGCATGCATCCATATCTATAAGTCCACCTCAAGAAAGCTATCCAGCAAATTCCTCGGTATTAAGTTGAAGCAATGAAGTGATTGCTTTGTGTGCAACATACAAATACATTAAGAACAATACGTAATATAAGCAGTGGTCCTTGTCCGTAGACAAGACCACCGTTGTTTTCTCCCTAGTGGAAACAACACATCCTCCCCCCACATTTTCTATTACTCGAGCGCGGGTAAAAAGGAGGCATGTGAAAGATCATCGTCCGTTTTGATAATTATATGACAACATACCTATTGGACTAATGTTTATTTGATATATGAAAATGCCCAGGTTCATCAATATACAAATTCTATGGGCTACAAATATGTTTGGAATGAAAAGAGCTAGAAGAGACAAAACTGAGAAGGCAGTTTTTGCATGGAGCGGAGGCTCCGGTGAAACCACCGGAACTCTGCCCTAGCCTCCGGTGCGGGTCCGGTGCGGGGTCCGCCCAAACCTCCCTCTGGTGCGTACGAGCGGAGGCCAGGACGGAGCCTCCGGTGAAACCACCGGAGCCTCCGCCATCTCCACCCGGCCCTCTAAGGGATTGGCCTCCGGTGCGCTTCCGGTGGAGGATCCGCCAAAATCGCGCTCTGTTGGATAAGAGCGGATCCTCCAGCGGAGCCTCCGGTGCGGGTCCGGTGGGCGGAGGTTCCGGTGTATCCACCGGAGGTTCCGCCCTCTCAACTGGCACGCTAGGGGCTGGGCCTCCGATGCGCTTCTGGTGGTGGCTCCGCCAAAACTGGGCTCTGTTGGATAACGGCGGCAGCTCCACCGGAACCTCCAGTGCAGCTCCGGTGGGCGGAGCCTCCGCCAAACCCACCGGAGCCTCCTCCCCCTTGGACCAACCAAAGAACAGATTTGGGTTGCGCGGCTGCGCACAGAAGAAGGCCACCGGAGCCTCCGGTGCAACTGGGACTGCACAACGGCCACTTGTGGGAAAGGGTATAAATACCCCTTCCCCTTCCTCATAAATGCCAAGCTTTTTCCACTCTCTCTCCTAGCCATTAATGAAAGCTTCACCCACCTAGATCTCCCTCTCCATCCACCCACTCACTCCCATACTTTGTGGAGAGCTAGAGGAGACCTAGATCCACACTTCCGCCAAAGGAATTTCGAATCTATCCACCACAACCTAGTAGATATAGAATCCTACTTGAGGCCTAGCAACCTTAGTAGATCTTGTACTTGTAGCTTCCACCTTGTTGCAAGAAGCTTCGGATTGCTTGAGAGCCTCCATCCATCTTGTGGAGTGACCTCGAGCTCATGTAAAGGTTTGGTCGACGCCTCCAAGTCAACCTCATAGTGGAAACGAGAATCTCCCTCACCGGAGAAGATCAAGGAGAATAAGGTGTGCACAATCGTGCTATTGAGGAGTGCCTAGGTGGGTCCCCACCTCTCCAACATAGACGTACTTATCATTGAGAAGGAACTACGGGAATTATATCCTTGTCTCCTTGTTTACACTTGTGGTTTATCTTGCTACCTTTCGTTTTACTTCTGTTGCGTATATTATGTTGTCCACATAGGTTGCTCACCTAGATGCACATCTAGAGAACCTTATCTTATCTTGCTTAGCCCTACTAAAAGGAAAAGAAAATAAAAATTGGCAGTCAACCTATTCACCCCCTCTCCTCTAGTTGACCATAGTGCACTTTCAATTGGTATGAGAGCCTCGGCTCTTGCTAAGGGCTTAACCGCCCAAGAGTATAATGGTCAATGAAAATGCCCCCGAAAGTTCTAATGCGGAAATCGCCAAAATGGTCGACACTATATTTAACCTACAAGAAACGGTTGGAACCATCCAAACCGAATTGTCCAAGGTTAGCTCTAGTGTTAGTTCGGAGGTTTCTAGCATAAAGAAAATGATGGAGGCCTTGATGGGGAAAACCAAGGAGTCCGAGGAACCACCTCTCACCGCCAATGATGTTAGCTCGGATGAAGAGTCCCTTCCGGACATCGCCGAAATGAAGGCTAACATCGCTTTAGCTAAGGCGAAAGCCAAAGCAAAAGCCGATAAAAAGGCAAAGAGTGGTGGGAGCTCCGAAGGCTCCAAGTCTCAATCGGCTAACGGTTCGGGGTCTGAGTCTAAAGTTCCACCACCTCCCAATTATGATTCTATTCATCCCATTGCCACAATGCCACACATGGTTAATGTTGGAGTTCCTCCCATGCTTAACACTAATGAATTTTCATCTTGGAAGTTTGATATGGAGTCTCATATTTCAGGATCTTGCACCGCTTTGTGGAGAAGAATTCTCCATGGATTTCACCCTCGTGATCCAAGCAACTTGACTCCAAGAGAATATGTGGAATTTCAACTCAACAAGACCGCTCTTGTCACTATCCAAAAGGCTCTCCCCAGAGAACATCTTGAACACATCCGCGGTATCAAGACCGCCAAGGAGGCTTGGGATAAACTTGACACCTTGTTCCAAGGCAATGCTAGCATCCAATCATCCAAGTATGATGTTGCTCTTGACAAGTCCGAGAACTTCGTTATGCTTGAAGACGAAAGTCCCGAGGAGCTATATAGAAGAGTTGTCACCCTTGGCAATCAATTAAGGGATTTTGGAAAAGAGGAAATCTCCGATGAGTGGATCAAGAGGAAGTTTGTCAAGGCAATAACACCATTCGATAAGAACCTCGCCACAAGCATTTGAACAAGATCCGACTACAACTCCCTCAACTCCATTGGTGTTCTTAGTCAGTTCATAGCCATATCCCTATCTCACAAGAGCGCGGATGATGCTCTTGCTCGCTCAAGAGGAGTTGGAAAGTCTCCAAACCTCGCCTTGAAGTCTAAGGCAATTTCTAAGATAGAAGAAGTGGATGAGGACGATGATGAGGAGGAGGACTATGAAGATACATACAAAGGTTCTCATAAGTGCATCGCTCTTGCCATGCACGGTTATTGGAAGAGATGGGAGGCTCACAAGGCCGGTGCCCCTAGACCTTCCAGAAACAAGATATTTAAGAAGAAGGGGGAGCGGCCAAGGACATGCTTCAATTGTGGAAGTGCGAACCATTTCGTCAAGGAGTGTCCTTTTGAGCCAAGAGAATAAAATGAAGGGAAGCTTGTTCGCAAGGACAAGAACAAAGCTCCACAAAACAAGAATCTCGCAAGGAGATTCACAAGGGCTCTATATGTTCAAGAAGGCCCCACATTGGAAAGTTACTTCTCTGGAGATGAAGGAGAAGATGCAGTCGTAGGTGTTGCCCATGTCGCCATAGCTACGACTTCCTCTTCATCGGTCTCTCTATTTGAATCCCCCAATGAGAAGGCATCGATCCGACCTACATGTCTCATGGCAAAAGCCACCGCGGTAATATCTTCCACCTCCATGTCTATTACCACTAGTTCCCCCTCACTATTGGATTGCGTTGAAAACATTGTTGATGATGAGGAGGCTAAGAATCTAGGATCTTGGTTATGTAGTCTTGAAGGTGAAACTAAAGAAAAGGTAAAGGCCCTCTTAAGGCAACTTGATGATGCTAACTCCCTCATAGATGAGAAGGAGGAAATCATCATGACCTTGGAAAGTCATAGTGGTAGCCACGACAATCATGACGATGAGATTGTCAAAGCTCTTGAGAAAGAGAGATCCATGAGAGCCTCTCTCGAAGAGAGACTATCTAGTCTACAAGAGACTTATGCTATTAGTGTTTCCAAGCTTAGGAAAGATAATGATAAATCTATTGCTTTACTTAATATATTTGAAGAAGAAGAGTTGAAGCTAGGAATAGCTCATGAGAAACTTGTTGAGAACCATGAAAAACTAGAAAAGGATTTCATGTCTCTTAAATAAATTCATGACAAACTCACCAAGTCTCGAAATAAGCTTCTACCTCAACAATATAATAAGCAAGTTGCATCTTCATCTAATAGCATTGTTATCATTCCTACCTCTTGCACTAAGACTAATATTGCAGGAAGAGAGAAAATTCTCAATGATGCCATAAGCTCTCAAGGAGCCAAGAAAGGGAAAGAAGGACTTGGCTTTGTTTCCAAGTCAAAGAAGAAATCCAAGAATGTCACTTCTCCCTCTCAAAATGTTGTCTTTGTAAAATAGGGAGAGGTGACCAAGGAGAAGGAGACCAACACCATTGTGGGTGGTGATACCTCTAGGGGGAGCATCACTCACAATGATTTTGCTGGAAAATATAACCCATCTTATGTTCTTATGAAATCTAGAGATGGACATGTTTATGCTAAATACGTTGGTACTTCTTATGGTGATGATTATCATTGGACTATTTGGGTTCCTAAGACCCTTGTTACTAACAAAAGAGGACCCATTGAAGGATGGGTACCTAAATCAAGAAATTGATCTCTTGTAGGGAAGTGCTTCCGGGTCAGGTAGATGGACAGTGAATAGTGGTGCATCCCAACATATGACCGGAAGCTATGACGCAATGAGTAATATTGAACCTCCATTACCTCATCTCAATTGCGTTACTATTGGTGACAAGTCTGAGCTTAAGCTATTGGGACGAGGCAAGGTGGCTATCTCAAATGATTTATCAATTGAGAACGTTCTCCTTGTTGAGTCCCTTGGCTATAACTTGATGTCCGTTCTTCAACTTGCGAATTGTGGCTTTACCTCGTTCTTTAATAAAGAGAGTGTGATTGTCACTTGGGAAACATCTCTTAAAGTAGGCTTTGTTGGGTTTGTCGAGAACGGCATGTACGTAGTGGACTTCTCTAAAGGAGACACGTGTGCCGCGACATGCCTAATGGCTAAAGTTGATGTGGGGTGGCTTTGGCATCGCCGGTTAGCCCACACCAATATGAGAATGTTGCATGACCTCCAAAGTGGAAATCACGTACTAGGACTAACCAAGTCTAAGTTTGCTAAATATCGTGTTTGTAGCTCTTGTGCCTTTGGGAAGCAACATGGAGAGCTTCACCCAACCAAGACAACTATCTCCACCACAAGAATTCTCGAGCTCATTCACTTAGATCTCTTTGGTCCACTATCCTATGATAGCCTCGGAGGAAAGAAGTATTGCTTGGTGATTGTGGATGATTATTCAAGATATTGTTGGGTGTATTTCTTCAAGAGGAAAAGTGAGACTCAAAGGAGAGTCATCGAGTTCATCACTCTAGTGGAGCGCCAACACAATGCTACCATATTGGCCATCCGGAGTGATAATGGATCGGAGTTCAAGAACTATACCGTTGAGGGTTTTCTTAGTGAAGAAGGCATTGCTCATCAATATTCCACTCCTTATACCCCTCAACAAAATGGTGTTGCGGAGAGAAAGAACCGGACTTTGATGGATGCGGCTAGGACCATGATTGCGGAGTTCTCTTCTCCCTATAACTTTTGGGCCGAAGCCGTCTCCACCGCATGTCATGCTACCAACCGGTGATATCTTAGAAAGATATTGAACAAGACTCCCTATGAGATTCTCACGGGCAAGAAACCGGATGTATCTTACTTCAAGGTCTTCGGTTGCAAGTGCTTCATTCGCAAGAAAGGTAAACGGTTGTCAAAATTTGAGACCAAATCTTATGAGGGTATCTTTGTTGGCTATGCCACAAACGCTCACGCCTATAGAGTCTACAAAAAGTGCACCGGACAAGTTGAAGAAGCTATAGACATGGTGTTTGATGAGGATAACAGCTCCCAAGGGGGCGTATAGATCATGGTGTTGTAGGAGATGCAATTCCTCCCATCGTCATAAGAAGAATGGGGATTCGTGAAATAATCTCCATTGAGGGTTACCGGATGACAGAGAGAGAAGGACTATGCCCCACTCAAGTGGATCCATTGACTACACCCATTGATGTCAAGCTACTCAACAAGATGCACAAAGCCCTCAAGCTAAGGATCAAGGTCAAACCAGCAATCAAGGCCAAGCTAATGACCAAGGCCAAGCGACTCATCTTAATCATGATCAAGATTCCATCATTGTTGAGAGTGCTCAAACTAGTGGTGATCTGTCACCCGTTATTGATCAAGGAAGAAATGAAGATGGACATGTCTTCGATGAAGAAGGTGATTCTCAATCTATATCCAAAGAATCCTTGGAGGATATGCTAGCACGAAGAGCAAAGAGAAGTCTAGAGAATCTTGAACGAGCGGGTCACACGGAGGACAAGATTCTAGGGCAAGTTCGTGGGAGAGTGGTCACTTGTAGCGTTCCCACATTTAAATAATGTAAGGACACATGTGTTATTGTGCTAGTCCCTGGATCAATTGCTAGCACCACAGTACAAAATGAAATATCATGCAAATGCATCAAATTCTATTACATCGCATGATCCAGTCTTTACAAAATAGGATTACAACTTGCATAGTCTTAGAAGACTAGCAGAAAACAAAGAAATACAGCGGAAAACATAGAACAACATTGAGCCCATCTTCTTCATGTGCCACAGGCAAAACATGTTGGCGATAGTCTCGAGATCCTAAACGAAATCCTCACTCGTCTTCAGAAACATCTGCAATATGGAATATGCAGCCACAAGGGAGTCAATACAATTTAATGTATTGGCAAGTAACACTATGGTGGATATAAATGGCAAGACTAATACTACATGCTTATTTGGCTGAGTGGAGTTTTGGCTAAGTTTGCATAAAGCCTGTTTTCTCTTATCACTTTTGTAAAACAAACTTTTCTTTTCAAAGGGTGGCAACATTGGATTAAGATCCAAGAACCACAATACTGTTCACTTGGTCAAAATTTTACTTATTGAAATTGATGATGAGATTCTTCCGTCAATCCTTGTCCAGTTGCTCATAGTTGTCCGTAACCGGGGATGCGGCTAAGTTCTTAGTTTTTTGACTCTGCAGAGGTTGTGCACTTTCACCCTTTGTCTTCAATTAGCCCAAACATCCTATACACTCGGAGTGCATCATGGAAAGGAGAGAATTGAGACGAGATCTTTCAGAAGAAGAAGTCCAAACCTGTCGTGGGATAATCACGGCAGATGTTACCGGGGGTAACTGATCTTGGGGCAAGACGACACAGGTATTTGGGAGAGGGTTTAGCTCAGAGGAAAACATGGTGCAATTCGATCTGGTAGCCGGCAATCAAAGTCGCCGAGTCTCCTATCTTGATATAATAACTCAACTCTGGGATTACACTTGATGCTCGATATCACACGATGTTGCTAGGGTTCTTAGATCTCTGTCTAAGACTAGACTCGGGGGGTTGGTTTATAAAGCACCCATACCCCCTGGCTTATTCCCCAAGGCGCACCCTGGTTCCTACCCGGACACGGCACACAAACCCTATCTTTCCTTTACAACAACCCACAACCCGGGTCGCCGGGCCTACAAACTTGGGCCTTCACAGGTTTCCTTATCCTCGGTCGGATCCTGCACAGTGTCCTTTGGGCCGGATTATTCCTTGGTGTATGGCCTACCGGGTTATCATCTCCCCGTCAGTAGTCCCCAGAATAGCCTGGGCTTCATGGATCCTCCTTGAAGCGCTTGCTATTCCCTGCAAAGGTATCAAACATACGGGCATATAGAGGCCGGGTTAAGATGTTTTGATATTCAGCCAGGCCTCACTCCATGGTGGCCATATAATAACCCGGGTTTTTCCTCCGAACATTTTGGCTCAAATTTCTAGATCCAAATCATAATGAAAACGCCAGGATCCCGTGCTCGATAACCAATCCTGATATCCCGGGGTTAACCTCCTTCTTTCTTTTATCCAGATGCCCTGCTCAATATTTGGCGCGTATCTCGCAAAATCCTCGTGAACAACCGTCACCCCACGATTTCCGGCTTCTGGCCATCGCGATAAGCTCACCCTTACTCTATAAATAACACCCAGAGGGTAACCCTAAATTCGTCACCACGCCTCAACTTCCCCTTTCTCTCCTTGCTCCTTGCTTCCTCGCAGCTCCGCCGCCAGAGGCTCGCGCACATCATCAAAGCGAACTTGCCCCCAGCCTTACTCGCCCTCGAGCCGTCCCGTGCCGCCGCCAAGCTCCGCCATCGCACCTTTATTCCTCTCGCCAAGAATCGTGAAGGGACACTCGAGCCACGCCGCCCAACACCATCGCTTCCATACCTCAATCTCTTCAGTAAGCCTCTTATATCTGCCTAATTTATCCTTGCAATTTTTCCAATTTCAACCAGGATCGGATCTAGGTCAACCCGTGAACCACTCTTCTGATTACATCAAATTAGGTCGATTCGACATCCACCAACTCTTTTAACCACCTGTTATATAGTCGCAACTCATCCCCTATCAATATTAACCATCAAAACTCCTGTAGGATCGCTCGCAAACTTCCCATCTAGATCCGTTCCTCCTCGATTTTCCGCTCTCTGTATTAACACCCGGAAAATCCTCCCTTTCCAGCTACTTTACTTGCAATAGATACATGGGCAACCACCCATCGACCCCAAATGCTTTTCCTCACGTAAGTGACCTATAATTTCCACAGTTGCACTCAGCACCCGGATACTTTGTAATTTCCGCACCATAGCATGATACCCGGATAATTCTCAACTTCATACTTTCTTGACACCTTACACTCGGATACTTCAACACTCCCGGGTCTTATTTGATACGCCTCTTTTTCTGGTGCTTTGTAGGTTGACCCCATGGCTCCCAAACGACAAGGAAAACAACCGACCCAGGCGAGAAATACCCAAAACATATCCGCCAACTGGGGGCGTTCCACAGCTACGAAAGCCAAGTTGGAGGAGCTAGCCGAATTAGGAACTCTCCCTTCTCAGAAGGACATTCACTGGAGGGCGCCGGGCAGTGAGACCCGACCCACACCCACAGAAAACGAGGTAATCTGCTTCGTAGAGCACGTGACCCGGGGATTTCGTCCTCCGGGTCACCCTTTCTTTAGGGAGGTCTTAGATCACTATGGACTCCGAATGTTCGACATAGGGCCTAACTCTATGTTGAACATCACCCACTTCATTGTTCTCTCCGAATCGTACTTGTGCATGCCGCCGAGTTTAACTCTCTTCATTGAGTTATTCCAATGCAAGCCGTGCCGCGAAAGCGGCGACGGAGCGCTCCTAACCTGTGGCGGGGTATCCATCCAGCGCCGCAGGAATTCTCTGATGCCAACCCTCAACCTACACTCCCACGTCAAACACTGGCAACTGTCCTTCTTTTATTGCCGCGATACCTCCCCTGACAGTGAAAAGAAGCTGCCGGGTTACTCAGAGACCCCCCTCGAGCCCTCCGAGTCTTTCAGTGCCTTTGCATCAGATTCGGACAGGGAGACAATCCTCCCCTTGCTAACCAAGATGGCCATTCTCTCAGCCCAAGGCCTCCTCGGGCTCAATTTAATAAAAACATGGGTTGATTTCCGGATACAACCCAACTCCGTTCGCACCAAACTGATGTGCGAGTACTCAGGGCACACCACAGATACGCTCCGATACTCCACCAAAAGCTTTGCAGCCGGCGATACTAACAAGACCATCAAAGGCTTCTACGAGAAGCTGTAGGTGATAAAGGGCTTCTCAGGTTTACCAACGTTTACTTCGGGACAACCCGGCTCCAGCGTATACATGATAGTCCATAACTTACTTCCGCATCTTGACTCGATACAGCTTCTAACCCTTATTCCTCAGTTCCTTTGTCTTAGGCTGATGACCCTTTCTGGAGAGTTGAACCCTTTCCCCTTCCAGAGACCCAGAAGACGAGGACGAGCCGGCTGATGGTAGCGAAGGTATTTGCATAGGATCTGTATATCTTTACTTGTATTACTTCCCTTTCGTTTATCTTTCTCCAACTAACACACATCCGACTCGCAGGACTGGAGGACGAAGGCGAGGCCAACGAGGATGACCCGGAGGCAACTGAATTAGACCAAGAAACAACAGTCGGAGCCAAAAGGAAAGCCAGAGGAGCCGTATCCAAGGTTCCTTTTTCCTCGCTATCCTCTGAACCTTACTCCTTTGACGCCATGCGACGACTTAACCATCAATTATCAAATTCGTCGTGCTTGAAGGACTCCTCCCCAGCCAAACGCAGAGTAACTCGGAGTTCCCCGGGTGAAGATCCCCTTAACCCGGGCATCTCTATTTCCTCGGTTCCTCGTGGCGGCGCTCCTCCGCCTCGTCCTTCCGACTCTCCCCAACGCCACCCTTCTCCTAACCATCCACGCGCCGGGCAATTCCGGGTCCCGTTGGTAGTTCCCGTGGCGACCTCATCCGCTTCCAGCGGCGAGCTCCCGCCTGATTACACCGTGAACGCCGGGTAAGTTTACGCTACATGATTTCCTTTTACGCCTACAAATTTCCACTCAAGCCACCATCATCACTGATAACCGCCTTTTCCCATCCTTCTTTTAGCGCTCAAGCCGTCGTCAGTGACCCGGAAAATATAGAAGCAGATAACCACTAGGCAGAGAAACCGACTGACAATGCAGACGCCGCGACTGGCGATGATACAGCGAATAACCAGGAACAAGGCCCTCTGAACAATCCACTTCCCCGAGCTGCCGGATCTCCTTCCTCATCAGAACCAGTAGACGAGGAGATCGAAGTTCTAGATACAAGGATGAGTTCTCCCAACCCGGCCACCCAAACTGTCCGGGTCTCAACTCCAAGGGCGGGGAGAGCCCCTCCACCAGACGACCGAGCTGCCGGCTCTTCCGGTGCTCGATCCGAGGAACTGACCTTTACCCAGATGCTAGAAACCCTTCACACCTTAAGGTCTAATGAAGAGAACATCTTGGGAGCTTTGATAGCCAAACACGAGGTAAATCCGACTAATGTTGCTTATGCCTTTGTCCAGTCCCCAAGTTCCGAGTGAATTGGTTCATAATTTACTTGGGACTTTATTATACAAACGACTGATAACTTACTCCTCTACCCAACTGATCCTTTGTTTGCATGCCTGCAGGCTTTCGTAACTCAATCCAATGAAAAACTGGCGGACGCCACCAAGCTCATCGAAAAGGAGGCAGCTTTACGTGAGGCAGCCGAGGCCGAGTCTAGGAGGAATAAGTTGCTAATGAGGAAATATAGGAAAAGGGCTCACCGAGCAGAAGATGACCTAACGAGCCTTTCCGTCCAAATATCGGACACATATCGTGCTTTACTTGGTACGTTTCCTCCTCCGGTTTATCTTTTTGATAAATAGCAACAGTTTCCCGACTTATGTCTCCATTTCCTCAGGCCCGGACGAAACCATGCCGGAAGAAGACGACCTGGCCAAGCTGAAAATCATGAATAGCGCTATACGGCAACTATGTGCCGGAACCAGATGGATCCTTGACGAGTTGCGGTGTCCGGGTAGAGGACATGTTGATCTGAAGAGGCTGCTGGACGCCTTATCCACTGTTCCCGAGTGGATTCGGCACTGGAAGCGCTCGTCTTGCCGGGTTGGAGTGACCCGGGGGCTTGCACTTGCCAAGGCTTATCTCCCCAAGCTCGAGCTAGCGAGGCTTATGAGCGGCTTTCCAGAGTTCAAGCTTGACGGATCCAAGTTTTCGGTGAAGGATTTTCAGGCCATCCAGAAGGAGGTCCGTTACCCGGCCAGCGTAATTGCTGATGAGCTGGACGTTAATATACTTGTTCCAGCATATGATTCTGCCGGTAAAGTAATTAAGTCGGATCTTCCTGAGCCGTATGACATGCTGGCCCGGTGGAAGGAGGAAGCTGCTGCGATAAGGGCGGAGGCTGCCAAGAAGCAAGCTGAAGCCGACTCTGCTCCTGCTACCTCAACACCAGTCGTTCCGCCCCCTGCAGGGGCTGGTACCGCTGATCCGGGTGCTGCTGCTACCACCAATGATGGTAAGGGGAAGGCCAAGATGAACGCCGAGTGATATGTGGTTTCTAATGCCTCTTCTTAAGCGCCAGTCAGTCAACATACTTTTTGAAACAGTTATATTTTGGGTGGTGCACCTGTGCACCTATGATATTTTTTCATCAGGATTTTGTAATGCACGCTAAGGCCTTGATATACTCGATGCCTGTTCCGGCCTTTTAAGTTTAAGCTCATCTGTTCTCGATATCTGGTTTTATTTATTGTTCCTTTTGTGAAAACTCAATTTCCGGGTCTCATGGGTATTGACAAGCGGATTTTGCTTCGAAGTCCCCAAGTCCCCAAGACTCGGATATTTGGATTTTTGCAACTATACAAGTAAGCCACTTTTTCTCTTTTCAAGATTTCAAGCTACCGGTCCCGGATTGCCGAGTCTAGGACACTTGATCTTGAAAAGGGAACAAACTGCTTACTGCTAATTTCACAAAGATCCACGAGTTGTTTCACATAGGTTTTGAAGTTATGCTTAATAGTCGTTGAGTTTCCAGCTATTCAGCCTTGTACTCTGCATAACTTGTGGTTTAGATGACCCTTTTGACTGTCTTGTACTGTAAGCCGGCTTTCGCGTGGATACCATGTTGTTACATCAATACGAAGACGTAGCCAGCCAATCCCCGTCGGGTTTCATGACTAACTGCCATCGTAAGCGAACAAATCATGCCACTTTAATGCGAGTCACATCGAGCTTAAGTAAGAACAGCCAAGAAATTTGGACTTCTTTGTCCGGTTATAAGATTGTAGCCGTACTCGTTTGCAAGTAATCGGCCCTTATAACTCATAGGCATCATGGCCGGGTCTTTGAGTTTGTAACTGTGCTATTCAAGCGACCAGCCCCCAAGACCTAGATATACGCATCGTACTGTGAGTACATAACCTGATAACAACCATCTCTTTTCTTGATAACCATCTCTTTACTTGATATGAAAAATCTAGGTCAGCAAGCCGCCTCATTAAAAACCCGTCCAGTCCCCAAAGGTACCCTGGATAGGAAAAGAGTACGTCTGAAAACCTGCTGCCTATTACATCGTGCAATTCCACTTGCCAATATAGTCTTTATTAAGTATAATACGGACGTAGCTGAGCCACGTTCCATGGTCTATCTCTTTCTTGCATAGATGAAGTGGTGTGTGCGGTGTCGTTGACTGTAGCCGACTCTTCCCTTGCATCTATCAAATAATATGATCCGTTATGCAGATTCCGGCTTATGATAAATGGTCCTTCCCATGGTGGTGATAATTTGTGTTTTCCTTCGTTTGACTGTACCAGGCGCAGAACCAAGTCTCCTTCCTGGAATACCCGGGTCTTCACACGCCGGCTATGATACCTCCGTAGATCTTGCTGATATATGGCTGATCTTTCCAGGGCTTGTTCTCTTTGCTCTTCTAACATATCTACGGCGTCCTGCCGGGTTTTTTCGTTCTCTACTTCGACGTAAGCTGATACTCTAGGCGAATCGTGAATAATGTCACTCGGTAACACTGCTTCCGCACCATAGACCATGAAGAAGGGTGTCATCTGAGTGGATCTGTTAGGTGTAGTGTTGATACCCCAAACCACAGAAGGAAGTTCTTCGACCCATGCACCAGCAGCCCTGACGCAGGGAACTCGCAATCGTGGTTTTAATCCGCGAAGCAATTCTTGGTTTGCCCTCTCCACTTGTCCATTGGCCTGCGGATGAGCCACCGATGCCACATCGAGCCGGATTCCATTGTTGCCACAAAACTTCTCCTTCTCACCAAGGGACATGTTGGTTCCATTGTCGGTAATTATGCTGTGGGGGTACCCGAACCGGTAGATAATCCTTTTCAGGAACTTGACTGATGTAGCTGCTTCGCAATTAGTAACTGGCATAACCTCAACCCACTTGGTAAACTTATCAATAGCCACCAAAAGATGTGTCTTCTTGCATGGTGACATATGAAAGGGGCCAACCATGTCCATACCCCAGACAGCAAACGGCCAAGTTAACGGGATAGTCCGCAACTCCATAGCCGGCACATGGGTTTGGCGAGCGTACCTTTGACATCCGTCACACCTTGCTACCAATCGTTCCGCATCCGCTAGGGCCGTGAGCCAGAAAAACCCGTGTCGATAAGCTTTAGCCACAAGAGATCTTGTGGACGCATGATGTCCACAGTCGCCTTCATGGATTTCCTTGAGAATCTGTCTGCCTTCTTCCGGCGCTACGCAGCGCAAAAAGACTCCTGCTGCACTTCTCTTGTACAATTCCCCATTGATGATAGAATATCCCTTTGCTCGCCTCAAAATTTGCCTTGCTAATACCTCCTGTTGTGGTAACTCGCCTCGTGATAGGTAGGCCAAAAACGGTTCTGCCCACTCGGGAATAGTACGTACAGTGGCTACGAGTCCTGAATCCGGGTCTTGATTTGCCAATTCCTCCTCTGACTCGATTTTAACTGATGGTCGCCATAATTCGTCCAGGAAAACGTTAGGTGGAACCGGCTCTCTGCGCGAGCCGAGTCTGGCGAGGGCGTCGGCTACCTCATTCTTTCTTCTGTCTATATGCTCCACCTCATACCCGAAAAAACATCCTGCAACCCTATCGACTTCCCTGCGGTATGCTGCCATAGTTGCGTCCTTTCTATCCCACGTTCCTGACACCTGCTGTACCACAAGGTCCGAATCTCCGAAGCATCGTATCCTCTTGATGTTCATCTCTTTGGCTACCTTTAAGCCATGCAATAGGGCCTCATACTCGGCCACGTTGTTGGAACAGTCGAAGTGAATTTGTAGTACGTAACTCAATTTGTCTCCTTTGGGTGATGTTAGCACCACCCCAGCTCCTGATCCCTTGTACTGCTTTGATCCGTCGAAGTGCATGATCCATGACTCGGACTTTGGAACCGTTGTAGTCATGCCTGTATGTGTCCAGTCGTTAACGAAATCAATTAAAGCTTGAGATTTGATTGCTGACCTGGGTTCGTAGTTGATGTGATAATCCCCCATCTCTATCGCCCATTTGGCTATTCTTCCCGTCGCGTCCGAGTTTCTGATGATATCCGACATTGGTATTGAACTAACCACTGTTATGGGATGTTCTTGGAAATACGGCTTCAGCTTTCGGCTGGCCATAAAGACCCCGAACACCAACTTTTGCCAATGTGGATAGCGCTGCTTTGCTTCTGATAATACCTCGCTGACGTAATAAACCGGCCTCTGAACCGGGTATCCTTTCCCGTCCTCTTTGCGTTCCACAACAACTACCGCGCTGACGGCTCGGGGGCCAGCTGCCACATATAGTAACATAGGCTCTTTAGGACCCGGCGCCGCTAGTACTGGTGCTTCAGATAACTGCTTCTTTAGTGCCTCAAATGCCTCGTCCGCCTCTTGATCCCACACAAACTTATCTGATTTCCGCAAGAGCCGGTACAAGGGTATTGCTTTTTCTCCGAGTCTGGATATGAATCGGCTCAAGGCTGCTACGCAGCCCGTGAGCTTTTGAACATGCTTCAAATTTTCCGGTTTTTTCAGACTCTGGATGGCCTTGATTTTATCCGGGTTTGCCTCGATTCCTCTCTCGGAAACTATGAAGCCGAGTAATTTCCCAGCTGGAACTCCAAACACGCACTTTGTCGGGTTAAGCTTCATCTGGTACCTCCTCAAGTTTTTGAACGTCTCCTTTAGATCATCGATAAATGTCTCCGCCTTCCTAGTCTTGATAACCACGTCATCCACATAGGCATGGACGTTACGTCCGATTTGGTCCTCAAAGCACTTTTGAATACACCGTTGGTAAGTTGCGCCAGCGTTCTTCAACCCAAACATCATAGTTTTATAACAAAAGGCCCCAAAAGGGGTTATGAATGATGTTTTCTCCCAATCCTCCCTTTTGAGCTTAATCTGATGATACCCGGAATATGCGTCCAGGAAGCATAACAGATCGCTTCCAGCTACTACGTCTATAATCTGATCTATCCTCGGCAGCGCGAACGGATCCTTTGGGCAATGTTTGTTGAGACTCGTGAAGTCAATGCACATCCTCCACTCATTGGTCTTTTTCATCACTAGAACCGGGTTAGCCAACCAATCCGGGTGAAATACTTCCATGATAAAGCCGGCTGCCAATAGCCGAGCGATCTCTTCGCCTATAGACTTTCTTCTTTCCTCATTCATTTTCCTCAAACCTTGCTTCACGGGCCTGGACTTGGGATCCACATGCAAACTGTGCTCAGCCAATTCTGTAGGGATACCCGGCATGTCGCTAGGTGTCCAGGCAAACACGTCTGCATTCGAACGAATAAACTCCACGAGCGCTTCCTCCTTCTCTTTTCCCAAGTTAGACCCTATGGTAAACTGCTTAGTAGGATCCCCTTCGACGAAATCTATCTTCTTGGTGTCTTGCGCTGCCTTGAATTTTGCTCTCTCATCCTCGGTATTCGGCTTTTTCAAGGCTGTTCTATCGTCCGGATTTACTTGAGACCGGTAATATTCGAGCTCTTCCTTCCTGCATGCCTGCTCGGCCATAACTGAATCTCCTTCGTCGCACTCGGCCGCTATATCCCGGTTCCCATGTATAGTGATGGTCCGTTTAGGACCCGGGATTTTTAGCTGCAAATACACGTAGCACGGCCTAGCCATGAATTGGGCGTAAGCCGGCCTCCCAAACAGTGCGTGGTAAGGACTGCGCAATTTGACCACCTCGAACGTGAGCCACTCAATTCGATAATTATCCGTCGATTCTCCAAAAGCAACTTCCAAGGTGATCCTTCCCTCGGGGCTCGCCGAGTGACCTGGCACGATCCCATGAAAGATTGTCGAACTTTTTTGTAACTGAGACTCTTTGAGACTCATCCGTAAGAAGGTTTCCCAATAAAGGATGTTGATGCTGCTTCCACCGTCCATCAGGACCTTCTTCAATTCGTAACCATTAACCTGTGGAGCAACCACCAATGCCAAGACTCCTGGACGCTCTATTTTCTCCGGATGGTCTTTTCTACTCCATGTTACCTCTTGTTCCGCCCATCTGAGATGTCCCGGCGCGGCCAACGAAATCGAGTTTGCCGCTTGCTTTAATGTCTTCTCGTTCCAGCTGGAAGTTCCTGTAGTATGCACATGATATTGTCCTTTTAAATTAGTCGTTCGTACCGTGCCGATGAAGATGTTGATCCGGCCGATCGTCAATATAGATCCGGACTCGAGGTGATCCGATTCTGGCCCCCAGCCGGAATCGTCCACCATCTTTTCTCCTTCGTGGTCGATGTAGATTTCGCCAATGACAAGATTCTCCATGCCCTTCCGAGCTTCTCCCGTGATGTAAACACCTTTGGACGCAGGCCCCACGGTGGGCGCCAACTGTCGTGGGATAATCACGGCAGATGTTACCGGGGGTAACTGATCTTGGGGCAAGACGACACAGGTATTTGGGAGAGGGTTTAGCTCAGAGGAAAACATGGTGCAATTCGATCTGGTAGCCGGCAATCAAAGTCGCCGAGTCTCCTATCTTGATATAATAACTCAACTCTGGGATTACACTTGATGCTCGATATCACACGATGTTGCTAGGGTTCTTACATCTCTGTCTAAGACTAGACTCGGGGGGTTGGTTTATAAAGCACCCATACCCCATGGCTTATTCCCCAAGGCGCACCCTGGTTCCTACCCGGACACGGCACACAAACCCTATCTTTCCTTTACAACAACCCACAACCCGGGTCGCCGGGCCTACAAACTTGGGCCTTCACAGGTTTCCTTATCCTCGGTCGGATCCTGCACAGTGTCCTTTGGGCCGGGTTATTCCTTGGTGTATGGCCTACCGGGTTATCATCTCCCCGTCAAAACCAACCGGCAAGACCGTTCCACCTATAATTTTGCTACATCTGCTAGTCAAGCCTGGGCTGAACTCTCACAACTTAGTTGATCAAGACAGAGCCCATATGTCGAAAGGCTGCACGGGAAGCTACTAAACTTAGAAGGACATAGTAATCTCTTTGTTCCTGGGTGGCCATCCGCAAGTGACAACCTCAAGTGGAATAACCCTTAGATAAGGGCCCTGAGGAAACACTCAACATAACCCAGTCTTACCACTTCCACCCAGGTGGTTCATTCATTAGTTATACTTAGGATTTTTCCTCAACATCTAGTAAAACAATTTGTAACATTGCATAGCACCTAGTAAATTCTAAGGCTATCAAAATAACAAGGTAAAAGGGATGGCTACACACTACTAGGATAATAGCATAGCATGGTATAACTTAGTAAAATTTCCTCAAAATCAACTAATGCATATAGAAAATAATGGGTAGTTGATGGTGTGTTACTTGCCTTGTTGAAGTTGGTGAAGATATCACACTCTCTTCACAAAAGATCGTTGCTCTCCGTACAATCTATTCATTGAAAACACAATAACAAAATAAACAAACATTCTACCAAACAATCATACAAGTGTAGAAAACATACATAGCAACTAACATATCAAAAGGGGCTTAACCAAGTTGGTTAGGACAAGGTTTGGGTTTGAAATATTTATTCTTTCCTGGTTCCATACTTTTTAAGGGATTTCCAAGAGTTTACTTGGGATGGACTAGGTTGATCTTGATGTGATCTAACTTTATTATAACCATACTTGTCGAGGAAGTTCCAAGAGTTCACTAAGAATAAACATATTACTTCTTCAACTAAAGTAATACATTGTAAACACTTGGTCATATTCACCTTCAAAATATTAAAGTGACTATGTTAGTATTTTCCATTGTGGTCAGGATAGGTCTACTAACTTCATCATCAAAGGGAAAATATTACTAAGTCTTGGTTTTTCCATTTGGGTCAATGGTTGGACAAAAATAACTTGTTACTCTTCAACTTGTATGGATTGCTTCTAGACCTCATGTGATTGCCTTCTTGAAGATCATCATCATGCCATCTAAGTTGTTTCCTTCCTTGGTGTGGTGCTTCTCTTGGTCTTGATAGTCTTCATGGTTTTCACTTCACTAATTGGTTTGGGTATGGGATGGGCACAAATACTACTAAGTCAATTTGGAAAGAAAAATAAGAAGAAAGATAGAAAGAGAGAGGGAGATGCTTTCTTCTGAATTTCTTCACACTTGTACTTCCTTGAGTTTCTTCTAGGTGTGGAGTCCATGTATTTTCTTCAAAACTTCTTCATTGATCTTCCTTGTAGCTCTTCATGTTGCCACCAAGTTGAAAGTGAAGAGCCTTCTATTGCTTGAGTCTTGTTTTTCATTTGCTAACTTGATGGATTCTTGAAGCATGAATAGGGGGATGGAGGGGTAGATAGAAACCTATAGTACTAGTGTTTGAGGTTCACTACTTGGTCTCTTAGAAGGTTTACATACAAGGGACTTGGTCTTGGATTCAAAATGACCACAACAAACAATGGTAGAAAGAAATAGAAACAAAATTTAAGACATAATGACTAGATGGACTACTATGATGGATTTTTGGCTAAAAAATACATGGTCATGGTCCAAGGGTGTCCAAAATGGTTGGGCAAGGTTGTTTCTGGTTCAAGGTTATCAAATGGAACAATTTTGCAAAAGGAACTATATTGAAATTATTTATAGAAATTAATCTATGTCAAAATACTCAAATAGACAACTAAATTTTAAATTCAATTTTAATTTGTTCAATTATTATTTTGGGACAGAGGATATGAAATTACACATCCTAAGGTTTCCAAATATATTTTATTTACAATTTTTGGATTTGTAGAATTTGAATTATGCCAAATTTCACCAAACAAGCATATTTGAATTTTAACACATTTAAGTTTGTCAAATTTGAATTTGGACAGTGCCAAAAGTTTCTAGATGTCAAGGGCTTTTCAAAAAGTCCAAGATTGCTAAATTTGGCTAAGTGGTTGAAAAGATATGATGGTTTGAAGTTGCAGGGGCTTTTCTGCAAAATTCACTATTTAATTTCTATTCTGGAAGAAAAACAGGAAATGGGCTGCTATTTGTTGTGCTGGGCGACAGATAACAACTGGGCTTGGGCCGGTTACGTGCTACACAGAGCGGCGGATAAGTATCTTAACGCGCGCTGACGGGGCAGGCAACGTGGCGCGCTGTGATTCGCTGATACCCCTTCGATTAGAAGATCTAATCTAGGCCGTTCAAATAGATCCAACGCACAGGGACAAGGAGAAGCTCACCTCGTCGGCGTGGGTCACTGGAAATGGTCGATGCGGCGGCGCTGCGCTCGGGATCTCGCCGGAGATGCCTTCCCGTGCCCTACTTGCTCAACGGTGACGAAGAACCGGCGCGGGAGAACATGGCGGACTCGATGGTGGTCTCGGGGATCCCCGGCGATGCCCGTAGCGACGGCGCGATGCAGAGGGAGGTGGCGGCGACTCCGGCAGCCACGAATGTGCACGGCGGCGACGATTCCTGCGTGGAAAAAGATCGGGGAGGGGTCACCGAGGTGCGCACTGGCTAAAGGAGTTGAATGGGACAAGGAGGGGCGGCAGAGGCTCACGGGGATGGTCGAGGATGGAGGAATACGCCGGCGGCCCGTGTGTACTCCGGCGACAAATTTCTCCGGCCTTTAGGCACGGTTCTTTGCGAGGAGGGAGGGGAAACGGGGAGCGGGAGATGGGCTATAAAGGGGGAGTTACGATTCTGCATTTGGTAGCCTTAATCTCGAGCAATCAAGCTCGGAAGAATTGGGCAGAAACGGAAGAGAGAGTTACGGCCAGGGCTTGATGATGATGACGTCATCATGACGTCATCCAGCCTTTTTCTTTTCTTTTATTTCTGTTTTTAATATCTTTTGTTTTATTAATCCAAAAGACCTCAAAATAATTTCTAAAATCTTGTAAAATTTATATCTTTCTGTTTAGAACATGTTTATACAATTTTGAACATATTTCAAAATTTATATTTTGGAAAATATAATTAAATCACTAATAGTACTTAAAGTCATTTTAAAAATTAGAAAATAATAAATTGATGTTATGGTCCAAATAAAATTTCAGAGACATTATACATGTCATATATAATTTTTCAAAGTCATTTTTACCTTCTTTTCATATTTTATAATTTTAAAATAAGGGTGCAACCTTAATAGCAATTTTATGCCATTTTCAAAATAGAAAAATAATAAATTGAATATTTGGTAAAATAAAACCAGAGGAATATCATATTTGAAAATTATGTTTTCTCTAAGTCCCTTTTACCAAATAGTTTGGTGAAAAAAAAGAGTTGGTTACTTAATACTTAACAGAGTAGTTAATAAGTGGTATAGTTGATTTTGGCTTTGAAATTATTTTGAATAAAACATATAATTTGATATATGAAGTATTATTAATAGATGGGTGTTGAAAACAACCATTTGGAGAACATATTGTTAAGAACCATTTAATACTCATTAAAGTTGGATAAAACATTTTATAGTCACATAATTGTTTTCAAGTTCATATGATATTTAATAATGGTGAAAATATTCATGAGGTTTGTAATTTTCAAGTTTTTAAAGCCATGAAAACATTTTCAAAGTAGTATTTGAGTTGGAAACATTTTATAGAATAGTGTTTGGTAAGGAGAAACTATCACTTTGAATTATGAACACTTAGTTGAAGGGGGTTTAGGGATTTTGGAAAACAGAGGCATTAATGAATTCTTAATTTCAATTTTCATTGAGTTATGTATTGTTTCCTTTTGTTTCTTGCATCTTATTTGGTTTTTGGTGACTTGCACAATATGAAAACAAAAAGTTTCAAATTTTTGTGATTTTTGAGTTTTCCAAAAATCAGGGATGTTACAGAGTGCTATCAAGATCGCCTACAACCCCGTTCTTCACTCCAAGACGAAGCACATTGAGATCCGTCATCACTTCATTCGGGATCATGTTGAGAAAGGTGATATTGATCTCTCATATGTTCCCACCAAGGATCAACTTGCCGATATCTTCACGAAGGCCCTTGATGAACCAAGATTTCGAGCTTTGAGGAATGAACTAAATGTCATAGATTCTTCCAACTTCACTTGAGACCTTGCATATGTACCTTCGTTATGCATGCTATTAGGTGTGGATGTAGGCATGGATATAGGGGGAGCGTTACTCAACTCATGAGTACACACTCGTCTTATTATGCGAAAATCAATTCATCATTGCATATCTAGTCAATTTGTGACTTATTGTGCTTAATTGTGAGTAGTATTTTTGGACCCAAGATATATCTTCGCGGTGCCAAAGTATACACTCAAACATGGTGGCTTCGGCCACCGACCCTTGGTATTTTTGGTTCTTTCACGCGTATCATACTTCCCCCTTGACAACTCGTGTGTGTTCGGTTTTCTATCTTTTTGCATCTTGCGAACCCCTTCGAGTAATGTCTCTCGTATATCAGTGACTAATTTCCAACCCAAGCTTCATTTTCCCAAAACCTTATTCCACTCTGAATGCTCCTGTTTTCATGATCTTGGCACGTGAAAACTTGGTCGGGCAGAGGCTCCGGTGAAACCACCGGAGGCTCCGCTGCCCATGTCCACCGGACCCCACCGGAGGCTCCGCTGGCGCAAAAATCTCAGCGGACCATATTTTGGTGGGCTGTTTGGACGAGGGGAGGAGGCTCCGGTGAAACCACCGGAGGCTCCGCTGGGCAGGGAGCGGAGGCTCCGGGGAAACCACCGGAGGCTCCGCCCGAGGCGGTTCTGCGGGATAAGTTCCAGGGCGAGCGGGGGTCAACGAGATCCAATCTCATTTTCTCCCCACTCGCCCTCCCTCTTCTCCCTCACAACCGCCGCCGCCCCCAAGGTCTCCGCCATCGTATTTGGGTGCTCCACCGCCGGGAGCTCTCCTCCTTGCCTTGGATCATCCCGGGATCTTCTTCCTCCTTCCTTTCCACCATGGATGATGCGGGTATGTTCTCTCTCTCTCTCTCTCTCATCTAGTTGATGGATGGGGATGCATAAGAGTTCCATGTTCTTAACATCTATATGTGTGGATTTTGAGTTTTGGGGGTAGGAGATCACGAGTACAAACCCTAGCAACCTAGATAGTGCGTATTAGGCTTGAATCGTTGCGGTTTTAGGGTGGATTTGTCCTATTCCCTAACCCTAGTTATTAAACCCTAATACCATTTATATCTTTGTTCCTTGGATTTGTGCGTCTTTATAAAACTTGAGCATTCCCTTTTCTTCATGCTATCCTTGCTATTTCTTTCTTAGATGCTTCTGCATCCAAAGGCAAGGGCACTCGTTAGAAGAGCACGGGTCGTCGCAAGGCTCCTAGGGTCGATGAGATCGAAGAAACTCTGGACCCATCTCATCCCAAGCACAAGAGATTCCCGGCTACCGAGAATATGTTGTCTCATAAGGAGAAGACCGCTTCCAAGATGTCTGAGGCGGCGTTCTTGAAAGAACGTCGCGAGAACCCCGTATGTCATTGACCGCGACCGCTTGATGCCACAGTTCCAGGGTAAGGATGCTCGCTTCCACACTAAATTTCAGAGCCAAATATACCATGAGATCTTGATGAGGAAGCCCAAGGAGAATGTTGCTCCTCAACATGCAATTAATTTTGGGCATATGGAAAGGAACCCCAACTATTTAGGGGAGGCACTTGAGCTTGTCGAGAACTTTGGACTCGCTCCCATCATGAGTGTCCAGCAAGACTATGATGAAGACCTCGTCTGTCCGTTCTTGGCCATAGTGCATCTCGCCAATGAGACCGAGTGTAATCTTATTTGGATGACACAGGGCAGGAAGCTGACAATCAAGTGGTCTTAGGTTGGAACTATTCTTGGAGGATACCCGGATTTTGGACCGTTTGTAGGTGGTGAGGAGTTCGACAATGGTTGGTTCCGTGTTCACCACATCAACAATACATCTCTTGCCAAGGATCAACTCACCCCTCTGTACCACTGGGAGAAATTCGTTGTTGGGTTTGTCAAAGGTCACTATCCCACTTATGATATCATGCTCCGCATCTATCGAGAGACCATGAACCCTAAGGCGGGGAATGTTGATGAGATCCAAGGTTTTCTGAAGAATCTCATGCTCCTCATTCATCAGAAGCGGCTTGCCGGTTCCACTCAGAAGCTTGATGTGCTTGACTATATATGGAATGAGCTTTGGCACGTGGTTATCAACCCTAAGAATGCTTGCTTTGGGCCTTATGTTATGACGATCATATTGCATGTGTGGGAGGACAAGTTCCCAGATGAACCATTTGATGATACTAATTGGATTCCTCACATGGAGAAGAAACTACTCATGAAGGACCATACCGAGCCCATTGTGCATCCTACTCCAGCTCCTCACAAGAACAAGGACAAACCTCGTGTCATCATTGATGAGGAAGAAGAAGAAGAGACCGGACCCTCTCGCCCTCCTCCTTCTGACAATGCCTTCAAGTGGATGGCTAGGGCACTCAAAAAGGTGTTCAAATTGAACAAAAATATTGAGCAGCGTCAATGGGAAGCCCACTACGACAAGGATCTCAAGCATCGCAATGCAGCCGAGGCAGCTCGTCAGCTTCGTCGTGATGATGGTGAATCCGTGGATTCCCCGGTTCTTCCTAGCATCACCAACTGGGACAAATGGCAAGCCAAAGACTCCCAGGGCACCTTGATTGAGTGGTCTGAAGAAGAAGGAGAAGAAGCCACCAGTTCTCGTCGCCGTGCCCCCTCTCCGGACATGGATATCTCCTCCGAGTGATCTTCGGGGCGTTAGCATCGGTTTCTCCCTCTTTTGGTATCTTGATGCCAAAGGGGGAGAGACATCTATCTATTAGGAGCGGGTATTTGCATGGTTCTCCCTCAAGCATATTTTTTGATTTGCATCTTTCTCTTGCCTGAGGGAGTTTGGTTTTTCATTTGGAAACTTCGGTTGTTTAAATTCTTATGTGTCGTGAACCTTGCCGTATCGTATTATGCTTTGTGAACCTCGTATTATGCTTCGTCAGCTTATGAACTTATTATATTATGTGTTGTGTGCTCACTATTGTTCATACTGCTCATATAACCATTGCGTCTAAATTCTCTCAACATGAAGGGAGCATACCTTTAGGGGGAGACCCGTTCATGTTGTGTATTTAATTATGCAAATAGGGATGTTGTCATCAATTACCAAAAAGGGGGAGAATGAAAGATCATCGTCCGTTTTGATAATTATATGACAACATACCTATTGGACTAATGTTTATTTGATATATGAAAATGCCCAGGTTCATCAAGTATACAAATTCTATAGCTACAAATTTTTTTGGAATGAAAAGAGCTAGAAGAGAAAAAACTGAGAAGGCAGTTTTTGCATGGAGCGGAGGCTCCGGTGAAACCACCGGAACCTCCGCCCCAGCCTCCGGTGCGGGGTCCACCCAAACCTCCCTCTGGTGCATACGAGCGGAGGCCAGGACGGAGCCTCCGGTGAAACCACCGGAGCCTCTGCCATCTCCACCAGGCCCTCTAAGGGATTGGCCTCCGGTGCGCTTCCGGTGGAGGATCCGCCAAAATGGCGCTCTGTTGGATAAGAGTGGATCCTCCAGTGGAGCCTCCGGTGCGGGTCCGGTGGGCGGAGGTTCTGGTGTATCCACCGGAGGTTCCGCCCTCTCAACTGGCACTCTAGGGGATGGGCCTCCGGTGCGCTTCTGGTGGTGGCTCCGCCAAAACTGGGCTCTGTTGGATAAGGGCGGAGGCTCCACCGGAACCTCCGGTGCAGCTCCGCTGGGCGGAGCCTCCGCTAAATCCACCGGAGCCTCCCCCTTGGCCCAACCAAAGAATAGATCTGGGTTGCGCGGCTGCGCACAAAAGAAGGCCACCGGAGCCTCTGGTGCAACTGGGACTGCACAACGGCCACTTGTGGGAAAGGGTATAAATACCCCTTCCCCTTCCTCATAAATGCCAAGCTTTTTCCACTCTCTCTCCTAGCCATTAATGAAAGCTTCACCCACCTAGATCTCCCTCTCCGTCCACCCACTCACTCCCATACTTTGTGGAGAGCTAGAGGAGACCTAGATCCACACTTCCACCAAAGGAATTTCGAATCCATCCACCACAACCTAGTAGATCTAGAATCCTACTTGAGGCCTAGAAACCTTAGTAGATCTTTTGCTTGTAGCTTCCACCTTGTTGCAAGAAGCTTCGGATTGCTTGAGAGCCTCCATCCATCTTGTGGAGTGACCTCGAGCTCATGTAAAGGTTTGGTCGACGCCTCCAAGTCGACCTCATAGTGGAAACGAGAATCTCCCTCACCGGAGAAGCTCAAGGAGAATAAGGTGTGAACAATCGTGCTATTGAGGAGTGCCTAGGTGGATCCCCACCTCTCCAACATGGACGTACTTCTCATTGAGAAGGAACTACGGGAATCATATCCTTGTCTCCTTGTTTACACTTGTGGTTTATCTTGCTACCTTTCGTTTTACTTCCGTTGCGTATATTATCTTGTCCACATAGGTTGCTCACCTAGATGCACATCTAGAGAACCTTATCTTATCTTGCTTAGACCTACTAAAAGGAAAAGAAAAGAAAAATTGGTAGTCAACCTATCCACCCCCTCTAGTTGACCATAGTGCACTTTCAGCATGAACCCACTATCTAGCATATAAACTCTCTCTTGGAGGTGAAAACAGCTACGTGGCCAAGGTAATCATAAAACACCGAAGAGCATTGAAAGACAAGATTAAAACTCTCTACAGATATAAGTGAAGCATCTCAGATGGACATGAACAAAATAATCATAGTCTCATGGTTCATCAGATCCCAGCAAACACAACATGCACAATTACATAACGATGGTCTTGATCATGTGAGGCAGCTCACGAGCCTCTAAACATGGAGGCATAGGGGAAAGAACAACCATCAAGCTATTGCTATGATCCCGTAGTCCCGAGATGAACTACTCACACATATGTCCGGAGGCGAACATGGCAATGTAGAGGCCTCCGATGACGATCCCCCTCTCCGGCAGGGTGCCCGAGCAGGATTCCTGAAGCCCTAGATTGGACTTTCGAGGTGACGATGCATCTCTGTACGTTTCATGGAAAATAACTCCGTACCCGTGATTTTTAGGGTTGAATACATGTAACGCCCGGGGAATTTCCCCCCTAATAAAATATGTTGCTTGTTTTTCTTTTCTTTGCATAACATGGCATAATGCATCATTATTGATTTAAAACTTGCAATCAAATTAAATTTCATCAAGTCCAATTTTTCTAACACTTTCTGGAATTCAATTGATGCAAAAAAATCTGATTTTATTTGTGCCCCAAACTCTTTCTAAAAATTAATAAAAGGAAAAAAAATGATTTGAGAGAGGGAGAGAAGCAGCCAATCCAGCCGGCCAGGCCTACTAGAGGCCCATGGCCCAACCGGCCACCCCTCCCTCTCCCCAAACCCTAAATATTCCTCTCCCTCTCAATCTACCCCCCGCCGTTTCTGTTATTTGCAACCAGGTCCTCCCACCTCCACTCCCAGGAACCGCACGCACGCACGCACGGGACCTCTCTCGCTCGATCGAAGCCCCCCTCGCCCCCTGTCTCTCGCTCGACCTCCTTCCTCCCTGCCTCTCGCTCGCCCTTGCCCCCCCGGCAGCACCCCCACGGCGCCCTCCCGAGCTCGCCGTCCCCGCCGCCTCTCTCCCTCGCCCGGAGCTCCGCCGCCCCTGCTCCCTCCCGGCGCGGCCGGCGCCGCCACTGCCCACCTCCACCTCGCCCAAGTCCGGCCGCCCTCCCCGCACAGGAGCCGCCGCCGCCCAATCCCCTCGTCCTCCTCTGCTCCTGCCGGACGGCCGAGCCCTGCTCCTCACCGGCCGCTGCCGCCCGGCCCCAACTCCTGGCCGCAGCTGCTGTCCGTGGCGGAGGACTACGACGGCCGATTCGTCGCCTTCCATGGCCGCCCGAGCTCTGCGCCCCCTCCCTCGCTAGACCGAGCAGCGCCTCTTCCTCGCCCGGCCCGACGCCTTCTACCTCGACAGCCTTCAGCCGGGGCTCCGCCGCTCCCGCGCTGCCGTCGCGGCCCTTGTCAACGCCGGGGACGTCCCCGAGATTTCCCTCGTCGACAACGACACCACCGCTGCAGCACGCCGCGTGGAGCTTTGCCGAGTTCCATGCTGCGCTCGCTGTTGCCAAGGCTGGTGGTCGCAGGGTCCGGCTCGCCGTAATTGACCACATCACCTCCATGCCCAGTGTTATCTTTCGGTCAAGGAGCTCGTCGCCATATGCCGCCAAGAGGGTGTCGACCCGGTGTTTGTCGATGCTGCACACTCCATTGGGCAAGTCCAAGTTGATGTGCTTGATATTGGGGCCGATTTCTACACTAGCAACCTCCACAAGTGGTTCTTTTGTTCCCCCGTCGTGGCCGTTGTCACTTCGTGTGTGTCTCGCCGCCTACGTGCGCGTTCGCCAAATTCCCGTCGCCAAGTCCGAGCACCGAGACGTCGCCAAGTTCTTCCTCGACACATACATCATCGACAAGATCGGCCCCGACATGTACCTCATCGACAAGATCTTCCACGAGTACCACTACCCCAACCTGTGAACGGCTCTCTCACATCTTCCGTGTTCGCTTGCGTTGGCCGCCTTCGTGCGCGCCCGAAGACCGGGACCGTCAGGTTTGCCTCCGACCCCGAAGATGATGTTGCCGCGGTTCGCCCACGACTACATCGACTCCGGACGTTGAACGACTACTTCGACGACGATGACCGCGTGATTCGAGAACGACTACTTCCTCGACTACATGAGAACGAACGACTACTTCCCTTCCTTCCCCGACGTCGACTACTTCCTCTGCTACTACTACGTCGGCTACTTCGTCCACGTCCCGAACACTCCGGCGTTGTTCCGAAGATCTCCTTCTTTCCGGCGTCAAACCCGAAGATCTCCCCTCCACACGTGCGAACCCAAACCCTAAAACCCCTATACCTATGCCCTATTTTCTATAACATATCAACTATAATTAAAATGTCATCGCATCATGTTTGCATTGCATTTTTTTGGGTGCGGGTAATAGTAATGTCACCTAATAATTAAATATGGAATGTGTTGGGGTATTTAATTCAATTGTTGCCCTATTCCATTTAATATTGAATAGATCACCTCTACCTTGTTCAAACCTGTTAATCAACATTTAATATTGATGGTTAGCTAAACAACTTGAACCAATTCCTATTTCTTCGGACTCCGGTTCCGATTAAATTGTTTAAGTTGTTTCCCCTGTTGCATCTTGCCATGCCATGCATATAAAATAGGATCATACTGGATCTTTTGCCGTAGTAGTAATTGTTGCATCCGGTGTTTGTTCGAGGTTCGTTGCTTCTTCCCGGATAGGACGTTGAGATGATGTGAGCAACGACAAGTTCTGCTACCTTGCGGGATCTCAGGCAAGTATACTCACTTGCTGCCAAATGGCTGCCTTTCATCACTTGTTACCGATTCTTCCCGTTGTTCTTATTCTAGCCTTTGATTCGATGCTTGTGTCTCGATCCTATTATATGTTCACCCTGCAGCCATGATATAGCCTTTCCTTCCACTTCCTATTAACTGTTGGTTGTTTACCTTGTTGGCCCTCGTGTCGTAGTTGCATGCTTAGATTTGTTTGTGCTCGAGTCTTGTTATCCTTTGTCGTATCACCTGTTTAGTTGATAGTTGGGTTTCAATTCAATCAACAAACTGTTAATGTTTTGGGAAATAATAATTTGATGATAAGGCACCGGCAGGAGGCCCGGGTTAGGGTTTTGGAGCCTGCTAGTGTCGAACTTAATTAGGAAAAGGGTCTTGTCTACTGATCCATGATGAGCGTGCTCACCGCATCCGGGTGGTAGTATGGGACCCCCCTCGACTTAGACCTGATCTGCAGTTTGTCCGAAGAGCCACACTTAGTTCGGGTGTTCCATTTGCTCCTTTGCATAATGGGTGGCGCCCCCATGGTTACTGGTGATGATGATGATGATGCATATAGGGCGAGGCCTGTAGTGCCGGGGTGTTGTGTCCTGCGGGAGTTTTGCACACCTGCGCTGAGTATTCGGCTGCGTGGCTGGGACCTTATAGCTCCGTGGCTCCTAGGATGGGTTGTAGAGATGGTTTGGGTCGTGTCGAGCCTACCTGAGTTTTAGTTGGTGGCTTGAGTGTGTACGGGTACTGGAGCACACCCTGCAGGGATAAATCTTCTCGAGAAGCCGTGTTGTCCGCGGTTATGTGACGACTTGGTGAAAGTACTGGCTAACAAGTACTCAGACAACTTACACCTAATGATAATAACTTGACTAGTAATAGTCTTATTGACACAATAAGTTGAACATCATTAATCCAACAGTGTGAGTTATCCTTGGGTTGCTTCCTTAGTAGGGGGTGACATTGGATGGGTATTGTTTGGTGAGTAGTTGTAGTTGGTTCCGATGCGCGATCTTATCTTCTTCCTGTTAGCCGGAAGTTGTAGTTGTGTTTCTGTAGTTGGTTAGTGCAGCCCGCTGCCGTTTATTTGCAACAACCCCTTCCTTTCCGTTGAACCCAAAGTATTTGTATCTTGTGATGACTGGCTACGCCGGTATCTTGTGAGTATGGTTTATCCACTTGCCAGTACTTAACCGTACTGACCCACGAATCCTTTTTCGTGGCTGCATATTCAACATTGCAGTCAACAGGTTTGAAGTCTGACGACGTTAGCTTGGGAATCCCTCCGGCTTGGCCTGGGCAGGGATTGGACGCTCTCGGTTATCTTCAGGACTCTTAGTCCAATTTGTATCTTGTCCGTAGTCGGACGCTATGTTGTTTCTTCCGCTGTTATTTGGGTCTTTGTATTGTATCAGTTGTATCCTTGACTCGTTTGAGTCCTCTTGTATATATCTTTTCTGTTGTTGTTGCGGAATATTCGTGAACTGTTGTAATGTTATCACAAGTGGCAACCTAGAATCGGTTATTATGCGGATTTGGCGGGAATGCTGAAATCTGCATAGTGCCTGATCTCGGGGCGTCACAATACAATTTATAGGCGAAGAGGCGAGGAGAGGCGGTGGCCAGGGGCGCCAGAATCCCACCAGGCACGGCCTAGGGGCTGCACCTGTTGCCCTTCTGGCGCCCCCTGTCCCCCTCCGGCTCTTCTTTGGACTCTGTCTCCGTTCCGGATAAAAAATGATCTCCGTGGATTTTCCCCTTTCCGAGAACATTTCCTGAAGAAGTTTTATGAAATAGAAAAATAGCAAATGGCATGGGGCATCTTGTTAATAGTTAAGTCTGTGAAAACATCCGGAAAACTATGGAAAATGGGAGAAAACATGTGGAAAACAAAATTTATTGGGTAGAAAACAAGTATGGACCCCAAGATTAACTCCTGCTCATCCTCGAGTAGGTAAGTGATAACAAAATAATTTTTGAGGTGACATGAAGCCAACACAAAACTTGATCAACGTTATATAAAAGCATTGCAAGCTCAGATCAAAGTACTTTAACAAATGCATGATAAATATTATTTGAACTAATGTAAACTTACCAACCATGTTGCACATGAAAAGTAACACAAACAAAAGACAATGAATAATGAAGTATTGAAAGTGATACGTTTGTTTCAATCATAAATAAAAACATAATAAAGTGGTATCCAACTAGTCCTTCGTGTGGTAACAAAACATAAATGCGAGGACACCTTAAAAGTTTAAATGGTGACTAGATACAAATAATTTGATATCAAGCAATACCACAATCATGAATCAATCAATAATAAATTTGGGACTATGCACATTATACTAAGAATGACGACTATGCTCTCTTAGCTGGTATAAAGTAAGAAGATGAAGACTCGGCATAAAAGTAAAACAAAGGCCCTTCATAGAGGGAAGCAGAGTTTACTCATGTGCTAGAGATTTTTATTTTATAAACAGAGGTATTTAAAACAATTTTGAGAGAGGTGTATGTCTATGTCAACGAATGGTAATGAAAAACTTATCATAATCCATGTCAAGAAAAGTTTTTAGACTTTTGAGAGCGGTTTCCATCAACTTTATTAGTTGGCACTTCCCCCACCTTTCTTTCACAAACCAGGGCTAGCCGTATCCACGGGTACCCACCATCTTTCATCGAACCATGGGGAAGTGTCTTTTTATTATATTATTTGGCACCCGCTCTCTGCAAATTTAGATGATCACATATTCCATACTCATCGAGTGAAATAAGGAAGAAGAACTTTGTTTCACATAAACCATCATAAACTTTAAACTACTTCCTCATGAGCTAAAACAAGAACACAAAGCATGTTAATAATTTTTAAGGTTTTAAAGGTAGTACACGAGAGATTTACTTGGAGTGGCGGTTAAATACCACATATAGGTAGATATGGTGGACACATTTGGCTAAATTTGATTTTTTTTTGGGAGCTGGATGCACGAGTAGAGATCATACTCAGTACAGGTGAAGCTAGCAAAAGATTGGGGGAGACCAACTAAGAGAGCAATAACTTCCATAATCATGCATAACGACAAAACGCCATTAATGAAAGCATGAAGTGATATTACAATTCAAAAACTAAATGATCATAAAGGCTAGAGGATACTTTGTTTGTAGTCATAACATGGTGTGAGCATGCGCAAATTCAATACAGATAAATCATTCAAAGGAGAAATACCACAATACCATTCTTCAATATGAGAAAACAACACATGATTAATTTCAAGTACACATTAAGCACTCTCAGCTATCTGAGACTAGTCATGATACATCATAAATAACTAACCACACAATTAAAATAACATCTAACATGACATGCCAAAGCCTAAGCCACAATCAAAATAAGCTTCCTATTGCACCACTATAAGGATGAAATAGTTTACTCTTCTCCAACACCAATGAACTTATTTAGAACAACTCTCAAAGAAAATAAACATTAAAGACTAGAGACCTAATCATATATAACCGAAGCAAACCAACAAGATCTGAAGCATTGGGAGACTCGTCAAGTGTATACGCGAAGGCCCATGAAGAATCAAGATGCAACAGAAGAAAAGGCTTCATCAACAAGAATAGGAAGATTTAGCAACCGACTGGAAGTCGAAGTCCGCTTCATGTATGACCCCTGAGACCCCTGCTACCTGTATAAAGAACAGAAGGGGGTCACAAACAAACATACAACCCAATATTTAGAGCTATCCGAGATTCAATCTACGGAGAGCACCCTCTGTAATCGATACTTTTCACCTCATCGGAATAAATCCGGTGGGCAGTAACCCGTCGAGTTGAGTAGTCAACCAGCGTTGTTTTCCTTCACAAAACCCCGGGTCCCTAACCATGGGGATTGCTGATTTCACCCCCTCGACACCACCTCAACAAAGCTATCCAGCAAATCTATCTGGTAATAAGTTGTAGCAACAAAGTGATTTCTTTGTGTGCCACAGGCAATTGCATTAAGTAAAGTACGTAATGTAAGCAATGGTTCTCGTCCGTAGACAAGAGCACCGCTGTTTTCTCGCTAGTGGCGACAATACATCCCCCATTCGTCACGTTTATGTCACTCGAGCACAGATGAAAGGGAGGCATGAACCCACTATCTAGCAGACAAACCCTCTCTTGGAGGTGAAATCAACTACGTGTCCAAGATAATCATAAACACCGAAGAGCATTGCAAGACAACATTAAAACTCTCTAAAAATATAAGCGAAGCATCTGAGATTAACATGAACAAAATAATCATAATATCATGGTTCATCGGCTCACAACAAACACAATATGCACAATTACATAACAGTGGTCTCGATCACATGAGGCAGCTCACAAGACTCTAAATATGGAGGCATAACGGATATAACTACCAACGAGATACTCCTATGGACCCGTAGTCCCGAGATGAACTACTCACGCATCATCGTGGAGGCAATCATGGCGATGAATAGGCCTCCGGTGGCGATTTCCCCCTCCGGTAGGTTACTGGAACAGGGCTGTTGAAGCCCTATATTGGACTTTCGAGGTGACATCGCCTCTTTGTATGTTTCATGGAAAATAACCGCGTCCCAATAAAATTAGGGTTGAGAGCATCTTATAGGCGAGGAGGCACCGAGAGGCGGTGGCTAGGGGGCCCACGAGCCCACCAGGCACAGCCTAGGGTGGGCCGCACCTGGCACCCCCCTAGGGGCCACCTGGCTCCCCTTTGTCTGTTCTTTGGACTTTGTCTTTGTTCTGGGTAAAAACAATCTCTCTGGATTTTTAGGCCTTTCACGAATATTTCTTTAAGTACTTTTCTGAAATAGAAAAACATCAACTCGCCTAGAGCATCTTGTTAATAGGTTAGTGTATGAAAACACACGGAAAACAAAAAAAACATGCCAAAACATGTAGAAAACATAAAGGCATTGGATAGAAAACAAACATGTAGCATAAAAAATATACATATGTTTGCAATGTATGAGTGGGTTGCCTCCCACAAGCGCTTTTCTTTAACACATTTTAGCTAGGAATAAAACAAGAATCAAGTATTATCAAGATAATCATAGCTTGCCCTCACAATGGAATAAAGAGGTAACTTCATTCTCTTTCCAGGAAAATGTTCCAAGCCCTTGTTGAGGGGAAACTGAAATCTTATAATTCCCTCTTTCATATCAATCACAACACCAACAATGCGAATAAAAGGTCTTCCCAAAATAATAGGACAAGAAGTATTGCATTCAGTATCCAAAACAAGAAAAACAACGGGAACATAATTATAATTAGCAATAATAAAGACATCATCAATCCTTCCCAAAGGTCTCTTAACAGTGGAACCAATAAGATGGACTCCCAAAATACTAGCATCCAAAGGCTTCAATTCAAGCATATCATATACACCTTTTGGCATAATAGAAGAACTAGCACCAAGATCACATAAAGCATTGCAATCAAAATCATTCACTCTTATTCTAATAGTAGGTTCTGAACCATCTTGTAATTCTCTATGAATAGAGGCTTCAAGTTTGAGCCTTTCTTCTCTTGCTTTAGTAAGAGCATTAGTGATGTGTTTGGTGAAAGCAATATTTAACTTAGTAGCATTAGGATCTTTGGCCATTTTTGTAAGAACGTAATAACATAAGAGAGGGTAAAATTATAAAAATAAAGTTTATCATCCTCAACTATAGTGGGAAAAGTTTATCCTAAAGTCATATTATCATCAAGCCCACTTTCAACAATTTTCTCACTAGAAAAATTCACACTCTCCAAATTTTGGGGACTCCTTCTACCTAAAGTCTTGACCTCTCTAACCCCCTTTGTTTTACCATTAAGATGTTTAGAACCATTAGGATACTCACGAGTACTAAAAGTTTTAAGTTCTTCAAAAGGTTGGATGGTGCAAATTTGAACAGACTCTCTTTTATCAGAATTTTCAACAACTTCTTCTCTTTCTCTTCTAGCACGGATTTGAGCTAACATTCTAATATTTTAATTTATTTGGAATTGTATAACATTTATAGGTTCAGTTTTCTTGACTTCAATATGTGTAATCCTAATTTTTAAAATCTGAACATCATGAGCAAGACTATCAACTCTCAAGACAAGATTATCTAGTTTTGCAAGCTTTTCCTCAACAGTTTTATTGAGAACTTTTTGTGAAGAAATAAATTCTTTGAGCAAGTTTTCTAGACCAGATGTGGAAATTTTAGTATTGTTATAAGCATTTCCATACAAATTTTCATTTTTAGAAGGATATGGCTTATAGTTGTTACCACCAAAATTATTTCTATAAGCACTATTGTTGAAATTTCTTCTAGCAGTAAAATTAACATCAACTTGATAAATTTCACTAGAAACCAGAGAGTTCAAGGGAACATTATTAGGACCCATGGGCACTTTTTAGCAAGAAAATAAGTAAGCATATCAATCTTATCACTCAAAGAATAGACCTCCTCAACAGAATTTACATTTTCACCTGTTGGAGCCCTTTCTGTGTGCCATTGGTAATAGTTTGTCAAAAATAATCCAATAACTTATTTGTTCCACCTAATGTGAGATTCATAAAGGTTCCCCCCGCGTCTGAATTCGATAAATTCCTCGGAGAAAACTTAATCCTGCATAAAAAGTCTGGAGAACCATCCACGTAGTTAATCCGTGTGTGGGACAATTCTTTACCATAGTTTTCATTCTTTCCCAAGCTTGAGCAACATGTTCATTATAAATATCGCTAAAGTTCATATTGTTACTCCACAATTGTATAATTTTTGCAGGTAGATAATACTTCCCAATAAAACCATCTTTGCATTTAGTCCAAGAATCAATACTATTTTTAGGAAAATACAACAACCATTCTTTAGCTCTTCCTCTTAACGAGAAAGGCACTATTCTTAATTTCACAATGTCACCATCTACCTCTTTATATTTTTGCATATCACATAACTCAACAAATTTATTTAAATGAGAGGCATCATCTTCTCTAGTACCAGAAAAATGTTCTTTCATGACAATATTCAACAAAGGAGGTTTAATTTCATATAATTCTGCTGTAGTAGCATGTGGAGCAATAGGTGTGAATATGAAATCATTATTATTTGTACTAGTAAGGTAACAAAGCTTAGTGGTATCATTGGTACCCATGCTCGCAAAATAAAACAAGACAAACTAACAAAACAAGTAAAAGACTAGAAACTAGAAAGCTATTTTTGGAATTCTGATACAAGGAAAACAAAGCTAAATATAAGTAAACTAAGAAAGAACAAAACAAAATAGAGAAAGTAGAAGTGTGTAACTCCCCTGGCTTAAAGCTTGAAGTCCCAGGTAAAAGCGCCAGAAAAGAGTTGTTGACAAGGGACTTCTTTCTTATGATGATCTTGAAATCCCCGGCAACGGCGTGTGATGACCCACAAGTATAGGGGATCGCAACGGTCTTCGAGGGAAGTAAAACCCAAATTTATTGATTCGACACAAGGGGAGCCAAATAATATTTATACGCCTTAACAACTGAGTTATCAATTCAGCTGCACCTGAAAGTAGACTTGCTCGCAACAATTTATCAGTGGTAACAGTTTTATAGTAGCAGTAGAAATAAAATAACACCAGTAGTAAAATAGTAACAACAGTAGCAATCACGGAAAATAGTAGTATGGGAAGTACCGTAGGCATAGAGGGAATGAATGGATGGGCGTTGCATAGATAACATAGGTCATGTAATAATCTAACACGGGCATTGCAGATAATAATAATAAAGCATCAAACATGTAGGCAAACCATAGTCATGTGTTCCAATATAGTCATACGTGCTCGCAATGAGAAACTTGCACAGCATCTTTTTTCCTACCAGCCCGTGGCAGCGGGGCCTCTGGGAAACTACTGGTAATTAAGGTGCTTCTTTTAATAAAGCATCGGAGCAAAGCACTAACACTCCATGAACATATGTGATACTCACATCACAACCATCCCTTCCGGTTGACCCAATTTCTATCACTTTGGGGCCTCGGGTTCCGGACAATGACATGTGTAAAACAACTTGTAGATATGATCAAGAATGGATACTAGGCACTATGCCCTAACAATCTGGCATTATTACATGATCAATCTCATCCAATCCCTTCCATCCCTCTCAGCCTACAACAGTGTTTACTCACACATGGATGGGGGGAACTTGGATGGTTGATGGATAAGAGGTGGCGGTGTAGATGGTGATGATCTCCTTCGAATCCCCGTCCTGACAGGGCGCCAGAACAGGAACTTCTGATCCCCAAATCGAGGTTCGGGTGGCGGCGACGCTCTGTTGTGTTTCTGTGGAATACGACGAACCCCCTCGTGTTTTAGGTTTACGGGGCATATGTAGTTAAAAGGGGAGTCCGAGGGGGTCCAGGGGTGGCCCACACCACTAGTAAGCGTGGCCTCCTCCTGGCTCCTCTCCTAGCCCCCTTCTGGCACCCGGGGTCTTCTGGTGTTTTAGGACCAATGGGATCTTTTCTGGGCATTTTCCCGAAAGTTGATTTTTCTGCACAAAAAACGAGACACCAAGGTAATTCTGCTGAAAACAGTGTTAGTCCGTGTTAGTGGTATCCAAAACTCACAAGTTTAGAAGAAAACAATAAGAAAAGTGTTCAAAAAAGGAGATACGTTTTGGACGTATCAACTCCCCCCAAGCTTAGCTTATTGCTTGTCCTCAAGCAATTCAGTGACAACTGAGTGCGATAAAAGACTTTTATGAACACATTTGTTTCATATGATGTAAATATACTCACTACATAATCAAGTGCTGAGGCAATTCATAATAAGATGTATGAAAAATAAAAGTCACCTAGCAGTTATGCAAACCATGAAGAGATACCAACAAACTAATAATAGATAACATGAAGTATTTCAATCCACAAGATTGCAATGCTAATAATAAGGTATGATAAAGTGTACTCGCTTTCCCTTAATAGTGGAGCAAAACATAAATGCCAGGGCACCTCTGAAGTTCAATTGAAGATTAGAAATATAGACATCAAAGATACAAGCATCAAAGTTATACCACTATGAACCGTGTTTTGGGACAAGCACATTACACTAAGAATAACAGCCATGCTCTCAAGAAGGTGCATAAAGTGAGAAGGTGAAGACTCAACATAAAAATAAAAGAAAGTCCCTTCGTAGAGGGAACCAGGGATTAACTCATGTGCTAGATCTTTTTATTTTATTAAACAGAGGTATTGAAAACATTTTTGAGAGAGGTGTATGCTTATGTGAACGAATGGTAAACAGACAATACAGTACGTCACAAGCCAACTAGACTTCACAAGAGTGGTTCCCATAGAAGGATGCATCTGGGTAGAAGGTCATCCCTCTTTCTCTTTTGTTTACACAATTATGCTTTGACAGATAAATTAGGGGCAAAAAGAGTGAAGAGAATTTGTTGTATTAATTTGGGGTTGGGCACCCCGTGCCGGCTCTTCTATCATTGGATAAGCGAATGAAGCCGCTAGTCCAGGGTGTGAAATGCAATCAACAAGTGAGATAAAGATTCTCTATTTACGTCCTCATGAGCTAAAACAGGGGCACAAAACAGGAATAATTTTTAGCATGTTTTAAAGGTAGCACACGAGAAATTTACTTGGAGTGGCAGTTAAATACCACATAAATAGGTAGGTTTGGTGGACACATTTGGCAAATTTTGGTTTTTTTGGGGGGGGAGGGGTTTGGATGCATGAGTAGAGCTCGTACTCAGTACAGGTGAAGGCTAGCAATAGACGGGGAGCGACAGTCAATAGAGCAACAACTATCATAATCATGCTTGCGACAAAAAAAATTAACAGGGGAATAAAAATGATACAAATACTCTGAAGCAAAATAAATCATCGAGGCTTAAGTAATTTTTGTTTTCAGTCATAGTATGCGTGAACATGTGCCAAGTCAATTCAAGCAAAACAATCAGAGGGAGATACCACAATGTCATACCCTTCTATGAATAAAATAATCCAAGCAAACATTCATACGACATGCTATCTTATATTAATAAGTTGGAACTAACACGTGAGAGCATGAACTACCAATCATCAATTAAATAACATACACCTTACATGAATGGACTAAGCATGTTCACATGATGAGTATATGTACAAAAATAAAACAATAGAGTTCATACCAGCCTCTCACCACAACTCGGATTGTCGTAAATCGTCATTACTGCTCTTCACCTGTGGATTGAATAATATAGAATGATAATAAGCTCGAGTGGAAACACGGAAGTCCGGTGAACTCTGCAACATACTTTAAAAAACCAAAGAAGAACAACAAATATTTTTGGGTTTTCCATTTAAAACAAGAATAAAAAGAAGCAAGCAAACAAAGCAAAATATTTTTGGATTTTTAATACTAAACCGAAACAAGAAAAGAAAACAAACAACCTAAAGAAACTAAAGAAGCAAATAAAGAGAAACAACAGAAATATTTTTGGTCTTTTTGTGTTTTGGAAAACAAGAACAAAAAAATAAAACAAAGAGAAACGAAAGCAGCGAAAGAAAACGAAAACAAACGAAAGAAACGAAAATATGGATATACAATGAACTGACCAAACATGATATATAAATGAGTGTGATGTCGATATACCTCTCCCCAAGCTTAGGCTTTTGGCCTAAGTGGAGATCAGTCACCAAGGGGACTGTTACGTCGAAAACGTATCCCCTTTTCCGAACACTTTTCTTATTGTTTTCCTCTAAACTTGTAAGTTTTGGATACCGCTAACACGGACTAACACTGTTTTAAGCTGAATTACTCTGGTGTCTCGTTTTTGTGCAGAAAAAACAACTTTCGGGAAAATGCCCGGAAAAGACCCCATTGGTCTTAAAACACCGGAAGACCCCGGGAGCCAGAAGGGGGCCAGGAGAAGGGCCAGGAGGGGGGCCACACCACCCCATGGCACGCGCCCCTAGGCCGCGCCACCTCGTGGTGTGGGCCACCCAGGCACTTTCGACTACATATTGCCTTTAACCCTAAAATGCGAGGGGGTTCGTCATATTCCATAGAAACACAACAGAGCGCCGCCGACACCCCGAACCTCAATTCGGGATCAGAAGTTCCTGTTCTGGCGCCCTGCCGGGACGGGGATTTGAAGAAGATCATCGCCATCGACACTGCCACTCCTTCTCCATCAACCATCCATGTTTCCCCCGTCCATGTGTGAGTAAACACCGATGTAGGCTGAGAGGGATGGAAGGGATTGGATGAGATTGATCATGTAATAATGCGAGATTGTTAGGGCATAGCGCCTAGTATCCATTGTTAGTATTTTCTACCGTTGTTGCAACTTTTTATGCTTAATGCTTGTCACTATGGCCCGAGTGCCATGATTTCAGATCTGAACATGTTATTGTTTCATGAGTATAATATTGTTTCTTGATCATACTTGCGAGTTGTTTTACACACATTTTTGTTCGGAACCCAAGGCCCCAAAGTGACAGAAATTGGGACAACCGAAGGGGATGGCTGTGATGTGAGGATCACATGTGTTCACGGAGTGTTAATGCTTTCCTCCGGTGCTTTATTAAAAGGAGCGCCTTAATTACCAGTAGTTTCCCTAGAGGCCCCGCTGCCACGGGTTGGTAGGACAAAATATGGTGTGCAAGTTTCTCATTGCAAGCATGTATGACTATATTGGAACACATGCCTATGGTTTTCCTACATGTTTGATGCTTTATTATTATTATCTGCAATGCCCACGTTATTATTATTACATGACCTATGTTATCCATGCAACGCCCGTCCATCCATTCCCTCTATGCCTACGGTACTTCTCATCCTGCTGTTTTCCGCGATTGCTACTGATGTTACCATTTTACTACTGTTGTTATTTTATTTCTACTAATACTATAAAACTGTTACCACTGATAAATTGTTGCGAGCAAGTCTACTTTTAGGTGCAGATGAATTGACAAACTCAATTGTAAAGGCATATAAATATTATTTGGCTCCCCTTGTGTTGAATCAATAAATTTGGGTTTTACTTCCCTCGAAGACTGTTGCGATCCCCTATACTTGTGGGTCATCAAGACTATTTTCTGGCGCCGTTGCCGGGGAGCATAGCTTTATTTATTTGCTCACTTGACCATGATATTGTTTGTTGCAAGACTTTCATCATTGGCAAGACTCGTGATGGAAAAGTTCCTATATTACCATCCACTACAAGAAGAGGTACAACACTAAACACCTGTGCTGCTCTTGACTCACCGTCTGTTATGAGTAAGCTTCTTACTCCACCACATGTTACACGTACTATTACTTCTGCTGAGTCTGAGAATGTTTCTGATACTTTTGATGATGCTTCTATTGTTCTTGATAATACTGGTTCTCTAGGTCCTTCCCTAGATGCTACTATTTCTAGATCCAAACAACTTAAAAATGCTGAAATTTTTGTTGAAAATATTGATACACCTGTTAATTCAACTGAGCTTATTGATGATCTTGATGAAACCTATATTGAACTGAATGATGTTTTTATTGAAGAAGCTCGTGATACTACTGGTGCAAGTGCTCTTAAGAGTCTCCTTGCAAGACATGTTGTGAAATATAAATCTTCTCTTGATGCTAAGTTTGCCACATCTTCCATACACATTATAAACAAGGATTATGATTTCTCTTTAGATTTATCTTATATATCTATTGTTCAGAAGGAACCTTTTTGTGGAAATGAAAGTAAAAGTGCTATGGAACACATGAATGAGCTTTCATCTTTGATTAGTTTATTTTCTTATGATACTAAGCTACGTACTTATCTTGTTACCAAGATCTTCCCTTTCTCATTGAAAGACGAAGCTAAAATTTGGTTTAACAATCTGTCAGCCGGGTGTATTGCTGATCCTATGGATTTGGTTAATGCTTTCTTCCAAAAATATTTTCCTGCTAGTTCCCAACATGCTGCTGTGCAGGACATCTTTAACTTTAAGAAAATTGAAGGAGAAAAATTTCCTGAATCTTGGACAAGGTTTTGTTCTTGATAAGAGCTAGCCCTGGATACCCATTACCTAAAAATGAGCTCCTAGATTTATTTTATAATGGATTAACTATTGAATCTAGGACATACCTGGATAGTTGTGTTGGTTGTGTTTTCAGGAAAAGAACTCAAAAGAAGCTGAGGAATTCATGGCTAAAATAGCCAAAAATAATGATGATTGGAATATACCCGATCCTACACCTACACTAGAGCCAACACCAATACCAACACCCAAGAAGAAAGGGATGGTTGAATTAAATCATGAAGTGATGAAGGAAGCCAAGAAATCTCTTAAAGAGAGGGGTATTAAATCTGAAGATGTGAAGAATTTACCTCCTATAGAAGAATTATGTAAGCCTATTCCTCATCCATCAACTTTTGAGTTACACTCTCTCCAATATATTGATAATAGAGATGTTCCTTATTCTAAACCACCTGATTATTGTTTACATGAATTTTATAATCATGTTGTTAAGCAAGACAACTTTAATAGGAGAGTGCAAAATCACCGCATGGGAAACTCTAGAGCTATTGATAAATTGCATGCTATTATTGAAAGAACCTCTAATGATGTTAAAATGCTTGTTAAACATTTTCAAATGGTTCATACTCAAATTGATCAACTTACTAAAGTGCAAAAAAACATGCTAGCTAATGCTTCTAGAGATAAACATGTTTGTGAAATAATTACTAGAAGTGGTGTTTCTACTCAGGATCCCTTGTATCCTGAAGGACATCCTAAAAGAATTGAACAAGATTCTCACAACCTAAAAACAATAGTTCTCCTTCTAAGAAAAAGAAGAAGAGACATAAAAGTGTTGTTGGATCTCCTGAACCTGCTAAAGATCCTAATAGTATATCTATTTGTGATGCTGAAACTGAAAGCGGTAATGATAAAAGTGATGCTTCTGATAAAGAAGAACCTGTAGCTGAACCTGAAAAGCAAATTAAAACTGCAAAGTATACGAAGGAGGATTTCATTGCCGATACACATGGTAAAGAAAGAGAGCCTTGGGTACAAAAATAAATGCCTTTTCCTAGTAAGAAACACAAACATAAGGAAGAAGAACATTATAACAAGTTTTGTGAGTGGATGAAACCTTTTTTTTTTCAAATTCCTTTGACTGGTGCTATTAAACTGCCTCCTTACTCTAAATATATGAAAGATATTGTCTCCAACAAAAGGAAAATTCCTAATGAGGAAATTTCCACTATGCTTTCTAATTACTCTTTTAACGGCAAGGTTCCAAAGAAGCTTGGAGATCCTGGTATTCCTACTATCCCTTGTTCTATTAAAAATAATTATGTTAGAAAAGCTTTATGTGACTTGGGAGCTAGAGTTAGTGTTATGCATTTCTCTCTTTATAAGAGACTCTCTCTTGAAAAAATGATACACACTGATATATCTTTGCAAATGGTTGATAAGTCCACTACTATTCCTGTTGGTATATGTGACAATGTTCATGTGCAAGTTGCTACTAATTGTTTGATATTGACTGACTTTGTTGTGTTAGAAATGCATGCAGATGATAATATGTCTATTATTCTTGGGAGACCTTTTCTTAATACTGCAGGGGCTGTTACTGATCGCAATCAAGGAAAAGTAACTTTTAATGTTAATGATAAAGAGCATACTGTTTATTTCCCCAAGAAGATTGATAGAAGATATGGTTTAAATTCAATTGAAAATATTGAGACCATCAAGATTGGAAAATTTTATTGTCCCATTCCAGTACCACCAAAATAATATGGAATTATTGTGATTGGGACTACGTCTATCGAGGTTGAGGTAACATAATTATTTAGTGATTAGCAAAGTTTTGCTTCATATGAAAATTGTTCTGGTAACAAGACTTGATCACCCTTGTTAACAAAATGATTCTGAATGAAGAGGACGATGTTTTCACTATGTTGTTACTTCTGTTATCACATTTCTACTTGAGTACAATCATGTTTTCCACCATCCTTATGCATGTTTTCTTGATGTTTTCACCCTGATTAGTGAGGTTATGCATGTTTTCACCAACCATACTTTTGTTTGCACCATTACCACCTTTGTTTTCTTTGGATATTTTTCCATTAGAGTGACATAGAACCTCTGTAGTTCTGGTTTTGGTTTTGTTTTCACCTTTTCACTTTCGTTTTCCTGGTTTTTATTAATTACTAAAATTCTGGAAATACCTCAAAAATAAAGTTTCTCGAAAAATTCCAGAAAAATTATAATAATTTTTTACATAAAAAATGAGGCAGAGAGCCACCTGGGAGGCCCCGCGGGGACCCACCAGTCAGGCACACCATGGGGTGGTGCAGCCAGCCCCTAGTCGCGCCACCACATGGTGTGGCGCCCCTTGGCCCTCCATTTACTCTCTCCGCTGCCAAAGTCTTCTTTCTCACCCACCAACCTCAACACATTTCCGGGAACCCGAGTTTTTGCTGTTCTTATTCGAAATTCTTCGATCTCTTTGCTCAGCCCATCTTTTGTGCTGAAATCTGGTGCATTTGATCTCCGGTATGTGACTCCTCCGATGATCCAAGTATAATTTTATTTGGTGAAGTATTTATTGAGTATTTTGGTACTATATGTGACAGATTATGTGAGTTTGAATGCTTGATTTGAGTAGAAATAATGTAGTTTTGATGTATGTTTAGATCTCATATAAGTCCCTATGGTAGTTTCCACCTTATAGTTGCTTGAAATTAATTTTTGTGATGATTGTTGAAAAATTTCAGAGATGCAGCACAATGTTCATCAACTAAACCAGCATGAGCTGGAGTTGCATGAGATCATGCCCATGCACCGCGAAGAGAGAGTGTTCCCATGAATTTATCTGTGTCAAGAATTCATGAGGATTACATGAATTTTGCTGGATTTCAACACTCTTGTGCATAATGCAGGCTTGGACCGTTTTATTGAGGATGAACATATCCAACATGTGAAACTAACTATGTCTGTGGTGCAAGATTTTCATTTCAAATGGTCCTCAAATAACCCGTTGGTCCACTATAAAATTTGCAATAAAGCTGTGAGCCTTCCTTTCAGTGTTTTTTGTGCCGCTATCAAGGTACAAGATTGGGGTTCTTGTGAGAAGATAAGAGGGCAGCCTAAACCACTGTTGGAATTATATGAGGAGATTTTCCAAGGCAAAAGATTCACAGGGGAGGATGCCGGAGAGGGGGACGATGGTGATTTCTTCCAGCCCTATGACGCCACGGGGATCCCATACCAGCAACCCAGTTATGACTATGCGCCCGCTTCTTCATCTTCCTCTTGGGTGCCCGAGTACTAAACCACGCGAGGGATGACCCACCACAGTGGGGATATTTCCCGAGCCATGATTGATCTCCACTTAGGAAAAAATCCTAAGCTTGGGGGTGGCATACCTACATCACACTCATTTATATATCATGTTCAGTCGGTTCTTTGTATATCCATGTTTTCGTTTCTTTCGTTTGTTTTCGTCTTGTTTCGCTTCTTTCGTTTCTCTTTGTCTTACTGTTTTGTTCTTGTTTTCCAAAACACAAAAAGACCAAAAAATATTTCTGTTGTTTCTCTTTGATTGCTTCTTTAGTTTCTTTATTTGGTTTTCTTTCTTTTCTCGTTTCGGTTTAGTATTAAAAAATCCAAAAATATTTTACTGTATTTGTTTGTTTCTTTCTATTCTTGTTTTAAATCGAAAACCCAAAAATATTTGTTGTCTTTCTTTGGTTTTGTAAAGTTTGCTCCAGAGTTCACCGGACTTCCGTGTCTCCTTTGAGCTTGCTTATCACTCTATATAATTCAATCCACAAGTGAAGAGCACTAATGATGATTTACGACAATCCGAGTTGTGGTGAGAGGCTGGTATGAACTCTATTTGTTTTCTTTTTGTACATATACTCGTCGTGTGAACATGCTTACCCTGTTCGTGTAAGATATATTTTTTAAATTGATGCTTAGTTGTAACATTCCTATCTTTTGGGAAGTTCAAAAATCACTAAAAATTGAAACTTTTGTTTTCATGTTATGCAACTCACCAAAACCAAATGAGATGAAAGAAACAAAAGGAAACAACACATATGTCAATGATTTTGGAATCAAGAATCCATTATAACTCTATTCCATAAACCCTAAACCTTATTCAAATAAATTTTCTTTATTCAATAGTTATTATCTTTCTTTAACAAACCCTATTCTATAAAATGTTTTCCAATAATTTATTGTGTTATGAAAATGGGTTACACTTGGGAAACAACATTTTCAATAATAGTAACTCTATGAAATTTTATTTGTCAAGAATAATAATTATTTGATATGTTCTATTTTAAATGGGATTAAGTTGTTATTAGTAATTACTCATATTTATAAAAGATATAATATGAAAATGAGACAAAATGCCTTTTAAAAATTATAAATGACTGCCTCTAAATTTTTTTAAACAATAACAACATTTTCTTATTTATAATTTTAAATTGATATTAAGTACTATTAAGGATTTAATCATATTTTAAAAATATAAATTATTTTAAGTGTGTTCAAAGAGCACACAAATGTTTTCATATGAAAGGAAATGTTCTTACAAAACTATATAATTTAATTTGAGACCAACTGGGCTTATAAATCATAAGTTATGGTTAATTGAATAAATCAGAAAAAAACATAACAAAAAGAAAAGCAGAAAAAAAAAGGGGAACCAACGCAGCCCAACCCACTACCTACCCGGCTGCCTTTTTCCCTGCCGCAGTGTGCAGCACGTAGAGGCCCAGCAGCGGCGAGCACACAAATGTTTTCATATGAAAGGAAATGTTCATACAAAACTATATAATTTAATTTGAGACCAATTGGGCTTATAAATCATAAGTTATGGTTAATTGAATAACTCAAGAAAAGAAAAAAAACAGAACAAAAAGAAAAGCAGAAAAAAAGGGGAACCAACACAGCCCAACCCACTATCTACCCGGCCAGCCTTTTTCCCTGCCGCAGCGCGCAGCACGTAGAGGCCCAACAGCGGCCCACCAAGGGCAGCAGCCCGCCCCAACACCCCATCTCTCCATCTCCAAATGACACGTGGGTCCCAGGTGACGTCATTGATGACATCGTCATCGTCCTCCTCCAGAAACGGCATAAACGAGCATTTCAGCCGATTTAACGCGTCGTGATTACGAGCGTTTAAGCCCACTAATTCCTCCCCAAGCCCCTCAGTTTATAGCCCGCCTTCTGCCCTTACTTTCCCCTCTGCTCTCTCTCCAAATTGACTCGGGAGACTCGAGGAATTCCTCACCGGAATCACGCACTGCAGCCGTCGTGTTTGTGCATCTCTGGCCAACCCCGTGAGTAAGAGCCACCCCTGTTTTTTCCATTCAAACCCTCACATCCATGTGCACCCGTTGATGCGCTTGTTTGGTTTTTTTTGGCAACTGTAGCATGAGAACGAGCTCGGCCCGAGGTTCACCGGAGTAGATGCCCTCCGTCCGCGCATCAGCATCGACAGAAGACCCGGCAGACGCTGCCATCCCCTCCATTTAGCTTGTCGTGCCGCGCTGTCCCTCCCCGTGACCTCGACGAGCCCAGAGCACGTCGGAATACTCGCAGTCGTCGAGACCAGATAGCACCGTCTGCGCCATTTTCGGTGACCTACCACCGCCACGGTGAGGTCCACAAATCCCTACCGTCCGATTTGATCTAGTGGCTTGGATTAGAACAGTCAGCACGCCTAATCCCCTAACGAAGAGGTATCCTCTAATAGCGTGGCGCCCAGTCAGCATGCCTAATCAGCGCACAGTCAGCGCCTAGTCAGAAACAGTATCCAATCAGACGCTGCCACGTAGCAAACCTTATTTACAGAGTTTTCTGTTTTTTCCGAATAGAATTTAATTGGCAGTTTTACACAAAAGCCCTTGTAACTTGGAACCTTCATATCTTTTTAACCATAAAGCCAAATTTAGCATTCTTGGACTTTTTGAAATCAGCACAACATTTTGAATCTTTTGGCACTGGCCAAAATTAAATTTGACCATTTAAAATTTGTTCAATTTCAAATATGCTTGTTTGATGAAATTTGACATATTCAAATTCTGTAAATCCAATTTAATCAAACCAAATTTCTTTGGGTTCCTTACAATGTATAATAACAATAACCACTGCCCAAAATCCTATTTGAATTATTTTTGAAGTGTTTTAGATTTTAGATGGCCATTTGGGTACTTAGATATAATTTAAATTCTATAAATAATTAGAAAATGATTTTCTAAGCAAAGTTGATCCTTTTGGTAACCTCGAACCAGAGACATCATTACCTAACCATTTTGGACACCCTTGTACCATGACCATGTAATTTAGGCAAAAATCCATCATAGTAGTGCATCTAGTTGTTTATGTCTTAAAGTTGTTTCTATCCTTTTTACATTTGTTGTTATGGCTAATTGGAGCCAAGGCCAAGTCCCTAATATGTGTCAATCACATACAAGACCAAGTAGTGAACCTTAAACACTAGTACCTTTGCTTTCTATCTATTCCTCCACTCGCCTATTATTGCTTCAACAATTCATCAAGTTAGCAAAATGGAAATCAAGACTCAAGCACATGAAGGAACTTCATTATCCACTTGGTGGAAACATGAAGAGCTACAAGGAACATCATTGATGAAAGTTTGAAGAAAAGACTTGGACTCCATAACTAGAAGCAACTCAAGGAAGTACAAATTCATTGAAGAGATTAAGAATAAGACCAACCTCTTCCTCCTTCTATCTTTCTACTTATTTCCTTTCTCCTCTATTTTTGACTTAGAGATATTTTCATTTGTGACCAAGAATCAAACCTTATTTGTGCCCATCCCATAACTAAACCAACTAGTAAAGTGAAGTCCATGTACCAAAATCCATGAAGATATACGAAGACCAAGAGAAGTACCGCCCCAAGGAGAAAAACTACAATAGAGTGCATGAAGATTATCTTCAAGAAGACAAACATATGAAGACTTGGAACAATCCATACAAGTTGAAGATTTAGAAAATTGTTTTTGTACAACCATTGACCCAAATGGAAAATCCCAAGACTTTATCTTGTTATCTCTATTGTTATAAAGTTATTTGAACCTAGACCTACCTTAACCCAATATGGAAAGACTAAACTTAGATCACTCAAATGTCTTGAATGAAAATGACTAAGTGTTACACATTGTTATGTGTTACTTTAGTTGAGATAGTTAGATCACCTTGGTGAACTCTTGGTACTTCCTCGACAAGTATGTTTATAATAAAGTTAGATCACATCAAACTCAACCTAGTCCATGATACAGGCATCTACTGGTTAGCACGCTAGGACAATAAACAACGATGTATAATGTCTAAGCCCTGCGAGCCGTATGTTGTGGCCGAGCTTTCTAAATGGGACGGTTTGTATCCAGTTTGAGTCCAACTAGGTTTAGGTTCGAGTCAGTTTTGGTTTGGGTTTGTCCAACCGACTAGGGGTTGGCCTCTTATATAAAGAGAGCCACGGCCTAGGCTTTTAGACAGGTTGAAAATTATGCAGAACTAAAAGTTCCAGGTTACCACCGTCCCTAGGGGATCGGCGTGTAGGCGGCGTCTCGGACGTTCCTCAGTTATCTTCGCAAATAAAGGTGCGAGTGTTCTTGGATCTGCCAAGAGGGTTTGTTCGTGGCTAGGGGGCTCTTGGATCTGCCTAGAGTTGTCTAGCTTGGCATGAAATAAAGGTGCGAGTGTTCTTGGATCTGCCAAGAGGTTTCGTGCGTTTATCGCCTAAATCTATCCATGTTCTTCAGGTTACGTGTATCGCTCACGTGATTGGGAGAATAGTTATCTCGGTGGTTCTTGCGGTGAAAGATCGGGCAAACAGCTACATCAGTCCATCCCAAGTAAACCCTTGGAAACTCTTTAACAAGTATGAAACCAATTGAGAATGAATCTTTCAAACTCAAACCTTGACCTTGTCCTAGCCAACTTGGTTAAACCCCTTTTGATATGTCAGTTGTTTTGTATCTTTTCTTCACTTATGTGTTTGTTTGCTAGCATGCTTGTTTATTTTGTGTTTGTGTTTTCAATGTATAGATTGTACGGAGAGCAACGATCTTTTGTGAAGAGAGTGTGATTTCTTCACCAACTTCAACAAGGCAAGTAACACACCATTCACTACCCATTATTTTCTATTTGCATCATTAGAGTTTTAAGTAGTATGCATGATAGGAAATTTTACTAAGTTATATTATGCTATGCTATTATCCTAGTAGTGTGTAGGCATATCTTTTACCCTTGTTATTTTGATAGCCTTAGAACTTAGTAGATGCTATGCAATATTACAAATTGTTTAACTAGATGTTGAGGAAAAACTCTAAGAATAACTAATCAATGAAACACCTGGGTGGAATTTGGACGTGATTGGTATATGTTGAGTGTTTCCTCAGGGCCCTTGTCTAAGGGTTATTCCACTTGAGGTTGTCACTAAGTTTAGTAGCTTCCCGTGCAGCCTTTTGACATATGGGCTCTGTCTTGATTAACTAAGTTGTGAGAGTTCAGCCCAGGCTTGACAAGAAGATGTAGCATAATTATAGGTGGAACAGGTCTTGCCGGTGGGTTGAACTTCTTCTTCTGAAAGATCTCGTCTCAATTCTCTCCTATCCATGATGCACTCCAGGTGTATATGATGTTTGGGCTAATTGAAGACAAAGGGTGAAAGTGCACAAACTCTGCAGAGTCAACAAACTAAGATCTTAGGCGTGTCCCCGGTTATGGACAACTATGAGCAGCTGGACAAGGAATGGCGGAAGAATCTCATCACCATTTTCAATAAGTAAAATTTTGACCAAGTGAAGAGTATTGTGGTTCTTGGATTTTAATCCAATGTTGCCACCCTTTGAAAACAAAAGTTTGTTTTACAAAAGAGATAGGAGAAAACTAGCTTTACGCAAACTTAGCCAAAACTCCACTCAACCAAATAAGCATGTAGTATTATTCTTTCTATTTATATCCACCATAGTGTTACTTGCCAATAAATTAAATTGTATTGACTCCCTTGTGGCTGCATATTCCATATTGCAGATGATTCTGAAGACGAGTGAGGTTTTCGTTTAGGATCTCGAGACTATCGCCAACATGTTTTGCCTGTGGCACATGAAGAAGATGGGCTCAATGGTGTACTATGTTTTCTGTTGTATTTATTTGTTCTCTGCTAGTCTTCCAAGACTATGTAAGTTGTAATATTATTTTGTAAAAACTCGATCATGTGATGTAATAAAATTTGATGCATTTGCATGATATTTCATCACGTACTGTGGTGCTAGCAATTGATCCAGGGACTAGCACAATAACACAGATGTTCTTGTATTATTTAAATGTGGGAATGCTACATTAGTAGTTCGTGCTCTCACGTGTTAGTTCCAACTTATTAATATAAGATAGCATGTCGTATGAATGTTTGCTTGCATTGTTTTATTCATAGAAGGGTATGACATTGTGGTATCTCCCTCTGATTGTTTCGCTTGAATTGACTTGGCACATGCCCATGCATGCTATGACTAAAAGCAAAAGGTCGCTTAAGCCTCGATGATTTATTTTTCCTCAGAGTATTTGTATCATTTTTATGCCCCTATTAATTTTGTTTTGTCGCAAGCATGATTATGACAATTTTTGCTCTCTTAATTGTCGCACCCCGTCTATTGCTAGCCTCCACCTGTACTGAGTATGAGCTCTACTTGTGCATCCAACTCCCAAAAACAAAATTTTGGAAAATGTGTCCACCATACCTACCTATATATGCGGTATTTAACTGCCACTCCAAGTAAATTTCTCGTGTGCTACCTTTAAAACCTTGTGACGCCCCGAGATCGGGCACTATGCAGATTTCAGCATTCCCGCCAAAATCCACATAATAACCGATTCCAGGTTGCCACTTGTGATAACATTACAACAGTTCACGAATATTCCGCAACAACAACAGAAAAGATATATACAAGACGACTCAAACGAGTCAAGGATACAACTGATACAATACAAAGATCCAAATAACAGTGGAAGAAACAACATAGCGTCCGGCTACGGACAAGATACAAATTGGACTAAGAGTCCTGAAGATAACCGATGGCGTCCAATCCCTGCCCAGGCCAAGCCGGAGGGATTCCCAAGCTAACGTCGTCAGACTTCAAACCTGTTGACTGCAATGTGGAATATGCAGCCACGAAAAGGATTCGTGGGTCAGTACGGTTAAGTACTGGCAAGTGGATAAACCATACTCACAAGATACCAGCGTAACCAATCATCACAAGATACCAATACTTTGGGTACAACGGAAAGGAGGGGATTATTGCAAAGAAGCGGCAGCGGGCTGCACTAACTAACTACAGAAACACGCTACAACATCCGGCTAAAAGAAAGGGATAAGATAGCGTATCAGAACCAACTACAACTACTCACCAAACAATACCCATCCAATGTTACCCCCTACTAAGGAAGCAACCCAAGGAAACTCACACGGTTGATTAAGGTGACATTCATTTTGATGGTGGAAGTAATCTATATTACTAGTCAAGTTATCATTGTTAAGTGTAAGTTGTCTGAGTACTTGTTAGCCAGCACTTTCACCAAGTCATCCATAACCGCGGACAACACGGCTTCTCGAGAAGATTTAACCCTGCAGGGATGCACCAATTTGGCCGTACACGTAAGAATAACCCGCCAGACGGGGGATCAACCCACCAAGCGAGGTACTCAACACAACCCAACTCTTCTTCGCATCAAGCCCAAAGAACCCCGTGCAGTTGAGCGCACGGCTAATCAAGCCCCACGAAGAAAAGGGGACCCTCATAGCACTCTAAGAACGTGTCTCCCTAAATGCCGACTACAAAAGTTCCACCCTGGCGCCAAGGGTTCGCACCTGCATATGCATGCGGCAAATGGAAAACCCGAACTAAATGAGGCGATTTGGACGAGATGCGAATCGAATCAGAATTGCGGGGGGCGCCCATACTCGCTTCCCACATGCGGTTAGTGCGCTCATCATGGATCAATGGACAAGACCCTTTTCCTAATTAGGGTCGACCCTAGCAGGCCTCAAAACCACGCCGGGCCTCCTGCCGGTGCCTTATCATCAAATTATTATTACCCAAAACATTAACATGTGGTTGATTGAATTGAAACCCAACTATCAAACTAAACAGGTGATAAGACAGACAACGAGACTTGAGCACAAACAACACTAAGCATGCAACTACGACACAAGGCCAACATGGTAAACAAACAACAGGTAATAGGAAGTGGAAGGAAGGCTATATCATGGCTGCAAGGTAAACATATGATAGGATCGAGACACAAGCATCGAATCATAAGGCTAGCATAAGAACAACGGAAAGAATCGGTAACAAGTGATGAAAGGCAGCCATAGGCAACAAGTGAGTATACTTGCCTGAGATCCAGCAAGTAGAGGTACATCCGAAGAACTTGTCGTTGCTCACATCATCTCAACGTCCTATCCGCGAAGAAGCAACGAACTAGAACAAACACCGGATGCAACAATTACTTCTACGACAAAAGATCCAGCATGATCAAGATATGGATGCATGACAAGTTTAAGGATGCATCAAAGATAAACTAGTTGACATGGTAAACATATTTAAATGGCCCATATGCAATTAGGATTGCATCTGGAAAAGCCCATGAATTAATGTTGAATTAAATGATATACAAATAACCATCATGTGAAAGTTGATTAGGATGATGCATGGATGATGAAAACAGTAAGAAAACAACAATAGTTTCAGTTTGATATGTGGTTTACCAAGTTTGGAATTTTAGTTATTAAGTTATGAACTTTGGCATTTTAAATGATTTAAACAAGCATTTGTTGTTTTCACCAATTTTAAATGTTCAAAACAAATAACAAAATTTATATTTGGAAAGAACACAAAATTTTGGATGGAATACATATTTCATTTGTTGAATTTGGATTTAAAATGAGCAAGTTATTAATTTGGCAATTTTAATTGCATTAAATAAGAAATAGTTGTTTTCAGCAAATTAAATTCTTCAAAAACAGAAAACAAAGTTTATATTTGGAAAGCTTATTCAATTTTGCATGAAAAACATATTTTACATGTTGGAATTGGATTTGAATTGCCCAAGTTATGAATTTTGCAATTTAAAAGGTTTAATTAAAGCATTGAATTATTGCACCACTTTTAATTAGGAAAAACAGTAAACAAATTGTATTGAAAAGGTTGAAAACATGTAGCAAATGTTTCACTGAACATTTTGAGCTAGTAAACATAATTTTTGGGTTATTATTGAATTTATTATGCAATTTTTCATAAGCATTCTTATTCTGCCCTTTTTAGTAAACAGAGGGAAACATGTTCAAATTTGATTCAATTGTGACCAAATAAAATACCAATGTGTAGAGTTTGTTAAGACAAATTTTTAGAGCCCAAGTTTGCTCAAATTGGATGAGCACAACTCAAGTTATGAAATTCTAAAGTTTCAACTTTTAATTGCATTTTCAGTAATTAATTACTTAGTGCAAAAATTATTATAGAAACATGTTGCAAACTTGACATTAACAGTAAGAGCACAAAATTATGAATCCACAGAAACTTGAATCGTTGAATTTGGAGCAATATTCAATTTTATATTTATTTTAGAATTAAAGAAACAGATCTGTTTTTCTGGAATTCGGGCAAAAAAGAAAAGGGGCAGAAAAAGGTGTGGCTTTTCTGCCTGGGGGGGATTCGAACTCAGGGCTGTTGGGTGTGCGCAAGGGGGTGTTACCAGCTGGGCTACTGATCCGGTTGGTGACGGATACATGGGCGCAGGGGTTTTGAGGTGGGCTTGCGGGCTTTGACGAAACTGAACGCAGTTCAGTTACTGCATCCCGATCGGAACCAGCCACGACGGCCGGCGATCGCTGGGCGCAGAGGGCAGGGGGCGGAGAGAGGGGAGAGGAGAGAGGGGAGAGAGGAGAGAGGGGAGAGGAGAGAGGGGAGAGGGGAGAGGGGGAGCGCTCACCGGGGGCTTGTCGTCGCCGAACAGAGGAGGAGGCGGCGAGCTCGCTCTGGCCAAACAGGGAGGAACTCGTCGCCGGCGTGCTCGCTGCGGTTCACCTCCGGCCGTGCCGCCTTCACCAAAACCGCAGCCCACACCTCCACGATTCCATTCCCGGCGAGATGGAGGGCCGAGGGTGCCCGTGGTGGCCGCGCCATGGCCCGCAACTTTCGGCCATGGAGGCACCTCCAAGGTTCAGAGAAAGGAAAATAAACAGAGGAGGGAGGGAGGAAGAAGAAGGTGGCGGCTAGGAGGAGGAGAGGGAGTGGCCTAGGGTTAGGGTTTGGGAAAGGAGGGGGAGAAGGGCTATAAGGGGGAGGAGAGCAGGTGGAGGGGACAGGTGGTGACAGCGACCTCCTGTCCTCTGTACGGACAGAGGTAGGGGAAAGGGGATGTGGGCTGCTCGGTTGGGGCTTGGTGGGCTGGGCCAATTGGATGGCCTGCCCTCCTTTTCTTATTTTTTTTTGCCTCTATTTTTCTGTTTGCACATTTTTTTTGTAGGAAAGAGAGAGAGAGAGAAAAGGAATAGGTTTTTAGGGTTTTATTTTATGCAATAATTTTTATTGAATTTCAAAACAGTGAGGTCCATGGTTTGTGAACTTTATTTTCAAAATTTTCAACTTGCCAAAGTGATTTGAATTTGTCATTTGAATTTCAAATAGGGTTTTAATGAAAGGGGATTTTATTAACCAAGCAAATTTTAATTCCAACTCAAATTCTTAATGAAAACAATTTGAGTTGATAACAAAGGTGCTTTGTTTGAGAAGTTAAAATTGGTTTGAATTTTTAGGTTGGTTTGAACACAAGTGCAATGCATATGATGCATCATGCTATGCGATGAAAAAGAAAACAACAAGCAACTTTCTATTTGGGAAAAACCCCGGGTGTTACAGCCGACACCACTAACAAGGGGATTGCGCCCACGCAATCCACCCAAGGCAAGGGGAAGAGAGGTTTCAACTACGGAGTCTTCATGTTGCGGTTGATTTCCCGGGTCAGTGGGTGGATCTCTTCTTCTCGACACCACTAACAACAGTTTCTCGACACCACTAACAAGAGATTCTTTCTCGGAGTGACGACGATGTTCTTCCACCAGGAATCTTCCGATGATCGAACCTACTAGGTTAAAGGCCTAGAAAATGTCCACCCACGTATGATCCTAACACTTTGAAAGATAGACAAGGGAGGAGACTCCAAAACAAATAAGATGGGAGGGGAAATAGAATAGAGATAAGGAGAAAACAAGAATCCTATTGAGATGTTTCCAAAACAGTTTTAGCACAAATAGTTTTTGACACTCTAAAACAACGACCGTTAGCGAGGTTATCCTACAGGCTTTGCGGACCCGTTGCTTTGATAACCATTCGTATCGAAACAATATCGGGAATCGGAAACCAGGCTCTGATACCATTTGTGATGCCCCGAGATCGGGCACTATGCAGATTTCAGCATTCCCGCCAAAATCCACATAATAACCGATTCCAGGTTGCCACTTGTGATAACATTACAACAGTTCACGAATATTCCGCACAACAACAGAAAAGATATATACAAGACGACTCAAACGAGTCAAGGATACAACTGATACAATACAAAGATCCAAATAACAGCGGAAGAAACAACATAGCGTCCGGCTACGGACAAGATACAAATTGGACTAAGAGTCCTGAAGATAACCGATGGCGTCCAATCCCTTCCCAGGCCAAGCCGGAGGGATTCCCAAGCTAACGTCGTCAGACTTCAAACCTGTTGACTGCAATGTGGAATATGCAGCCACGAAAAGGATTCGTGGGTCAGTACAGTTAAGTACTGGCAAGTGGATAAACCATACTCACAAGATACCAGCGTAACCAATCATCACAAGATACCAATACTTTGGGTACAACGGAAAGGAGGGGATTATTGCAAATAAGCGGCAGCGGGCTGCACTAACTAACTACAGAAACACGCTACAACGTCCGGCTAAAAGAAAGGGATAAGATAGCGTATCAGAACCAACTACAACTACTCACCAAACAATACCCATCCAATGTTACCCCCTACTAAGGAAGCAACCCAAGGAAACTCACACGGTTGATTAAGGTGACATTCATTTTGATGGTGGAAGTAATCTATATTACTAGTCAAGTTATCATTGTTAAGTGTAAGTTGTCTGAGTACTTGTTAGCCAGCACTTTCACCAAGTCATCCATAACCGCGGACAACACGGCTTCTCGAGAAGATTTAACCCTGCAGGGATGCACCAATTTGGCCGTACACGTAAGAATAACCCGCCAGACGGGGGATCAACCCACCAAGCGAGGTACTAAACACAACCCAACTCTTCTATGCATCAAGCCCAAAGAACCCCGTGCAGTTGAGCGCACGGCTAATCAAGCCCCACGAAGAAAAGGGGACCCTCATAGCACTCTAAGAACGTGTCTCCCTAAATGCCGACTACAAAAGTTCCACCCTGGCGCCAAGGGTTCGCACCTGCATATGCATGCGGCAAATGGAAAACCTGAACTAAATGAGGCGATTTGGACGAGATGCGAATCGAATCAGAATTGCGGGGGGCGCCCATACTCGCTTCCCACATGCGGTTAGTGCGCTCATCATGGATCAATGGACAAGACCCTTTTCCTAATTAGGGTCGACACTAGCAGGGCTCAAAACCACGCCGGGCCTCCTGCCGGTGCCTTATCATCAAATTATTATTACCCAAAACATTAACATGTGGTTGATTGAATTGGAACCCAACTATCAAACTAAACAGGTGATAAGACAGACAACGAGACTTGAGCGCAAACAACACTAAGCATGCAACTACGACACAAGGCCAACATGGTAAACAAAAAACAGGTAATAGGAAGTGGAAGGAAGGCTATATCATGGCTGCAAGGTAAACATATGATAGGATCGAGACACAAGCATCGAATCATAAGGCTAGCATAAGAACAACGGAAAGAATCGGTAACAAGTGATGAAAGGCATCCATAGGCAGCAAGTGAGTATACTTGCCTGAGATCCAGCAAGTAGAGGTACATCCGAAGAACTTGTCGTTGCTCACATCATCTCAACGTCCTATCCGCGAAGAAGCAACGAACTAGAACAAACACCGGATGCAACAATTACTTCTACGACAAAAGATCCAGCATGATCAAGATATGGATGCATGACAAGTTTAAGGATGCATCAAAGATAAACTAGTTGACATGGTAAACATATTTAAATGGCACATATGCAATTTGGATTGCATCTGGAAAAGCCCATGAATTAATGTTGAATTAAATGATCTACAAATAACCATCATGTGAAAGTTGATTAGGATGATGCATGGATGATGAAAACAATAAGAAAACAACAATAGTTTCAGTTTGATATGTGGTTTACCAAGTTTGGAATTTTAGTTATTAAGTTATGAACTTTGGCATTTTAAATGATTTAAACAAGCATTTGTTGTTTTCACCAATTTTAAATGTTCAAAACAGATAACAAAATTTATATTTGGAAAGAACACAAAATTTTGGATGGAATACATATTTCATTTGTTGAATTTGGACTTAAAATGACCAAGTTATTAATTTGGCAATTTTAATTGCATTAAATAAGAAACATTTGTTTTCAGCAATTTAAATTATTCAAAAACAGAAAAAAAAAGTTTATATTTGGAAAGCTTATTCAATTTTGCATGGAAAACATATTTTACATGTTGGAATTGGATTTGAATTGCCCAATTTATGAATTTTGCAATTTAAAAGTTTAATTAAAGCATTGAATTATTGCACCACTTTTAATTAGGAAAAACAGTAAACAAATTGTATTGAAAAGGTTGAAAACATGTAGCAAATGTTTCACTGAACATTTTGAGCTATTAAACATAATTTTTGGGTTATTATTGAATTTATTATGCAATTTTTCATAAGCATTCTTATTCTGCCCTTTTTAGTAAACAGAGGGAAACATGTTCCAATTTAATTCAATTGTGACCAAATAAAATACCAATGTGTAGAGTGTGTTAAGAAAAAATTTTAGAGCCCAAGTTTGCTCAAATTGGAGGAGCACAACTCAAGTTATGAAATTCCAAAGTTTCAACTTTTAATTGCATTTTCAGTAATTAATTACTTAGTGCAAAAATTATTACATAAACATGTTGCAAACTTGACATTAACAGGAAGAGCACAAAATTATGAATCCACAGAAACTTGAATCGTTGAATTTGGAGCAATATTCATTTTTATATTGATTTTAGAATTAAAGAAACATATCTGTTTTTCTGGAATTCGGGCAAAAAAGAAAATGGGCAGAAAAAGGTGTGGCTTTTCTGCCTGGTGGGGGGATTCGAACTCAGGGCTGTTGGGTGTGCGCAAGGGGGTGTTACCAGCTGGGCTACTGATCCAGTTGGTGATGGATACATGGGCGCAGGGGTTTTGAGGTGGGCTTGCGGGCTTTGACGAAACTGAACGCAGTTCAGTTACTGCATCCCGATCGGAACCAGCCACGACGGCCGGCGATCGCTGGGCGCAGAGGGCAGGGGGGCGGAGAGAGGGTAGAGGAGAGAGGGGAGAGAGGAGAGAGGGGAGAGGAGAGAGGGGGAACGCTCACCGGGGGCTTGTCGTCGCCGAACAGAGGAGGAGGCGGCGAGCTCGCTGTGGCCAAACGGGGAGGAACTCGTCGCCGGCGTGCTCGCTGCGGTTCACCTCCGGCCGCGCCGCCTTCACCAAAACCGCAGCCCACACCTCCACAATTCCATTCCCGGCGAGATGGAGGGCCGAGGGTGCCAGTGGTGGCCGCGCCATGGCCCGCAACTTTCGGCCATGGAGGCACCTCCAAGGTTCAGAGAAAGGAAAATAAACAGAGGAGGGAGGGAGGAAGAAGAAGGTGGCGGCTAGGAGGAGGAGAGGGAGTGACCTAGGGTTAGGGTTTGGGAAAGGAGGGGGAGAAGGGCTATAAGGGGGAGGAGAGCAGGTGGAGGGGACAGGTGGTGACAGCGACCTCCTGTCCTCTGTACGGACAGAGGTACGGGAAAGGGGATGTGGGCTGCTTGGTTGGGGCTTGGTGGGCTGGGCCAATTGGATAGCCTGCCCTCCGTTTTTTTTTTTTGCTTCTATTTTTCTGTTTGCACATTTTTTTTGTAGGAAAGAGAGAGAGAGAAAAAAGGAATAGGTTTTTAGGGTTTTATTTTATGCAATAATTTTTATTGAATTTCAAAACAGTGAGGTCCATGGTTTGTGAACTTTATTTTCAAAATTTTCAACTTGCCAAAGTGATTTGAATTTCAAATAGGTTTTTAATGAAAGGGGATTTTATTAACCAAGCAAATTTTAATTCCAACTCAAATTCTTAATGAAAACAATTTGAGTTGATAACAAAGGTGCTTTGTTTGAGAAGTTAAAATTGGTTTGAATTTTTAGGTTGGTTTGAACACAAGTGCAATGCATATGATGCATGATGCTATGCGATGAAAAAGAAAACAAAAAGCAACTTTCTATTTGGGAAAAACCCCGGGTGTTACAAACCTGCTAAAAATTATTCTTGTTTTGTGCCCCTGTTTTAGCTCATGAGGACGTAAATAGAGAATCTTTATCTCACTTGTTGATTGGATTTCACACCCTGGACTAGTGGCTTAATCCTCTTATACAATGATAGAAGATCCGGCAGCGGGGTGCCCAACCCCAAATTAATAACACAAATTATCTTCACTCTTTTGCCCTGATTTATCAGTCAAACCATAATTGTGTAAACAAAAGAGAAAGAGGGATGACCTTCTACCTAGATGCGTCCTTCTATGGGAGCCGCTCTTGTGAAGTCTAGTTGGCTTGTGACGTATTGTATTGTCTATTTACCATTCGTTCACATAAGCATACACCTCTCTCAAAAATGTTTTCAATACCTTTGTTCAATAAAATAAAAAGCTCTAGCACATGAATTAATCCCTCCTCCCCTCTGGTAAGGGCCTTTCTTTTACTTTTATGTTGAGTCTTCACCTTCTTGAGAGCATGGCTGTTATTCTTAGTGTAATGTGCTTGTCTCAAAACACGGTTGATAGTGCTATAACTTTAATGCTCGTATCTTTGATATCTATATTTCTAGTCTTCATTTGAACTTCAGAGGTGCCCTGGCGTTTATGTTTTGCTCCACTATTAAGGTCAAGCGATTACACTTTATCATACCCTATTATGATCATTGCAATCTTGTAGATTTAAGTACTTTATGTTGTCTATTATTAGTTTGTTGGCATCTCTTCATGGTTTGCATAACTGATGGGTGACTTTTATTTTCCGTATATCTTATTATGAATTGCCTCAGCACTTGATTATGTAGTGAGTTTATTTACATCATATGAAACAAATGTGTTCTTAAAAGTCTTTTATCGCACTCAGTTCTCACTGAATTGCTTGAGGAGAAGCAATAAGCTAAGGTTGGGGGAGTTGATACGTCGAAAACATATCTCCTTTTCCGAACAAATTTTCTTATTGTTTTCCTCTAAACTTGTGAGTTTTGGATACCACTAACACAGACTAACGTTGTTTTCATCAGAATTACTCTGGTGTCTCGTTTTTGTGCAGAAAAATCAACTTTCGGGAAAATGCCTGATACGTCTCCAATGTATCTATAATTTCTGATGTTCCATGATGATACTATGTCAATTGCTACATGTTTTATCCCTTCTTTATGTAATTTTTATCAATTTTCCAGACTAAACTATTGACAAGATGCCACAGAGCCAGTTCCCTGTTTTCTGCTATTTTTAGTTTGAGAAAAGTTGTTTTGGAAATATTCTCGGAATAGTAAAATTCGAAGCCCGGAAGTCTTAGAATTACCGAAGGTTCCACGAAGTCCCGAAGAGATCCGGAGGGGGGCCTTAGGGTGCCCACACCATAGGGTGGCGCCCCCCACCTTGGCCGCGCCCGGGGGTGGTGTGGGGCCCCCAGGGCTCCACCGCCTTTGCCCTTTCGCCTATTTATTCCCCTCCGACAGAAAACCCTAGGCACCTGGTCAAAAATCCCCGAAAAGTTCTGTAGCCGCCGTCGTCGTCAGCCCTAGATCAGGGGGGTTCTGAAGCTGTCTCCCGGCACCCTGTCGGAGAGGAGATCATCACCGGAGGCCTCTTCATCACCATGCCTGCCTCCGGAGTGATGCGTGAGTAGTTCATCCTTGGACTAGGGATCCATAGAAGTAGCTAGATGGTTGTATTCTCGTCCTATGCCTCAATGTTTGGATCTCGTGTGCTGCCTAACATGATCGAGATTGTTCTTATGTAATTATATGTGTTGTGTTTGCTAAGATCCGATGAATATTGAACTTATGCCAAGTTGATTATAGTCTTTATTGCATATGTTATTTGTGATTTTGCATGCTTTCCGTTGCTAGTGGTTGCTCTGGCCAAGTAGTTGCAAGTGACTCCAAGAGGGAGTATTTATGCTTGATAGTTGGGTTCATGCCTCCTTTTTGCATGTGCTCGAGTGACAGAAACGTGACGGGGGAGGATGTGTTGTTGCCACTAGGGAGAAAAGAGAGGTGTGAGTGCCCGCGTGCACAATCATTGCTTACATTATACACATTGCTTAATCCGATTATCTGTTGTTTGCAACTTAATACCTAAGGGGGTTCGGATGATAACCTGAGGGTGGATTATTAGTCATAGATGCAGTTGGATTACTGTCTATGTATATTTTTGTAATGTCTGCACTAAATATCATAGTAGTCATCATGACATGAATGTGCACTACAGTGCAACCTCTATTTTTCAATTGCCTAGTTGTAATTTGTTCACCCAGCATGCTATCTTTTATGGAGAGACACCACTAGTGAACCTTTGAACCCCGGTCCATTTTCCTACACTGTTAAACAAACCACTACAATTTCCTGTTTTCTTTACTTACTGCAAGCATACACCATTTTCCACACTATACGTCTAATCTTTGTTTTCAGCAAGACCGGTGAGATTGACAACATCACTATACCGTTGGGACAAAGTATTTTGGTTGTGTTGTGTCCAGGTTCCGCGTTGCTGCTGACACCGGTGAGCGCCATCACCACCGTTAGTGGCATCAACCTTCTGAAGACCCTCTTTCTCCTACTGGATTGATAACCTTGGTTGTTAAATGAGGGAAATTCTTACCGCTGCACTCATCAGACCCTCCTCTTGGGATTCCCAACACACCATCAAAGCATCAAGAATTTCTGGCGCCGTTGTTGGGGACTTAATCATCATCAAGAAGTCTCCCCGTCAAGGCACCATTAACGTTTGCATCAAGAATTTCTGGCGCCGTTGCCGGGGAGAAAGAAGTCTTCTGGCAATGGGAGTCTCTCACTCTCAACCTCTTTATTTTGTTCTATTGTCTTGTTTTTATTTTTTGTCTTGTCTTGCTTCTTTATATCAAAAACACACAAAAAATAGTTCTTATTCTAGTTGTTATTTTTTGCTTTATCATGCTTTCTATCGGTGTTTGATGTCTTTGAAACTAGATCTTATAGGCAAGGTAGGTTCACAGATGAACAACAAAAACATTATAAGGAACACCGCTTGTCACAAAAAGGAATACACTTATGGGAGCAAATTAATAAATTGCATGACTATGCTAAAAACTTGTGCTCTACTTATAATGTTACTTATTGCTTTGATAAGTCTTGCTGCTGTAGGAGGTATAAACACCTCCTTTTTCAATGTGAGTATAATGATTATGTTACCATATCTTCTTATGTTAAGGGAAATTATGAATTATATGATGTGGAACAACTTGAAGAATTTATTGCTTGGAAGGGTGCATTCGAAATTGCCTATTTGCTTGAAAGTATTGATGATGCACTTTATAAATATGAGATTTATGCTATACTTGAATACTGCTTTGATAATTACAACGATTGTAATTACTACATAATGGAATATCTTAATAAATGCTCTCAACCTAAAAAAGTAACTAATGCCTTGCAGGAACCTATGGAAGAAGAAACTGCTGAATATGGAAGCTCATTGGATGAAAAAGAGGAGGAGAGTGATGATCAAGAGGAGGAAGAACGGAGCTACCCATTTCTACCTCCCAATGATAGTAACTCTTTAACTCATACATTATTTGATTAAATTCATACTTTCTACACTTATGACCTTGATACTACTATGAATGAAACTTGTGAGAATGATATTGCTACTGTTATTTATGTTAATCCAAGCTACTTGGATAAATCTTCTGATAATGCTCTTGATGATGGTCCTATGTTACTTGATGTTATGAATTATAAGGCTACTGAAAATAGGATTGCTATAATGTGCCCTATACCTTTTATGATTGCTCAATCATCTTGCTTTGCTATTGCTAAAAGTGGGAAAAAGAGGAGCTGATTTTAAATTTTGATCCCACTATTTTTTAGCTTGATATGAATTGTGTGCTTTTAGACCATGACAAACATGATTTATGTGATAATTATATTGTTGAGTTTGTTCATGATGCTACTGAAAATTATTACGATAGAGGAAAATATGGTTGTAGGAATTTTCGTGTTACTAAAACACCTCTCTTTTTGTCGAAAGTTTGGAAGTTGCTCTTGTTCTACCTTCCCATGATTTCTAGTTTGAGCTTCTTTAATTTATTTCTTTACAAGATTCTTATGCATAGGAAGTGGGTTGGACTTAAATTTGTGTTACATTTTCTCACTATTCTCTCTTTTGATTCAATTCATATTTCTTATGTGAGCATCCACGTGATTCCACTTTTATGTGCCTAGCTGAAAGGCGTTAAAGAAAAACGCTACCAGGAGACAACCCGTTTTGTTTCTCCGTTTTCAACCTGTTTTCCGTCATTTCTTTTTGTTTTATTTGCACCTGGGTGTTGTATATTTCCTTAGCAACCCCGTTGTATCTTTTCTTTTGTGTCTTTGTTGAGCCAAGTAAAGCCTCTAGTGGAAAGTGGAGACTATATTTCGGATTTCTGCGCAGGAAACAGATTTCTGATGTCCACTGTTAAATTCGTATAAAATCACAGAAAATTCAAAATGACCTGAGTTTTTTTGTGCGTCATCCTCGGCTATATACGCAATTTTTCTTAGTCAAACACTTTTTTATTTGAGCAACAGAAGATTTTCTAAAAAAATCATCTTTACCTGTTGTCCTCTTTTGACAGATTTCTGCCAATAATTGCATTTGCATCTTAATCTCTTTCTTTTGGTGTTCTTTTGAGAAAAAGGAGTTTTAAAAGAAGTTGTGTAAGTAGATAATGTGTTTATGAGTGTTAGGCTTGTGTTGAAACTGAACCATGTGAATTTATTATTTTGATTGCACTAACGTTGCTAATGAAGATTGTGAGAAGTTTGGTGTGAAGGAAGTTTTCAAGGGTCAAGAGAAGACGATGATATGATGTGATCAAGAAGAGTAAAAAGCCTAAGATTGGGGATGCTCCGGTGGTACATCCCATATAATTCCAAGAAGACTCGAGCGTCTAAGCTTGGGGATGCCCAAGGCATCCCCTTCTTCATCGACAAATTATAGGTCACTTCTAGTGAAACTATATTTTTATTCGGTCACATCTTATGTGCTTTACTTGGAGAGTCTTTTATTTTTGATTTGAGTTTGCTTTTATTTTTGCAATAAGCTTGGTTGGACCCCAGCATTCTTTTATTGGAGAGTGACATGCTCCGCTTTTTCATGGGAATACTTTGTATTCTTAATCTTTGTCTTGCTGCTGCATTTATTTAGCTCCTGTTTTGCATGCATCTATTATCTAAGAGTTGTTAGTTTTAGTAGTGTTATGTGAGTGCTCTCATGTTTGCTTGCTGTATCATGAAGAGTATTTTTGTTAAAACATATCTTGTATGGTGCTTGTTGGAAAAAGAAACTGCTGCTTGAAGTAGAATTTTTAATGGTGCAAGTAGAAGCTTGTATAGATTGTGTCTGGAACTTTTTCATATCATGCTAGATGTTATTTTAGTTTTAAAGACTTGTGGTTATTGAGTAGCATGATTAGCCTCAAATAGCTGAGAGTGTTTAATGTGCCATTGAAAGACTCATGATTTGTTCTTGTCATATTAAAGCATAAATTTATGGTATTCTCTTTTGAATGTTTTATTTGGTTGACTTGGCGCATGCTCACACCATGTTTATGACTATAAACCAGTCACTAATAGCCTCTATGATCATTTAGTTTTTGAACTTATGATACCGCTTATGCTTTGATTAATGATGTTTATGTCGCTATGCATGATTATGGCTCTTATGCTCTCTTGATTTGTCGAGCCCAGTCTTTTGCTAGCCTCCACTTGTAATGAGTATGGAATTCTACTCGTGCATTCAACTCCCTAAAATCAATTTTTCCCATTGTGTCCACCATACCTACCTACATGTGGTATTTAACTGCCACTCTAAGTAAATTTCTCATGTGTTACCTTTAAAACCTTCAAAAATTGCTCCTGCTTTGTGTTCCTGTTTTTGCTCATGGGGACTTAAATAGAGAATCTTTATCTCACTTGTTGATTGGATTTCACACCCTAGAATAGTGGCTTCATCCGCTTATCCAATTGATAGAAGAGCTGGCAGCGGGGTGCCCAGCCCCAAATTAATACACACAAAATCTCTTCACTATTTTTGCCCCTGATTTATCAGTTAAAGCATAATTGTGTAAACAAAAGAGAAAGAGGGATGACCTTCTCTACCAGTTGCGTCATTCATATGGGAGCCTCTCTTGTGAAATCTAGTTGGCTTGTGACATACTGTATTTTCTGTTTACCATTCGTTGACATTAGCATACATCTCCAAAATATAGACACTCGGTGTCAAACTTTTAATACCTCTATTTAATAAAAATAAAAGCTCTAGCACATGAGTGATCCCTGCTTCCCTCTGCGAAGGTCCTTTCTTTTACTTTTATGTTGAGTCTCCATCTTCTAACTTTATGCATAGTTGAGAGAGCATTTTTGCCATTTTGAGTTTTATGTGCATTTGTCCCAGAAACATTGTTAATTGATTCATGATGTGTTATTGCTTGTTCTCAAATTATTTGTTCTAGTCTTCCTCATGAACTTTGAAGGTGTCCTGGCATTTATGTTTTGTCCCACTCTTAAGGACTAGAGAAATACCACCTTGCCATGCTTTCTCTATACTTTAAAAAAACGTATATCTTTCTTTGCATTGTTATTCATGATCTTTTATTTGAGATACTTCTCATGATGCAAAGTGGTTGCTATGCTTTATTATTAAATTTCTATTTATCATGTGTGTGATAAAGTTCTATGATCTCAACTTACAGATGCTTTTACATTTTTTATGATCAAGATTGTGTGGTAGCATGTCACCGCAGAAATTATTTTGTTTATCGTTTACCTACTCGAGGACGAGTAGGAACTAACCTTGGGGATGCTTGATACGTCTCCATCGTATCTATAATTTGTGATGTTCCATGATGATATTATGCCAATTGCTACATTTTTTCTCCCTTCTTTATGTCATTTTTATCGATTATCCGGACTAACCTATTGACAAGATGCCACAGAGCCAGTTCCTTGTTTTCTGCTGTTTTTCGTTTCAGAAAAGTTGTTCTGGAAATATTCTCGGAATTGTAAAATTCGAAGCCCGGAAGTCTTACAATTCCTGAAGGTTCCACGGAGTCCCAAAGAGACCCGGAGGGGGGGCCTCAGGGGGGCCACATCATAGGGTGGCGCCCTCCCCCTTGGCCGCGCTAGGGGGTGGTGTGGGGCCCCAGGGCTCCACCTCCTTTGCCCTTTCGCCTATTTATTCCCCTCCAAAGTAAAATCCTAGGAACCTGGTAAAAATCCCCAAAAAGTTCCGCAGTCGTTGTTGTCGTCAACCCTAGATCAGGGGGTTCTGAAGCTGTCTCCCGACACCCTACCGGAGAGGAGATCATCACCGGAGGCCTCTTCATCACCATGCATGCCTCCGGAGTGATGCGTGAGTAGTTCATCCTTGGACTACGGGTCCATAGCAGTAGCTAGATGGTTGTCTTCTCCTCCTATGCCTCAATGTTTAGATCTCGTGAGCTTCCTAACATGATCGAGATTGTTCTTATGTAATTCTATGTGTTGTGTTTGCTGGGATCCGATGAATATTGAACTTATGCCAAGTTGATTATAGTCTTTATTGCATATGTTATTTGTGATCTTGCATGCTTTCCGTTGCTAGTGGTTGCTCTTGCCAAGTAGTTGCTAGTGACTCCAAGAGGGAGTATTTATACTCGATAGTTGGGTTCATGCCTCCTTTTCACCTGTGCTCGAGTGACAGAAACGTGACGGGGGAGGATGTGTTGTTGCCACTAGGGAGAAAACAGCGGTGTGAGTCCCCGCGTGCACAATCATACTTACATTATAGACATTGCTTAATGCGATTATCTGTTGTTTGCAACTTAATACCTAAGGGGGTTTGGATTATAACATGAGGGTGGATTATTAGTCATAGATGCAGTTGGCTTACGGTCTATGTATATTGTTGTAATGTCCGCACTAAATATCATAGTAGTCATCATGTCATGAATGTGCACTACGGTGCAACCTCTATTTGTCAATTGCCTAGCTATAATTTGTTCACCCGGCATGGCTATCTTTTATGGAGAGACACCACTAGTGAACCTATGAACCCCGGTCCATTTTCCTACACTATTAAACAAACCACTACAATTTCCTGTTTTCTTTACTTACTGCAAGCATACACCATTTTCCACACTATATGTCTAATCTTTGTTTTCAGCAAGACCGGTGAGATTGACAATCTCACTGTACCGTTGGGACAAAGTATTTTGGTTGTGTTGTGTGCAGGTTCCGCGTTGTTGCTCACACCGGTGAGCGCCATCACCACCGTCAGTGGCATCAACCTTTCGAAGATCCTCTTTCTCCTACTGGATTGATAACCTTGGTTCTTAACTGAGGGGAATTCTTACCGCTGCACTCATCACACCCTCCTCTTGGGGTTCCCAACACACCATCCAAGGATCAAGAATTTATGGCGCCGTTGCCGGGGACTTAATCATCATCAAGAAGTCTCCCGTCAAGGCACCGTCAACGTTTGCATCAATGCCCAGAAAAGGCCCCATTGGTCTTAAAACACCGAAAGACCCCAGGATCTAGAAGGGGGCCAGGAGAGGGGCCAGGAGGGGGCCACACCACCCCCTGGCGCCCCCCTAGGCCGCGCCACCTGGTGGTGTGGGCCACCTAGGCACCCCCCTCGGACTCCCCTTTCGACTACATATCTCCTTCAACCCTAAAACGCGAGGGGGTTCGTCATATTCACAGAAACACAACAGAGTGTCGCCACCACCCCGAACCTCGATTCAGAGATCAGAAGTTCCTGTTCTGGCGCCCTGCCGGGACGGGGATTCGAAGGAGATCATTGCCATCGACATCGCCACTCCTTCTCCATCAACCATCCATGTTTCCCCGTCCATGTGTGAGTAAACACCGCTGTAGGCTGAGAGGGGTGGAAGGGATTGGATGATATTGATCATGTAATGATGCCAGATTGTTAGGGCATAGTGCCTACTATCCATTGTTAGTGTTTTCTACCGTTGTTGCAACTTGTTATGCTTAATGCTTGTCACTAGGGATCGAGTGTCATGATTTCAGATCTGAACATGCGATTGTTTCATGAGTATAATATTGTTTCTTGATCATACGTGCAAGTTTTTTTACACACATCGTTGTCCGGAACCCGAGGCCCCAAAGTGACAGAAATTAGGACAACCGGAGGGGATGGCTGTGATGTAAGGATCACATGTGTTCACAGAGTGTTAATGCTTTGCTACGGTGCTTTATTAAAAGGAGCACCTTAATTACCAGTAGTTTCCCTAGATGCCCCGCTGCAACGGGCTGGTAGGACAAAGATGTTGTGCAAGTTTCTCATTGCGAGCACGTATGACTATATTGGAGCACATGCCTATGGTTTGCCTACATGTTTGATGATTTATTATTATTATCTGCAATGCCCACGTTATTATTATTACATGACCTATGTTATCCATGCAACGCCCATCCAATCATTCCCTCTATGCCTATGGTACTTCCCATCCTGCTGTTTTCCATGATTGCTATTGTTGTTACTATTTTACTACTGCTGTTATTTTATTTCTACTCCTGCTATAAAACTGTTACCACTGACAAATTATTGCGAGCAAGTTTACTTTCAGGTGCAGCTGAATTGACAACTCAGTTGTTAAGGCATATAAATATTCTTTGGCTCCCCTTGTGCCGAATAAATAAATTTGGGTTTTACTTCCCTCGAAGACTGTTGCGATCCCCTATACTTGTGGGTCATCAGGGACCATGAGGTGGCGCCCCCTGTAGTATGCTGAGGAGGAACCCTCCTCCTGATATGTGCTCTGAGGATGCACCAATGTACTGCATGTTGTGGTCCTCGGTAGTCGCGTCTCGCCTCTCCTGCTGCCGGAAAAACTCTGTAGTGCTCAGATGCTCGTCGACCTTGTAAGGACCCCAAAACCACTGTTTAAGGATCTCCAATATGCATACATTCAAGATCCAAGATCACGCCAGTCGTGAACAACATATCAAGTTGGCATTCAGATACAACATCCATTACACGTTTACAACAAGACTTACACAAGGAACATGGTCACATGACCAAGTCTAACACAACTGCCACACAGGACAAACACACAACACACACAGCGGAAGACAAAACACACGCAACGTAGTAGAGCCCAAGTCACACCTTAACCTAGAGGCTGCTGATCGGGAGACGATCCTAGTTCGCAAAGCCATCAGCGCAGTACTCCTCCTTGTAGATCTCCTCTTGGGGATCCTCCTCAAAGTATGGCAAGTAAATACCAGGGACGAAACCAATGTGAGTACGTTTGAATGTACTCAGCAAGACACCCATCATGTAGCTTACAAATGCAAGTATGATCATATGGTGGAGTAGGTAGGCTATACATAGGGTTCACTACCCATGATATATGAAAGATATATCATAGTTGATTTTGAAAATCTCTATATCTTTGTTGAAGAATATACTTCAAAAAAATAGTTTTCTTTCTCTTGTAGATATCACATGTACAAGAGGTTTTGTAAAAACTTTGGTAAACGAGAGTTTTCTCTTTGCAAAACTTCTTGGAATCACTTCGAGTTTTTGTTCAGAAAAGAAAGATTTTCTTTGCAAAACTTCTTGTGAAACAACTTCTGGCTTTTCTTCATCCGTACCCCATTGGTACAAAGTTCCTTATTTCAACACTTCACAAGTTCCAACTCCTTTTCAAACTCCATTTTGAAAACATTGACACAATGCTAGCTACATGGCCATTCAACTGTTCATATCCAAGGACGTGGCTATTCAGAATAATTTTACTCTACAAAGGTGTACACATAACACAAGATCCAGAACATCCACCGTGAACAACCACGGACTGTAACAACAGTACGTAAACATCAGATAACTGGTCCTAACCATCCATTATGTTCAAACTAGTATATGACTATCTCTTCAGTTGGGTGTAATCTCCCCGGCTCCAGGTCCCACCCCGCCACGGCAGGAGACCCAACTATCGCATCCAGAGGGAAAATTAATCCCACACTTTATATGCCTCGTGTTTCATGACTTGGCGGTATTTCGGTTCGAGGGAAGTCATACCCCTTATAGAAAATTGAGATAGAGCACACACTAACAAGAACAAGTTTCAAATTAAGCCCCGTGCCCATGTTGGGGTAGAGTGGCAGTACGATAAAGGTTGTCTAGCGATGACTAGGTTATGTGTCATTTTTGTAAAAACACCTTTTTCCCAAAAATGACCACTTCAACATTCCTCCGGTGGATAAGGCCTCGCCTTCCCACCAGGTTTTGCAAAAACATAAGTTTAAGGTGTCCACTTAGGGACTTATACTTTTGGTGGTAATAAATACCATATGGTGGCTATGGGCTTGGTAACACCAAGTATCAACTACTGGCAAAATAATAATATAATACTAATAGAAGTAGTATTCACTCAAAAATAGTTTTTTGTGAGTCAAAGTTTTGTAAGACTTTCAGAAATAAAACATGCATGGTAGATAATGATAAGGGTAGTAACAGCAAGCATCAGGATGGCTTTCCTTAAAACTCTTTAGTCTCTGGCCTTGAAGCAGCTTGAACTTGACACACAGCTCTACAACTCCTTCTTCTCCTTCTTCGTTTTCTAACATCGTAGAAAGAAATAAAGATACACACTCAGAACCAAACGGGCAATCAATAAAACAAAACAACAATTACAACAAACGAACTTATACGAGCACAATCACTCAAAAAGTTATCGAGAAAACTTTCTCACAAACTCTCAGGGTACAAAACTATCGCCAGATAAACATACGGTTGAAAAACCATATTCCACATCATAAACATCATAGGTGGAGTGGGTGTACCACTCTCATACTGAGACCTTTAAAAAGCTAAAAATATAGCTTGTGGTCACAAGGGCAAGACTACTAAGGTACTAACAATCATTCAAAGCAATACCCTGTGGCAGTGGGTATTAACAACAACACAAGCAATCATCACCAAACAAGTTACCACTAATCCTATAGAATTAATAACAAGGTACTACTAAACACAACCATAACATAAGTACAATACTCATGCTAATGTAAACACCCATACAATTCCAAACAGCAAGCAAACAAACCATAGATGAATAAGCTAGTTACTAACTATGCTTATGTCTACACAAAAGCTAAGGAATCACTCAATCCTAAATATAACCAAACAAAGCAGTGGATTAACCAATGGTAACAAGTAATAAAACACACTCTAAAACATAATAATAACAAGGTATAACAAAACTAGAGCATAGCATAATAACAGGAGTCCACTAATAGCATACTAGTATGAAAATCTACACAAGCATGCTATAAGGAATAAAGTATTCTACAACCAAAACAACTAGCAACCACAATATCTATGCCACAATAACATAAGTGAAAACATCCTAAACATGCTAGGATAATCATACACTCATAAAAATAGAAGAACAACAATAATGGAGCAAACTCAATATCTAGTGGTACACTAATGCAACACTAGAGAAGCAAACAACACTACAAGGATGCAATTTCCTAAACAAGCAACACATGAATATAAATACCTACTAACAGAACATACACCTTACACATGCTAGTAAGCAAATATACTAAAATAATTCTATGAAAACAACAACTTAGCAAGAATCCCTCAACCTAATAAATCATGCTTTTCTAATCAATCAAATAACAAGCAATCAAAGTACAAGCTATACAACCAGTAGCTATGCACTCAACACAAGCTCGATCAAACACTTCCTAGAATTAAAATACTCAAGGAAATCTATCCACACATACTCTACCAATTACTAGGAAACTAATTCTATTTGCAAACAACACTCCAATTAAGCAAAACAATAGCCAAGCACTTCTTAACATGATATTCCCAAGGGAACCTTATGTCAGCAAATGCACCACCACTAAACATACTAGGAGTCACAAAGTATTACTATCACTTCAACATAACAAGTAGTGCAATCAATTATTTTCCTTGGTGGAAAATACTAAACACACATATAGAAATATATGATAATAGCAAACAAGTGCATAGTAGGGAATTTGTATTTCCAACCAAAATGCAGTGGGACCAGTGGGTTATGGGCCCACTAATACCAAGGCATTTAGAGGTAACAAAGCCTCTGGTCACTCTTGACAAAGAATGTAATGTACCAAACAATCACCACATCACTACTCATGCAAGTGAAAACAACTTAGTGAAACCAAACAACAAATGCTACACCTGCATTTCTATAAAATAAAGTAAAAGCTAACGGAGATGATAACATATAAACATCAGTACCAAAATGGTACTGGAATAATCATAACCATGCGAAAAACTTAGGTAACAAACATACAAAGCTAGCTCACAAAATCTATTTAATAATAACTCTAGAAAATAACAAAATGCTATTTCTATTTCCATTTGATTTCCAAACATGCACACACTTACTAATGTATTTGTACTGCAATAAAACAACCTAATAACTAGTAGCAACACATATACACATGCTAGGAAAACAAGTTTCAAACAATCAAACATTTAATCAAAAACAAATACACAAGTTTTAAATAAAACAGAAAAGCTGTTGTATCTAGAAATGCACACCAAAAATAATATAAAGCTCTAAAAATTAATACAATCTAGTACTCCCTCCGATCCATATTAATAGGTCCTCAAATGGATGTATCTAGCAATAAAACATGTCTAGATACATCCACTTGAGGACCTATTAATATGGATCGGAGGGAGTATTAGATATATCTAGTCATACACAAACTCATCCAATTGGATTCACATCAAAAATCATTTTTAAACTCCTTCTAAAAATCCTAGAAAAGCCTACTGGTCATTTACCCAATTGGATGGAATTTCCATTTGGTAACTCTCCTTGATGTGAGGTAAAGTGATAAGGATAGATATAGTCAATGGCTACTCACAACATTTTGGTTTGACCAAAATGGAGACACACACAAAAAGTTATGCCCCAAATGGTCTCATAGATACTATGTGGCAAAAAAATTACCATTACAAAAATAAAGTAGCAAACAAGGATCTACCACTTGGATGTGTTCTAGAAAAATTAAGTCTACTGCCATGAATTTTGTAGAATTTATTTTGCACTGGATCTATTTTTAACCAGCTCAAAGCAAACCTACAAGTTTCAGTAAAGATTTAAAAGAAAATAAAAACACACAGGCGGGCTGGGATTGCTTGCGCGCGGCCCATTTAGGCTCAACGCCGCCCAGCAGGGGCGCGCGCGCAGCCAAGCGCGGGAACAGGCGGATTTAACTGGGGCCGTTGATCAGAGGATCGAGTGCCCAAATTCATCTCCTTCCCCACTCCCTCTCTCTCATCGGGAACACGTCGGCAACGGGAATCTCCCTGTGTGCTCACCGTGGGGCTCGTGGAGGGGCGGTGTTGCTTCAAGGAGGTAGCAGGGATGCAGGGGAGTCAAGGCGCGTGGGGGTTGGCGTCGGGCGCGGCTCTAGGCGGTGGCGCGCGACAGAGCGCCCACGGCGGCGACCACGACGGTGGCGAGGTCCCTGCACGCATATGCACACGAGGAGGGGTTAGGGGTGGTCTAGGGATTACGGGGAGCTCATCGGAGGCGAGCACGAGAGGTGGGAGGGGTTGGAACAGGTGCACTACCTCGAGCCCGAGCATGGTGGCCGGCGGCGAGTTTCGTGCTCATGGGGCTTGCAGGAGGCTTGGGGATCATTCCTTTTGCTCGAGGCGAGAGTGGGGATGATGGGGGAGCTAGTGGCGAGAGGGACACGCACGGGGTGGCTTTATCTCGTGGCATTGAGGTCGATGGCATGGGGGCACTCTCGGGATCACAGGTTTGGGCTCGGGGCGCGCTCTGGGCATGCCCATGATGTGCCAGGGCATGGGTGAGTGTCAGAGAGTTAGAGGAGGTTGGGGGAAAGTCAATGGTGGATCTAGAGGGGTGGAATGGCCATGGCATGGCCACAGTTCCCACTGCAACAGTGTAGACAGGCAGTGCCCACTCCTCATTGCCTCCCTTATCTCTCACTCGATTTCTCCCTCCCCAAGTCTTCTAGAAGCAAGGTCAAGGCATCCAATGTTAGTCCACACATCCTAGAACCCAAATGGCAAGGTTGCACTTCCTGGTTTGAAAGAAAATCAAAGGAGACAAGTGTCAAACTTTTGTAAAAAATCAGTTTCAAATGGCAAGGTTGCACTTCCTGGTCTGAAAGAGAAATTTTCTAAGTGTTGGAAAACAGATAGAATGAGCAAAAAGTTCACAATGCTTTCAGAGGTCAAATGAATTCCAAATTTTGTTTTCAAAGTTGGAGTTTGTTAAACATGTTTTAAACTTTCAGAAAAATCTTTTGATTTTTTTTTGGAATAGTGTGAAAATGGGTACTTTTAGTTTTTCTCTGTTTTCTAAAAATGCCTTTTTTGTCTTATTTTTCTTCCACAAAAACATCAAGAAAATGATTGTTTTTCTTATTCCAAAATCCAAACCCAGCTTATGGATTTGTAGTCCATATAACAAGGAACAAATACAAGTCAAGAAAACACAAAATGGATTATTATAGCCTAGTGAAAACAAGTGTGTAAAACATGTACTTGGCTATATTTTTAGAGAGTAGTTTCTATAGAAAACTTAGAAGAAAACTTCCATAAATCATTTTGAAATTTTGTTTTCTTGGAGCCAAAAACGCTAAAGGTTTATTTCAAGACGAAAGCAAGCATGATCCAAGTCTTGGAATAAAAATCACTCAAGTACCATTAGGAAAACATCAGAGAAAACATAAAGGTGTTTTCAGAAAAATTATTTGTGTTGATTTTTTTAAAATGAAACAAAAATTGCATTTCATATATGATTCTTGTCACATACACAATGTTGGTTCAAGTAAACATGTTGTTGTAAAAAAAATTGTTGGCCCACATTTTGTCTCCTTGAACTACAGTACAAGGTTCCAAAAACAACTTTGATCATGCACACACCTCCTCCTTGGAGCGCGACCATGGTGACCTGTCAATCTCAAACAAAACAGGTCGCGGCAAAATAACTTTCCGATCATCTCCATCCATATATAAAACTCTATATACTAAGCGATCAGCAGTAGAGTGAGAAGTGACAAACTTATGAGACTTCATGGCAGCAAGGTTGTGTCTATAGGGAGCAATCAATTCATCATCATCAGCAATAGAAAATTCTAAATCAGTTGATATACGTGTAGCAATAATGCCCCCAAAAATAGGCCCCTTAGCAGCAAGGCGGCGTGCAACAAGTGCACCAAGGTTATACTTATTGCTATGGTTAAGCGCAGCATCAATGAAAGCAAGGTGGTAACCAGAAATGTTGCTAGTGTTCTCCCTACCAAGAATACTAGTAGCAATATAGTAAATAAATATCTAAGAGCAGGAAGTTGAATGTTCCTTATATTCCCACGCTAGGATGAGCGACCATCATCGTTGGTGATTTCTTGATAAAGCGCCATAAGATCCGCGGGTTTATTCTGAATCCTGCACGTTGTCCCGGTAGCGTTGATGCCTACAATGGCTCAAAAAGTCTCCAAGTACAAAGAAAAAGAACTACTATATAACTTGAAGGCAACAGTGGGACCAAAATGTGTGTTCTGAAATTTAAAACTCTCAACAAATGTTTTTGTGAGAGCAGCATACCGAGGACCTTCATCCTACATATAGTTGGTTAGACTAACTCTTTCAATAAGCATAAGAAAGCCATCTAATAGACCTGCACTTCTTAGAAATGTAATGCAAGGAAAGCTAGATGGATTAGCGATACCATCACCTCCCGCATCGTCAATACTCGGTGCAATAAGGTCTTCATTATACAATGTCCTCACTGAAGTGGATGAGCGTGAGGTACTTGTCCTCCTAGGAGCAACACTCCTAAATATCTCTCCAAAATTATGACTATCCATCTATGGAAATTTTCAACAATCATTACAAAAATTAATTTCAAGCAACTATAAGGTGGAAACTACTATATGGACTTATAGGAGAGCTAAACATGCATCAAAACAACATTATTTCTAATCAAATCAAGCATGCAAACTCACATAATCTGTCACCTACAGTACCAAAATACTGAAGAAATACTCCACTAAACAAAATTCTACTTGGATAATCGGAGGACTCACATACCGGAGAGCAAATACACCAAATTTCAGCACAAAAGATGGTCTGAGCAAAGAGATCGAAAAATTTCGAGGAAGAACAGCAAGAACTCGGGTTCCAGGAAATGTGTTGAGTTTGGGAGGTGAGAGAGGGAACTTTGGCAGGGGAGAGAGTTAGTGGGGGGCAGGGAGCCCCACACCATGTGCTGGCGCCACTAGGGGGCTGGCCGCGCCACCCCATGGTGTGCCTGTCTGGTGGGTCCCCCTAGGGCCTCTTAGGTGGCTCTCTGCCTCATGTTTGACATAAAAAATTATTATAATTTTTCTGGAATTTTTTGAGAAACTTTATTTTTGAGGTATTTCCATAATTTTAATAATTAATAAAAATCACAAAAACAAAAGTGAAAAGGTGGAAAACAAAACCAAAACCATCACTACAGAGGTTCTATGACACTCTAATGGAAAATTATCCAAACAAAACAAAGCTGGTAGTGGTGATAACAAAAGTAAACATGGTGAAAACATAGTGAAACATTGTCCTCTTCATTCAAAATCATTTTGTTAACAAGGGTGATCAAGTCTTGTTACCTAAACAATTTTCATATGAAGCAAAACTTTGCTAGTCACTAAATAATTATGTTACCTCAACCTTGATAGACATAGTCCCAATCATAATAATTTCATATTCGTTTGGTGGTACTGGAATGGTACACTAAAATTCTCCAATCTTGATGGTCTCAATATTTTCAATTGAATTTAAACCATATCTTCTATCGATCTTCTCGGGAAAATAAACAGTATACTCTTTATCATTAATATTAAAAGTTACTTTTCCTTGATTGCAATCAATAACAGCCCCTGCAGTATTAAGAAAAGGTCTCCCAAGAATAATAGACATATTATCATCTTCATGCATTTCCAACACAACAAAGTTATTTAATATCAAACAATTAGTAGCAACTTGAACAGGAACATTCTCACATATACCAATAGGAATAGTAGTGGACTTATTAGCCATTTGCAAAGATATATCAGTGTGTATCAATTTTTCAAGAGAGAGTCTCTTATAATGAGAGAAAGGCATAACACTAACTCCAGCTCCCAAGTCACATAAAGAAGTTCTAACATAATTATTTTTAATAGAACAAGGGATAGTAGGAATACCAGGATCTCCAAGATTCTTTGGAACCTTGCCATTGAAAGAGTAATTAGCAAGCATAGTGGAAATTTCCTCATTAGGAATTTTCCTTTTGTTGGAGACAATATCTTTCATATATTTAGAATAAGGAGGCAGTTTAATAGCATGAGTCAAAGGGATTTGCAAAAACAGAGGTTTCATCCATTCACAAAACTTGTTATAATGTTCTTCTTCCTTTGATTTGTGTTTCTTATTAGGAAAAGGCATTGCCTTTTGTACCTAAGGCTCTCTTTCATTACCATGTTTATTGGCAATGAAATCCTCCTTAGCATAGTTTGAAGTTTTAGTTTGCTTTTCAGGTTCAGCTATAGGTTCTTCTTTGTCAGAAGCATCACTTTTATCATTACCACTTTCAGTTTCAGCATCAGAAATAGATATACCATTAAGATCTTTAGCGGGTTTAGGAGATTATATAACATTTTTATGTCTCTTCTTCTTTTTCTTAGAAGGAGAACTATTGTTTTTAGGTTGCTGAGAATCTTGTTCAATTGTTTTAGGATGTCCTTCAGGATACCAGGGGTCCTGAGTAGAAACACCACTTCTAGTAATTATTTCACAAACATGTTTATCTCTAGAAGCCTTAGCTAGCATATATTTTTGCACTTTAGTAAGTTGATCAATTTGATTTTGAACCATTTGAAAATGTTTAACAAGCATTTTAACATCATTAGAGGTTCTTTCAATAATACCATGCAAATTATCAATATCTCTAGAGTTTTCCATAAGGTGATTTTGCATTCTCCTATTAAAGTTTTCTTTCTTAACAACATAATTACCAAATTCATCTAAGCATTGATCAGGTGGTTTAGAGTAAGTAATATCTCTATTATCAAAGTATTGGAGAGAGTGTACCTCAACAGTTGATGGATGAGGAATAGGCTTACATAATTCTTCTATAGGAGGTAAATTCTTCACATCTTCAGATTTAATACCCCTCTCTTTAAGAGATCTATTGGCTTCCTTCATTACTTCATAATTTAATTCAATCATCCCTCTCTTCTTGGGTGTTGGTATTGGTGTTCGCTCTGGTGTAGGTGTAGGATCAGGTATAGGTGTAGGCTCAGGTATATTCCAATCATCATTATTTTTGGCTATTTTATCCATTAATTCCTCAGCTTCTTTTGGAGTTCTTTTCCTGAAAACACAACCAACACAACTATCCAGGTAGGTCCTAGATTCAATAGTTAGTCCATTATAAAATATATCCAGGAGCTCATTTGTAGGCAGTGGATATCCAGGGCTGGCTCTTATCAAAGTACAAAACCTTGTCCAAGATTCAGGCAATTTTTCTCCTTCAATTTGCTCAAAGTTAAAGATATCCTGCACAACAACATGTTGGGCACTAGCAGAAAATATTTTTTAAAGAAAGCATTAACCAAAACCATAGGATCAGCAATACACCCAGGTGACAGATTCTTAAACCAAATTTTAGCTTCATGTTTCAATGAGAAAGGGAAGATCTTGGTAACAAAATAAGTACGCAGCTTAGTATCATCAGAAAATAAACTACTCAAAGATGAAAGCGCATTTATGTGTTCCATAGAACTTTTACTTTCAGTTCCACAAAAAGGTTCCTTCTCAACAATAGATATATACAATAAATCTAAAGAGAAATCATAATCCTTGTCTATAATGTGTATGGGAGATGTGGCAAACTTAGCATCAAGAGAAGATTTATATTTCACAGCATGTCTTGCAAGAAGACTCTTAAGAGCACTTGCACCAGTAGTAGCACAAGCTTCTTCAAAAATTCATCATTAAGTTCAATATAGGTTTCATCAAGATCATCAATAAGCTCACTTGAATTAACATGTGTACAAATATTTTCAACAGAAATTTCAGCATTTTTAATTTGTTTGGATTTAGCAATAGTAGCATCTAGGAAAAGACCTAGAGAACCAGTATCATCAAGCACAATAGAAGCACCATCAAAAGTGAAACATTCTCAGACTCAACAGAAGTAACATTACGTGTAGCATGTGGTGGAGTAAGAAGCTTACTCATAACAGGCGGTGAATCAAGAGCAACAGAGGTGTTCAGAGTTGTACCTCTTCTTGTAGTGGATGGTAATATAGGAACTTTTCCGTCACGAGTCTTGCCCATGATGAATGGCTTGCAGCAAATAATATCACAATAAAGTGAGCAAATAAATAAAGCTATGCTCCCCGGCAACGGCGCCAGAAAATAGTCTTAATGACCCACAAGTATAGGGGATCGCAACAGTCTTCGAGGGAAGTAAAACCGAAATCTATTGATTCGACACAAGGGGATCCAAAGAATATTTATATGCCTTAACAACTGAGTTGTCAATTCATCTGCACCTGAAAGTAGACTTGCTCGCAACAATTTATGAGTGGTAACAGTTTTATAGAAGCAGTAGAACTAAAATAACAACAGTAGTAAAATATCAACAATAGTAGCAATCACGGAAAACAATCGTATGGGAGGTACCGTAGGCATAGAGCGAATGGATAGATGGGCGTTGCATGGATAAAACATAGGTCATGTAATAATCTAACACGGGCATTGTAGATAATAATAAAGCATCAAACATGTAGGCAAACCATAGGCATGTGCTCCAATATAGTCATACGTGCTCGCAATGAGAAACTTGCACGACATCTTTTGTCCTACCAGCCCGTGGCAGTGGGGCCTCTAGGGAAACTACTGGTAATTAAGGTGCTCCTTTTAATAAAGCACCAGAGCAAAGCATTAACACTCCATGAACACATGTGATCCTCACATCACAACCATCCCCTCCGGTTGTCCCAATTTCTGTCACTTTGGGGCCTCGGGTTTCGTACAATGACATGTGTAAAACAACTAGCAGATATGATCAAGAAATAACATTATACTCATGAAACAATAACATGTTCAGATCTTAAATCATGGCACTCGGGCCCTAGTGACAAGCATTAAGCATAACAGGTTGCAACAACGGTAGAAAACACTAACAATGGATGGTAGGCACTATGCCCTAATAATCTAGCATTATTACATAATCAATATCATCCAATCCCTTCCATCCCTCTCAGCCTACAACGGTGTTTACTCACACATGGACGAGGGAAACATGGATGGTTGATGGAGAAGAGGTGGCGGTGTCGATGGCGATGATCTCCTTCGAATCCCCGTCCCGGCAGGGCACTAGAACAGGAACTTCTGATCCCTGAATCGAGGTTCGGGGTGGCAGTGATGCTCTATTGTGTTTCTGTGGAATATGAAGAACCCCCTCGTGTTATAGGTTTATGGGGGCATATGTAGTCGAAAGGGGAGTCCGAGGGGGTCCGAGGGGGTCCAGGGGTGTCCCACACCACTAGGCGGCGCGACCAAGGGGGGGCGCGCCGGGGGTGGTGTGGCCCCCTCCTGGCTCCTCTCCTGCCCCCCTTATGGCTCCCGATGTCTTTTGGTGTTCTAGGACTAATGGGATCTTTTCTAGGCATTTTCTCGAAAGTTGATTTTTCTGCACAAAAAATGAGACACCAAGGTAATTCTGCTGAAAATAGCGTTAGTCCGTGTTAGTGGTATCCAAAACTCACAAGTTTAGAAGAAAACGATAAGAAAGTGTTCGGAAAAGGAGATACGTTTTGGACGTATCAGCGCTAGAAAAGAGCTTGATGTCGTGAGATCACACATTCGTTGGGAGACCCCAAGAGAAAGGTATGATGTAGCATAGAAGTATTTTCTCCCAGTTATGGAACCTGGGTTTGATACGTCCAAAACGTATCTCCTTTTCCGAACACTTTTCTTATTGTTTTCCTCTAAACTTGTGAGTTTTGGATACCACTAACACGGACTAACGTTGTCTTCAGCGGAATTACCTTGGTGTCTCGTTTTTGTGCAGAGAAAAACTTTCGGGAAATTGCCCAGAAAAGATCCCATTGAGCTCAGAACACCAAAAGACCCCGGGAGACAGAAGGAGTCCTGGAGAGGGGCCAGGAGGGGGCCACACCACCCCCTAGCGCGCCCCCCCTTGGCCGCGCCGCCAGGTGGTGTGGGACACCCAGGCATCCCCTCAGGCTCCTCTTTCGACTACTTATGCCCCGTATCCTGAAAACCGAGCGGGGTTCGTCATATTCCACATAAACACAACAGAGCGCCGCCGCCACCTCGAAACTCGATTCGGGGATAAGAAGTTCCTGTTCTGGCGCCCTGCCTGGACGGGGATTCGAAGGAGATCGTCGCCATCGACACCGCCACCTCTTCTCCATCAACCATCCATGATCCCCCCCGTCAATGTGTGAGTAAACACCGCTATAGGCTGAGAGGATGGAAGGGATTGGATGAGATAGATCATGTAATAATGCCAGATTGTTAGGTCATAGCGCCTAGTATCCCTTGTTAGTGTTTTCTACCGTTGTTGCAACTTTTTATGCTTAATGCTTGTCACTTTGGGCCCAAGTTCCATGATCTCAGATCTGAACATGTTATTGTTTCATGAGTACAATTATGTTTCTTGATCATATATGAAAGTTTTTTACACATGTCATTGTCCGGAACCCGAGGCCCCAAAGTGACAGAAATTGGGACAACCGGAGGGGATGGTTGTGATGTGCGTATCACGTGTGTTCATGGAGTGTTAATGCTTTGCTCCGGTGCTTTATTAAAAGGAGCACATTAATTACCATTAGTTTCCCTAGTGGCCCCGGTGCCACGGGCTGGTAGGACAAAAGATGTTGTGCAAGTTTCTCATTGCGAGCATGTATGACTATATTGGAACACATGCCTATGGTTTGCCTAGAAGTTGGATGCTTTATTATTATTATCTGCAATGCCCATGTTTAGATTATTACATGACCTATGTTATCCATGAAACGCCCGTTCATCCGTTCCCTCTATGCCTACAGTACTCCCGTCCTGCTGTTATCCGCGATTGCTACTGTTGTTACTGTTTTACTATTGTTGTTATTTTATTTCTACTGCTACTATAAAACTGTTACCACTGATAAATTGTTGCGAGCAAGTCTAGTTTCAGGTGCATCTGAATTGACAACTCAGTTGTTAAGGCATATAAATATTATTTGGCTCCCTTGTGTTGAATCAATAAATTTGGGTTTTACTTCCCTCGAAGACTGTTGCGATCCCCCTATACTTGTGGGTCATCAAGATTATTTTCTGACGCCATTGCCAGGCAGCATAGATTTATTTATTTGCTCACTTGATCGTGATATTGTTTGTTGCAAGCCTTTCATCATGGGAAAGTATCGTGATGGAAAATTTCCTATATTGCCATCCACTTCAAGAAGAGGTACGACTCTAAACACCTCTGTTGCTCTTGATTCACCGTCTGTTATGAGTAAGCTTCTTACTCCACCACATGCCACACGTACTGTTACTTCCGCTGAGTCTAAAAATGGTTCTGATACTTTTGATGATGCTTCTACCGTTCTTGATGATACTTGTTCTCTAGGTCCTTTCCTATATGCTACTATTGCTACATCCAAACAAATTGAAAATGCTGAAATTTCTATTGAAAATGCTAGTACACCTGCTAATTCACCTGAGCCTTTTGATGATCTTGATGAAACCTATATTTAACTTAATGATGATTTTATTGAAGAAGCTCGTGGTACTATTGGTGCAAGTGATCTTAAGATTCTTCTTGCAAGACATGCTGTGAAATATAAATCTTCTCTTGATGCTAAGTTTGCCACATCTCCCATACACATTAGAGACAAGGATTATGATTTCTCTTTAGATTTATCTTATATATCTATTGTTGAGAAGGAACCTTTTTGTGTAACTGAAAGTAAAAGTGCTATGGAACACATGAATGAGATTTAATCTTTGAGTAGTTTATTTTCTGATGATACCAAATTGTGTACTTATTTTGTTACCAAGATCTTCCCTTTCTCATTGAAAGATGAAGCTAAAACTTGGTTAAACAATCTGTCACCTGGATCTATTACTAATCCTATGGATTTGGTTAATGCTTTCTTTCAAAAATATTTTCCTGCTAGTGCCCAACATGCTGTTGTGCACGATATCTTGAACTTTGAGCAAATTGAAGGAGAAAAATTGTGTGAATCTTGGACAAGGTTTTGTTCTTTGATAAGAGCTAGCCCTGGATATCCATTACCTAAAAATGATCTCCTAGGTATATTTTATAATGGACTAACTGTTGAATCTAGGACATGCCTGGATAGCCGTGCTGGCTGTGTTTTCAGGAAAAGAACTCCAGAAGAAGCTGAGGAATTAATGTCTAAAATAGCAAAAAATAATGATATTGGAATATAACTGAGCCTACACCTACACCAGATCCAACATCAACACCAACACCCAAGAATAGACGGATGATTGAATTAAATGATGAAGTGATGAAGGAAGCCAAAAAATCTCTTAAAGAGCGGGGTATTAAATCTGAAGATGTGAAGAATTTACCTCCTATAGAAGAATTATGCAATCCTATTCCTCATCCATCAACAGTTGAGGTACACTCTCTCCAATACTTTGATAATAGAGATATTCCCTATTCTAAACCACCTGATCAATGCTTATATGAATTTGATAAATATGTTATTAAACAAGACAACTTTAATAGGAGAGTGCAAAATCACATTATAGAAAACTCTAGAGATATTGATAATTTGCATGGTATTATTGAGAGAACCTCTAATGATGTTAAAATGCTTGTTAAACATTTTCAAGTGGTTCAAACTCAAATTGATCAACTTACTAAAGTGTAAAAATATATGCTAGCTAATGATTCTAGAGACAAACATGTTTGTGAAATAATTACCAGAAGTGGTGTTTCTACTTAGGACCCCTTGTATCCTGAAGGACATCCTAAAAGAATTGAACAGGATTCTTAGCAACCTAAAAAATAATAGTTCTCCTTCTAAGAAAAAGAAGAAGAGACATAAAAATGTTGTAGAATCTCCTGAACCTGCTAAAGACCCTAATAGTATATCTATTTCTGATGCTGAAACTGAAAGTGGTAATGATAAAGTGATGCTTCTGATAAAGAATAAACTGTAGTTGAACCTGAAAAGAAAACTAAATCTGTGAAGTATACTAAGGAGGATTTCATTGCTAATAAACATGGTAATGAAAGAGAGTCTTGGGTACAAAAAGCAATGCCTTTTCCTAATAAGAAACACAAATCAAAGGATGAAGAACATTATAACGAGTTTTGTGAGTGGATGAAACCTCTGTTTTTGCAAATCCCTTTGACTCATGCTATTAAACTGCCTCCTTATTCTAAATATCTGAAAGATATTGTCTCTAACAAAAGGAAGATTCCTAATGAGGAAATTTCCACGATGCTTGCTAATTACTCTTTCAATGGCAAGGTTCCAAAGAAGCTTGGAGATCCTGGTATTCCTACTATCCCTTGTTCTATTAAAAATAATTATGTTAGAACTGCTTTATGTGACTTGGGAGCTGGAGTTAGTGTTATGCCTTTCTCTCTTTATAAGAGACTCTCTCTTGAAAAATTGATACACACTGATATATATTTGCAAATGGCTGATAAATCTATTGCTATTCCTGTTGGTATATGTGAGAATGTTCTTGTTCAAGTTGCTACTAATTGTCTGATATTAACCGACTTTGTTGTGTTGGAAATGCCTGAAGATGATAATATGTCTATTATTCTTGGGAGACCTTTTTTAACACTGCACGGGCTGTTATTGATTCCAACCAAGGAAAAGTTACTTTTTTATGTTAATGATAGAGAGCATACTATTTATTTTCCCAAGAAGATTGATAGAATATATGGTTTAAATTCAATTGAAAATATTGAGACCATCAAGATAGGAGAATTTTATTGTCCCATTCCAGTACCACCAAAAGAATATGAAATTATTATGATTGAGACTATGTCCATCAAGGTTGAGGTAACATAATTATTTAGTGATTAGCAAACTTTTGCTTCATATGAAAATTGTTCTGGTAACAAGACTTGATCACCCTTGTTAACAAAATGGGTTTTAATGAAGAGGACAATGTTTTCACCTTCCCCATTATGTTTTCACCATGTTTCCTTCTGTTATCACCTTTCTACTTTAGTACGATCATGTTTTCCATCATCCATATTCATGCTTTCATCATGTTTTCACCTTGATTACTATGGTTATGCATGTTTTCACCATCCATACTTTTGCTTTCAGCTCTTCCACCTTTGTTTTCCTTGGTTATTTTTCCATTGGAGTGTCATAGAACCTCTGTAGTTCTGGTTTTGGTTTTGTTTTCCACATTTTCACTTTTGTTTGTCTGGTTTTTATTAATTATTAAAATTCTGGAAATACCTCAAAAATAAAGTTTCTCGAAAAATTCCAAAAATTTATAATAAGTTTAATGTCAAAAAACGAGGCAGAGAGCGACGTGGGAGGCCCTAGGGGGGCCCACCGGTCAGGCACACCATGGGGTGGCGTGGCCTACCCCCTGGTGTAGCCAGCACATGGTGTGGGCCCCCTGGTCCCCCACTAACTCTCTCCCCTTCCAAAGTTCCTTCTCTCACTCCCAAACTCAAAACATTTCCTGGAACCCGAGTTCTTGCTGTTCTTCCTCGAGATTTTTTGATCTCTTTGCTCAGCCCATCATTTGTGCTGAAATTTGGTGCATTTGCTCTTATGTATGTGACTCCTTCGATTATCCAAGTAGAATTTTGTTTGGTGGAGTATTTCTTGAGTATTTTGGTACTGTAGGTGACAGCTTATGTGAGTTTGCATGCTTGATTTGAGTAGAAATAATGTAGTTTTGATGCATGTTTAGCTCTCCTATAAGTCTTTATGGTAGTTTCCACCTTATAGTTGCTTGAAGTCAATTTTTGTGACGATTGTCCAAAAATTTCATAGATGAACAGCCATAACTTTGGAAAGATATTTAGGAGTGATGCTCCTAGAAGAACAAGGCCCTCACGTTCATCCACCTTAGTGAGGCGATCGTATAATGAAGACCTCATTGCACCAAATATCGATGATGCGGAGGTGATGGAATTGCCAACCCTTCTAGCTTTCCTTGTGTTACATTTTTAAGAAGTGCAGGTCTATTAGATGACTTTTTAATGCTTGTTGAAAGAGTTGGTTTAACCAGCTACATGGAGGATGAAAGTCCTCAGTATGCCACCAGTCACAAAAAGTTTTGTTGAGAGTTTTAAATTTCAGAACAAACAATTTGGTCCCACTGTTGCTTTCAAGTTATATAGAAGTCCTTTCTCTTTTCCCTTGGAGACTTTCTGTAACATTATAGGTATCAACGCTTCCGGGACAGCGTGCAAGATTCAAGATAAACCCGCAGATCTCATGGCGCTCTATCGATAAATCAGTAATGATGATGGCCGCTCACCCCAGCGTGGGAAGATAAGAAACATCCAACTTCTTGCTCTTTGATATTTCACTTATTATCTTGCTACTAGTATCCTTGGTAGGGAGAACACTAGCAACATTTCTAGCTATCACCTTGCTTTCATTGATGTTGCGCTTAACCGTAGCAAGAAGTATAACCTTGGTTCACTCATTGCTTGCTGCCTTGCTGCTAAGGGGCCAATTTATGGTGGCATTATTGCTACACGTATAGAAAATGCTCTAGATTTTTCTATTGCTCCTGATAATGAATTAATTTCTCCTTATAGACTCAACCTTGTTTCCATGAAGGCTCATCATTTTATCACTGCTAACTCTACTGCTGATCATTTAGTATATAGAGTTTTATTTATGGATGGAGATGAGCGGGAAGTTATTTTGCCGCAGCCTGTTTTGTTCAAAGTTGATAGGTCACCATGGTCGCGCTCCAAGGGGGAGATAGAGGAGCATCTGAGCGTGACGGAGTTCCACAGGCAGCAGGCGAGGCGAGACGCGCCTTCCGAGGACTACACCACGCAGTACACCGGCGCGTCCTCGAGCACATATCAGGAGGAGGGCTCCTCCTCATCATACTACGAAGGAGCCACCTCATGGTCACGGTGGGCATAAAACCCGAAACCCGAACTCGAACCCAAAAATCCCGAACCCGAAAAACCCGAACACCTATTCTGGTGTCAATTCTAAAAACCCGAATTTTATATGGGAAATTCTGGTTTATATTTCTATAACCCGAATATCCCGAATAACCTGAAGTAGATAAGTAATTTTAGCCCAATACAATAAATTAAACTTCCGTATAGCCTACCAAGGTGAATTAATCTCACGCACAGCCCAAGAACGCATCATTGACCGCAATCCTCGAAGCCTCAATCGCTCAACTTTACGCACACGAACATGCCACAACGGACAAAGACCCTTGTCTGGCCGCCGCCTGCACGCGGTCACCTTCCATGCATCCCCTCGCATTCGCCCTAGCCTGAGATGACAAGGAGCTACATAGTGTCGGCCGCCTCCCGCTGCCTACCTCGATGACGTGTTGTGGTGATATGCAGCGCCCACCGCCTATATTGACGACATGCTATGGTACAGCGCATCGCAGTGACAGCCGCCTACCTTGACGGCATACTGTGGTACAGCACAACGCCTGCCGCCTTCCTGGAGTGAACAACATGTTGTGATGCAGTGCTGCTCCAGTGGTATCCCTATATTGCGTGTACGGGTGCAGCGTGCCGATCGATCTGCCTAAGTCCTCCTCTATTAGCTACGGCTCTGATGCATTGAGGAATTTCTTTAAGTGATCCTCCTATTCGGGTAAATCGGGAAAACCCGAACCCGAATTATCGTGCAGCCGAATTGTCGGGTTCTTATTATTTTGGCTAAATTTCGGGTGTCATTTTTCAGAACCCGATTTTTTAAAAACCCGAATAACCCGACCCGAATTTTTCGGGTAACCCGAACGCCCGACCTGACATGGTCCCCTTGGCGATGATCTCCACTTAGGCCAAAAGCCTAAGCTTGGGGAGGTATACCTACATAACACTTATTTATATATCATGTTCGGTCCATTCTTTGTATATCAATGTTTTCGTTTCTTTCGTTTGTTTTCGTTTTCTTTCGCTTCTTTCGTTTCTCTTTGTTTCATTGTTTGTTCTTGTTTTCCAAAACACAAAAAGACCAAAAAAAAATCTGTTGTCTCTCTTTGTTTTCTACTTTAGTTTATTTTGTCGGTTTGCTTTATTTTCTCGTTTCGGTTTAGTATTCAAAAAATCCAAAAAATATTTTGCTTGTTTTCTTCTGTTCTTGTTTTAATTCGAAAAACCCAAAAATATTTGTTGTTCTTCTTTGGTTTTGTAAAGTTTGTTGCAGAGTTCACCGGACTTCCGTGTCTCCATTGGAGCTTTATTATCATTCTATATTATTCGATCCACACAAGTGAAGAGCAGTAATGATGATTTACGAAAATCCAAGTTGTGGTGAGAGGCTGGTATGAACTCTATTTGTTTTATTTTTGTACATATACTTATCCATGTGAACATGCTTAGTTCGTTCATGTAAGGTGTATGTTATTTAATTGATGCTTAGTAGTTCGTGCTCTCACGTGTTTAGTTCCAACTTATTAATAAGATAACATGTCGTATGAATGTTTGCTTGCATTGTTTTATTCATAGAAGGGTATGTCATTGTGGTATCTCCCTCTGATTATTTCGCTTGAATCGACTTGGCACATGCTCACGCATGCTATGACTGAAAACAAAAAGTCAATTAAGCCTCAATGATTTATTTTGCCTCGGAGTATTTGTATCATTTTTATGCCCTTGTTAATTTTGTTTTTTTCGCAAGCATGATTATGATAGTTGTTGCTCTCTTGATTGTCGCTTCGCGTCTATTTCTAGCCTTCACCTGTACTGAGTATGAGCTATACTCGTGCATCCAACTCCCAAAAACCAAAGTTTGCCAAATGTGTCCACCATACCTACCTATATATGTGGTATTTAACCGCCACTCCAAGTAAATTTCTTGTGTGCTACCTTTAAAACCTTCGAAAATTTATTCATGTTTTGTGCCCCTGTTTTAGCTCATGAGGACGTAAATAGAGAATCTTTATCTCACATGTTGATTGGATTTCACACCCAGGACTAGTGGCTTCATCCGCTTATCCAAATGATAGAAGAGCCGGCAGTGGGGTGCCCAGCCCCAAATTAATACAACAAATTCTCTTCACTATCTTTGCCCCTGATTTATCAGTCAAAGCATAATTATGTAAACAAAAGAGAAAAAGGGATGACCTTCTACCTAGATGCTTCCTTCTATGGGAGCCGCTCTTGTGAAGTCTAGTTGGCTTGTGACGTACTGTATTGTCCGTTTACCATTCATTGACATGAGCATGCACCTCTCTTAAAAATGTTTTCAATACCTCTGTTTAATAAAATAAAAAGCTCTAGCACATGAGTTAATCTGTGCTTCCCTCTGCGTAGGGCCTTTCTTTTATTTTTTATGTTGAGTCATCATTTTCTCGCTTTATGCGCCTTCTTGAGAGCATGGTTGTCATTCTTAGTGTAATGTGTTTGTCCCAAAACACTGTCGATTGTGGTATAACTTTGATGATTGTATCTTTTATATCTTTATTTCTAGTCTTCATTTGAACTTCAGACGTGCCCTAGCATTTATATTTTGCTCCATTATTACGGGCAAGCGAGTACACTTTATCATACCCTATTGTGAGCATTGCAATCCTGCAGATTGATATACTTCATGTTATCTACAATTAGCTTGTTGGCATCTCTTCATGGTTTGCATAACTGCTAGGTGACTTTTATCTTGCATACATCTTAATATGAATTGCCTCAGCACTTGATCATATAGTGAGTATATTTACATCATACGAAACAAATGTGTTCGTAAAAGTCTTTTATCGCACTCAGTTGTCACTAAATTGCTTAAGGACAAGCAATAAGTTAAGCTTGGGGGAGTTGATACGTCCAAAACGTATCTCCTTTTCCGAACACTTTTAATTATTGTTTTCCTCTAAACTTGTGAGTTTTGGATACTACTAACACGGACTAACGCTGTCTTCAGCAGAATTACCTTGGTGTCTCATTTTTGTGCAAAAAAAACCAACTTTAGGGAAATGTCCCAGAAAAGATCCCATTGAGCTTAAAACACCAGAAGACCCCTGTGAGCCAGAAGGAGTCCCGGAGAGGGGCCAGGAGGGGGCCACACCACCCCTGGCGCCCCCTTGGTTGTGCCGCCAGGTGGTGTGGGCCATCCAGGCACCCCCTCAGGATCCCCTTTCGACTACTTATGCCCCGTAACCTAAAAACCGACTGGAGTTTGTCATATTCCACATAAACACAACAGAGCGCCGCTGCCACCTCGAAATTCGATTCGGGGATCAAAAGTTTCTATTATGGCGCCCTGCCGGGACGGGGATTCGAAGGACATCATCACCATTGACACCGCCACCTCTTCTCCATCAACCATCCATGATTCCCCCGTCCATGTGTGAGTAAACACCGATGTTGGCTGAGAGGGATGGAAGAGATTGGATGAGATCGATCATGCAATAATGCGAGATTGTTAGGGAATAGTGCCTAGTATCCATTGTTAGTGTTTTGTACCGTTGTTGCAACTTGTTATGCTTAATGTCTGTCGCTTTGGGCCCGAGTGCCATTATCTCATATCTGAACATGTTATTGTTTCATGAGTATAATTATGTTTCTTGATCATATCTGCAAGTTGTTTACACATGTCATTGTCCGGAACCCGAGGCCCCAATGTGACAGAAATTGGAACAACCGGAGGGGATGGTTGTGATGTGATGATCACGTGTGTTCACGGAGTGTTAATGCTTTGCTCCAGTGCTTTATTAAAAGGAGCACCTTAATCACCAATAGTTTCCCTAGAGGCCCCGCTGCCACGGGCTGGTAGGACAAAACATGTTGTGCAAGTTTCTCACTGCGAGCACGTATGATTATATTGGAACACATGACTATGGTTTGCCTAGAAGTTGGATGCTTTATTATTATTATCTTCAATGCTCATATTTAGATTATTACATGACCTATGTTATCCATGCAACTCCCGTTAAGCCATTCCCTCTATGCCTACGGTACTCCCATCCTTCTGTTTTCCGTGATTGCTACTGATGTTACTATTTTACTACTGTTGTTGTTTTATTTCTACTGCTGTTATAAAACCGTTACCACTGATAAATTGTTGCGAGCAAGTATACATTCAGGTGTAGCTGAATTGACAACTCAGTTGTTAAGTCATATAAATATTCTTTGGCTCCTCTTGTGTCGAATCAATAAATTTTGGTTTTACTTCCCTTGAAGACTGTTGCGATCCCCTATACTTGTGGGTCATCAGGGTTATCAATCCAGTAGGAATTGAATTCTCTCATTCGGTTTCTTGTTGTCCAGCGCTTCAACAAGCATGGACCTGCACACAAACACTCTCTCTCTCTTGCTCCCAACTTTTCGAAAAGGTTGTCAATCTTCCCGTCTTGCTAGAAACTAGAGAATAAATTGTATCAAATGGTTAGAGATGATTAAATGAAAACGGAACATCGAGCAAGTGATGATGAAAAGCAAGTAAACGAGGTTGTAATCAACGAGGGAAAATAGGGCCGGAGGCCATAGTTTCAATAGTGGATTATTTCTTAGACTAATAAACATGATGGGTAGACAAATTACAGCTGGGCAATTGAAAAATCATGAAGTTATAACAATACTATTATGACGAAATATAGTTCACAGGTTCTAACATTATAGGCATTACGTCAAGATAAATAGACCGCCATCCAACGACATCTATTACTAAGAGTCCACCTTGAGACAACCATCCAGCTAATCTCGCTAGTATTAAGTTGTAGCAACGAACCGATTGCTTGTGGGCAACAGACAAATGCATTAAGAATAATACGTAATGTAAAAATAATTCCCATCCGTGGACAAGAACACCGTTGTTTCATCCCTAGTGGCAACATCACATCCTCCTCCTACACGTTTATGTCACTCGGGCGTTGAAGGAGGCATGAACCCACTATCTAGCATACAAACCCTCTCTTGGAGGTGCATACAATAACTTGGCCAAGGAAATCATACACACCGGAGAGCGTCGCAAGACAAGATTAAAACTATCTAAAGATATAAGTGAAGCAACTCAATATGACATGAACAAAATAATCATAATCTCGTGGTTTATTGGATCCCAACAAACACAACATGTAGCATTACATACCGATGATCTTGATCATGTGGGGCAGCTCACAAGATCTAAACATGGTGGAACAAGGAGGAGAGAACACCATCTAGCTACCGTTATGGACCCGTAGTCCCAGGATGAACTACTCACACATATGTCTGGAGACAATCATGACGATGTAGAGGCCTCCATTGACGATCCCCTCTCTCGTAGGGTGCCGGAGAAGGACTCCATAATCCCTAGATTGGACTTTCAAGGTGACGACGCCTCTATATCTGTTTCATGGAAAATATCTCTGGCCTGATGTTTTTAGGGTTAAAGTGAATTTATAGGCGAAGAGGTGACGAGAGGCCGTGGCCATGGCCACAAGGTGACCCCTAGACACGGCCTAGGGGGCCCACGTCTAACACCTCTCTGGTGGCCCCAGGCCTCCCCTCCGGCTCTCCTTTGGACTCCGTCTTCATTCCGGGGGGAAAATAATCTCCGTGAATTTTTAGGACTTTTGGCGAATATTTTCTTCAAAAGTTTTTTGAAACATGAAAACATCAGAAAACATAAACTCGCTCTGGGCATCTTGTTAATAGGTTAGTCCATGAAATCATCCGGAAACCGAAGGAAAACATAAATAAAACATAAAAAGAACAAGCATGGAGCATCAAAAATTATATATACGTTTGAGACGTATCAAGATAACACGTAATGAAAAAGTTTTGTTAAACTCATCGTGGCTATTTATAGCACTTTGGACACACTCCGAACAAGTTAAATAGCGAGATGATGATCATGGTTCTTAATGCTAACGCATGTAGTGAATGGTTCTCCTCAAAACCATAAAGCCTTGTATTTTAGAAAACGTGTTAAGGCATCTAACTTGTTTTTGTAGGGCGTGTTTACTATTGTACGTTGCAAAAAATAAAATTTTACAACTAACATCACCGACAAGATCACCTATGAGGATACGAAGCACGCCCATACATGCAATGATCTAGTACTTACGAACACTGCAGCGGAAGAGCGGTGTATTCATTGAATTTTCTGAGCAACCGTAGATCATCACATCTAGGACTTGGTGCAAATTTGTTGCTGATTACCTCGTCAAGGATCACACGTGTAATCCCTCTTATAATATCCATACATCCACTTGCATCAATCCTCCAGCACTCCGTAGGCCAGGACTCGATGCTAACAAAGAGAGAAAAACCTTTCAGCGTAGCTTTGGTGGTAGATCCAATCAACTAGATTAGATCTATATGAGACACGTGTTCTCAACAATAAGACAGAGAGAGGCAATCGGATCTCTTCTATGGGGAGAGGACACCTCGAAAACCCTGTATAGAAATACCGAGAGCCAATTGTTTGTTTGATCCCATGGGGCTTGGGTCATTTATATAGTGGTAGGAGGGGAGCACCTGCCTTGGGGAAGAGGGCTTCGTCCGACCAATCTAGGGCAACCATACCCGCTATCCTAGAACAACTCATACTGGACTCCCCAATTGGGCAGCCTCTCCCTTCCCTCTTTCCACCTTTTTTTCCTTCCTTTCCTTTGGACTTTTCCTTCTCTCTCCAAAACCAAATAAGGAAGGTGCATGAAGATCAATGAACCTACCCTAGTGGGCTTAGGACCAGCCCCACTAGCAAGGAAAACATAAACCGACCTTTGATCATCTCTAATCCCATGTTTCCCCCCAAGTATTTTATCCACTATAGTATCTGCATTCGATTCCAATGCCAATTTTCATTAAGGAATAGAGTATCCTGTTAGTTGCATTATGTTCCCAGTACCATTAACTATTTCCCTCATAGTATCCATATGATTGATGTGTTGTCTAGAGTAAGTTATGTCTCCTATATAAATGCTTAGGCATGCTTAGCTGAACGCTAGTCGTCCGGTGGATGAATCGGGATCGGAAAATATTATGGTATGTCCGGATGGTTTGGAAGCATGTGGTCCTTAATTAAAATGCTTAAAGGCTTGGATGAGTTGCCATCTGGGGATGATGGTGTTTTGCCTTGTTTTCTCCGCCTAGGAGCAAGTTCTCACCTTCGAGGTAAGACCGAGCGTGCTTCCATCAGTGGGATATGGAATCCTTATTGGCCAACTAATTTGTGAGGTTCTAGACAAGGGTTCTCTAGTTTCAGATTTTCATTTGCCTATGAGTGAGATGATCGAAAATGCCTTGAATGAGGATAGTGATGGTGTTAGGATGTGGCCGCGGTCCAGGGTGTTGGAGGCACTGAACTTGGACTTCTACACACCGATGATTCATGGGTTAGATGAATGCAACGTAAAGGTTGTAACATGGTCCACTCTACTAGATTTCCCAGGACGAGAGCTAATAATCATGCAAGGAGCCGGATCGTACTGGTGGTTAATTTTAGTAGACCCTTGTACAGTAATAATATTTTCGAAAAACCGTGTCCGCGGCTATGGACGACTTGGTGACAAATTTAAAGACCATAGAGAAGTTGCATAATAAAACCGAGTAGACATGTGGTGATGATGATGGATTGATGGAACTAATGATCAATAGTTTAAGAAGTTTAACTACCCTTCTCATATGCAAAACATTGTAATTATACGTTGCCAAGTTGGTTCTTTTAAAATAAAATGAGCTTTATGCAAAATAGCAAACAAAAGCCTGGCTAAGCCAATCATCGATCTAGTAGCTATATTAATCTTGCAGAGTATCCTTATACTCAACCATGTTTTTTTAATCTTTTAGCCGAGGACTCCTCATAAATTTAAGGTGGGTTCTTCTTTAACATCGACGAGTAGTCCGTTGTTCACTGGTGGCAACTTTAGGCAACACGGAACAAGCTGGCGCTGACTATGTTTATTTGAAGGCCTCTTAGGCCCAATTTGGGTGTTGTTGTCTAGAACAACTTAAACTTTGCTTCCGCTTGTTGTAATGTTGGGTCAGTGATCTCTGATTCTAATATTTGCTATATTTCTCTATTATAAGGTTTGAACTATAATGCTTTCAGTCACAAAGTCTGTTATGTGCCAGATTTTCCCGAGTCTTGACCCCTTTGTTATGCCTTGATAGCTATGCCCAACGTTATGTCAGGACCGAGGGGTTGTGGCCCGATGATCCATTCTAAGCCTTGCCTGCCCATGTTTACTCGGCCTGGGAGTGGTAACCCCAGTAACACATAGCATCAATGTATAGTTCCGAGGCCAGGGCGCTACAATACCGTTCACAATGCATTAGTACTCGTGCTGCGCGGAATGAGGCTTGGACTAGGGTGCTCCACCCGTACTTCGACTAAGGAATAGCGGTAGTACCGCTTATGCGGGGAATTCTGCCCAATGGCCAGGTCTGAGAGAGTTCTATTTTAGGCTATTTCTTCCCCAAAAAGAAACTAAGCTTCACTCGCTCTCTCTCTATCATTAATGCAAGCTTCAACATTTTATATCTCCCACTCCAATAATCCAATCGCCTTGATTCTTTGCGTAGTAACGGAGGAGGTCTAGATCTACACTTACACCAAAGGAAACTCAAACCCCCCACTAATCCCTAGCGGAATTTATTACCTCTTGGGTTTCTTGAAACTCTAGATGGCTAGTTGTGCTTGTAGCTTCCCCTTGGTGCAAGAAGCTTCGGGATTTTATTCAAATCCTCTAATTGAATTGTGGAGTAACCTCAACCTTGTGTAAATGTTTGATCATCGCCTTCAAAACGACCTTATAGTGGAAATGAACTCCTCTCTCATTAAAGAAGCTCACGGAGAATAAGGTGTGTACATCAGTGCTATTGGAATGTAGCGTGCTATCCAAAATAGCGTGACACTTCTCCAAAGGCTATAAAAGATATAGCGGGATATAACGAAGTTACATTTAAAATAGGGTAATGAAAAAAATGGTGAAAAATAACCCAAATATTTAATGTTTTAGGCTAATCGACACAAAAAAATTGTCCAAAAGCAATGCATGCATAACCAGGTAACCATTTCAAACGTCAAGGCCAAATCCATGGCACAAATACAAATACGAGGTGAGGTATGAATCTGTAGGTAGCCTGTTACGTCTCTCTGTGTGACATGCATATGGCAAAAACATGCATACACCACCCAAAATTTGATTATATGAAGAAACATGCATCAATTTCAACTATTTAGCTGCAAGAAGTGTTGTATAGAAAAGAAACTACAGGAAAGAAACATAATTTGGACTACTACATGCTATCATAATATAGCACGCTATAACGTTACCTAGTTTAGCGCGCTAAAAACGTCATTAGATCTGTAGCGGCAACTTTTGGCCAAATATAGCGTAGCCCCTCAAATTAAGCTACATCGCACTAATAACCGCGAAATAGCGCGGTATTTTTTTAATGCTCCTCACCCCTTCAACATAGACGTACTTCCCTTGGGAAGGAACTACATGAAACATATCATCATCTTCATGTCTCTACTATTGTGATTACTTTGTGCCTTTACTACTTGTACTTCCGTTTCTTGTTGTATCATGTATCTTGTCACATGGGTTTCCTACTTAGTAGTACATATGGATAACATTGTGTTCACTTCTTGAGCCCAGTTAAAAAAAGATAAAAAAATGTTAATCACCTATCCACCCCTCTCTAGTTGAGCACACCGTACTTTCACTAGGACGAGCGGAAGAAGCAGGGGAGAGAGAGAGGCATACGAGAGGCGACGACTGATTGAGGAATTTTTTCACCGCATCTAGGGTTTACCCACCGACCCGATTTGGAAATGACCCCACGAAAATCACCCGTTTCAGCAAACCTAGTCAAGAAAGAGGTGCTGCCTCTGAGCCGAGGACCGAGACGCACACGGACCCAGGTGTCATCGAATGATTTACATAAATGAGAAGACAAGGAGAATAGAAACATATCTAATGGTGGTAAACGGAAGCGAGGGTGAAAGCCACATTGTTTGTGTGCCCTTTGCAGATGGCTTGCAAGCTAGGCTAGCATTTTAACATTTATATTATACAGGAGTAATGCGATGTAGTGGATCTCTTCGCGGAGCAGGTTTTTTAGGGGAACTCACAAAGTAGTTTTTTTTAGCGCAATAAGCGACGCAGTTGGGTCGTCTGCTGTTTATAGTGTGTGCAATTACTTCGGATAGAATCTGAAGATGGGCTTCATCCACTTGTCTTTGGTGTAACATCCCAAGTATGAAAACTCCCCTTAGAATGTTTGTTTCATGTTTATTAAAGTATTGCATCATGTCATCATATTCATTAAGTTGTTTGCATTTGTTTTACTTTGTTTTCATTTTGTTTGCATCTGTTTTTCTCTGTTTTCACAATTCAAATTCAAACAATATTCAAACATTTATTTCATACTTGCTCTGTTACAATCTTTTTCAAATAATAATGTCAAATCAAACCCCTATTTGTTTCCATGTTATTCCATAATGTTCACTTATTAAATTAATGGTTTTAATCAATCAATTGATTCCAAATCACATCTAAAAACTCAAATTCAAATCTTCAAACAGCACCCAATTTGAGTGTATGAAAATTCCAAAACAAATCAACTCTTATGTTCTAACTAAATAATAGGGTTCACCCTATTAAGAAGTTGTTTTCAATAATAATCATTTAAATACTCAAATTCATCCAAGTTTGAATTAAATACAAACAGCAATTAAATTAGAATTTTTTGGAAAATAAAAGTAGCATTCAGTTGCTATGGTGAACACAAACCTAACCATAATTTTTACCAATTTTTCCTAGCCCTAAAAACCATCTTTTTCTTCCTATTCTATTTCCAGAAAAAAAAAAAAAACAGGAGAAAGAATTTTAAAAATGAAAATTTTGGCGCCAAGGGTCGTGGGCTGCGCCCAGCCCACCTTCTCCTTCTCTCCGCGCCAGCCCAGCCTTTTTCTCTCCCCCGCGCGGCGCGTACCGATTCGTTTTTTTTCCTCCGTCGTCTTCGTGTACGGCAACGCATCCGTGATGCCATGGCGGCAGCCGCGCTCCCCGACGGCCAGGAGAGCTCCTGGAGCTCTATAAAACCCCCTAGGGCTCTGCGCCGCAACCCTAATCCCTAGGTCCCCCTTCTCCCTCGCGGGCGCCGCCGTTTTCCCTCTCTGCCACCTCCTTCCCCTCGCTCTGAACCTCACCGGAGTTCTCCCCTCTGAAAGCATGCACGCCGCCGCCACCTCAACGCGCCACCTACCCTCCTAGCCTTCGGGATCGAACCACCACGAATCCCTCATCCGTTTGGACACCGCCGCTGAGCTCGCCATCGACTGGATCATCGCCGCTGTCTGCAGCTGTCGCCGTCGAGCTCGTCCCCGAGCCTCTGCAACAACTACAATGGTGGTGAGCCACCGTGTCTTCCTCCTCCTTCCTCTCTGTTGCGCCCGCATGCACGTTGCACGCATCCAGCACACGCACCACCAGATCATAGCAGCAACGAGCACAGCACACGGCAGCTCGCCGCCGGCAGCGTTCTCTGACGAGGTTCAGAAGCGAGCGCTGTCATCAAAATTCAGTTAACGTGCATGTTGAATAATAACCTCACTGCATCTCTGAACCTATCGTCAAACTGAATCTTACCGTAGTGGTTGCAGTGCTAGCACTAGCTCAGCAGGTCACGGGTTCGAGCCGTGGCTCCGCGGAATAAACCCACACTTTTTCACGCGCGGCTGACAGGCAGGTCCCACTCGTCAGTGGCCCTTGCTGCCACGCCAGCACGCGTGCATGCCACGCTGGCCCCAGGCCCACGGGCAGTGGCTAGGGCTAGATGGCAGCGCGGTGCAGTTAGTTTTCCAGCACGTTTTCGTTTTTAAAACTAGTCCTTTTATTTTCACAGATTAGTCCTCAAAATGAAAACCTTAATAACTTTTATTTTATAACTCCAATTAATAAAATCTAAATATGTGCACTGCTCCAAATTGAATTGTCTATCCAATTAAACCATTTGTGTACTGTTTTGAATTTTCCAAATGCATTTCAAATTTGAATTCAAATAATTCATTTGTAATTTGCTAAATTGCATAACTAAATCATAATTAATCCAAATAATGCAAATAAAATATGTTTTCCATACCAGTTTGAACCACCTATTCAAATATAAATTTTGTTGCATGGTTTGAATAATTTAAATTGCTTAAATAATTTAAACCTTGTTTAAATCATTTAAATTTGATAAAATCATAACTTGCTCAAATTAAATTATTTTTGAACATGCAAAATATGTTTTCAAACTAGAAAACATAACCTTTTCAAATATGAGTTTGAATTTATGTTTTGAACAAATAAAATTCAAATAAAATTCATGCTTGTTTTAAATTCATTTAAAACTTGGTTAATTTTGTTTAAGTCATAATAAATTCATCATAATTCCTTTTTCAATATTTGAAACATGTAATCCTCCTAAAATTGCGTGTTCTTTTCAAATATGAATTTTGTTATTGTTTTGAACAATTTAAATGGTTGAAAACAACAAATACTTGTGTGTCACCTTTAAGGAACAAAAAATTCCCTAAATTAATAAATAAATTTCTAAATTGGTAAACCTTATTTTTAAATTGGTTCTATTGTTGTTATTTTGTTGTTTTCCTCGTCCATGCATCATACGAAACCACTTTCACCTGTTGGTTAATTAGAAAACAACTGTTTCAACCAAAATCCATGGGCTTTTCATATGCAACTCAAAATTGCCTATGTGTCCATTTAAATTGTGCTACCAAGTCCACTAGTTTATTTTGATGCATCCATTAACTTGACATGCATCATCCCATGATTGTGCACTATGCCATGATATTGATTGTTTATCTTTCTGCATTGTTTGTTTGCTTCTTCTCGGATAGACGACGACGTTGAGACCGACGATCCTTACGACACCCCTTCTAAGGAGTTAGCTCAGTACCAGGCTACTGGGTTTAGCAGGAAAGTTATCACTCACATGAACCATTGTGTTCCTTTCAACATTGGTTACCGATACTTTCCGTTGTCTATTTCTGCTAGCCTTATGAGTAGTTGTTTCTGTTACGAACCTATCACATGATACCCTTAACCCTGATATTGCCTCACCTCCAGTCCTATAACCCCGTTGCTTGGGCCCGTGTCTTACTAGCATGCTTAGGGTTGTGTTGCTCGAGTCTGTTATCAGTTAATTTCTGTTATCATATTTGATTATATTCTGGGGCTCGATGTTAAACCACAACCTGTTAATTTGAGGTAATAATAAATTGCTGATAAGGCACCGGCAGGAGGCCCGGCGTGGTTTTGAGGCCTGCTAGTGTCGACCCTAATTAGGAAAAGGGTCTTGTCTACTGATCCATGATGAGCGCACTATCCGCATGTGGGAAGCGTGTATGGGCGCCCCCCTCAATTTGATTCGATTCGCATCTCGTCCAAATCACCACACTTAGTTCGGGCTTTCCATTTGATGCACGCATATGCAGGTACGAACCCGAGGCCAGGGTGGAACTTTTGCAGTCGGCATTTAGGGCGGCGTGGTCTTCCAGTGCTATGAGGGTCCCCTTTTCTTCGTGGGGCTCGATTAGCCGCGCACGCACAGCACGTGGTGCTTTGGGCTTGATGCGAAGAAGAGTTGAGTTGTGTAGAGTGCCTCGCTTGGTGGGTTTGATTCCCGTCTGGCGGGATATTCTTACGTGTACGGCCAAATTGGTGCACCCCTGCAGGGATAAATCTTCTCGAGAAGCCGTGTTTTCCGCGGTTATGGATTACTTGGTGAAAGTACTGGCTAACAAGTACTCAGAACAACTTACACCTAACTAATGATAACTTGACTAGTAATAGTCTTATTGACACAACAATATGAACCATCATTAATCCAACGGTGTGAGTTATCCTCGGATTGCTTCTTTGGATAAGGGGCGAGGTCCAGGATGGGTTTGTTTGGAGTTAGTTGGTAACTGGTTACGATACGCTATCTTATCCCTTTTCTGATAGCCGGAAGTTGTAGCATGTTTCTGTAGTTGGTTAGAGCAGCCATTTGCAGCATCTTTTATATCCCCTTTCTTCCGTTGAACCCAAAGCATCTGTGCTTGGTGTTGACGGGTTACACTTTGATGAACTGTGAGTCTTGCTTGCCAGTACGTTTATGTACTGACCCCTTTGGGGCTGTGGTTTCCGCAGACCTACGCTTACGAGGATCCAGGTGACGGCTACTACGTGGAGTTCGACGAGGCTGCTGACGAGTAGGTAGCGGACCCGGGCAGGATCCAAGACATCGTGGATGGGCTTCGTTTTCTTTTCATTCCCGGCTTCTTAAGCCTATTTGGATTTGTCTGTACTCAGACCCTTTGAATGCTTCCGCTGAGTTGTAATGATGTTATGTTGGGACATGTGTCCTCTGGATGATTGTATTTGCTATCTCTGCTCTAGTGAGAGCCATTTGCAACTTATTTCCATCTTTTGTGTCTTAGAGATTTGTTGTGTTATCATCTTGTTCAAAGCCGTTGACGTACCATGTGTGTATGGTATGAAGTACGTCAATGGTAGTGTCCTGATTTCTATGGGATAGTTTACATCGACGGTGAATAGTAAAGATTGGTTGTCACACATAAGTGTTGGCCTACTCGTAAGAGATGCGGGTGCCGGTAAGCCCCGTAATCCAATCAAAATACTGTTCAGTTCGTACGGTGAGTATCCTCTAGAAGTTCGGGTGCGACATTTGGTCTCGTCAAAAGGCCAAGAGCTTGTTTGGCACCCATCATTTTATTTCATTCGAAAAGTGAAATGACAAGGTTAGAGATAGAAATTGACATAACATACGATAGCCATTTGTTGAAATTTCAAATAAAATGACGTGTCCAATTATGTGACGGTCAAATAGATTTATCATGAAAATGTTAAATGAATTCCATATAGGTGGATGAGGCGTCATTGCCGGGGCGGGGCCCAATCCGCCTTCGCGTGATGGTCCCAGGTATCTCCAAGCTAGAGGGCGCCCTCCCCCTTCTACTTTGATGGGGTGGACAAGCCACTTTATGTGGATGTGGAGCAGGAGGGTGGCCAGGCGAGGGCCTCTCCCCCGCTACCTCGTCGCTCTCCGTCTCCGCGCCACGACAGCTCCTCTGAGAGTGACGATGACTCCTCGGGTGACGACTCCGACTCAGGACCGAGGGAGGTGGCTCCTGCTGCGGTGCCTTCGGCCCCGCTGTCGGGGGTCGCCCCGCCTGCTATTGTGGCTACTACTCGGGTCTCGACTACTACTATGGCTCAGGCATCTTCACCTGTGCTGGCCTTGTCTGTCCCGGTTGCAGCCCCCATGAGTGCTCTGGCTAGGCTGGCCATGGTGGATGTTTCTCGACAGGTCTCACAACTCTCTATGGGGATCTCGCTCTCTCAGTATGGGTCCAACCTATGTGAGAGGCCGGGTTCCCTGGACCTGGAAGGTCTTGTGGCCGACGCCCTTCGCGGAGACTCCACACCTCTGTCCGGAGGGGAGGCGGCAGACTCGGGCGGTGCGAGTATGGGGGTGGCTGCTCCGGACTCTCCACGGTCCCGGGAGTGGTGTGCTACTCCCGGTCGCCAGGGACCCCTCCCACTCCACCTCAGGGGTCTCCGGCGCGGCTGACAGCTCCTCCTGGCTCGGACGCCCATACCCTGGGTGTGGTCGTCACCACCACTCCTGCACCTGGAGTCACGACTCGCTGCAGTACCCGGCTCGCGGAGCTAGGACTGGAGGGGAGGTCGTCGAGCCGACAATGGTCGAGGGGGCGGCCCGCTGCCTAGAGCCTGGTATGTCTCGTCCCTCGTCGTCCATCCCTCCTTCTTCCTCTCCTCGGTCGGGTTCTAGGTTTTTGGTTCTCGACTCAGTGAGTGTTGAGCACTTGGAGCAGGTGGCTCTTGACCGTGGTGTGATTTTCCGGGGAGAACGGGGCCCCGGGTCGAACAAATTGAGGCAATTAGAGCCAAGGAGATCTATGAGGAGGCCCTTGTGGCTGCTCGCGCTCAAGCCGAGCGGGAGCATCTAGGGCCCTGGGATCCCACTGGACATGGGCAGGAGCCACCCGGGTCTAGCAGTGAAGCCTCTCCCGGGCAAGCGAGCATGGCGGCACACGTGGCAGCCTCCCAACCAGGGAGGAAGCGCGGGAGGCCCCCTCTGGTAGGGCCCGACAGGTCCCCCGTAAGGGGACACCCCCAATGAGTGTAATCCTCCTAGGCTGGAATATGCGGGGGTTCGGACAGGACGGTCGACGCCGCCAGCTGATAGACTACATTAGAGCCGAGGACCCAGATATTGTGGGCATCCAGGAGACGATTCGCCAGGACTTCTCGATCCAGGAGCTCGAGATTCTGAGCCGCCATAAGTTTGCTTGGCAATGGCTCCCGGCGACAGGGCCGGTCGGGAGGTATACTTCTTGGGGCTAAGGTGGACACGTTTGAGGTAGAGGATATGGACTGCGAAATGTTCTTCCTCAGTATGTCCCTCCTCCATAGACGTACTAACCTCCGTTGGGAGGTTATTATTGTATATGGGCCCGCGGATCACCAACGGTCTGCTGAGTTCTTAGATGAACTCAGGGCCAAGGTAGAGCGTTGCCCCCTCCCGGTTGTGGTGGCAGGGGACTTTAACCCGATTCACTTACCTCTAGATAAGAGTTCGGGCAATGTCAACTTCCCGAGGATGCGCATGTTCAATGATTTCATTGCCGACATGGCGCTCATCGAGATTGAGCGAGTTGGCGCTAGGTACACATGGACTAATAACCAAGAGGACCCGATTCGCTTGGTTCTGGATCGAGTGTTGGTCTCGGCTGACTGGGAAGCGGCTTTCCCACTTTGCTCCCTGCGGGCTGTTACTCAGATGGGGTCGGACCACTGTCCTTTGATCCTGTCATCAGGTGGAGTGGCCCCCCTAGACCGAACCGGTTTCATTTTGAGGACTTCTGGTTGGACCAATCGGGTTTTGTGGAGACGGTTCGGATGAAGTGGCTCGCCGCGGCTGCGGCGCCCCCACGTGTATATAACGCGGTGGATGTTTGGCATTTCTGCGCTAAGACGTCCCGCCAGTTTATGCGTGGGTGGGGGGCTAACAGGGGAGCGGAGATCCCGAGGCACAAAGCCACCCTGTTGGACCAGATCCAACTACTTGACGTGGCGGCGGACGCATGGGGTTTGAGTGCGGGAGACCTCCCTTATGGAGGTCTACAAAGGCGAGGAGGTATTTTGGTGGCAACGCAGCCGCCAGAACTGGATTCTCAAAGGAGACTCCAATACCGCCTACTTCCACGCCATTGCTAATGGGCAGAGGCGTAGATGCTCTATCCCCTTGCTACCGGTGGACGACGTCCTGTTGGAGGCGGCCGAGGACATCTCCACTCACATATACTCCTTCTATAAGGGGTTTTTTGCGGCTTCCCCTTGTTCTGGGGTGGTCCTCGCCGCCCACTTGTGGACCCAGGGGGCCTAGTTTCCCCAACGGAGAATGAGGCTCTTTTGCTCCCATTCCTCCGGGAGGAGGTCCATAGTGCTATCTTGGAAATGAGAGCTTGCTCGACGCCGGGGCCGGATGGTCTCTCGGTCTCCTTCTTTCAGAAGTTATGGAACACTATCCAGGCGGCTATTATGCCGATGTTCCGGGAGTTTTATATCGGGACTCTAGTGATGTTACGCTTGAACTTTGGCGTGATAACCCTGATACCAAAGATCCCTCGAGCAACGGATATTCGACAGTTTAGGCCCATCACGGTTATAAATGTTATCCAGAGGATTTTCTCGAAGGTGTGTGCGAGGCATCTCGCCCCAGTGGTCGAGCGGCTCACATACCCCTTCCAGTTCGCTTTCCTCAAGGGGCGTTTCATCCATGATGGGATTATAGACCTACATGCTATTGTTCACGAGGTTAAGGCGCACCGTCATAAAGGAGTGTTTCTGAAGTTAGACTTTCAGAAAGCTTATGATCGGTTGGACTGGTCGTTTCTCCGCCAGGTTATGCAACAGAGGGGCTTTGATGACCGGTTCATCTCTTGGTTATGCAACTCGTTATGAGTGGCAATACCACGATTAACATTAATGGGGACATTGGTCCCTATTTTAGACCGTTCTGTGGGGTGAGGCAAGGGGACCCTATATCCCCCATCCTCTTTGACCTTGCGGTGGATGCCCTGGCGGCTATCCTTGATAAAGCCAAGGAGGCCGGCCACATCTCTGGAGTGGTTGGACATCTCATCCCGGGAGGGGGTGTAACTCATCTACAATACGCGGACGATACCATGATTATGGTTGAGGGCTCGGAATGGGATATTTTCAACCTCAAGTTCCTCTTATTGTGTTTTGAGGCCATGTCGGGCCTCAAGATCAACTTTGACAAGAGCGAGGTCATCGTGCTTGGATACCCCCCGGAGGAGCAACATCGGATTGCGGACAACCTGAACTGCAAGTTGTCGGCACTCCCGGTTACTTACCTGGGGGATCCTAATTAAGGACCTGGAGCCCCTTATGGGGCAGGTTAGATGGAGGGCGGAGCCATGGTGCGGGCGTTTCACCTCCAAAGGGAGTAAGTCCGTGCTGATTGGCTCTTGCCTGTCGAGTATTCCATCGTACATGATGGGTATTTACTCTCTGCCGGAAGGGGTCCATGCAGCTTTCGATAAAAAGCTATCTCGCTTCTTCTGGCAAGATGGTAATGGCCGTCAGAAATACCACATGGTTAAGTGGGCTGATGTTTGTGCCCCCAAGGATTTCGGGGGCATAGGTATTGTGGCGTCCCGTATAATGAATGCGGCACTCATGCTTAGATGGGTATGGCGCATCCTGCGGGATGAGGGGAGGGGGTCTTTGGCTTCAGCTCATCAAAGCCAAATACTTGCATGGGCGGCCGCTACTCGCCTGTGAGAGACAGGAAGGATCTCTATTCTGGAGGTCTATCCAGGCTCTTAAACAAGGCATTAGAAAAGGGGTCCGGTTCGCCCTGGGGGATGTCCGGGGTATCATGTTCTGGCTTGACCCGTGGATTAGGGAGCGGCCGCTCCGGCTTGTGTTCCCGAGACTCTTTGCTATTTGCGCGGACCCATCCCTTATGGTGGCCATGACATTTCGACAAGGGACCTGGGACGTGGTGTTTCGATGCACCTTTGGCCCGGAAGAGGCGGAAGAATGGGCAGAGTTACGGGGGGGGCTTCCTGACGTGGTGCCAGGGGCCCCGGATCAGGTGTCTTGGTCGCTGGCCCCGTCGGGGACCTTCACGGTCAAGTCGACATACCGGTCCCAGTTTACTGGGGCTACTAGTACGTGGGCCTCTCCTCTTTGGAAGTCCCCGCTTCCCCTGAAGATTAAAATGTTCGTTTGGCAACTGCTGAGAGATAGCCTGCCTTCGGGTCTGGAGGTGGCCAAACGCCGTGGCCCCGGGGATGGTTTATGTCCTATCTGCAGGACCCCGGAATCGAGTACACACATCTTCTTTGTGTGTCTCGCTACCGATTTCTGTGGAACTTCGTGCGAGAGGCCCTAGGTCCTGCTTAGCAGGCTTCGGATCTCGGCGAGTTCCTAGAAACTCGGGCGCACCATACTGGAGGAGGCATGCGTCTCTTCTGGTTGGTGTTTGTGGCGATGGCGTGGTCCTTATGGACGACTCGTAATAAAATGGCGATTGAGAAGATCTTCTTGAGAGGGGCTGCTGACTCCATTTTTAAATTCTTGGCATTCTTGCAGCAATGGCACCCGTTGTGTAGACAGCGGGACATTGCGCGGTTAGACGACTCCATCGACATACTTCTAGTAGCCGCGCACCGCCTCTCCGCCTCGGCACCTCCCTGAGGCTTCGTGCTGGACTATGGCGTCCTTTCTACTCACACCATCCCCGTCGCCGTGTTCTCGTGTGTGCGTGTGCGCGTGTGTTGTCTTTTCTTTGGGCTGTATTGTGTTGTGGCCCCAACTTTGTGTTTGCCGGCGACTTTGTATGACTCTGTGGAACAGTTGCTTTATTTATAAAGCGGGGCGAAAGCCCATTTCAAGAGTATTTAGCTCGAAATGATGGAAGCATAACTAAAAGTCCTAGGAAGTTGGGCTTGCTTTTGATTGGCTCTCACAAGCAAGATTAGGGCATCTCCAGTCGCCCCCCCAGAGCCCCCCCAGCGGCCTTTTTAGCGCCGGAAGCGGCGAATAGCGCCGTTTCCTCACCACTCGGACCCCCAGGAGCCCAAATAGCGCCGTTTCGGCGCTATTTCGCGCCGCGGCACCCAGGCCAAACCCAGCCCGCTGGGTTCGTCCTGGGGGGCGAAACTGCGCGCCAGCACGCGCGGGCCAGCTCTGTCAGTGACCCGCCGAAAAAACGCGGGAACAGAATCCACCGCCCGTGACCTTCTTCTCGGCGCCCGCGCCGTCAAAGGCTGCCGGAGTAATGGCGTGGCGGCCGGCCAGTGCATGCGCCCCAGTCATAGGCTGCCGGATTAATGGGGGGGGCGGCAGCGGTGACACACGCGGCACCGCGACTAGCCCGCCAGGCTATAAAAAGGGTGCTCGCCCCTCGCCGTCCGCCCATTCTCGCCTCCTCCTCCTCGCCGTTCCCCGATTCTAGCCTCCTCCTCCTCGCCCCCTCGCCGCGCCTAGCAACGATGGATCGCCTCTGGGATGCGTGGCCCGAGAGCGACGACGAGGGACAGCAGGAAGTGGCGCCGGAGCAGCAGCCGGCGCAGGGAGCAGCGGCGCCCGAGCAGCCGCCTGTCCAGGAAGAGCTGGCGCCCGAGCAGGAGGCGGCGCAGGCTGCCCGGCGCCGGAGGAGGGAGCGGAGGCGGCAGTCAATATGGCCGGAGCAGCACGCCGCCTTGTACTCCATCGAGACCACGCAGAATGAGGGGGCGTACCGCCAGGTCCTCGGCGGCCTCGAGCAGGCGGCGACGACGGCGGAGGCTGCCGCCGTTCGGGCATCTCTGGAGACGCACCAGAGGGAGGAGGCGGAGCGTGAGGTGCGCCGGCAGCTGGCCGAAAATGCTGCATCGGCCGAGCAGCAGGCCATCATCGCGCAGTACGAGGCCGACCTGCGGCAGGTGGCGCTGCAGAGCGAGCGGCGCAACCGCCAGCCCTCCGAGCAGGCGCAGCTGCACCGGCTGCGGGTGCAAGGCCGGGCGGAGCGGCACCGGCTCGCCGCGGCGAAGGATGACGGCGAAGCTGGTCCCTCCAACCGGCTCGCCATGGTGGCGAAGGGGGACCGCGAGGAGGACGACGATGAAGACGACGACGCCTAGGATAGTCGTCGATGTTTTAGTTTAAATTCGCGTTGAAATTGTACGAACTTTGCCTAAATTCAATAAAATGCGTCTAGTTCAAATCTTGTTTTTTTTGGCCGAATCTTGGGGTCGGGGAGCGACTGGGAAGCCTGCCCCCCAGGTTCCAGATTAGCGCCGTTTGGCGCCGCGGCGGCCCCAAAACGGCGACGTTTTGGGCCCTGGGGGGCGCAACGACTGGAGATGCCCTTAGACCCAAACTGGCTGAGACAAACCCTGTTGGGAATATGCCCTCGAGGCAATCATGTATGATTTGATTCCCACTGTATTCATAAAGTTATTAAGTTGTCCTTGTTTTGAATATCTGATATATGTCATTGAATATGTGATTCGATTGTGGAACTATATATTCATGTTGTTCATACTAGATTGTCCTTGGTCATTTAGGTTGTGCTGGACACACACCCTAGACTAATGTGAGTGTTGGCTGATGACACAGTTCCACTTGTCATGGGCATGGTGATGCCATTCCAACGTTCACGGACTTGGCTAAAGAGTTTAGCAAGTCAGACTGACCCATATTGAGATGCAACGATCAAGTCGTCATTTGCATGTCTCAATCAATGTAATCCTTAGACCTGAGGTTGTCGCACAATCCGAGTTATGGATCACCGACTTAGGTTCTGTCAAACGTTGTTCTGTGACAAGGCAACTATAAAGGCAGAGTTCGGGTCGAATGAGAAGCAAGCTGCGTGATGTGGATAATCAAGATGGGATTTTGCCCCTCTGAATGGAGAGATATTCTCTGGGCCCTCTCGAGTGATATGATTCAGAAAGCATGGCCATGAGCGACTCAGTTAAGTGTGAACTGTGTCTGTTGACTAAGAGTTAGTCAGTTGAATCACATATCACGGATCGAGAAGAGAGTCGAGCTATTTAAGGGATGACGATAAATCGCCTATAGTTCGACAAGGTATATCGTGAGGCAAAAGGAACTAAGATGAATATCACATTGAAAGGTATATCGTGAGGCAAAAGGGACTAAGATGAATATCATTGAAAGGTATATCGTCATGACTCAATGGTACTTGGGAGTTGGCACGTTCTGCTAGGAGCCGCTACCGATTGATCGGTTGGGAGTTGGACTCCAATCGTGTCCAAGTCGCCATGAGCCTGCAGGGTCGCACACTTAAGAGCGGGAGCAAATATTGGTTGGGTTGGACCCGAACCGGAAATGGACTGGTTTTGTGAGTCGGACTCACAGAGGGAATGGGCCACAAGTGTTGTGAAGCCTATTACCATACGCTATATATAGAGGGGCGCAGGTTGCCCAGCGGGCACGTTAGTCCATCCTCCCATGCGTTGGGAACCCTAGCCCCACTCAGTCCAGCCGCCGCACCGGACCTAGCAGTCCGCCGTCGGAGCTCCTCCTCATACGTGTGGATACCGGCAGAGGTGCTGTACGTTCAGCACTTTGACGTTCGAGGGATCGGATCGGCTGGATCAGATCGTAGGACTGCACTGCCCCGACGCGCTTCATCGATAATCCGCAACCGCGCGTCTAGTGGTAATCCTCGTGGCCTTCTACCTCGGCTAGATCTTGGAAGCATCGCGTAGGAAAAGTTTTTTGTTTATCTCTACGCGTTCCAACAGTGGTATTAGAGCGGTAGCTTCTGGTATTAGGCCTGAGATCCGTACATATGTGATATGTAGTTAGCATTAGATTGGATCTAAGTGCTGTTTTGGTGGTCGTTCTATGAGATAGATCGGTTTTGTACAAGGTTGATTGGATCAATCGTACTCGGGGTTAATGGATGATCAGGTTTCCGTGATCATACTGTTAAGGTCGTGAAACAACATACCCCTACCGGTCGGTTTCCGCCATTGGGGTATACCGTGACACATAAATCCAGTTGCGGTGATCGAAGATCAAAGAGTTTGGTCGAATCGGAATACGGATCAGATTCGGGTAAAATCGTTTTATCCGATGAAGAAATCCATGATCGGGACCGCCGGCTTCGCCCTGTCGTAGCGCCTTTGATGTCGTTGCGAGTTTCACAACGCCGGTAGATATCGTATCTATGCATAACTTGTTTTTGCAGGAAGTTGTGAATGGTATGCCTTATGTGCATGTGATGTGTGTAATCCATACATGATCTGCGTGTCATGTTTATGTCAGCCGGCTGGAGCCTAGGTGCTGTCATTTTATTGTATACCGGCCTGCGTGTCGGATTCTCTATGCAAATTTTCATTTACTAGCTAATGTAGCTTGTTGGAAAACCCGGTGGCATGCAAGTCGATGTACAAGTCAGCTACATGGAGTAAGATGGCACGTGACAAGAGTTGGCACGAGTCGACTTACAAGCTTCGTGGAGATGGAGATCACCATGAAGAGAGCCATACCATTTCACACTATAATTGCTTTATTTGTGTTATTGTTATGTCTCTATTTACCTCTATTTAGATAGTTGGTAGATTATTTAATCCCTCAAAGAAGGTCTAGTCGGTCGCCCCGCCAGTGCTGCACCATCACAAGTCGGACATTCTTGGTAGTGGGCTCATCAAATTGAGGTGCTACCAATTCTTTCCGGTTAGGTGGGTTTGAGTCGGACTCTTACAAGCAGAAGCACTTGGTAATCTAGACGAGTCCATCACAACAGTTGTGGGGCTCGGGGCAAGGTAGGTTGGGAGCCGGGGCATGTGATGTCACCCAACCAACAGGAGTCGTATAGGGATACGATTGGCAAGGTGTTGCCTACCTAGATCACTTGATGGCTAGCGGTGATGCTAAAGCTCACTAGTCGACTTGCTTATTTAGGATCCTGAATCACTTAGCAACCATCGGAGGGGTGTTGGTTCTAGTGGGAGCATAAGTATTAAAGCGTTTAATATGCCTGCTCTTTTATGAATACATGTCTTGAGTGTTTTTTGCGTATTTTCTGTTGTAGATCAATGGCACCTAGCAACCTTCCTCAGTTGTCCACTTTTGCGTTAAGGTCAATCCTAGAGAAAGATAAGCTTAATGGAACTAATTTCACCAACTGGTACCGTAATCTGAGGATAGTCCTCAAGCATGACAAGAAAGAACATGTTCTAGAAACTCCACTTCCAGAAGAGCCAGATGACGATGCGACTGTCGCAGTCATGAATGCCTACCGTAAGACTAGAGATGAGTCTACGGAAATTAGCTGTCTTATGCTTGCACACATGGAACCGGACTTGCAGCAGCAGTTCGAAAATGTTGAGGCCTACGATATGATCGAAAGCCTCAAAAGTATGTTCCAGACTCAAGCAAAGACCGAGAGGTATCAAGTCTCTCAAGCTTTGCTGGGCTGTAAGCTGAAAGATGGCGATCCACTGAGTCCGCATGTAATCAAGATGATTGGTTACATTCATTCTCTGGATCGGCTGGGCGTCCCAATTAATGAAGAGTTTGCTACTGATATAATTCTAAACTCTCTTCCTAGTGCGTATGGTTCGTTCATCTCGAACTACCATATGCATGGTATGGATAAGAGTATCACTGAATTACATTGGATGCTCAAAACGGCAGAGGCTGATATCAAGAAAGGTGCCAATCAAGTGTTGATGGTGCAGAATAAGGCTAAGTTCAAGAAGAGTTCTTGGACTAAGAAGAAGAAGGATAAGTCAGCAGGCAACGCCCATGGCCCTGTCCAGAGCGCTTCCTCAAAGACTAAACTTTCTCCTGCAGCCGGAGCCAATTGCTTCTATTGCAAGCAGGATGGCCACTAGAAGAGGATCTGCACCAAGTATTTGGCTGACAGAGCCAAGAGTGGAGGTATGACTTCCGACTCAGGTACACTTGTGTGCAATGTTATAGACATTTATCTTGCTGATGCGCCTAATAGTTCTTGGGTATATGATACCGGATCAGTTATTCACATATGCAACTCGTTGCAGGGACTGGTAAGAACTAGGAGCGTGGCAAAAGGAGAGGTTGATATTCGGGTCGGCAACAAGGCGAGAGTCGCTGCGTTGGAAGTCGGCACGATGCAACTTCATTTACTTTCAGGATTTTTATTGGAACTGAATAATTGTTATTATGTTCCGGCGCTTAGTCGAAACATTATTTCTGCCTCATGTTTGATGAGACAAGGTTATGAGTCGAATATTAAGAATAATGGTTGTTCTTTATATTTGAAAGATATGTTTCATGGCTTTGCACCCGTTCAGAACGGGTTATTTATTTTAAATCTTGACAGTGAATCAGTCTATAACATAAATGTTAAAAGGTTGAAACCAAATAATCTGAATATGAATTACTTTTGGCACTGTCGGCTTGGTCATATAAGTTGGAAGCGCATGAAGAAGCTCCATGATGATGGATTTCTAACTTCGTTTGACTTAGAGTCATTCGAGACATGCGAATCATGCCTACTAGGCAAAATGACCAAGACACCTTTTGCAAGGAGTTGTGAAAGGGCGTCCGACTTGTTGGAACTAATACATAGTGATGTATGTGGTCCAATGAGCACGACAACCAGAGGTGGTTATGAGTACTTCATTACCTTCACTGATGATTTGAGTAGGTATGGATATATCTATTTAATGAAACACAAGTCGGAAGCCTTTAAAAAGTTCAAGGAATTCCAGAGTGAGGTACAAAATCAACTCGGCAAGAAAATAAAGTTTCTACGGTCGGACCGTGGAGGCGAGTACATGAGCCATGAGTTTGATGACCATCTAAAGAGTTGTGGAATAGTTCCTCAACTCACTCCGCCGGGTACACCGCAGAGAAACGGTGTATCGGAACGGAGAAATCGGACCTTGTTGGACATGGTACGATCAATGATGAGTCGGACAGATCTGCCTTTATCATTTTGGGGTTATTGTCTAGAAACTACAGGTTTCACACTAAACAGAGTACCATCAAAGTCAGTAGAGAAGACACCACATGAGATGTGGACTAGTAAAAAGCCAAGTTTGTCTTTTCTTAAGATTTGGGGTTGTGAAGCATTTGTCAAGCGACTTCAGTCGGACAAGCTCACGCCCAAGTCGGATAAGTGTATTTTCGTGGGGTATCCGAGGGAAACCTTGGGGTACTACTTCTACAACCGGGAAGAGGGCAAAGTGTTTGTCGCTCGGAATGGTGTCTTCCTTGAGAAAGAGTTTCTCGGTCGGGAAGTCAGTGGGAGCACGGTGCAACTCGAAGAAATTCGAGAAGCACCAGCTAGGGGCGAGTCGGCAATGGCCTTGGAGGCTGAGCCGGTCGTGGTACCTACACCGGTTACATCACCTGAACCTCAGAGATCTGCCAGATTACAGAGTGCTCGAGATGTTTTACTGTTAGACAGTAATGAGCCGGCAACTTATTCGAAAGCGATGGTGGGATCTGATTCCGAGTCATGGCTTGGAGCCATGAGATCCGAGTTAAAGTCCATGGATGAAAACCAAGTTTGGAATTTGGTTGATCTGCCTGACGGTGCAAGACCCGTCGAGTGCAAATGGGTCTTTAAGAAGAAAATTGATATGGATGGAAATATTTCCGTTTATAAAGCACGACTTGTCGCGAAGGGGTTCCGACAAGTTCAAGGAGTTGACTACGACGAGACCTTCTCGCCCGTAGCGATGTTTAAATCAATTCGGATCATGTTAGCCATAGCAGCCTATTTCGACTATGAGATATGGCAGATGGATGTCAAGACGGATTTCCTTAATGGAAATTTTAACTAAGGACGTGTATATGATACAACCCGAAAGTTTTGTCGATCCAGCTAACGCTGACAAGGTATGCAAACTTCAGAAACCCATTTATGGGTTGAAGCAAGCATCTCGGAGTTGGAACATTCGCTTTGATGAGGTAGTCAAATCGTTTGGCTTCATCAAGAGCGATCATGATTCTTGTTTATACAAGAAGTTTAGTGGGAGCAAAGTAAATTTTCTAATCTTATATGTGGATGACATATTGCTGATTGGAAATGATGTCATGATGTTGCAAGAAACCAAAGAGTCATTGGAAAGGAGTTTCTCAATGAAGGATTTGGGTGAGGCGACTTACATATTAGGAATCAGGATCTATAGAGATAGATCCAGGCGGCTCATTAGATTGAGTCAGAGTACATATCTGGACAAGGTTTTGAAGAAATTCAAAATGGAAGAGTCCAAGAAGGGATTCTTACCGATGTCCCATGGCATAAAACTTAGCAAGACTCAGTGTCCTTCGACGACTGATGAGCGAAGTCGGATGAGTGTGATCCCGTATGCTTCGGCAATCGGATCCATCATGTATGCCATGATTTGTACTAGGCCAGATGTTTTCTATGCTCTAAGTGTTACGAGCAGATACCAGGCTGACCCTGGCGAAGCCCACTGGGCAGCGGTTAAAAACATTCTTAAGTATTTGAGAAATACTAAGGAAATGTTCCTAATTTATGGAGGTGATGAGGAATTCAGTGTAAAGGGTTACATGGATGCGAGTTATCTCACCGACTTAGATGATTCTCGTTCGCAATCTGGATACGTGTTCGTAATGAATGGAGGGGCTGTGAGCTGGAAGAGTTCCAAGCAAGATACGGTGTCTGCATCTACAACAGAGGCTGAGTATATTGCTGCCTCAGAGGCGGCAAAGAAAGCTGTTTGGATCAGGAACCTCCTGATTGATCTTGGTGTGGTTCAGGGCGCGTCCAATTCTTTGGACGTATATTGTGACAACAATGGTGCTATCGCACATGCCAAGGAAGCTAGACAACACCAGAAGAACAAACATATACTCATGCGGTACCACCTTATTCGCCAGTTTATCGAACAAGGTGATATCAAGTTATGCAAAGTACACACGGATGCAAACATTGCAAATCCGTTGACAAAGGCGCTACCACAGCCTAAGCATGAGGCGCACACGAGAGGCATGGGCATTCGATGCCTAGGCATATGATGCCAAGATGATTGACTCTAGTGCAAGTGAGAGACTGTTGGGAATATGCCATAGAGGCAATCATGTATGATGTGATTCCCACTGTATTCATAAAGTTATTAAGTTGTCCTTGTTTTGAACATGTGATATATGTCATTGAATATGTGATTCGATTGTGGAACTATATATTCATGTTGTTCATACTAGATTGTCCTTGGTCATTTAGGTTGTGCTGGACACACACCCTAGACTAATGTGAGTGTTGGCTGATGACACGGTTCCACTTGTCATGGGCATGGTGATGCCATTCCAACGTTCACGGACTTGGCTAAAGAGTTTAGCAAGTCGGACTGACCCATATTGAGATGCAACGATCAAGTCGTCATTTGCATGTCTCAATCAATGTAATCCTTAGACCTGAGGTTGTCGCACAATCCGAGTTGTGGATCACCGACTTAGGTTCTGTCAAACCTTGTTCTGTGACAAGGCAACTATAAAGGCAGAGTTCGGGTCGAATGAGAAGCAAGCTGCGTGATGTGGATAATCAAGATGAGATTTTGCCCCTCCGAATGGAGAGATATTCTCTGTGCCCTCTCGAGTGATATGATTCAGGAAGCATGGCCATGCGCGACTCAGTTAAGTGTGAACTGTGTCTGTTGACTAAGAGTTAGTCAGATGAATCACATATCACGGATCGAGAAGAGAGTCGAACTATTTAAGGGATGACGATAAATCACCTATAGTTCGACAAGGTATATCGTGAGGCAAAAGGGACTAAGATGAATATCACATTGAAAGGTATATCGTGAGGCAAAAGGGACTAAGATGAATATCACATTGAAAGGTATGTCGTCATGACTCAATGGTACTTGGGAGTCGGCACGTTCTGCTAGGAGCCGCTACCGATTGATCGACTGGGAGTTGGACTCCAATCGTGTCCAAGTCGCCATGAGCCTGTAGGGTCGCACACTTAAGAGCGGGAGCAAATATTGGTTGGGTTGGACCCGAACCGGAAATGGACTGGTTTTGTGAGTCGGACTCACAGAGGGAATGAGCCACAAGTGTTGTGAAGCCCATTACCATACGCTATATATAGAGGGGCGCAGGTTGCCCAGCGGGCACGTTAGTCTACTCTCCCATGCGTTGGGAACTCTAGCCCCACTCAGTCCAGCCGCCGCACCGGACCTAGCAGTCCGCCGTCGGAGCTCCTCCTCGTACGTGTGGATACCGGCAGAGGTGTTGTACGTTCAGCACTTCGACGTTCGAGGGATCGGATCGGCTGGATCGGATCATAGGACTGCACTGCCCCGACGCGCTTCATCGATAATCCGCAACCGCGCGTCTAGTGGTAATCCTCGTGGCCTTTTATCTCGGCTAGATCTTGGAAGCATCAACGTAGAAAAAGTTTTTTTTTTATATATCTGCGCGTTCCAACAAACCCAATATCGCACAGGCGGATAGTCGGCCTGACAGTGCCAGGGCTCTGCAATATTATCCCGCCACTTCCCCCAAACCCAACCCACCTTTCCCGCCACGCCATTCCCTGCTCTCCTCTTCCCCCGTGTCCCATGGCGGCGCCGTCGGCAGCCATGCGCAAAAAGCTGCAGCGCAAGTTCCGGCTGCGGGGCTTCACCCTCAAGGTCGACGCCCTCGAGGAGGCCGCCGCCTTCCTTGCTCGTTTCCCCGACGCGGAGGACGACGCCCTTGACCTCCTCCTCGACGAGCTCGACAAAGAGCCGCGTAACTACCCGCTTCCCTCTGGGCCCTACACGCCGTTGCCTCGTCTTCTCATTCACGGCTTTATTCTACGGTTGGTTGTGACCCTGTGCGTGTCTATGTGTTGATTTGTGGGCGCGCGCAGTGAAATCATCTATACTGGATCGGGACGCGGTCCACCGTGTGGTGTCCCTGCTCGTCGAGGCGGAAGAGGCGGTCGATGCGGCGTCGCCGGCGGCCACTAGCGCCCGGTCGGCACTGCGGGTGGTGGACTCGTTCGTGGTGCCGCGGTTCCACTACGACCCAATCAAGAAAGTGTTCTACGAGTATGTAAATACTACCACCTCCTTTTAGATCTGGAGAATTGGGCTCTGGTACTTTGTAATTAGGTCTCTACTTCGTCGTTTTAGTGCCGAACCATGGAAGATTATGGCGACACGTGTTGTTTATTCTTGATTCTCCTAATTCTTCGTTGAACTTTGACGAGTGATTGCTTATTTGCAGATTGAATGCATACCATAGTTTCAAGGGAGCTTGCTTTTTTTGTTCTTCTAAAAATAGAACTCCTTTCTTAATGTCTAAGAGAAATGTGTTTTTTTGTTTGTTTTTGTTTTCAGAAATTCTGCTCGAGTATAGTTTGTCAATTTGTTAGCTCAGCCGAGGATTGTATTCTTTTTTTAGAGAAAAGGCATAACATGCCCTGCTTTATATAGAAAGGATAAGGTCACAAAGTATGCTGGGGATCAAACCCAGTTTATAAGAAAAAACAAACATGAGGTTGTGATCAATTGGTTTCTTGGTCGGAGCTGCCGTATACTTCAGTATGACACATATTTATCTTTAATGCTAGACCAGACCATATGCCTTTCTAAATGTTGTTATCTGTATGTTTTAAGAATGTCTTCAGCATTTATCTCATGGAAAATGGTGATTGTAATGATCTTTCAGATCTTTTGTTTATTGATCCCATTGCTCGATTATGATGTGTATATAGGCATACTGGAAGATTATCCATCCATGGAGAAGCTGGAGATAAAGCTGCCCTTTACAGGGACAGGTATCAAGTGCTGCTTCAGAGGCTCGCTCGTGATAAATATTTCTCCAGGCCAGCTTTTGAGACTGTTATGACTGAAAATGATAGTTGTGAGGTACCTCTCTTAATTTATGTTCTGTTTTGACTAGTATTGATTGACTTTCGTGATCCCAGTAACTTAGTCCAATACCCCCGACCCCCCTCCAGTTTTCTACATAGTCATTGTTTATGGAATGACATACAATTTCCCCCTTTCATGTAGATAACTTCTATACAATCTTTAATTGGATGCACTGGACGGAGATGGATTATGGGAGTCATATCACAGTTGGAGGAACGCCAATTTTACTTGGAGGATCTTACTGGAGCAGTGCCAATTGACTTAGCAAATGCAATATCCTTAGAACCGTTGCCATGTTACCTATATATGTAAATATTCATGTCTTTGCTGTGCTAAAAGTGGAAATGTTTCTCAACTTAAAAGTTTGTTTGTTCACTTTTCCATGTTTATGAAAATAATTCCATTCATTTTGCAAGTGCTAGTATGTACTCACTCTGTCTCGAATTAATAGTCGTGGATTTTTCAAAATATGGATGTATAAATTCAAGACGATTAATTCGAGACGGAGGGAGTAATACTAATCATATTTGCATGAGTGATCCATATGTATTTTGAGTACTCCCTCTGTCTCAAAATAGGTGTCATTGGGATGGATGTATCTAGATGTATTCTAGTACTAGATACATCCATTTTAAGCCATTTCAACGACACTTATTTTGAGACGGAGGGAGTATTTTGTTAAACCATATGGATTTATGCTTATTCAGAGACGCACATCTCTTTCCTTAACATAGAACACAAAATTACTTCAGGTTTCTTTGTTGAAAACACTGTAATTGTAGCAGAAGGCGAACTGCTTTCAAATGGCATTTTCCAGGTCTGGATTCTCGTCTACCAGAAAATATTTAGTGTATTTTTTTTATTTGTTCTCTTGAATATGGTTTTGTTTCAATCATCTACAGGTCAATACATGTGGGTTTCCTCCCTTAGAGGACAGAGAGGCATCACTTTCACTTCTTATGGGACTTGATTTCTTTGGTGGAGGTGTCATACCAACTGAAGAAACAGTAAGTCTGTAATTACGTTCTACATGTTGAGAAATAGGTCTTGCAGAAAACATCTTTACTAATGATATTTGTTACATTTGTATTAAACAGCTAAGACTATCATCACTAGAAAATAAGGCCGTGAATGACATGTTTGTCATACTTTCAGATGTTTGGCTGGACAACACTGAGGTATTTATGTTTGGTAATACTTCTTTGTTTTATGCACCTTTATTGTTTAGTCATACTCAGGATGTGCATATGTGTTATCTCGTAGAGTAGACTATGGAGAAGTTAGGTGTTGTCCTTGATGGCTATGAGAGTGTGGAAGTGGTTCCTTCTCTCTTTGTTTTAATGGGCAATTTCTGCTCTCGGCCCTGCAATCTGGCATTCAATTCATTTGAAGAACTCAGGTCTGACTTTCGTGCTTCATGAGAGATAATCAAAAGTGTGTTACGCGTTGTGCATTCCAATCCAAGGCAAGACTTTAATCATGTAGCTTTGTTTAGATTGCAGTTTGGGAAGCTTGGTCAGATGATCGCAGCTCGGACTAGGTTAAAGGAACACAGTCGTTTCTTATTCATTCCTGGTCCTGATGATGCAGGTACTCTAATACTCAATAATATCCTTTTATGTGATAACTGCTGATATATGCATGTAGGGTTTGCTACAGTATGCGATTCCATTACATTCACTTAGAGCATCTCCAACGGACGCACGAAAATGCGCCCGTGCGGTAAAAACCGCCAATTTGGCGTGCGGGAGGCTGGGCGCGGTGCTCCAGCAGGCGCGGGAAAATAGCGCGTGCGCCTAAAATTTTTACTGCGCCTGCCAAAAAGCAGGAACGAGCGCGCTATCTTTCGTGCGTGGCATAACCCCCCTCCCTCCCCACACGTGCAAAGTAACCACCAAGAAAATTCTTCCCGCGCTCGTGCCGCTGCTTCTCTTCCCCTTCTCTCTTGCGCCGCCGCTTCTCTCCCGCGCACGCGTCGCCGCTGCCGCCATTCCTCCGCGCCATCTAAGCACCTCCGGCTACCACGGAGTGCAGGCGGCCATCAGGCACGTTCTACACGGAGATCCGTGCAGCTGACTACCGCCTCTTGCTCGGCACTTACGAGACGGTGCACGAGGCGGTGCGCTCGTACGACGCGTCGGCGTGGTGTCTCGCATGTCGGGACATGAATTTCCACGACATAACCAACCTGGTGCAAGCGACGACGCTCGCGCGTGCGCCGCACATCGTCATCGACGAAGACCGGCAGCACCACCGTCGCCTCATCATCGTCGAGGCGGACAAGCGCGCCATGGCGGCGTGGCGCCGCAATTTCCCTCAAGACGTGCAGGACGGCTGCGATTTCTACGCGCAGAGGTGGGCGCAACAGAGGGAGGAGAGGGCAGCGAAACGCGCAGAGCGCTGACGAACGGTGGCTGGACTTGTTCCTCATGACCGAAGAAAGTTCTTCGGACAAGTTTTGTTTCGCTAGTATGTTCGTTTTATTCGCAAACTATGTCCACGAACTATCAACCGTAGTAATATAGATATTTTTTTGTCTATTTTATTTGGTTTTGTTTGATCTTGTTTTGATGCAAATATGCCCAAAACATGTTTACTGCGCCCTATTTTAGCGTGTCTGCTAAAGCGCTGCCTGCAGCGCGATGGATTTTTGCGCCTCCGGAAATGCAGTCACCGCCCTCGCGTGCTAAAAGTGCTACTGTGGTGCCCAAAACTGATTTTAGCGCGCAGTACTTTTGCGCCACTGCTGGAGATGCTCTTATGAATTAAATTTCAATTGGCCTATTCTTTTTTAATCCACTTATTATTATTTTTCTTGGTACTTTAAACTAAGGAACGGTTGCTGTAATAGTATAATGAATGAGCTTGTTGACCATATATATTGTCAGCTTAGTTTTCCTAATAGCAGATGTTTCCTCATTTCTGATAGACTTCATATGTTGTTTCTTCTCACATGGTAGCAAATTTGCAGGGCCTTCGAAAGCTCTCCCAAGGTGTGCGCTCCCCAAATATCTAATTGACGAACTTCAGAAGCACATCCCAAATGCTATATTTGTAAGCAATCCCTGCAGGTTCGACACGAAAGCATTTCCCTGTGTCATTATCTAAATTCCATATGTTACACATTTGTTGATAGGGTTATTCACCCATGAAAATACAGGGCTATTTTTTTTGGGGGGATTGATATTATAAAACAAGTATGTAACTGATAAGAATCAGTAGACCTTTCAATAGGGATGGGTAATTCTACTATTTCGTTTGGTGCTGTAAATTATATGCTTCACATGACTCTGATTCCAACAAGGTTTTTGAGTCGCCTAGCCAAAACAAGTCACCAACCCTGTGACTGCATTATAGTCGCGAGTCGCCCTGATTTTGGAAAAGAGACTTGGCGATTGTCTGACCATACGGCGACTCAAAAACCTTGGATCCAAATTCAAGTCCTTTTGGACATTGATACGGTCTCCATGGTGACCTTTGGCCATCAATTCTATGGAAATATGTTACGCATTATGGTAGTATATTTCAAGATGTATCTAGTAATATGAAATTCAATACTGTGTCTGTCGGTAACTATTATATTGATGACCAAATCTAAAATATTTGGCTGCCACAGATTCTAAAACAACTTATATTTTGAATCAGTGGGAGTGTCATCCATTTGTTCTCACTGGGACTCGGTCAATTTTAGCATAAAAGGTTAACCATTGGTGTGATGTAGACAATCCATACAGCTAGCATCTTCATCTTTGGGACATGTCTGTACAACAAATCATCGTGATGATGCACATTGACAATAGGTACACATCAAGAGGCATCAGTGTATCTGTACTAGCCTACGGATGTGCATACTTGAACCATGTTTTTTCAGTTGGCATCTAACATTATAATTTATGTCGCCACAATATGCTTTTGTAGTAGAGCTCTCTTTGTACTATGCATCATCTTCATTTGGTTTATTTCTTCAAACATGCCTGATTTATCTTCATGCTTATCCATTGAGGCACTGAAATGTCAGTTATGTCTTAGAAAAGCTTCATACACTCATTACCCACTGAGACTAATATATAGCGACAGATTTGCCAGGAGCATATGTTCCAAACAATGGCACATACATCCATATTGACTTATCATGATTAAGAAAACATTGAACTTTCAGACCTGCCAACTATCATCTGTTCTATCTCCAATAAGATCATTGATTTTCCAGGGTGAAGTTTTATACACAAGAAATTGTGTTTTTCCGGCAAGATCTTCTTTACAGGATGCGGCGGTCCTGTCTGATTCCACCAACAACGGAAGAAACAAGCGACCCATTTGAACATGCAAGTTAATTAACTTTTATTTATTATCCTAGTGAGAATATATGCTGTTGACTGTTGAGAAACTAACCAATCCTTATTGTTCAGCTAGTAGCAACTATCACCCACCAGAGTCATCTGTGTCCATTGCCTCTTACAGTCCAACCTATCATATGGAACTATGACCATTGCCTTCGGCTGTATCCAACTCCTCACACGGTATGTAATTTATTACATATGTTATGCACACCTTTAAATGTTTTCTGACTGTAATTTCGATGAATATGCTTCTGTCCTGATTTATTTGTTGAACATGCACGCATAATTATACGGTATAAAGTACTCCCTCCGATCCACTTTAAGTGTCGTACAAAATGAACTAAGCATGTACAAATCACAACGTAGCTGGTGACAATTATTTGGGATCGGAGGGAGTATCATTGCCACACCACTACCAAAAAAAGAAGAAGTTTGGGAGGCCTTATTTAATACTTGTTTAAATCTTCTTCAGATAGTATTGGGTGACAAGAGTGAGCAGAAGGCCTTCAAATATACTGGAATCACTTGTTTCAATCCCGGTTCTTTTGCCAACGACAGCACTTTTGCAGCATACCGTCCTTGCACTAAGGAGGTTGAGCTTTCTGCATTAGAAAGCTAATGTTGAAAGGGGACAAAGGGAAGCTGGAATGTGTAACACCCAACTTGGCTCCAAACCTTTGATGAGCTGCTTATCACAACTGTACGCCAGCCATCTGGATTGATATGCATAACTTTAGCCATTAAAATTAAAGAGGAGGCCATCTTGCAAGCAAATTTGCAAGGATGACATACCAACAGCACGCTTGGAATCAGTGCTATGTCCTAAGCAAAATTGATGCTGACATCTCGCCGTAGGGGTCTCAGATTCGTAGCATTATTGTGGGCCTTTGGTCTTGGTGTAACAATTATTTTGGGAGGTCTTTTTCCACCTATGCTTTGCTGAAGTTAAGAGTGGAGCTTAGTCTTATGATTTGTATCTGTATTGTTTCCCATTATTTTAAACTATGTTAACAGAATCATGCATTCAGTTATTGTCCAAAATTATTGCTCCGTAAAGAATGTGTTAAATTGAATGTGATTAACTGTACCAAAATGACTTTTTTGTGGGGGAGAAATGTGTTTTACTTATAGTAAAGGGAGTTCTACATAATTCTACCAGGCTAGATGGATAGGCGCGCTAAGCGCCGCACAGCCGGCTTTGCGTTTCGGCCATGGTTGCGGCAGTGATCCTGGACGTAGTCGTCGCATGGTTAGTTTCAGTCCTCACATGGTTGAGATCCTGGACGTGGTTTGGCATCGTTAGTCATGGTTGATCAGTCCTCACACGGTGTTTCGGCACGGTTAGTCCTGGTTGAGGGGTTTTTTCTTCTTTTTCTTTCTTCTTATACCAGTAATGATGCTCGTAATTAAATTTGTTAATGAATTGGTAGGCACGATTCGTCGAGCCAGTAATACCTAGAACTGATAGGTTATAGGCACGTAATACTCTATCTGCTCAGTCGATTAGTGCAGGTTAAACATACATAGTGTAAATGATCTCATTAAAAATTCTGTGGATATGAATGAAATAAAACCAGTGCCTCCTCATGTATATCGTCCTCTATCCCGCGCACGTAGAATTGTGCAATATAAAAAAGCTCATCAGTTTCCAATGGATTTGTCACCTCCTTGTATGAAGCGAAACGTATCGCATTCATCTTCGAAGCACCGACGGGACGGTTTGCATATAATAGGTTGTCAAATATGAGTTTCTCCAAGTATGGCTTGCATATATCTAAGATCTGTTCACACTCTGATCAAAGAGATGGATTAATCAGGGAGCTTGACAAATATAAACTACTAATGTGGAAGAAAATTAACACAAACTAGCATACCAAACTCCTGAACCCAAGGTTTGACAATATTATTTGCGCCAGTCACTTCAACTAAAAACACAAGTTCGTTTAATTTGATAAAATCATCTTTGGTCCACAGACATGAGTCCTTATGTTATACCACTTCTCCGATACAGGTAGTATTTATCTCCATGTCCACACTTAGCAACCATCCAGTTCTTACTAGAGCCAACGGCCATGTTGACTAGACGATCTTTCAAGCAACATGGCAAAATCTACATTTAATATAGATAAAAGCGAAGAAAATAAGAAAAAACATAAACACAGAATGGCATTCACTCGACTTGAAAGACAATACTTACAAGGCCATTCTCATTGAATCGTGAAGTCATTCAGACTTTAAAAGACATTGAACGACGACTGATTCTACCACAAATGCTAGTTTCATGGAGGCACATAGGACTCTTTTTCCACGCATTAACTGGGTGACCAAAGTGTTGGGATACGATACAGAAAACAAAAAAAATTCTAATAACGATAACCAATACAACCAAGATCTATTACTATCTGGATATAAAGTAACATAGGGAAGCAGTATTCATACCCTCAAAGACCGAAACACGGGGATTACACTTTCGCACAAGCGTTGTTGAGGAAGATGACGTAGCCGACCTCAAGGTCGTGTAGTCGTACCGACGACAAGTGCCACAAACGGTGGCACCTCGTAGCTGTCGTGGTGGTGTCACGGCAGATGCCATAGGATGACTAAAGATGTGGGGACGAAGGACGCTGGAGGCGCTCGGGGAGGAATCACGCGACGAGTAGACGCGTGAGGTGAAGATCAAACACTGCAAACAACACGATCTACCCAGGTTCAGGGCCCTCGTGAGGAGGTAAAACCCCTACTCCTGCCTTTCTCTATGTATTCTGGTGTCTCACCGAGTAGCCACAGTACAAAATGTTCTTGCTACTGAGTAGCCACTCTTCTCTCTCCGGGTAGAATTAGGTCAAGAATCTCTACGTGTGTTGTCGTAAAATGCTCCGTGCCTCGCGCAGGAGGCGGCTGGGCACCTTATATACCCGGTGCCCTGCCGGATACAGCCAAATACAAACAAGTGTCGACATTGTGTGCACACCGTCCTTCTTCCGAGTTCCCGCTGACAGCTTTGGCTTCTAAGCTTGTCCTGATGCAGAAAGTCATTGGGCAAAACCAAGTAACCAGTCTGTTATCACTGTGCGAACACATAGTAGGTCCCCCCTATCCTGCGACGCCCTGCTGACACACTGTCGCTGTCAGGCACGCCGTCCCCAGATGAACAGTGCCAAGTACGGACCCGGGATACGCGGGATCCGTGTCAGAACGGCTCCTTTGACTTCTGGCCCGAGTAGGTTCCCGCCAATCTTACTCGGACCAGCTCTTCTACTCGAACAAATATAACTTGCTTGATATCTCCTTCTGGTCATCTTTTTGTAAGACCGAGTAGCAGTCGACCGGGTAGCAAGTACCGGGTAGGCGGCTACTCGACCAAACTTCTCTTCTGATTGTTGCCTTTACCACTTGCCTTTACCCTACTCGGGGGGTAACCCCCCGACAGCAGTCCCCGAAGCTGGTAGAGCCCTGCGAACTCGTTCACTGGGCCCTGCCAGCTTAAAACCAAGCTTGGCAACCTTGCCCTTGAACCTCAATATGCCGAGTAAAACCTCCGAGTAGCACTTTGAAGAGTACCTTGAGTTTCCTCTCTTCCGAATAGAGCTAGCCTCCTTCTCTGTAACCGAGTAAAAAGACTTAGGGAATTTCTTCAATCGAATCTCTGCAGCGCAGAGCACAATCCGGATTTCCGTGCTGCAACTGGGCACGTGTCACGCATCCAGGACTGCGACGCCTCGCTGCCCAGGACCTGAGAGGCCACGCGCCCAGTTTTCACGGAGTGGGCCCACTGGCTCGTAATGTCCCATCACGCGCAGTAATCGCCCACAATCTCGTCGTGGGATCTAATGCGGCCGTTACGCGCGCGTTCCGCGCTGTGTGCGTTTCCAACCGGCCACAGACCCCACGCCGCACGATTTATTGCCACGATCGATCCCACTACTCCAATTCGTAACGGTAACCCGTGGTGCGGTATAAATACCCCTCGGTAACTTCCTCTTCTCCTTCCGCTTCACTTTCCCCTTCTGCCTCCTCGAACCTCCGCCGTCTCAGAGCTCTCCGCCGCCGCGCAACTCTTTGCGCCGCCGCGGGCTCGTCCACTCCACCAGTTCCTTCCAATCCTCTCCCAACTTCCTGCTTGCCGCCATGGCTCGCGGTGATAGTGCTCGCGCCTGCTGGGCCGGTTCCGACGTCACCGCCGAGGACTGCCAGTGGCTCGTGAACACCCGGAGGGTTCCTCCCGGTGTTCGCTGCCGGCCGTCTAACGGCGAGATCGTTCCGGCTCCAGAGGAGGGAGAGCACGTCGTCTTCCTCGCGCACTTCGCGTGAGGATTCGGCCTTCCTACGTCCAATTTCCTCCGCTCTTTCCTGGATCATTATGGTCTCCAGATGCACCATATTCCTCCCAACGCGGTTGTCTTCCTCTCCTACCATGCTGTGGTGTGCGAAGCTTTCCTCGGCGTTCGCCCCACGACGGAGACATGGTCGAAGTACTTCTTATTCCGCCAACAGAGCCAGGGCAAGAAGGATGGCGCGGACACCAGCAGCCGGGTAACCGAGACCGGCAGCGCCATGATGGTGCAGCGCCCGGGCACCAATCATCCTCGCATCAAGGGCCTGGATTCTGTCCGCAAGTGGCAGAAGTCCTTGTACGTGAAGAACATTCCCGCCACGAAGGAGGCCAAGATCGAGGACCGCATCAATCTGCCCCCTTGGAGCAACCGAGCTCCTACCGGGCAGAATTGGAAGAGCAAGCCATCCAACAGCAGGACTTTGATGCAGATGGAGGAGCGGCTCGCCCATATGATCGGAGAAGGGCTCAAGAGCGACGATCCAGTCGCTTGCTGGATTCGTAACCGCGTGCTGCCTCTGCAACGCCGCTCCCACCCCATGTGCTACATGGGCGGCCCTCGTGACTGTACTCGGACGACTACTTTCGAGCTCAGCAACGCGGATGTCGCCGCTTACGCTCGGTCCATTCTGACCACTGGCCTTCGGGACAACTGGCAGTACGGCTTCATCCCCTACAGCCGCACAAAGCCGATTCCACGGGTATGTCCTTCTTAATCTGCTTCTTTTGTATGCAATCCGAGTAGATAGCTTCCTCTCCTTGCTGCGACTATCATTCGCACTCTGCGCCGAGTAGGGCGCTTAGCGGAACTGCTCAGGCTTAGTGTGCTTGTTGTTTGCACGCCTTGTCGGGTAGCACACTTAGGAGAAACATTTAGGCTTAATGTGCTTGATGTTTGCACGCCTTGCCGAGTAGGATACTTAGCCGAATCGCTTAGGCTTAATGTGCTTGGTGTTTGCACGCCTAGTCGGGTAGAGTGCCTTGATGCTACTCGTCTCACTTGCGATGTTTCTCTATTCTTCAGGTCCTTGATCGCCAGCTCGCTGAGAGCAGTGAGCGCTTCGAGGGCAACTGGTCAGATGACCGAGAGGAAGACGATGAGGTCTCCTTCGAGACCGCGGACAAGCTTGATCCTCCTGAAGCTGCCCAGACGAGTAAGCATCGCGTGGACGCGTCTCTTCGTGACTGGTCCGAGGACGAAGATGAAGGTAACTGATTTTATCCCGTCTGGTCACGAGTTGCGCAAACTAATTGCTTCCTGCTTCTGAATTGCCTTTCTTCCTTTCTATTTCACAGATGGTGCCGATGCTGAGGACGAAATCGAGGATGAGGACGAGGACAAGGAAGCCCTGGTCGTCGATCCTCTTTCAGTTGCCGCTCCTCTTACCCGCAAGCGCACGGGTAGCGGCGCCCAAGAGCCCCCCGCCAAGAAGAAGAAGCCGACCGAGAAGACGACCAAGAAGGTCGTGACGAGGAAACGACCAACGATCCCTACCCGCAAGGGGTAAGTTCCTTCTCGATTGATTCTCAATCCTTTTACTTTGCTGTTTCCTCTCAGTTTCCTCTGCCATCTTCTTATTTCTGAATGCAATTTTCTCTTCAGAGCCCCCTTGGATGCGGATGCCGCTCGTGCGCCCACGAAGACCAAGAAGAAAGCCGCCATTGACGTTGATAAGCTCATCAACCTTGACGGCGATGAGAATGAAGCCGCCACAGCCCACGAAGAGGACTCCGACGCCCAGAATGTCGAGTCGGAGCAGCAGTCCCGCGCCGAGCAGGAGGCGCAGGACACTGCTTGCCAAGAGATGCCACCTTCTCCTCCGGCCACCACGGCCGAAGAGAACCTGGAACGAGACACCGAGATGCACGACGACGCCGCCCTTGAGCGGCACGAAGAAGAAGAAGAGCAGCCCGCAACAGGAGCTACTGAACAAGAAGACCCCGCGGCCCAGCCGCGGGTAGAAGAACCAGATGCCTCACAGCCAGATCCCGCTGCCGAGCAGCGGGTTGAAGTAGTCAACGAGGCGGAGCAATACCCTCTGAGCGACGCGCAACCAGGCGCCACGCAGGGTAGCGCTCAGCCGGACGCCGCGCCGAGTAGCGCGCCACTAGCGCCGCCCACTGCACCAGACTCCTCCTTGGTGCAGAAAACCAAGACTGCCGCCAGCCCTCCGGCCAAGCCTGTTACGAGGAAGAACGCTCAGGAAGCTGCCGAAAAGAAGGCCGCCGAGGAGAAGGCCAAGAAGGCCACCGAGAAGAAGACCACCGAGAAGAAGACCACCGAGAAGCCAACTGCCCAGAAGGAGACTTCGAAGAAGCGGGCTGCCGAGAAGCCAGCAGGCCCGGCAGAAAACACTGTTCGCAGGAATCCGGCGCGTGGTGCCGGTCAAGATGCAGCCGTGATGCCGCCGCCAACGTCAATCGCCAAGTCCACTCAGCTGACTATCCGCGAGCCTGGCGCGGCTGCTGACGCCGTTGGCGCATCCAGTGTCGTAGATCCGCCCAGCTTCCCACCTTACATGGTGAAGGTCACCCAGCAGCACCAGGTTGGCTTAACCCCCGTGGAGAGGAAACTTGCTCTTCGGAAAGGGAAGAAAACCGTGGCAGTGGACTCCAGACCCCCGGCCCCAAATCAGGACAAGTCCCTCTCCATTTCTTTGCGCGAGGTTCAGGACAAGGCGGTGACGTCCCAGGGCCTTGAGCAAGTGCTTGATTTGGTTGGCTTCATCGATGCCAAGTGGGACAGCAAGATCCTTGGCAACTCGAACTGGGACGACACGGATTTGGGCGACTTGGACCATATGCGTGTCGATTGGAACAAGGCAGACTTGGGTTACAAACCCATGACTATCTCATCCAATTCCAGCACGCTTGCCTCCAAGATGTTCGTCCACCGCAAGAATGCAGAGGACCTCGAGCAATCTTACGCGGTAAGCTTCTACTCATCCTCCCCGAGTTGTGTTTCACTTTTCTTCTACTCTTCTTCTTTTCCTTATCCATCACCCAGTCCCCGAGATTCTGGCCGAGTAGGCGGATACACTCCCGAGTTGCCGCCTTCTCGGGTTGAATCTTTATTACTTTGCCTGATTCTTCTTCCTTTTGCTTCTCAGAATAGCTTACTGAAGCGAACCGGCCTGCACCGTCAGCTACTCTGGAACCATGCCATTGCCAAGAGACGTATTGAGGCCCTGGAAAGAGAACGCGCAGACGGCGAGGCAGCCGAGAAGGATGTGATGAACAGCACATTGAAACTTTCTGAAGTTCAAGGTACGCTTTCAGCTACGCGGTTCTTGCGTTTGGTGTTTACGCCCGCTTCTGCTTTTTGCGCTAACCACTTCTACTCTGCAGGGAAGTTAAAGGCCCTGGCGGAGGAGCACTCAACCTGCCACGCCTTTGTCGAGAGTGGCCAAGCCACGATTAAAAGACTAGAAGGTACGTTGCCGTCTTCTCGGCTTGTCTTTGTGTTTCTTTCTTCGCTACTCTGCTGACCGTGCTTTGCTCTTCTCAGAAGATCATAAGAAGTTTGCTGAGGAGCATCAAGATTGCCTCAAACCTGCTGAGGTGCAGCAGCAGTTGTCCAGCCAGGCTGTCGAGCTGCAGAAAGAACATGCTACCGAGATGGAGAAGCTCCAAGTCCAGCTGCGCACTGCGCTCCAGGATGCTATCAACATTGCTGCCGAAAGGGATAGAATAATCGCCGAGAAGGCAAAGAGCGAAACAGCAGCCAAGGCCAAGGAGAAAGCCCTCGAGCAGGAGTGCGAGGTGCTGAAGAAAAGCAATGCTGATCTCTTTGCTCAGCTGAACGGGCTCCGCCTGATTGAAGAGAGGCACCTAGCCAACGAGGAAACATGGAAGAACCAGCTGCAGGGGCTGCGCTATGACTTGAACAGTAAGTGCTCTTTTTTCTTTGCTTCACTGCTTCCTCTTGTTCCTCTGCTACTCGTTTCTTATTTCTACTCTGTTACTGTTTCTGATCTTCTCGATAGCTCTTGCAGGAGTCTTCCCCGACCTCGAGTCTTCTTGCGTGCCTGTCCTGGCAAAGGTCCGAGCAGCTCGCGCTGAGAAGGGCGAGCCTTTGGACACCAGAGCAGAAATCGAGGAGAGCATCCTGATTATGCAAGGGCAGTTCCCGCGGCTAGCGGGCGTGGGCACCGAGCTGGTGCGCGTCGCCTTCCAGATCCACAACCTTTTCTGGCCCCATGACTCTGCGCCCACGACAATCTGCGGACTTGCCTTGAAGCTGCACCGCGTGAAAGCCGAGCTGAAGAAATGGCGCGCATCGGGAGCTCGGGCAGGCGCGGACATGATGCTTCTATTTATCACCAGTTGGTATGAAAACCTTAACCTGCAGATTGTCCGCGAGATGCGCCAGGACTCCAAGTGGGAGAAGAACCCCGACTGCGTGGCTATCCGCCAGCTGGTTGCACACGAGGTTGCCCAGTACGCTGATACTGCGACCTTCATCGACGGCCTCACCGAGCCCGACACCGAGGTGGACGAAGGCAAGGAGGAGGATGAAGATGAAGAGATGGACACAGAGGAGCTGGACCTGAGCTGCTTCGAGTCTCCTGTTGGCAAGGCCGGGAAGGGGAAGGCCGCGGTCGTCGCGGGTAGCGATGAGGAGGACGAGAACGAGAAGATGTCGATTGACACCGCCGCGCTCGAGTTCGGCACCTCGTCAGGAGCTGCCCTCGACGACACCGTCAGCCTTCGCGCCCAAGCCACCGAGCCCGACGCCGAGCTAGCGAAGACCGTCCCCGTCAACCTGGAAGCGGATGCGACCAAGGCCAGGGCCGAGGACGAAGCTGCGAAGACTGTTGACGCCAGCTCGGAGGCAGACGCGACCAAGGCCACTACTGAAGATGAGGCAACTAAGGCCAGCACCGAGAACGCCGCCTCGACCTGAATCTGTTCTGCAACTCATTCCTCAAACACTTATCAGATCCCCGGGATGCCGGGTGCAAATGTATCAGACTACTTATGCCGTTTGCTACTCATTTTTATTCACACTTGTTGTTTTCAACTTAATCATTTTGTTCAGCCTTGGCTCGATGCCGGGTTGCGTTATCATGCGAGTCCCCGAGTTGCATTTCTTATTCACTCTCTCTTTTTGTCTCAGCTCTACCCGCAACTTGTTGCTTTTTTGGTATTCGAGTCACAAGAGTCAAAGAGTAGAGCTGCAAATACTTAGCCGCTTAGAAACAATCATAGTAACGCAGCCCACCACTTAACCGAAAAGAAAAGACAGAAAACAAAAGTAAATGCACCCTACTCGGTTCCTGCACTCTTTTCTTCCTTAGCAGTTTTTCTTGTGCTCATTGACCTTTTGCTTGTTCTCTTGCTTGCCATGAAGCCGGGTTTCGGACAGCAGCAGAGTCGAAGAGTTGGCATGTAGGTTTAAACACAGTACTCAATGTACTTACGAAATTTTAAGTAGAGCAACCGAATAGACAAGAGAGAAACCGAGTAAACACACTTGGAGCAATTTTGGACGAGGGCAGTCCCCGAGTTCAATTTCAGATTACGGAGTAGAATTTCAACTCGGATAAGAGGGTACATACACATCTTTGCTCACGAATGAAAGCGACACAGTAGGGCTACATTCCAAGGGCGCTTGGATTCCTCTCCAGCTTTATCTGCCCTGTTCGCCTGTGATGGGCGCACATCTACAAGGTAGTATGCATCGTTGTGCAACGCTTTGCTCACAATGAAGGGCCCTTCCCATGGAGGAGACAGTTTGTGCATCCCGGCTGTGTGCTGCACAAGCCTAAGGACCATGTCTCCTTCTCGGAAAACCCTTGGGTTCACCTTTTGGCTATGATAACGCCGCAGGTTTTGCTGGTAGATAGCCGAACGTGACAGAGTAAACTCTCTTGCTTCTTCGAGCAGGTCAACGTCGTCTTCTCGAGCTTCTCTCTCCTCTACCTCAGTGTAGAGGGTTACTCCAGGGGAGTCATGCTCCAAGTCTATTGGCAACACGGCCTCAGCCCCGTATACCAAGAAGAATGGCGTGTAGCCGGTTGACCGGTTAGGGGTAGTCCTTAGACTCCACAACACCGCTGGCAACTCGTCTAACCAACACCCAGGTGTTTTCAGCAGTGGCTCAATCAGCCTTGGCTTTATGCCAGCTAGCACCATGCCATTTGCTCTTTCAACTTGCCCATTGGAGGCGGGATGCGCCACAGATGCAACATCTAGTCGGATGTGCTTATCTCTGTAGAACCGCACCATTGCCCCCTCTGCGAAATTTGTGCCGTTGTCGATGATGATGCTGTGCGGGTAGCCATATCTCAGGATCACATCCTTCAAGAATTTCACAGTTGTGGCCCCATCGCACTTCCGAATAGGCTTCACTTCGATCCACTTGGTGAACTTGTCCACCATGACCAAGATGTGTGTCATGTTGCCTTTGGCCGGCTTGAAGGGGCCAACCATATCCAGGCACCAAACAGAAAACGGCCATGTGATAGGAATTGTCTTCAGCTCGGAAGCAGGGATGTGAATCTTACTCGCGAACATCTGGCAGCCGTTGCACTTCCTCACGATGTCTTCAGCTTGCTGCAGAGCTGTGAGCCAGTAGAAGCCATGCCGAAAAGCTTTCTTGACCAATGCCCGAGAAGAGGCGTGGTGCCCGCATTCTCCTTGGTGTATTTCCAGCAGAATTTCTCCTCCTTCTTCTGGGTCCACACAACGTTGCAGCACGCCGGTGGCACTTCTTTTGTGCAGCACATCACGGAATATAGTGTAGCCCTTGGATCTTCTCTGAATCTGTCTTGCGACCACCTCATCCTCTGGCAGAGTACCGTCCCTTAGAAAGGATAATATGGGCATGGCCCAACTCGGTGTCTCCCGTGTGGGAAACACTGGTTCGTCCACTTCCATTGGGACAGGCACCTCTGGTTGCTCTGTAGGGTTGGGAGCACTTCTCTGGAGCCCTGATCGATTGGCAAGGACCTCCTCAATGAATGCGACAGTCCCCGGGTTAAGGACAGCAGTCCCCGAGTATGGAGTGGCATTCCCCGAGTAGGGAGTGGCAGTCCCCGAGTAAGGAATGGCAGTCCCCGGGTAAGGAGTGGCAGTCCCCGAGTAAGGAATGGCAGTCCCCGGGTAAGGAGTGGCAGTCCCCGAGTAAGGAATGGCAGTCCCCGGGTAAGGAGTGGCAGTCCTCGAGTAAGGAATGGCAGTCTCCGAGTAGAGGACGACAGTCCCCGAGTTGGGAGCAGCAGTCTCCGGGTTTCCTGTAGCATTCTCCGAGTCAATCTCCATGGGATCAGATTCCTCGCTTGGCAGAGAAGGGACAAATATGGATTCCGAATTGGGAGAGGGCTTGATGGATGGCTTCCTCAAGTGCTCCAGGGCAATCCCCGCCGGGATGGACTGCCGAGAAGACCCCAACTTGGACAGCTCGTCTGCCGCTTCGTTCTCTGCTCGGTGAATGTGCTGGAACTCGCAGCCTTCGAAGAACCCAGTCATAGACTGTACCAGGAAGCGATATGATGCCATGTTGGCATCTAGAGCATCCAAGGTGCCAGAGACTTGCTGCACCACCAGATCTGAATCTCCATAGCATATAATGCGCTGCACGCCAACCTCCTTGGCTACTCGCAAACCATGCACCACTGCCTCGTACTCTGCTACGTTGTTGGACGCCTTGAAATGAATCTGCAGCACATACTTGAGTTGATCTCGCTTGGGTGACGTAAGCACTACGCCAGCACCAAGGCCTTCCTTCACCTTCGAGCCATCAAAGTGCATCTTCCAGTAATTAGAAACTGGAGCAGGAGGTTCATACTGCACCTCGGCCCAATCCACCAGAAACTCCGCCAGAATCTGAGACTTGATAGCTTCTCTTCTCGCATACGCGGGTGCATACGCGGCCAGCTCGATTGCCCACTTGGCTACTCTGCCACTCTCCTCCTTGTTGCCCATGATATCCGAGATGGGCGCAGAGCTCACAACCGTGATAGGATGCTCTTGGAAGTAGTGCTTTAGCTTCTTGGCGCCCAGGTACACGCCGTAGGTCATCTTCTGGTAATGCGGGTAGTTTTGCTTTGTAACGCCCGGGGGTTTTCCCCCACTAGAATTTGTGTGTTTTTTTTTCTCTCTCTCTCGCACCGTCATGCATCATGCCATCATGTCATTCTCATTAAAACTCACAAAATATTAAAAGGTTGCAAATTCTATTTTTTCATAACATCTGAGTTGAGGGCTTGGCCTCAAAAACTATTTTTAATAGTGTGATAACAATATCTAAAAATTAATAAAACAAACCCTGTGAAAAAAAATAAAATAAAATCGTTGGAGAGAGAGGCAACCAGCCAGCCGGCCAGGCCCAAGGCCCAGCCGAACCAGCCAGCCTCCCCCAAACCCTAACAGTTTTCTACTCCCACCCCCTGGCCATTTTGCAGCCACCCCCCCGCCTCCATTCTTGTTTCGCGATCGGGTCCCTTGCCCTTTTCCACACGCAGAAACCACGCCCGCACCCAAGCCCATCGAGAGCCAGCTCGTTCCCCCGACCCCCCTTCCCCTTCGCTACCGAGCGTGGAGGAGCTCGATCTCCTCCCTCGACCCTTCCCCATCCTTCGTTCGCCTTCCTCCTAGACCGACCGCCACCAAGCCGGCCTCCCGTCGCCCTTGCTTCCTCCCGGCGGCACACGCCGGTCGGCCTCCCCTGTCCCTCGCCCGTCGCCCCGTCCACCTCCTCCGGCCGGCCGCCACCGGTGCTTCTCCCCTTCCCCGACGCCCTCCGTGCGGCAGCAGGGCGACCACCATCTCCTCGCCGGCCGCTCCTCTCCACCGCCGCCTCCCTCCCATCCCGTGGCGCCGCCGCTGCTGCGCCGCCCGCTGCCGGCCGCCTCCCTCTTACCTCGACGACGGCCGCCAAGTTCCCCGCCTCCTCCTCTACCGAGCAGCGCCGCCGACGGCCGCGACCTCCTGACCCCGACCACGGCCAGGCCGGCGAGCCCCTGCCACTCTGTCCCCGAGCACGACGACCCCGCCCCGACGCGTTGGTGCGCTACGGCTGCTGTGCGCCCAAAAACGACGCTCCTCCTCACCGTGGCACGCTTGGCCAGTGTGCACGAGCTCCACCCCGGTGCGCGCGACGGCAAGCCTTGCTCCGGTGATGCCCCCTTCACGAGTTCGTCCCCGACACCGATCCCGGTACTCGTCGAGTATTTCTACCTGCAAGGCCGAACCGCTAAGTTCTCCATCGACCAAAGACATGCCAAGTCCACCATCGACCTCCGAAGACCGTTACGCCGTCGAGATCCTCCCCGACCCTTACCTCGACGACGAGCTCTTCCCCGACAAGTACCGCAACATGAACGACTACACCGTCGTGAACCTCGCCGTGTCCGCCTTGCGTCGGACGCCTTCGTGCGTGCCATGAAGCCCTGAGACCGAGACCATCAAATTCACCACCGACCCGAAGACGATGATGTTGCGGATTCGGCCACGACTACGTCGACTACGGAACGAGTACCACTACTTCCCCTACTACGCCAACTACCACGGCGACTCGAGAACAACGGATATGATGTTGGGATTCCACCACAACTACGACCCCGGAACAACTACTTCCTCGACTACATGAGAACGAACGTCTACTTCCCCTACTTCCTCAACGTCGACTAATTCCTCTACGGACGCCTACTTCCTCCACGTCCCGAAGTTTCCGGCGTTGACCCCGGCGATCCTCTTTCCAACGTGCGAACCCAAACCCCTATACCTATGCCCTATTTTCTATAACATATCAGCTATAATTAAAATGTCATCTCATTCATGTGGTGCATTGCATTTTTGTGGGTGGATAAATAACTCGAACCTCCTAAATTAAATGTTGGGCTTCCGGCTCAATTTAAATTGATTTAATTGCATGAATCATAACTAATTCATTTTAACTCCAAATTTGAAAAGTAAAATATGTTTTCCAATCAAAATTCTCTAAACTTTGCAAATATCAATTTTGTTTTCTGTTTCAAATAAATTAAATTGCTGAAAACAACTATTTCTTAATTAATGCATTAAAATTGCTAATTTGATAACTTGCTCATTTTAATTCCAAATCCAACAAATAAAATATGTTTTCATACCAGAAAAATGCACTTAATCTATTCATGCCATCCATGTTCATGTTTGCACCTTGCATGTTGCATTTGTAGTAGTGTTATGTATGTTCACCTAATAAATAAATATGGAATGTGTTGGGGTATTTAATTCAATTGTTGCCCTATTCCATTTAATATTGCTAACTCACTTATTTACAGTTTTCCATGCTAAATAACAATTAAATTGATGGTTAGCTAAACAACTTGAACCAATTCCTATTTCTCCGGACTCCGGTTCCGATTAAATTGCTTAAGTGGTTTCCTCTGTTGCATCTTGCCATGTCATGCATATAAAATAGAATCATGCTAGATCTTTGCCGTAGTAGTAATTGTTGCATCCGGTGTTTCTTTTAGTTCGTTGCTTCTTCGCGGATAGAACGTTGAGATGATGTGAGCAACGACAAGTTCTGCTACCTTGCGGGATCTCAGGCAAGTATACTCACTTGCTGCCAAATGGCTGCCTTTCATCACGTGTTACCGATGCTTTCCGTTGTTCTTATTCTAGCCTGTTGATACGATGCTTGTGTCTCGATCCTATTATATTGTTTACCTTGCAGCCCTGATATAGCCTTTTCCCTCCACTTCCTATTAACTGTTGTTTGTTTACCCTGTTGGCCCTCGTGTCGTAGTTGCAGGCTTAGGTTTGTTTGCGCTCTAGTTTTGTTTTCATTTGTTCTATCACCTGTTCTAGTTTGATAGTTGGGTTTTCAATTCAATCAACAACATGTTAATGTTTGGGGTAACAATAATAATTTGATGATAAGGCACCGGCAGGAGGCCCGGGTTAGGGTTTTGGAGCCGGCTGGTGTCGAAACTAGGAAAAGAGTCTTGTCTACTGATCCATGATGAGCGTGCTCACCGCATCCGGGTGGTAGTATGGGACCCCCCTCGACTTAGACCTGATCTGCAGCTTGTCCGAAGAGCCACACTTAGTTCGGGTGTTCCATTTGCTCCTTGCATAATGGGTGGATCCCCCATGGTTACTGATGATGATGATGATGCATATAGGGCGAGGCCTGTGGTGCCGGGGGGTGTGGTTTTCACCCCTGCGCTTAGCGGACTGGCCGGGACCTTATAGCTCCGTGGCTCCGAGGATGGGTTGAAGAGATGGTTTGGGTCGTGTCGAGCCAACCTGAGTTTTAGTTGGTGGCTCGAGTGTGTACGGGTACTGGAGCACACCCTGCAGGGATAAATCTTCTCGAGAAGCCGTGTTTTCCGCGGTTATGGATTACTTGGTGAAAGTACTGGCTAACAAGTACTCAGACAACTTACACCTAATGATAATAACTTGACTAGTAACAGTCTTATTGACACAATAAGTTGAACATCATTAATCCAACAGTGTGAGTTATCCTTGGGTTGCTTCCTTAGTAGGGGGTGACATTGGATGGGTATTGTTTGGTGAGTAGTTGTAGTTGGTTCCGATACGCTATCTTATCCCCCTCTTTTAGCCGGATGTTGTAGTGAGTCTCTGTAGTTAGTTAGTGCAGCCCGCTGCCGCTTATTTGCAATAATCCCTTCCTTTCCGTTGATCCCAAAGTATTTGTACCTTGTGATGACTGGCTACGTCGGTATCTTGTGAGTATGGGTTTATCCACTTGCCAGTACTTAACCGTACTGACCCACGAATCTTTTTCGTGGCTGCATATTCAACATTGCAGTCAACAGGTTTGAAGTCTGACGACGTTAGCTGGGGAATCCCTCCGGCTTGGCCTGGGCAGGGATTGGACGCTCTCGGTTATCTTCAGGACTCTTAGTCCAATTTGTATCTTGTCCGTAGTCGGACGCTATGTTGTTTCTTCCGCTGTTATTTGGATCTTTGTATTGTATCAGTTTTGTATCCCTGACTTTGTTGTTTTGACGGTCATCTTGTATATATCTTTTCTGTTTGTTGTTTGCGGAATATTCGTGAACTGTTGTAATGTTATCAGACGTGGCAACCTGGAATCGGTTATTATGTGGATTTTGGCGGGAATGCTGAAATCTGCATAGTGCCTGATCCCGGGGCGTCACATGCTTGGAGCTAGACAACACTTCACTGAGATAGTACACTGGGCGCTGCACACTCTTGCCTTCTTCTTCTCGCTCCACCACAATCACCACACTGACTACTCGGTTAGTGGCAGCAATGTATAATAGCATCGGCTCCTTGGGTAGCGGACTAGCCAAGATGGGAGCGCTAGCCAGCATTGCCTTCAGCTCGTTGAATGCCACATCCGCTTGCGGAGTCCAGACAAACTTGTCACTTTTCTTCATCAGCTGGTATAGAGGCAGGGCCTTCTCGCCCATTCGGCCCAGGAAACGGCTCAGAGATGCCAGGCAACCAGTGAATTTCTGCACGTCTTTCAGGGATCTCGACAAAGACATGCTCTCAATAGCTTTTATCTTTGAAGGATTGGCTTCAATGCCCCGACTAGACACCAGGAAGCCGAGTAGCTTGCCAGCCGGGACACCAAAGGTGCATTTACTCGGATTCAGCTTCATTTTATACTTGCGTAGGTTAGCGAAGGTTTCCTCCAGGTCGGCAAGCAGAGTATGTGTTTTATTCGTTTTGATGACAATGTCATCTACGTACACCTGCACATTCTTGCCGAGCTGATCGTGCAATCATTTCTGCATGCATCTCTGATAGGTTGCACCCGCATTCCTCAAGCCGAAACACATGACACGATAGCAATAAGCCCCGTACGGGGTAATGAAAGCAGTCTTTATTTGATCAGCAGGATTGAGTGCAATCTGGTGGAAACCAGAGTAGGGCATCTATGAAAGACAGCAGTTCACAACCAGCAGTGGAATCGATCACCTGATCGATGCGAGGTAGCGGGAAGGGATCCTTGGGGCATGCCTTGTTCAAGTCGATGTAGTCGACACACATGCGCCATGCAGTGGCAGCCTTGGGATCCTCCTTCTTCTTCTTGACCATGACCGGGTTGGCTAGCCAATCCGGATGCAGCACCTCCATGATGAAATTTCTTATCAGCAACTTGGTGATCTGGTCACCAATGGCCTTCCTTCTCTCATCTCCGAAGCGGCGCATAGCCTGCTTCACTGGCTTGGCGTCAGGACGCACATGTAATGAGTGCTCAACCAACTCCCTCGGGACTCCTGGCAAATCTTCATTGGACCAGGCGAATACATCCCGATTCTCACGGAGGAAGTGGATGAGCTCGCTTTCCTATTTCTCCGCCAACCCGGAGCCAATGATGGCTACGCGGTCGGGGAACTCGGGGTCGATCTGGACCTTCTTGGTTTCCTGAGATGCCTGGAACGCGGTCCCGTGTTGGGTACTCGGTACGCCCTGTGCGTCAGCTTGCGCGGATTGCGCCATAGCCACCACCTCATACATCTTCTTCTTCTCGGCAGCAATCACCATTGACTCCGCCAACTAGGAACCAGCAGAGGCACACTCCATGGACTTCTTGTAATCACCAGCGATGGTAATCACGCCATTGGGACCAGGGATCTTCATCTTCAGATATGCAGTGTGTGTAGAAGCCATGAACTTGCTCAGAGCAGGCCTGCCGAGTAGAGCATGGTAAGGGCTCTTATGATCAACCACCTCAAACTGCAGGCGCTCTGTGCGGCAGTTCTCCCTTGTGCCGAATAGCACATCTATCCACACTCGGCCAATCGGGTTGCACGAGACTCCCGGCACAATGCCATGGAAGGTGGTCTTGCTGGGTAGCAGCATGTTCTCGGCCAGGCCAAGCTTCTCGAGTGTGTCTCTGTACACGATGTTGATGCTGCTGCCGTTGTCGATTAGCACCTTGTTGAACCTCACATTCTTCTCGGGACCCAGGAAGGTAGGATCCAACACCAAGGCGTAGCTACCCGGGTTGGGCATCACCTTGGGATGATCTACTCGGGACCACCTGATCTCTTGGTCACACCAATACATGTAGTGAGGGACAGCAGGAATCACTGCATTGACCTCCATAGCACGCCTGTGCTGTGATTGCTTGTCGACTTGCTCAGAGGTGAAGATCATGTAGCTCTCGTGATGCTCTTGGTACTGGTTGGAGCCTCCGCCCCCATTGTTGCCGTTGTTGTTGTTGCCCTGGTAGTTGTTGTTGCCTCTGTTGTTGTTGCGGTTGTAGTTGTTGTTGTTGTTGCGGTAGCCCTCATTGTTGAAGTGACGGTTGGCTCCTAAAGCCACTTGGTTCACATTTTCCCTTCTCGGAAACACTGGCGGCCGAGCTGCGGGTGCGCGAGCAGGCTGCACATTAGCATTGGCCGCTGGCAGAGGAGGAGGAGGAGGAGGCAAGCCTTCATTCTTGATCTCATCCCACCACTCGCACTGCCGAGTAGTGTGGTTAGCAGGCCTCGACGGATGCTGCGTATGGAAACTGCATGGACCATCCTTCATGTCGTTGAAGACGAACTTCCTTGGCTGCTCCGAGTTGCCGCTACCCGACTGAGGAGCACGGAATGGTTTCTTGTTGCCCTGGCCCTGGTTCTGGTTCTGCCCGTAGGCTCCAGCAGGTTTTTGCCTTTGGCTACCCCCAGCTCCAACAGCCACTGCATTCACCTCTTCAGGGTCGTACCGAGTATCTATTCGGTCACCCTTGCGCTTGTTGCGGAACTCGTTGCGCTTGCTGTTGCTGAAGTTTCTTCTCGGCTCAGAGGAGTCCATCAGGGGCTGAGTAGGATCACCGAGTGCGTACTGGTCCGCAATCTTGATGGTCTCTGCCAGAGTGTTTGGCATCTCCCTCTGCAACCTTTGCCACAGCATACTGCCATGTCTGCAACCCTGCGCAAACCAAGTGATGGCCTAGGCTTCATTCACACCTTCACAGGTGTTCCTCAATGTGCTCCACCGAGTAAGGTACTCGCGGTCCGTCTCGTCTTCTCGCTGCCTGCAAGCGGACAGCTGCTGTGGCCTATTCGGCCTCTTGTAAGTGCTTGTGAAGTTGCTGATGAAGGCGTCCGAGAAGTCCAGCCAGCAATTGATGCTGTTCTTGGGCAAGTTGTTGAGCCAAGTGCGAGCTGGACCCTCTAGCATCTGCGGGACATAGCGCACCGACCATCTCCTGTTGCCGTTCGCGATATGAACCGCGGTGACATAGTCATTGAGCCAATCTTCCGGCTTGGTGCTGCTGTTGTAGCTCTTGGTGCCCCTTGCGAGCTGGAAGTTCTTCACGGACGGCTCGTTCATGATGCGCGGGCCAAAGCACTCGGGGCCGGGAGGACCCATGTTCTCCAGCCGGGCTGACAAGCTGATCCGGTCCAGCTGATGCCTTGCATCTCCAGGCGCCAACACGCGCTCGCCAACACGGTCCAGAATGTCATAACCAGCCATCTCCATGGCCGAATAACCGTCATCATACCTATCCGCCTGCACAGCTGCAGGCTGCTCCACTGGGTTGGCGACTGGCGCCACTGCGCGCGGCTGCTGCCTCTGCCGAGTAGGCTGAGCAGCGGGACGCTGAGAAGGACCTGGGCGCGCTCCACCTCGGGCCTGGCTTTGAGATTTATGGGCTTGGGAGCCTGCTCTTGCAGCGTTGTGTTCCTGACCGGGCTGTTGCGGCACAGCGAGCTGTTTCGCGGTAGCAGTCGGGTCGTACACCTGCATTTGCCTATCTCTGCCAGAACGTCCGCTGCGGCTCTTCTCGCGGCTGGGATGCGGAGATGAGGCCTGATCGTTAGATCTAGCCGCGTGCGAGTGCACCACCTGCGACGCTCCAGCACCCGGGTTGGCTTTCCGGAACTCCTCATTCTGCCTAGCAGCCTCTAATACCAACTCGTTGAGCCTCTCTTGCTGCCTAGCGCGCGCGTCGCCGTCGAGATGCGGCAACTCGGCGGCTACAGCCTTAGCAGCTCTAAGTGTCTTAGCGGGGGTGCTATATCGGGGTCTGGTGGAGGTGTTTGCGGTGGCGGACTGAGCGGGAGGCTCTACAACCGTTGCCATCTCGGCACCGAGGTTACGCCGCGTGGCGCCTACTCTGCTAGCTCTCCTAGTGACTGGCGTGAAGCCGTGAGCCTTGTTGTACTCAAGCTGATCTAAGCTAAGCTCTAGCCTGATCTTGTCCAACTCCGCCTGCTCGGCGAGCAGCTCCTGGCGTTTCCGCTCGAGCTGCTCCTTCATGCTCAGGAGCTTGAAGTCGGTGGGAGGCGGCATGCCCGGGCGCGCAGCAGACGCAGGGATAGTCGGGGTAGTGGAAAGCGGGAGGTTGCACTACTTCTCGTAAGGCCGGTGAGTCCTGCCACCAACGCTCGGGCCAGCAAGGTCCTCAGCAACGACCGCAGCGCCAGGAGCACCCGTGCCGGCGTCCGCAGCCAAGCCAGCTATCATCACCTCCGCGACGTCCGCGGAGCTGCCCAGCGGCCTCCCGCGTGCGGCGACAACGGCAGGCGGATCTTCCGCGTCATGCACCAGCTCGGGGTACTCGCAGTCGACGACGGTGGCGACGTAGACGAGGTGCGCGCCAAAGGAGATCACCGAGCCGCCCTCCGGCATGGCCCTGCCGCCGAAATCGCCGGCGTTGTCGGTGACGAAGTCGAAGGAGCCGAATCTGTGGACAAGGCCACAGACTACGCGCTCTCCAGTAGCAGAAATCGATCCCGTCCGAACGGAAACTCCAGCCAGCGCCGCTGGTTGCCCCACGGTGGGCGCCAACTGTCGTGGTGGTGTCACGGCAGATGCCATAGGATGGCTAAAGATGTGGGGACGAAGGACGCTGGAGGCGCTCGGGGAGGGATCACGCGACGAGTAGACGCGTGAGGTGAAGATCAAACACTGCAAACAACACGATCTACCCAGGTTCAGGGCCCTCGTGAGGAGGTAAAACCCCTACTCCTGCCTTTCTCTATGTATTCTGGTGTCTCACCGAGTAGCCACAGTACAAAATGTTCTTGCTACCGAGTAGCCACTCTTCTCTCTCCGGGTAGAATTAGGTCAAGAATCTCTACGTGTGTTGTCGTAAAATGCTCCGTGCCTCGCGCAGGAGGCGGCTGGGCACCTTATATACCCGGTGCCCTGCCGGATACAGCCAAATACAAACAAGTGTCGACATTGTGTGCACACCGTCCTTCTTCCGAGTTCCCGCTGACAGCTTTGGCTTCTAAGCTTGTCCTGATGCAGAAAGTCGTTGGGCAAAACCAAGTAACCAGTCTGTTATCACTGTGCGAACACAGAGTAGGTCCCCCCTATCCTGCGACGCCCTGCTGACACACTGTCGCTGTCAGGCACGCCGTCCCCAGATGAACAATGTTGTGAACAGTGCCAAGTACGGACCCGGGATACGCGGGATCCATGTCAGAACGGCTCCTTTGACTTCTGGCCCGAGTAGGTTCCCGCCAATCTTACTCGGACCAGCTCTTCTACTCGAACATATATAACTTGCTTGATATCTCCTTCTGGTCATCTTTTTATAAGACCGAGTAGCAGTCGACCGGGTAGCAAGTACCGGGTAGGCGGCTACTCGACCAAACTTCTCTTCTGATTGTTGCCTTTACCACTTGCCTTTACCCTACTCGGGGGTAACCCCCCGACAGTAGCTCTACACACGTACGGTGTAGACGACGACTCCCGAACTCCGGTCCATCGAAGCAGCGGAAGTTGGAGATTTGGACCGAAGATCCGACGGCACGCGGTGTGCGTATGGTGAAGAAAACCTCTACTTGTGCGCTGAGAGATAAAAACCGGTACCTTTTTGAGGGGGGAGGGGGCTCCCCTTACAAAGGAGGAGAGGAGATGCCAACCCCTTGGCTTAGCCATGTGGAACTAATCCCACATGGTTTGGCTAGCCAAGGGGGCAACCGTCGGCCCCTAGTGGGCCCCATGCGGCCAGCCCACTAGGACGGCTGACTCCTCTCTCCTTTTTCCCTCTTGGGCCCCCCTTTCGGGTGAGGTCCATTTAAGGTGGGTTGCCTTTAAAATTAAATAAAAAATATATTTAATTATTAATTATCTTAATTAATATTAAATACATATTATTTAATTAAACTTGCTCCGAAACACCTTTCGTAGCCCTCCGATCTCCATCGGATAAATCCCGGAATTATCTCAACTCTCTTCTCTTAAGTCGTCTACCCTTAAGTGTGCCATCCTACGGCTCGGGATCATTCCAGACATGATCGAGACTCTTTGTCGGAGAGGGGATGTCCAAAGACAAGGTCTCTCGAAGGGTTCGAATACTAGGGGCTCAACACGCTCGCAACGCCTCTCGACGGCCTAGAGAGAAAAGCTCGCGGGGGGCAACAATGGCGACACAGAGAATTTACCAGGTTCAAGCCACCGTGCGGTGTAAAACCCTACTCCTGCTTGTCTAGTGGATTGCACTCTATTCGGGTTACAGTACAAGAGGTGAGCTTATGCTCGGTTTCATACTAGGGTAGCGAGGGAGCAAATGAGCCATCGGTCCCTTTCTACGGGGACACGCTTATATAGATTCTCCGGTCCTCTTTCCCGCTCATTCTTGGCGGGAAGGGATACCACATAGCAACAAAGAAACATGTGGTGCGCGCTCTGCGGCTCATCGTGGTATTGGTCCACGGGAGACGATGCCACCGTCCATGGCAGGACGGTGAGGGCTCCTGGTGATGCTTTCGTCGTCTTCTAGCGTCGACTTGGTCTCCTTGCACCAAAGAGAAAAGCTTTGGGCGACGCTTTGGCAAGGGCATCTGTCACTCACACTTTATACACTAGAACAACAATTCCTATCAGGGGTGCTCTGCAGCACGACTCTGCCTTCGTTAGCGCGCGCAGACTTGCGCGCCTCACCGACACATGGTATGTTTTCTCCCGAGAGGAAAAAAACCTCTGGAGAGGAGGCATAGAACTCGAAGTAGGACCCCTCTCCGAGGAAAGATAGGACGCGTCCCTCTAGAGAGGCCAGCCTCCCGCTGGCGGTATCTCGAGAGGGCCGAAAGTCTCACCGAGGGAGAATTCCCTCTGGAAGCCTACTCGTGGAGCTTCCCACACGCAAGTTTGACTGGGCCGTGGTACCTTGGTATCCACTGGGCCGACACTAGACCCCGTGCCCGTGACGGACGCGTGTCCGAAAGAGATGAGGTGGCACGGGGCCAATCCGTTGGCGGGCCAGTCACTGGCATGTGGCACGATGGTTCACGGGGTTGATTCCCACGATCTCCCCGACGCCCTGTAACGTCCCATCGCCATAACTGCTTTGGCGCCATGTGAGTCACCTTTTGCTGTTGAGTCCCATTTGTCAGCGAGGATTCGCCGCTCTTCCTTGATTCCCGGGTCCGCCAGGAAACAGACTGACGCAGAGAGGATAAGGATCCTGACGGGGTAGAAATACTAGGCGCGCCGTGTCCTCCTAGACCCAGACCCGTGCTTGATCTTCGTTCCCTACCACCCATCCTTTCCGCCTTAGTGGAGGTAGAGGAGAAGAGGAGGGTGCATGGCTCGCGGTCGACGAGGCTGCGCCTCCGTGGTGGATGCTGCCGTTACCCCGAGGCGCAGCGCTCGCTTTGCGCTGGCGAGTGTGGAAGCACCGGAAGGATCCGGAGGTCACGGTGGAGCGGGCTCCCGTGGTCATCGAGGTCGTGGCATGCGCGCCCAGCGTGGTCGTGGTGGGCGGCCTCTTCTCACCCCACGGGGAGGAGCATACAGGGTAGAGGAGCATGAATTCATGGCGAAGCTGCGTGGGGCTGCGACTCCTAGATTCCTCCGTGGGAATCATCGACCGCGACCCTCCTAGGGGGTTGTGGCTTCATATGGTCGGCTGCATCAACGACCCCTGGTGGGTGTCCATCGAGTTCTGCCCCATCGGTGCTTGATGTTGGCGCACGGGTGGAAGACCTTCGCCTGCTCCGAGAGGCTGGGGCGGAAACATATCCTCCACTGCCGCTTCAACGGGGAGGACAAGCTCTTCATGAAGATCTTCGGGCGCCTTGGAGGACGCGCGGAGTGCTGCACCGAGAGCGAGAGAAACAATGAGGACGACGACTCCCCGAGCGAGGATGAAGATGATGAAAGCTCCTCGGGCATCTAGGTGGAGGGAGCCGACTCCGACTTGAACTAGCGCGTGCGTGCGCCTCAGTATGGGGGGTCATGGTCTGGGGATCGAGCTTGTCCAGTTGCTTCCCCCCCTCGCGCGAGACCTTGGCCTTCTCCTCAGCCTTGACGTGGAGCTTGGCTTTGGTCTTCCTTGGGCTAGGCTGGCTCCCCCCTATATCACTTTCATAGCCTTGGAGAGGGGATAGCCCTCTCCAGACTTTTGTGCTTCTTTTCATCCCTGTAATTGATTTGTGCACTGGGATGGTTTTGTAAATAAATGTCTTAATCTTAATTTGCACTTTACTTGTTATTGGGTTGCATGTTTTTTTTCTCGTGAGTCCACAATGATTTTGCATGACCCCGAAGTGACTTCTTCGAAAAAGAAAGAAGGGGTGTGTGACTTAGCTGTTTGTTGCGGTGCCGAGGGGCTTGATGAGGAGAGATGTGTGCCTAGGGAGAGTCTCTTGAGGGGCCTCCCGCCAGTTCCTCCGGGAGGTGCCTCTTGTACCTCAGGGAGGTCTTGTTTCATGCCTCACGAGGGGGTGTTACTTCTTGCAATCAAAGTGTGTGTTTGTTGGTTTTGACGTGGGCGTCTTGCAAGGAGGTCAGCACCAAGGACTTTGGTGAGGTGTCTTGCACGGTAGCGTCCAGTTTAGACAGAGCACAACCGCTTGGGTTTAATACGATGAGTCCAGACCCGTGCACAGGTACCGATCCCAGCCCCCACTCGCGAGTTTCCCTTGAGAGGAAATTCCCAAACGCGCACTTCTCGAGAGGCAAATACTTGCCACAGGTGAACATAAAAGCTCTGCAGGTTATTAAGAGAACAACTAGGTTTACTGCTAGGAGAGGAAATTGTTCGTGACAACACGCTTGGGCATGTCGTGGCCGTGTGGTCCGCCAAGAAGCACTTGATGTGACCGTGCGGACACGGGACTCCCATCGTCATGGCCTCATGGGGCTGAATCTCGCGCGAGTTCAGGTGCATAGTTTGAGTATGTAGTGGCCTTGTGGCGCCCTCAAAGAACAAAAGATTTCCATTGTCTTAACGGGGCTCCCATAGGCGTGGGTAGAAGCTCCCACGACCTTGTGGCGACGCATGGTGAGAAGCTCCCCGAGACCCTCACGGAGAGAGGTCCTAGCGTCGTTTTTACCGTGGCGTCACGGGTAGGGCTTCCGTAGGTGTTGGATGCTCCACGGGTTGGGCACTGGCGTGCCGTCCTCCGTCTCCAGGCGTGCCGCTCTGGGGCACGCTACATGTGTTAAACGACCCTTCCCACATGGGTGAGAGCTTGTGCAATCCTTCTCTGGAGAGGATCCTTCTTAGGACCAAATTTCCCACTTCTAGTGTGCGTGTCCTGATGTTGTTGATGTGGTAGCGATGTAGCCCTTGCTGGTACCATGCCGCGCGAACTGCGAACCGGTTTCTTGCCTCCCCGAGAAGTACCAGGTCCTTGGCACGAAGTTCTCCTTGTTTGTCCTCGCTGAAAGCGAGGGCTTGGGGAGACCCGTGCTTGAGCTCCGCGGGGAGGACTACTGCTCCGTAGAGGAGGGAAAATGGTGTTTCGCCTATGGGCTTTGTCATGGTCGTCCAAATTGACCGCAACACCGACGTTAGGTCATCAATTCACTTCTTGTCGTGGGCCTTGAGCTTGTTGAAACTCCTTGTCTTGAGTCCCTCGAGGACCTTGGCGTTGGTGTGCTCCGCCTGGCAGTTGTTGCATGGGTGATCTACAGAGGCGTAGCAAATCTTCGTGACTAGTTTAGCGCAGTAGGATTTGAAGAGGCCGATGGTGAATTGCGTGCCATTGTCGGTGATGATGTGGTTGGGGACGCCAAAGCAGCACACCAAGCTGTTGATGAACTTCACTACGGAATTCGCCTGGATGTCGCAGACTGGCTCCACCTCCGCCCACTTGGTGAATTTGTCGATGGCGACGTAGAGGTAGCGGTAGCCCCCAAACTCTCATTGGAATGCTCCCAGGATGTCCAAACCCCAGACCGTGAATGGCCAGGAAGGCGATGAGCGTGCTTTACTATTTGGGAGGCAAGCCCACGCCGATGGTGAGGGTAGTCCCCGTGCCCTCGACGTTCAAAGGGATATTGTTTGCGGCTGTCCTCTCCTGGGAGAACAACTGCTTCTTCTTCGGAACCTCGGCGAGATGCTTAACATTGTCCTCGTCAACGGGGTGCATGCCACGACTTCCTTGTAGGTGTGCTCGGTGGAGCTCACCGCGTCCCTGACGGCACCACGAACAGTGAGGGTCCTAGTGCTTCCGGGCATCTTGACGAGGTTGTACGTGTCGGTCCCATGGATACCAGGGTATCCCGGTACGACCGCTACGACCCAGCTCAGCAAGTGCTCGCGGCCTAACAGGCGCGACCCTTGCCGACAAAGTTTCCTACCAAGGCCTAATCTCCGACCGGCCCAGCGTGAAGATGCAGTCTCCCCACAAGGAGTTACCCCGTTTGTTCTTGGAGAGGACCTCTACCTCGCCCTCATTCCTCTCCAGGAAGTGCTCGCTCTCGAGAGGGGACATGCCATGTGCTGCTGACGCTCGTTCTTCTGCGCACTGACGAAGGCGCCACAGGGCCGCAGAGCCTCTTTTGCCACGGTTGCCGTTCTCGTGTATAAAGTGTGGGCAACGGCTGTCCGCGCCAAAGCGCCACCCCAAGACTTCCTCTTTGGGGCAAGGAGACCAACATGACGCTACGAGACGAAAGCAACGTCACCAAGCGCCCCCACTATCTTGCCATGGACGGTGACACTGTCCTCGACGACCAAGGCCTAGGAGACAACACAGAGCCCAACTAGTCTCCACCATAGGAACTTTGTGGTAACCCTTTCCCACCAAGTGAGCGGGAAGGAGGTCCAAATGCCAGTATAAGAAGGTCCCTTCGGCTCTCGTAGAAAGGGAGCTCAATTCTCACTGAGAGGCCCTTAGTCTGATCCGAGCACAAGCTCGCATTTGTACTGCAGCCACCGCAGTGCAATCCATCAGACAAGTAGGAGTAGGGTTTTACACCACAACGGTGGCCTGAACCTAGGTAAACTCTCTGTGTCACCATTGTCGTTGTTGCCAAGCTTTCTTCGTGAAGCCTTCTCGAGAGGTGTAGGAAGTGTGTTTAGCACCCAGTGTTCGAACCTCTAGAGTGATCCTGCCCCTTGACAGACCACTCTCCGACATTTGGCACGACAGGTAAGGGGCTAAGCCACTCCTCCACTTCCTTGTCGTCATGGCACCTGCCGCCCGAACCAGCCCTTGCCTCAGCCGATCCGAGCGCGCTCGTCGCAGGGGCCAGGTCGACTCAACCGACAACAACAACGACACACCACGACGCGACCCCACTGGCGCTGGTGGTGAACCCGACGGTGAGGAGGAAGCCTCCTCTCACACGCCGCAGCAAGATGCGCCTGTGTCTCAGCATCTGCCACCACCGCCGTCAGGAGCTCAGTGACGCCCGGAGCATCCCGGCCCCACCGCAGCTCTGCTGCTGGTCCGGGAGCTACTTGTGCACCCGCCCGCACCTGAAGGACATGCCGCATGGATCGCCCGCCTCCAGGAGCTGGTCACCGCCACAAACGTACCCCCGCGGCAGTCGCGGGGAGACGATGCTAGCCAGTGTAGGAGCTCGGAAGCTCATGGCGTGCCGCCTTCTTCCCATGGTGTAACATCGCCGGTGCAGGGAGATCCCCGCATCAAGCTTCCTGACAAGGCATCCACCACCAAGGTGCCTGACAAAAGCAACAACAACTGCCAGATCATGCGCTCTCCTCCAGACGCGTGCGTACAGATCGAGCGTTGCCACGAGCGCAAACAACGTATCATCCGCGACCTCGCCAAGGCAGGCAGCTCAAACCGCCCAGCGGATCTCCATGCACACGCCACGATCTATGTCGGGGGCTCCCTCATGTTCACCAAGCAGCTTCGCACGGTCGCATGGCCGCCGACGCTGCCATCTCGCTACAACGACACTACCCCTCCCCTTGACTTCCTGCAACTCTACAACCTCAGCGTAGGGGCTGCAAAGGGGGACGATGAGTGCATGGCGAAGTGGCTTCCCATGGCCCTCAAGGGTCCCGCCCTTGTCTGGCTCATGAACCTGCCGGAGGACTCCATTAGGTCGTATGAGGAGCTGTGCCTCCACTTAATCACCAACTTCAAGGGCTCCTACGAGCGCCCCCTCACCTACAACGACCTCCGCAGCATCCGCCAATGCCCCGGCGAAACACTTCGCTAGTACCTGCAGCGCTTTAGCCATACGCTCAACAAGATCGCTCGCATCGCCGATGCAAGCATCATCTCCGCCTTCCGTGGAGGAGTCACGAACGAGCGCATGCTCGAAGAGGTCGGCATCAGGGACGAACTCACCTCCGCCGTCGAGCTCATGGACATGGCCGACAAGTGCGCCAAGGCCGAGGAGGGCCGCCTCTTCAGGCACAACACCCCCTACTGACGAATCCAAGCCAGTGGCTTCCAACGCCAAAGCAAAGACGCGGAGCAACGACGCGGACGCCAAGCGCAAGGCTCCGGCCATACTGGCAACTGAGCGAGAGCACAAACACGGCCGCAGCAACACCGCTCCCGCGGCGGACAACCGCCCCTACCGCGAATTCCACAGAATGCACTCCCACGCCACGAAGGACTATTTCCCGTTGGATAAGATGCGGGGTGACCGCCTCATAAGGGGTGGCCAGGAGGGTTACTCTTGAGGCGGCGGCTGGCGCAGTCCTAGGCGAGGAGGCAGCCGCGCTGGCGGTCGATGGGAGGAGCGCGACCCGAACCACTACAACAGGTATGGAAACTATAACTCCAACACGGGTGGCTACAGCGACGGCGGCTACCAGCCGTTTCCCCAGCAGCAACAACATCCTCAGCTGCAACGTCCCAACCCGCCCCCTCCTCAGGTGAACGCTGTCGCACAACACCACTCTAAGGGGAACCAGGGGCGTGGCGACGAACACTGCAGGGGATACCAAGAGCCCACAGGCTACATATCCTGCATCCTTGGTGGAGCACAAGATCCCCTCTCCAACCGCCACTTCAAGAAAATCTCGCGAGAGATCAACGTTGCTCACCCAACGACAGAAGTCGCTAAACCACTCAAGTGGTCTGACCACAAGGTCTCCTTTGACACCCGCGACCACCCCAAGTCCACAAGAATTGTGGGAACCATTCTCCTGGTATGCACCCCCACCACAAACAACATCTGCATCAACAAGACGCTCCTCGACGGGGGTGCAGGCCTCAACGTCATCTTAGTGCCAACGTTCGAGAAGCTGCAAGTGCTCTACGAGCGCCTAGCTCCGACGAGCCCATTCACCGACATCACAGATGGAACCACAGTTCCCCTTGATCAGGTGTGCCTTGCCATCATGCTCGACACTCGGCAGAACTATCGCACCGAGACCCTTGACTTCGACATGGCACACATCGCCCTTTCCTACAACGCCATCCTCGGCTACCCAGCCTTCCCCAAGTTCATGGTTGTGACGCATCACGCGTACAACATCGCCAAGCTACCTGGACCCGCGGGGACCATCACCATCCATGGCGAGGTGGAAGACGCCACACGCTCCGTCGAGCGGGCCTACAAGGAGGTAGCCATCTCACACCCGGCCAACAAAGACGACGTGGGACACCTCGATGAGGCTCCCAACAAGCGGCTGCTATCCTCTTGAGAGGTGGCAGCCACCCAGTAGACCCCTCCGAGCGCTTGAGGTTCGAGGGCTACCGCCACTCTCCATGCGAGCGCGCCTCCCTACTAGGGGGGGAGCGCTCACCATCGGCTCGCTCCACGTGCCTCCACAGGGCCGTGGAGACGTACCCACGAGGGGACCCCGTGATGCGATGGTAAAAACGATGCCATGACCTCTCTCCGTGAGGGTCTCATGGAGCTCTCGCCAGGCGGGCCACATGGTCGCGGGAGCTTCTACCCACAAAAGTGAAAGTGCACTATGGTCAACTAGAGAGGGGGGGTGAATAGGTTGACTACCAATTTTTCTTTTCTTTTCTTTTAATGGGGCTTAGCAAGATAAAGTAAGGTTCTCTAGATGTGCAACTAGGTGAGCAACCTATGTGAACAAAGCTATATGTGCAACGGAAGTAAAGCGTAAGGTAGTAAAGCAAACGACAAGTGTAAACAAGAAGACAAGGATATGATTCACCGTAGTTCCTTCTCAAACAGAAGTACGTCTACGTTGGAGAGGTGGGGAGCCACCTAGGCGCTCCTCAATAGCACGGATGTGCACACCTTGTTCTCCTTGAGCTTCTCCGGTGAGGGAGATGCTCGTTTCCACTATGAGGTCGACTTGAAGGCGTTGACCAAACCCTTACAAGGACTTGAGGTCACTCCACAAGATGGACGGAGGCTCTCAAGCAATCCGTAGCTTCTTGCAACAAGGTGGAAACTACAAGCACGAGATCTACTAAGGTTTCTAGGCCTCAAGTAGGATTCTAGATCTACTAGGTTGTGGTGGATGGATTTGAGATTCCTTTGGTGGAAGTGTGGATCTAGGTCTCCTCTAGCTCTCCACCAAGTTTGAGAGTGTTTGGGTGGACGGAGTGGGAGATCTAGGTGGTTGAAGCTTTCATTAATGGCTAGGAGAGAGAATGGGAAAAGCTTGGCATTTAAGAGGTAGGGGAAGGGGTATTTATACCCCTTGCATTTAAGTGACCGTTTGCAGTCCAGGGCACCGGAGGCTCCGGTGGATTCCACCGGAGGCTCCGGTGGTTTTACCGGAGGCTCCGGTGGTCCGCACCGGAGGTTCCGCTGATTCTTCGTCTTGCTGCACAGTTGCACTGGAGCGGGGGCTCCGGTGGTACCCGCGGAGGATCCGCCCACCGGAGGCGCACCGGAGGTTCCGGTGGAACTTCCGTCCTGTGGTAACAGAAGGAGGTTTTGGCGGAACAACCACCGGATCCTCCACCGGAGCCCATTTGTACTGCACCATGGGGGCCACCGGATGTTCACCGGAGGCTCCGGTGGTACCTCTGCCCTGTGGTTACAGAAGGGCATTTTAGCGGAGGTGCCACCGGAGGCGCACCGGATCCTTCTTGTGCGTGAGCCAAGTGTTTGGCGGAAGGCGGAGCCTCCGGTGGCTTTAGCGGAGGTTCCGCCCACCGGAACTCCACCGGAGTTTCCGCTCCTGGTTCCGCTCCCCTGCAACAGAAAGGGGTTTCAGCGGAACTTCCACCGGATCCTCACCGGACCCTTGGCGGAGCCTCCGGTGGAAACACCGGAGCCTCCGCCCCTGCATGTTTCACCTTCCTGGATTTGTTTCTCCTAGCACTTTTCATATAAGCTGATCATTTGCCCCATAAACTTAGTGAACCTAATAACCTGGGAATTTTCATCTATTGAACAAACGTTAGATCAAATGATTATGTTGTCATATGATTACCAAAACGGACGATGATCTTTCATTCTCCCCCTTTTTGGTAATTGATGACAACATAACTATTTGCATGATTATAAACATTATATGAACGGAGCTCCCCCTAAAGATATGCTCCTTTCATATTGAGATCATCTAAGGTATGACAAATAATAATTATATGACAATGATAGCACATAACACACATATAACACATAAATAATATCTAACGAGTTTCACACGATCATAACATAACAAGGTTCACGATAAACACAAACGAAGTTCCAAATAGTTAAAATAAACTCCCTCAAGAGAAAGATGCAAATCGAGAGAGCTTGAGGGAGACCCATGCAAATGCCCGTTCCTAATATAAATCTCTCCCCCTTTGGCATCAAGACACCAAAAAGAGAGAGACTAAGATGCAAAACGTCCCAAATCACTCGGAGGAGGAAGAGGCTTCCGGAGCCGGGGAGGGAGCACGGTGGTGAGAGCTAGTGGATTCATCTCCTTCTTCCTCGGACCATTCAATGAGCTTGCCCTTGGAGTCCTTTGCTTGCCATGCGTCCCAATCTGTGATACTATCAAGAGCCGGGGATTCAATGGAGAGACCCTCTTCACGGAGACGTTCACGAGATGCTTGAGCCTTTTTGCGGTCCTTGAGTTCCCGATCATAATGTGCTTCCCATTGATGTTGCTCAATCTTTTTGTTCAAGCAAAAGACTTTCTTGAGAGCACGTGCCATCCATTTGAAGGCATTGCTAGAGGGAGGAGGATGAGATGGACCTTCGGCTTCTTCCTCATCCACAATGATGCGAGGCCTAGCCTTGTGCTTGCGGACGGCGGGAGTGGGATGCACAACGGGTTCAATGTGATCTTTCATGAGAAGCCTCTTTTCCGTGTGAGGGATCCAATGAGTATCATCAAGAGGGTCATTCAGGAACTTCTTGTCCCACACATCAAGGATGATCTTCATGATAAATGGCCCAAAACAAGCATTCTTCCGGTTGGCAATGGCATACCATAACTCATTCCAAATGTAATACAACACATCAAGCTTGCGTGGAGTCTCATCCATCCGGTGTTGATGAGTCAGGAGCATAAGGTTCTTCATAAAACCTTGAATCTCATCCACATTGCCCGCCTTTGGATTGATGGTCTCGTGATAGATGCGCAACATGATGTCATATGTGGGATAGAGGCCCTTCACAAACCCCACGACATATTTCTTCCAATGATAGAGAAGAGTAAGTCCATCCTTGGGAAGTGAGGAGGTGTTAATGATATGAACTCGGAACCATCCGTTTGCAAACTCTTCTCCCTCAGCAAATGGACCAAAATCGGGGTAGCCACCAAGAATGACACCAACATCTTTCCATGTGATGTCAAGCTGCTTATCTTTAGTCATCCAAACCATATTACGCTCGGTCTCATTGGAGAGATGAACGGTGGCAAGAAACTGACAAACAAGCTCTTCGTCGAAATCTTGTTGCAAAGTGATAATAGGACCAAGACCAAACTTGTTAATAAGCTCAAGAGCCTCTCCAAAGTACTTGTGATTCCTTTCCATGTGCCCCATATTGATTGCATGTTGAGGGACGACATTTTCCTTTGGCTTCCTCATCAATATCTCATGGAAAATCTGCGCTTGAAAGACGGTGTGAAAACGAGGATCCTTACCCCGGAATTGGGGCATCAAACGATCGCGGGCAATCGCATATGGGTTCGCACCCCTTTCCTTTAAGAACATAGCCTCGGACATCTTGGAGGCGGTTGGTGTGGTGTTCTTTCTTGGCAAGGTCTTCTCGGGAGCCGGGAAGCGCTTACGCTTGCCTTGAGAGCTGTCAAGTTCGGCCTCGATCTCATCCACGGGCTTGCGGCGGGCGGTAGTCTTGTATCGTGTCCCTTTTCCCTTCGAACCGGAAGCATCTAAGAGAGAGAGCAAGATAAACATGAAGAACAAGTAAAGCTCGAGACGAAAAAGCACGCACAAAACCAACCAACCAAGATATTCATGGAGTTAGGGTTGAATAATCTAGGGTTAGGGCAAACGAATCTCCCCTACCATCACAACGATTCAAGACTAACATGCATGTTCTAGGTTGCTTAGAATTTGTACTAGGGAAAATCCACTCCTAATACACCAAATCCACAAAGATAGAAGGCTAGAACATGAGCTCCTATGCATCTCATCCATCAACTAGATGAGAGAGAGAGAGCACGTATCGGCTGCATCCATGGTGAAAAAGGGAGGAGGGAAGGTTCCCGGGGCGTCCCGATGCAAGGAGAAGGCCTCCCCGCGGTGGAGCACCCGAATCCGGCAGCGAGGAGCTTGGGGGCGGCGGCGGTTTGGGAGGAAGAAGATGGGGGCGGGTGGGGGAAAATGAGATGTGATCTCACTTACCCCCGCGCCCCCACAACTTAACCTCAGAAAATTTCCGCCGGCGGAGCCTCCGGTGGTTTCACCGGAGCCTCCGCTCCCGCCAGCGGAGCCTCCGGTGGATTCACCGGAGCCTCCGCTCCCTGTCCCAAAACATTAGGTTTTGGCCCGCTGAGCCACAGGGACCCAGCGGAGCCTCCGGTGGGGTTCCGGTGGACAGGCCCAGCGGAGCCTCCGGTGGTTTCACCGGAGGTTCCGCCCAACTGAATTTTGGCACGCCAAGATTGGAAAATCACGAGCAATACTATGGAAACGAGGTTTTGGGCAAGTGGGGCTTGGGTTGGAAGAACGTCACTGTTATACGAGAGACATTACTCGATGGGGTTCGCAAAAAGCAACAAAAACATGGAAGACCGAACCCGTACGAGTTGTCAAGACGGAGGTATGATAAACGTGAAAGATCCAAAACACACAATGGTCGGTGGCCGAGGCCACCATGTTTGAGTGTGTAACTTGGCACCGCGAAGATATATCTTGGGTCCAAAGTTACTACTCACATTTAAGCAGAATAAGTCACAAATGACTAGATATGCAATGATGATTTATTTTTCGCATAATAGGAGGAGCACATATTCATGAGTTGAGTAGGGCTCCCCCTATGTCCATGCCTACATCTAAGCCTAATAGCATGCATAATGAGGGTAGATATGCAAGGTTTCAAGTGAAGTTGGAGGAATCTATGACATTTAGTTCATTCCTCAAAGCTCGAAATCTTGGTTCATCAAGGGCCTTCGTGAAGATATCGGCAAGTTGATCCGTTGTGGAGACATATGAGAGATCAATATCACCTTTCTCAACATGATCCCGAATGAAATGATGACGGATCTCAATGTGCTTTGTCTTGGAATGGAGAACCGGGTTGTAGGCGATCTTGATAGCACTCTCATTATCACAAAGAAGAGGCACCTTGTCAAAATGAATACCATAATCCTTCAAGGTTTGCCTCATCCATAGCAATTGGGCACAACAACTTGCCGCGGAGATATACTCGGCCTCGGTGGTAGAGAGGGCGATGCAATTTTGCTTCTTAGAAGACCAACATACCAAGAGCGGCCAAGGAATTGACAACCCCCGGAAGTGGACTTCCTATCCGTCTTCTCTCCCGCATAATCCGCATCCGAGTATCCAATGAGCTGAAAGCTTGAACCCTTGGGGTACCAAAGACCGAAGTTTGGGGTATGAACTAGATATCGAAAGATCCGTTTCACAGCTTCCAAATGACTTTGCCTTGGGGAGGCTTGAAACCTTGCACATTTACCTACGCTATACATGATATCGGGTCTAGATGCACAAAGGTAGAGCAATGAGCCAATCATGGAGCGGTATACCTTTTGATCTACCTCTTTACCGTCGGGATCGGGTTTCAAGTCGGTGGTTGTGGACATAGGGGTCTTCATAGGTTTGGCATCATTCATATTAAACCTCTTGAGCATGTCTTGAGTGTATTTGGCTTGTTTGATAAAAGTTCCTTCATAATATTGATTGACCTCAAAGCCAAGAAAGAACTCCAACTCTCCCATCATAGACATCTCAAACCTATCGGTCATAAGCTTGCAAAACTCCTCATTGAACAAGGTGTTAGTAGACCCAAAAATGATGTCATCCACATAGAGTTGGCATATGAACAAGTCACCTCCAACCGTCTTGGTAAAGAGAGTGGGATCGATTAAACCAACATTAAACCCACGATCTTCTAGAAACTCTTTAAGGTGCTCATACCACGCACGTGGAGCTTGTTTAAGTCCATAGAGCGCCTTATCAAGTTTATAGACATGATCGGGGTGGTTGGGATCCTCGAAACCCGGAGGTTGCTTGACATATACTAACTCATTAATGGGACCATTAAGGAAAGCACTTTTGACATCCATTTGTTGTAACTTGAAGTTATGATGAGATGCATAAGCAAGTAATATACGAATGGATTCAAGGCGAGCTACGGGGGCAAAAGTTTCACCGAAATCGATACCTTCGACTTGAGAAAAACCTTGGGCCACCAATCTTGCCTTGTTGCGAATGACAATGCCATCTTTGTCTTGCTTGTTCTTGAACACCCATTTGGTGCCAATGACATTTTTGCAATCCTTGGGTCTTGGCACTAATTTCCACACTTTGTTGCGCTCGAAGTTATTGAGTTCATCATGCATGGCTTCAAGCCAATCTTGATCTTCGAGAGCTTCATATACCTTCTTGGGTTCAATGAAGGAGACAAACGCATGAGCCTTGCTAAAATCCGCCAATTGCCTTCTAGTGACCACTCTTCCACGAACTTGTCCAAGAATCATGTCCTCCGTATGACCCGCTCGTTCAAGATTCTCTAGCCTTCTCTTTGCTCTACGAGCTAGTATCTCCTCCAAAGATTCCTTGGATATTGATTGAGAATCACCTTCTTCATCGGAGACATGTCCATCTTCATTCCGTACTTGATCAAAGTTGGGTGATGAATCACCACTAGGTTGAGCATTCTCAACAATGATAGAATCTTGATCATGATTTAGATGTGTTGCTTGGCCTTGTTCATTAGCTTGGCCTTGATAGTTGGCTAGAGGGCTTGGTGCATCTTGTTGGATAGCTTGATCATCAATGGGTGTAGTCAATGGCTCCACTTGAGTGGGGCATAGTACTTCTCCCTCCGTCATCCGGTAACCCTCAATGGGAATTATTTCACCAATCCCCATTCTTCTTATGACGATGGGAGGAATTGCATCTCCTACAACACCATGATCTATACGCCCCCCTTGGGAGCCGTTGTCCTCATCAAACACTACGTCTATAGCTTCTTCAACTTGCCCGGTGGACTTGTAGACTCTATAGGCATGAGCATTCGTGGCATAGCCAACAAAGATACCCTCATAAGATCTAGTCTCAAAATTTGACAACCGTTTTCCTTTCTTGCGAATGAAGCACTTGCAACCGAAGACCTTGAAATAAGATACATCCGGTTTCTTTCCCGTGAGAATCTCATAGGGAGTCTTGTTCAAGATCTTGCGAAGATAGAGCCGATTGGTAGCATGACAAGCGGTGGAGACGGCTTCGGCCCAAAAGTTGTAAGGAGAAGAAAACTCCGCAATCATAGTCCTAGCCGCATCCATCAAGGTCCGGTTCTTTCTCTCCGCAACACCATTTTGTTGAGGGGTATAGGGAGTGGAATATTGATGAGCAATGCCTTCTTCACTAAGAAAACCCTCAACGGTGTAGTTCTTGAACTCCGAGCCATTATCACTCCGAATGGCCAAGATGGTAGCATTGTGTTGGCGCTCCACTAGAGTGATGAACTCGATGACCCTATTTTGAGTCTCACTTTTCCTCTTGAAGAAATACACCCAACAATATCTTGAATAATCATCCACAATCACCAAGCAATACTTCTTTCCTCCGAGGCTATCATAAGATAGTGGACCAAAGAGATCTAAGTGAATGAGCTCGAGAATTCTTGTAGTGGAAATAGTTGTCTTGGTTGGGTGTTGTTCTCCATGTTGCTTCCCAAAGGTACAAGAGCTACACACACGATCTTTAGCAAACTTAGCTTTGGTTAGTCCTAGAACGTGATTGCCACTTTGGAGGTCATGTAACATTCTCATATTGGTGTGGGCTAGTCGGCGATGCCAAAGCCATCCCACATCAACTTTAGCCATTAGGCATGTCGCGGCACACGTGTCTTCTTTAGAGAAGTCCACTACATACATGCCGTTCTCGACAAACCCAACAAAGGCTACTTTAAGAGAAGTCTCCCAAGTGACAATCACACTCTCTTTATTAAATAACGAGGTAAAACCACAATTTGCAAGTTGAAGAACAGACATCAAGTTATAGCCAAGGGACTCAACAAGGAGAACATTCTCAATTGATAAATCATTTGAGATAGCTACCTTGCCTCGTCCCAATACCTTAAGCTCGGACTTGTCACCAATTGTAACGCAATTGAGATGTGGTAGAGGAGGTTCAATATTACTTATTGCATCATGGCTTCCGGTCATGTGTTGGGATGCACCACTATCCACTGTCCATCTATGTGCCCCGGAAGCATTTCCCTACAAGAGATCAATTTCTTGATTTATGTACCCATCCTTCAATGGGTCCTCTTTTGTTAGTCATAAGGGTCTTAGGAACCCAAATAGTCCAATGATAATCATCACCATAAGAAGTACCAACGTATTTAGCATAAACATGTCCATCTCTAGATTTCATAAGAACATAAGATGGGTTATATTTTCCGGCAAAATCATTATGAGTGATGCTCCCCCTAGAGGTATCACCACCCATAATGGCGTTGGTCTCCTTTTCTTTGGGCACCTCACCCTCTTTCACAAAGATAACATTTTGGGAGGGAGAGGTGACACTCTTGGATTTCTTCTTTGACTTGGAAACAAAGCCAAGTCCTTCTTTTCCTTTCTTGGCACCTTGAGAGCTTATTGCATCATTGAGAATTCTTTCCTTCCCTACAATGTTAGTTGTAGTAGAAGAGGTAGGAACAATAACAATGCTATTTGATGAAGGTGCAACATGCTTATTAGATTGTTGAGCTAGAAGCTTGATTCGAGACTTAGAAAGTTTGTCATGAATTTCTTTGAGAGATGCAAACTCCCCTTTTAGTTTGTCATGCTCCTTGACAAGTTTTTCATGGGCTATTCCTAGATTTAACTCTTCCTCCTCAAATTCCTTAAGTAAAACAAGAGATTTGTCATGTTCTTTCTTAAGCTTGGCAAGAGATTTCTCGTTATCTTTTCTAAGTTTTGAAACACTAATAGCATACGTCTCTTGTAGACTAGATAGTTTCTCTTCAAGTGAGGCTCTCATGGATCTCTCCTTTTCAAGAGCCTTGATGATTTCGTCATCGTGATTATCATTGCTACCACCATGGTTCTCTAAGGTCATGATGATCTCCTCCTTCTCATCAATGAGGGAGTTAGCCTCATCAAGTTGTCTTAAGAGAGCTTTCACCTTTTCTTTAGTTTCACCTTCAAGACTACACAACCAAGATCCTAGGTTCTTGGCCTCCTCATCATCAACAATGTTATCAACACAATCCAATAGTGAGGGAGAGCTAGTGATAGTAGGCTTGGAGGTGGAAGATATTACCGCGGTGGCTTTTGCCATGAGACATGTAGGTCGGATCGATGCCTTCTCATTGGGAGATTCAAATAGAGAGACCGATGAAGAGGAAGTCGTAGCTATGGCGACGTGGGCGACACCTACGACTTCATCTTCTCCTTCATCTCCGGAGTAGTATGTTTCCAATGTTGGGCCCTCTTGAACATATAGAGCTCTTGGGACTCTTCTAGCGAGGTTCTTGTTTTGTGGAGACTTGTTTTTGTCCTTGCGTACAAGCTTCCCTTCATTCTCTTCTCGTGGCTCAAAAGGACACTCCTTGACGAAGTGGTTTGCACTTCCACAATTGTAACAAGTCCTTGGCCGCTCCCCTTTCTTCCTAAAGGTCTTGTTCCTTGAGGGTCTAGGGGCACCGGCCTTGTGAGCCTCCCATCTCTTCCAATACCCTTGCATGGCAAGAGCAATGCATTTGTGGGCACCCTTGTATGTATCCTCATAGTCCTCATCATCATCATCATCATCATCATCCTCCACTTCTTCTATCTTGGCCATGGCCTTAGATTTTAAGGCAAGGTTAGGGGACTTCCCATGGCCTCTTGAGCGAGCAAGAGCATCATCCGCGCTCTTGTGAGACAAAGATATGGCTATGAACTCACTAAGGACACCAATGGAGTTGAGTGAGTTGTAGTCGGATCTTGTTCGAATGCTAGTGGAGAGATTCTTCTCAAAAGGAGTTATGGCCTTGACAAATTTCCTCTTGATCCACTCATCGGAGATTTCCTCCTTTCCAAAGTCCCTTAATGGATTTCCAAGGGTGACCACTCTTCTATATAGCTCCTCGGGGCTCTCATCTTCATGCATGACAAAGTTCTCGGACTTGTCAAGAGCAACATCGTATTTTGATGATTGGATGCTTGCATTGCCTTGGAACAAGGAGTCAAGCTTATCCCAAGCTTCCTTGGCGGTCTTGATACCGCGAATGTGTTCAAGATGTTCTCTTGGGAGGGCCTTTTGAATAGTCACAAGAAAGGTCTTGTTGAGTTGGAATTCCACATCCTCTCTTGGAGTCAAATTGTTCGGATCGTGAGGGTGAAATCCATATAGAATGCTTCTCCATAATGCGGTGCAAGATCCTGAAATGTGAGACTCCATATCGAACTTCCAAAAAGAAAATTCGTTAGTGTTAAGCATGGGAGGAACTCCAACATTAACCATGTGTGGCATAGTGGCAATAGGGTGAATAGAGTCGTAATTGGGAGGTGGTGGAACTTTAGATTGAGACCCCGAACCGTTAGCCAATTGAGACTTGGAGCCCTCGGAGCTCACACCACCCTTAGCCTTTTTATCGGCTTTTGCTTTGGCTTTCGCCTTAGCTAAAGCGATGTTAGCTTCCATCTCATCGATATCCGGAATGGAATCTTCGTCCGAGCTAACATCGTCGGTAGTGAGAGGTGGTTCCGTGGACTCCTTGGTTTTCCCCATCAGTGCCTCCATCATTTTCTTCATGCTAGAGACATCCGAGCTAACACTAGAGCTAACCTTAGATAGTTCGGTTTGGAGAATTCCAACCGTATCTTGTAGGTTAGAAATAATGTCGGCCATTTTGGACATTTCCGCACTAGAACTTCCGGGGGCATTTTCATCGACCATTGTACTCTTGGGCGGTTAAGCCCTTAGTAAGAGCCGAGGCTCTGATACCAATTGAAAGTGCACTATGGTCAACTAGAGGGGGGTGAATAGGTTGACTACCAATTTTTCTTTTCTTTTCTTTTAATGGGGCTTAGCAAGATAAAGTAAGGTTCTCTAGATGTGCAACTAGGTGAGCAACCTATGTGAACAAAGCTATATGTGCAACGGAAGTAAAGCGTAAGGTAGTAAAGCAAACGACAAGTGTAAACAAGGAGACAAGGATATGATTCACCGTAGTTCCTTCTCAAAGAGAAGTACGTCTACGTTGGAGAGGTGGGGAGCCACCTAGGCGCTCCTCAATAGCACGGATGTGCACACCTTGTTCTCCTTGAGCTTCTCCGGTGAGGGAGATGCTCGTTTCCACTATGAGGTCGACTTGAAGGCGTTGACCAAACCCTTACAAGGACTTGAGGTCACTCCACAAGATGGACGGAGGCTCTCAAGCAATCCGTAGCTTCTTGCAACAAGGTGGAAACTACAAGCACGAGATCTACTAAGGTTTCTAGGCCTCAAGTAGGATTCTAGATCTACTAGGTTGTGGTGGATGGATTTGAGATTCCTTTGGTGGAAGTATGGATCTAGGTCTCCTCTAGCTCTCCACCAAGTTTGAGAGTGTTTGGGTGGACGGAGTGGGAGATCTAGGTGGTTGAAGCTTTCATTAATGGCTAGGAGAGAGAATGGGAAAAGCTTGGCATTTAAGAGGTAGGGGAAGGGGTATTTATACCCCTTGCATTTAAGTGACCGTTTGCAGTCCAGGGCACCGGAGGCTCCGGTGGATTTACCGGAGGCTCCGGTGGTCCGCACCGGAGGTTCCGCTGATTCTTCGTCTTGCTGCACAGTTGCACTGGAGCGGGGGCTCTGGTGGTACCCGCGGAGGATCCGCCTGTCACATCCCAATTTTGGAATACCTGTTAACACAGTTGTTTTGCTAATTGCTTTACTAATAAACCTTGGTTGTGTTTGTTTGTGGTTGTTTAAGTGCAACCAAACAAACTAATTATATAAACTTGCAAACTTAAAAGGATAGCAAAGCAGTGAACTAAAAATATTCAACATATTGTTCCAATGATAAAAATATTCAACATATTGTTCCAATGACTTTGGCAATATTTTCTAAGGTAAATATTGATCAAAGAGCTTTCCAAAAACATCTTATGAATCTCATACTTGTTGAATATTATTCCAAGACCCAAATTAAGAAAGATGAAACACTTAATAAATTTCCATAGATGATTATCAGAAAAAGAGGCATTCTTAAATGCTTCACCAAAATATTATCAAATGTTTCTCCAAACTTGCAATATTAAAAACAATAGTATTAGAGAGCATTTACTTGCTATCTCTAGTCACATAAATATTTTGGCAAAGCATTGCTAAAGAAAAGCCAAGTGCTTTATTAAATAGAAATTCCAATATTTCCAGAAACAGAAAAATAAAACAAGTTACTATTGGAAACTTTCTTAAAATGAGATGAAATTAATACCATTGCTTCCTTATATCAAATAAGGAACACACACAAGAGGAGACCAAAAATTGAATCCATTAAAGTCCTGAAAACATGATTTTTCTCCACAGCAACATTTGGGATTTTGAACAAGTTTGTTCTACAAACTTTTTCCAAATGACATGAAATAAATACCACATGCTCTATATCATAAATGAGGATGAAAACCAAAAGGAAACAAGTTTTTGAATTGTTTAAGTTTCCAAAAACCCCTGTTTTCTTCACAGCACCTTTTTGAAATTTGAACAAGTTTGTTCTATGAAGTAACTCTAAATGACTTGAAATTTCTACCACATAAGTAACACATTAAATAAGGAATGTGTGCCAAAAATTATCATTTTTGGAAGCTCCTAAGTAGTCTAATAAATTCAATGTCCATTTGTGTAAGAATTCAAATTTGAACAACTTTGAATTATAAAGTTTATCAAATGGAGCTAATTTTCACATATGTTGTGTATCTTAACTAATTAGAATTTTGGGCAAAAGGATTTAAAATTTAAACTTTGTTTGCCTAGTGAAAACAACCTTTTTCAGAGAGCAAAGGACCTACTTGTAAATTTTCCAGGGACTTAAATGTAATCCTAGTCACATGGTGTCCTTCTTCTTCCTGTAGATGACGCCATGGCTGCCCATGCTTCCTTAGCTTCGAGTAGAAGGCTCCTAGTTGCTTAAAAACCCCTCCCATGTGTGCTACCTGCCCCCTCTCTCTCTCCCCCTCGAACACTCTCTCTCTCTCAGGATATTTTGGCAAAACCAAACCCTAGGCCGAAGTGAGTCGCCGTCGATTGGGCCGTGTACGACCTCGCCGCCGGCCGCCGTGTAGTCCAATAGCTCCGCCTTGTCGCGCTGTACCTCCCTGCCGAAGGAATCATGCCGGAACGAACCGAGGTGGCCGCGCCATCCCCGAGTCTTCTCCGAGCCCGGCGGACTCCGGCGACGGATTCCGGCCGCCTCGAGCCCCCTCCTCCTTCACCGAGCCTTCCATGGCGTCTAGGGTAAGCAGGGGAGTCCCCCCGACCCTTTTCCCCTCTCCTTCTCCCCCAAAATCGCCGCCGAGCCGCGCGAGTTTCCGGCCGCCGTGCGCCTCCCGTCGCCGGCCTCCCTCCGGTTGGTTCCAGGAAACGAGAGTGCCCCAGTTAGCTCGCCCGCGTCGAGACGAACTCGTAGACGTTTTATTTATGCAAAATGGTGCACAGGCGCGACAGATTCGAGCTCGCCGGAGAAAATCCCGCCGGCGATGACGTCGTTGCTGCGTCACGCTGACGCAGCTGCCTGGACCGCGCGCTTAGAATGTCAAACTGGCCCGTGGGACCTCGCTGTGCCGCGGGGCTGCGCACGTGGCGCCCTGGCCCGCGAGTCAGCGACTCAGGCTAGGTTTGCTCGCGGTAAGGATAGATCTGGCCGGCCCAAAAACAGATCTGGCCCAACAGCACATGTTTTTCCTTTTATTTTTGACAGAAATGCTACCTGTTTACTTTAGGCTCAAAAAGGCAATCTAAAAGATGATTTTGACCAAGCAAAAAATCACAGTGGTACCTAAACTAATTCTAAACCACCTCCAAGTTGTAGATCTACATTTGGATGGATAGATTTGAAATGAAAAATGATTTGGCAACAGGTACCAGAAACACCAAAATGAGCACCATTTTTATTTTACAACTCAGAATGAAGTGAGGCCAATTGCATTGGAAAGCCCTTGAAATTTCCTAACAGGAGCATTTAACCTCGTTTCCAAATTCATTGTATTTTTGAAATGGCATGCAATTTGGTAAAACACCAGAGAGCACTTTGGTGATTTTTATAAAATAATTAAAAATGATTTTTGATGCAAACTCAACTGTATGGTCTTGTATATGTTTAGGACTATCCAAACCTAGAAGGGTTTAATTTTTAGAGCATCCTATAAAATTTGGTGGACAGATCCTTGTTTTGCATATTTCTGCCATTTTGGCATTTTAGCTAATTAATTGTTGTGATTATATTTTTGTGTTACAATATTGTTTTCTAGCATGTAAAAGTTGTGTGAACTTGTTTTCTAAGTGTTACTTAGATATTTTAGCATGTTATATTGTGTGGACTTGAGTTGAGAAGAAATAGAATTTTTTTTATAGCATATGTTTATTCTCTAGTTTAATACTTGCATATAATTTTGAGTGATAAAATTATGTGCAAACACTTGGATTTGTTGATTGGATCCAGTACCATATTGGTAATGATTTGGTGTTGTTATCACCTCTGCTAGATTGCATTTGAGTTGGTAGAAAAGCATTATTAGCTTTGTCATGACTATGAGAATGGTTATGGAAAAATTCCCTCATGTGTGGAATTTTGACATAATCATTTGTGGTTTTGTGACCACATATTTTTGGGTTGTATCCATAGGTCCAGTAGCATTTTGATAAGTTTGTTATGAGTGCTTGACTCCTAGATTTTTCACTTGTGTGAAAAACAATAGCATGAGTAGCATTGCCTTGCTTATTTTAGCACCCTGTTATTTTCTGCTAGTATTGTTATTGCACTAGAAGCTTGTTTAGTCTTTTGTTAAATTTTTAGCAAGTGGACCAGAGGCATTGTGACCTCTTAATGCTTTGATATGCTAGTGGAACACCCACTGGTTTCATTGCATTTTTGGTGGAAACATTATTTCCCCCACACTAGATGTGTTTCTTTTATATATGTTTTGAGTAGATCTTTAAATGCTTTTTAGGCTTATTGCTAGATTAATTCTCATGAAACTAGTACCATTTAGGTACTGTTATTTTGGTTATAGCACCTCTAGATACTTGGTGCTTGTGTTTGAAATAGATTTAAATAGAAATGCTTAAAGTCTAAATTTCATACTAGGAATTAATCTCCTCACATGTGTAGCATTTTAAGCATAGTTTTTCCTTGTTTCCTAGCTATGTTTTTTTTATGTTATTTTGTGGAATCCAGTAGCAATTATGGTACTGGTTAGAGGAGTATTTTGCCTCTGCTAGCTTGCACACTTGTGCATAAAATAAACTAGTGTAGCCTAAACTAGTCTAGTATTTTTCCTAAATTTTCTACTAGTATGAGTAGGAGTTTTTGGATGCTAGATTGTTTGTTTGTTTGTTTTGAGCACTTTCATAAAAGTGACCAGAGGCTTATTAACCTCTTGGTGAGCATATTTGCTAGTGGAACACCCACTGGTATGTTTGCCTCATGGTGGAAAAATAGGTTTGACTTGTTGTCATGAGCTTATTTCACCACTTGAGTAATTTAGCAAATTATGTGTGCTAGCCATAGAGATTGTTGTGGGAGTTTTTAGACATAAAAATGTGTTTTATGTGACACCCTACTGTCTAGTAACATGTGCTCTACCCCACTGGTCCATGGTGTTCTTAACTAAAAATCATTGAATTGGCCACACATAAACACTAGGAAAAAAGCAGACTTTTCAACTATAGTTTTTATGCCAATTTTTCTTAAGGGAAAAATTGAGAACTTGGGTGGTACTTCTTGATTGCTTGCTGTATGTATTACTTGTAGCCTTGTTTGTCTTGTTTGGTTCTGAATGTGTGTCCTTTATTCTCTTTTTACGACGTTAGAAAACGAAGAGGAAGGAAGTGTCGTGAAGCTCTGTTTCAAGTTCCAGTCACTCCAACAACCAGGGACACAAAGAGATACCAGGCAAGCCATCCTGATGCTTGCTGATACAATACTTATCATTATCTATCATGCATGTTTTACCTCTGAAGTTTTACCAAAACTTGATTATCAAAACTATTTTTGATGTGGAAATTACTACTATACTATATTATAGGTTACTATCATGCCAGTAGTTAAACTTGGTAATACCAAGCCCATAAGCCACCCTATGGTATTTATTACCATAAAATATACTAGTCCCTAAGTGGACACCCTAAAATTGTGATTCTACAAAACAAAGGCTTTACGGAAAAACCCGGAGAAAAGGCGGATCCTTGTTCTCCGGAGGAATGTGGAAGTGGTCATTTTTGAGAAGGTGGTGTTTTCAAAAATGACACATAACCTAGTCTTCGCCGGACAACCTTTACCGTACTGCCACCCTACCCCAACATGGGCACGGGGCTTAACTTGAAGTTTGTTCTTATTAGTGTGTGCTATCTCACTTGCTATAAGGGGCGTCGTACCCTCGAACCGAATGTCGTCAAAACTCCCAATGTTGAGGCATATAAAGTGTGGGATTAATTTTCCCTCCGGTTGCATCGGTTGAGTCTCCTGTCATGGCGATGTGCGACATGGTGCCGAGGAGATTAAAACTGAGAGATAGGCATATTCTAGCTTGAACATAGTGGATGGTTATGATCATATACCTGATGTTTACATACTGTTGTTACAGTCCGTGATTGTTCACGGGAGGTGTACTGGATCTGGTGGATGTGTACACCTCTGCAGAGTATAACTTTTTCGAAGAAGCCGCGTCCTCGGATATGGACAGTTGAATGGCCATGTAGCTAGCATTGTGTCAATGTTTTCAAAAAGAGTTTTTGAAAGGGAATCTTTGGAAAGGAAGTGTTGAACTTGTGAAGTTCGGAAAAGAATGGAAACTTATACCGTGGAGGTATCGTCGATGATGAAAAGCCAGATGATGTTATACAAAACAAAAAAATGTTTTGCAAACAAAACCTTTTCTACTCTACGCAAGAATTCTGGAAACTGATTCCAAGAAGTTTTGCAAAGAGAAAATATTCTTTAAACAAAACTTTACCAAACCTCTTGTACATGTGATATCTACAAGAGAAATAAAACTATATTATTTTATTCTGAAGTATCTTCTTCAACGAAGATACAGATTAACCTGACTGCAACTGTGGTGTCATCATATATGAACACCATTGATAGTGAACCCTATTTATAGCCTACCTATTCCACCATATAAGCATACTTGCATGTTGGTAAGTGACATGATGGATGTCTTGCTGAGTACATTCAAATGTACTCATTATGGTTTCGCCCCTGGTATCTACTTGCCAGACTTTGAGAAGGAGCCTCCAAAGGATATCCATGAAGAGAAGTACGGAGTTGACGGCTTTGCGAACTAGGATCGTCTCCGGGTCAGCAGCCTGTAGGTTAAGGCGTGACTTGGGCTCAACTACGTTGTGTTTTATTTGTCTTCCGCTGTGTTTGATTAAGTTGCCTGCCCTTTTGGCAGTTGCTTTATACTTGATCATGTGATCATTTGTGTAATACCTTTATGTATTCGTGTAATGGATGATGTATTTCTGTGTGCCAACTGTGTATGTTGTTCACGACTGATCTTTCTGGGATCGTGAATGTATGCATACGTAGGGTTTCAGACTGCCGGTCTGGGGTCCTTACAGAGTTGGTATCAGAGCCATCCTGACCTTAGGAGACCTTAGTTAGCATGGACGTCAGATAGGAAAGAAAAGTATTTTTTGAGTAAAAACCCATTTACTATGTGCATTATTTTTATCTAAGGGATTTTTAGTATATTTTCCCCTCCTTGTTATCTTTTCAAAAAGATTCTAAATGCATATCAAGGGCGTCCTTGAACAGTGGTTCGAAGGGCGGGCCTTATAGAGTTGGTATCTCTCTCGGTTAAGAGTTTATTTCTTACTTGTTTGCAACTGCTCCGCTCTGTTTTTGAAACATCTCTCGTCTTTGAAGTTTTCTGTCCAGAAAATAGTTGGAGTTTCAAAAACAGATTGTTGCATAAAGTTTTATCAAAACTTTAATTCTATTTATCTTGTTTTCATACAAAAACTTGTATACTTGCCGATGTACCGAGAAGACCAAAATAATTGCCTAGCTCTACAGTGATGATGGTCAGAAGTAGATATAGTTCTTCAGCCACTTCTAGGATTTTGGATCATTCCCCGACGTAGCTCCAATGGAACCTGGTTTATGTGTTTTGGCTTGCTTATGTGTGTCCGTAGGACTTTGTGCTATTGTGTGGTGTAGAATTTGGTTCATCTAGGCTTCTATATGTTTGTGGGGTGCTAAAAATTTGCAGATTTGTGCTTGCCCCGCTCTTGTTTTTGAATCGCCTCGTGTTAAATTTTTGCAAGCAAAAATGTTTGTATAGCATTCAAAAACAAGAATTTGTTGCTTAGACTTATATTTGTTTTCGCTTCATAATGCCACCCGTCGTGAACCACCACCATCTCCCCCACCATCAATAAAAGCACCATTGGACCTAATAGTAGAGGACCATCAAGCCACGCGAACTGATAGCGTTGCTACCAGTGATGCACTCCAACAGATAAATCTCCAACAACGACAACCTTCATAGAAGAAAAGGCATGAAGAAAACCAACCAATACTGACCAAAAACCTCTATGTTTTGTCTGTTTGAAAAAGACTCGTTTTGCCCTGTTGGCTAAATGATGCACCTTTTATATCCCCTTTTAAAAGACCAAACAAGAGAAATCCCCTTTTAAAGGTTATATACCTCCCTCCTCTGGAGAAAGTTGAAAAAGAAGTCTTTACATGCCATGAAGCGCACCCCCCTCAAAAGCCAATCAAAAGAGCACAATTCAATATTCGCCGTACAATGACGCTAGTCGTATCTTGTCGGACAAACATGATTAAATATAAAGCTAACAAGGCTAACATGCTTTGTCTAATCTTAGGTTGACACCTAACCAAATCATGTGAAATACTGACAACTCTTTCTAAACCAAGAAATTAAGTGACTTGGGACACCTTTTAATCTAGTTGGTTAAAAAGGAGAAGTCACGAGAAAATAAGTTGATGACCTATTCGTTTACTAGTCAATAGGATATCATGTGTATCTAATTTGGAAAACCAAATCTTAATATACATTGTAGGTACTATGAGATTCGGGGTTTAGAAATTAAGTGAACGATGGAATGTTTATAATAGATCTGGAAAACAGCAGTTTTCCTGTTGTTATTTCTTTGTGTGCTCTTGATTGAAATAAATTTGTGTTTTATTCAATCTTGCTTCCTAACTTATATGGAGTTGGTAGGACTTGTTATTATGTTATTTTCTTACAATGAATCTACCCTAGAAAGTGTGTGCATGATTGAAAACTCGAATAAAAAAATGAATAGCATTTGTTACCTTCTAGTTTATTATGTGGATTGTTGAGTGGGCAAATCCTTATAGATTTGTTGTACCTAGATTTTTGTTATGTTTATGATAGATCCAGTACCATTTTGGTACTGTTATTTATATGATGTTATCTTCATTAACTTGCATGTGATCTTATAGCAAATCATGAGTAACATTTGCTATTTTTCCAGTTTTTATTATTTGGAATTATTGTGAAAGCTAGACCTTTGTGTGAATGCTTTGATAAATTTTGTGCTATGTTTTCTTTGAGTCCAGTACCATTTAGGTACTGATATTTTGATGATTGTACCTATGATTAGCTTGCACGTCTTTTAATAAAACAACATGTGTAAGAATTGCTATCAATATGCACTAGTATTGCTTCACTAGATTAAACAGCATTATATTTTTTATCTTGTATGCAAAGTTTTTCATGAGTAATCAGAGGCTTAGTACCTATTTTTACTTGGTATTAGTAGGCCATAGCCCACTGGTCCCATTGTATTTTGGCTTGAGGATGAAAATCCCCAACCATACACATGTGTAAAAATAGTATGTTTCACTATGTGATTGATTTCTATTTTCCACCATGGAAAATATAATTGTTTCTTTTCACCTATGAAAGTGAGAAGTTTATTTCTTATTAGTAAATACTAATATGTTTAGGTGTGATCCTTTTGTTAGCATAATATTCCTTAGGGGTATCATGTTAAGAAATGTTTCACTATCGTGTGCTAAAATTAAATTGTTCACAAAATAAAATAAATTCCTCTTGATTGGTAGATTGTTTGTGAATAATTTTAAATTGAGTGTATGGATTTTTGAAAAGGTTTAGATAACTTTTCATTAATTTCATAGCTACTGGTTGTGTGAGTTATAACTTGCTTGTTTGCTAGTAATTGGTTAAAGAAAACAGAAATTGCTAGAAGAAATTTCTGCATGTTTAATACTTGTATTATGGGATTGTTTTGATGTTTGTGCTTACTAACATGAGTAAGTTTTGTGTACTGTTATTAGGTACATTTTATATTCATGACTTGCTTGTTTAGTTTTAAACATCATGATAACAATTGTTTGCTTCTCTAGAGTGAAACTAGTTTCACCACTACAAAATGGTGATTTTTGCTCTAGTATTACCCTCTTTTTAGTTTATGAGTATATGTGTTGATATAGCATGTTTAGGAAGTTATTACTTCTGTTATAATGCCATGAATTATTTAGTTTCATGTTCTATGGTTATAGGATATGATTATCTCTGATAGCATGCTGGTGTAGATTTTTCATACTAGTGTGTTATTTGTGCAGTCCTGTTTTTATGCCTGGGTAATAGGAGTTTTATCTCGTGTAAATATGGTGTTTTAGGGTACCTTTATGATTGGATTCATTGGTTTTTAGCTACTGGTTGTTTGCTAATTGTTCATGATTGATGGATTCCAAAACCTCTAATAAACAATAACCTAGTGAATAAATAGTCTACTTATCTGTGGTGTTGTTTGCTTGCTTATTGGATTTTGTTTAAATGTTTTACCTTAGCATGAGTTTATACTTGTGTTATGATTGTGCTTAAGAGTATCTTATGAAACTAAAACATCCAACTAAAATCATGAATGTATTTAGTGATAGTTGCTTGTGGTGAGTAATGCCCACTGCCATGGGTATTGTTCTGTCTGTTTGTATTTACCTTAGCAACCTAACCTTTGCACCCACAAGCTATATTTTTAGCTTCTTATATACCTTATTATGAGAGTGGTACACCACCCCATAGTGTTATGTAAGATGTGGGATATTTTTTAGCTAGGAACTCATGTAAATAATTGACGGTATTTTTCCAGGTAGTTCTGCACTAACCTTAATTTTTGTTCAAACTAGGAAACAAAAGTTTTGGACCTAACACAGTGCTGGTGTATTTTTTTAAAAGTGAAAAGAATTTGCTAATTCAGGGATGTACCCCTCCTCCCAAGAAAAGTCAAAGGGGGGAAGCACCTGCACTCCAACACTAACATTGTGTTTGATTGGCCCTCCCTTAGTCCTCGCTTGTGAATCTCGGGGACGAGATTCTTTTTAAGGGGGGAAGACCTGTCACATCCCAATTTTGGAATACCTGTTAACACAGTTGTTTTGCTAATTGCTTTACTAATAAACCTTGGTTGTGTTTGTTTGTGGTTGTTTAAGTGCAACCAAACAAACTAATTATATAAACTTGCAAACTTAAAAGGATAGCAAAGCAGTGAACTAAAAATATTCAACATATTGTTCCAATGATAAAAATATTCAACATATTGTTCCAATGACTTTGGCAATATTTTCTAAGGTAAATATTGATCAAAGAGCTTTCCAAAAACATCTTATGAATCTCATACTTGTTGAATATTATTCCAAGACCCAAATTAAGAAAGATGAAACACTTAATAAATTTCCATAGATGATTATCAGAAAAAGAGGCATTCTTAAATGCTTCACCAAAATATTATCAAATGTTTCTCCAAACTTGCAATATTAAAAACAATAGTATTAGAGAGCATTTACTTGCTATCTCTAGTCACATAAATATTTTGGCAAAGCATTGCTAAAGAAAAGCCAAGTGCTTTATTAAATAGAAATTCCAATATTTCCAGAAACAGAAAAATAAAACAAGTTACTATTGGAAACTTTCTTAAAATGAGATGAAATTAATACCATTGCTTCCTTATATCAAATAAGGAACACACACAAGAGGAGACCAAAAATTGAATCCATTAAAGTCCTGAAAACATGATTTTTCTCCACAGCAACATTTGGGATTTTGAACAAGTTTGTTCTACAAACTTTTTCCAAATGACATGAAATAAATACCACATGCTCTATATCATAAATGAGGATGAAAACCAAAAGGAAACAAGTTTTTGAATTGTTTAAGTTTCCAAAAACCCCTGTTTTCTTCACAGCACCTTTTTGAAATTTGAACAAGTTTGTTCTATGAAGTAACTCTAAATGACTTGAAATTTCTACCACATAAGTAACACATTAAATAAGGAATGTGTGCCAAAAATTATCATTTTTGGAAGCTCCTAAGTAGTCTAATAAATTCAATGTCCATTTGTGTAAGAATTCAAATTTGAACAACTTTGAATTATAAAGTTTATCAAATGGAGCTAATTTTCACATATGTTGTGTATCTTAACTAATTAGAATTTTGGGCAAAAGGATTTAAAATTTAAACTTTGTTTGCCTAGTGAAAACAACCTTTTTCAGAGAGCAAAGGACCTACTTGTAAATTTTCCAGGGACTTAAATGTAATCCTAGTCACATGGTGTCCTTCTTCTTCCTGTAGATGACGCCATGGCTGCCCATGCTTCCTTAGCTTCGAGTAGAAGGCTCCTAGTTGCTTAAAAACCCCTCCCATGTGTGCTACCTGCCCCCTCTCTCTCTCCCCCTCGAACACTCTCTCTCTCTCAGGATATTTTGGCAAAACCAAACCCTAGGCCGAAGTGAGTCGCCGTCGATTGGGCCGTGTACGACCTCGCCGCCGGCCGCCGTGTAGTCCAATAGCTCCGCCTTGTCGCGCTGTACCTCCCTGCCGAAGGAATCATGCCGGAACGAACCGAGGTGGCCGCGCCATCCCCGAGTCTTCTCCGAGCCCGGCGGACTCCGGCGACGGATTCCGGCCGCCTCGAGCCCCCTCCTCCTTCACCGAGCCTTCCATGGCGTCTAGGGTAAGCAGGGGAGTCCCCCCGACCCTTTTCCCCTCTCCTTCTCCCCCAAAATCGCCGCCGAGCCGCGCGAGTTTCCGGCCGCCGTGCGCCTCCCGTCGCCGGCCTCCCTCCGGTTGGTTCCAGGAAACGAGAGTGCCCCAGTTAGCTCGCCCGCGTCGAGACGAACTCGTAGACGTTTTATTTATGCAAAATGGTGCACAGGCGCGACAGATTCGAGCTCGCCGGAGAAAATCCCGCCGGCGATGACGTCGTTGCTGCGTCACGCTGACGCAGCTGCCTGGACCGCGCGCTTAGAATGTCAAACTGGCCCGTGGGACCTCGCTGTGCCGCGGGGCTGCGCACGTGGCGCCCTGGCCCGCGAGTCAGCGACTCAGGCTAGGTTTGCTCGCGGTAAGGATAGATCTGGCCGGCCCAAAAACAGATCTCGCCCAACAGCACATGTTTTTCCTTTTATTTTTGACAGAAATGCTACCTGTTTACTTTAGGCTCAAAAAGGCAATCTAAAAGATGATTTTGACCAAGCAAAAAATCACAGTGGTACCTAAACTAATTCTAAACCACCTCCAAGTTGTAGATCTACATTTGGATGGATAGATTTGAAATGAAAAATGATTTGGCAACAGGTACCAGAAACACCAAAATGAGCACCATTTTTATTTTACAACTCAGAATGAAGTGAGGCCAATTGCATTGGAAAGCCCTTGAAATTTCCTAACAGGAGCATTTAACCTCGTTTCCAAATTCATTGTATTTTTGAAATGGCATGCAATTTGGTAAAACACCAGAGAGCACTTTGGTGATTTTTATAAAATAATTAAAAATGATTTTTGATGCAAACTCAACTGTATGGTCTTGTATATGTTTAGGACTATCCAAACCTAGAAGGGTTTAATTTTTAGAGCATCCTATAAAATTTGGTGGACAGATCCTTGTTTTGCATATTTCTGCCATTTTGGCATTTTAGCTAATTAATTGTTGTGATTATATTTTTGTGTTACAATATTGTTTTCTAGCATGTAAAAGTTGTGTGAACTTGTTTTCTAAGTGTTACTTAGATATTTTAGCATGTTATATTGTGTGGACTTGAGTTGAGAAGAAATAGAATTTTTTTTATAGCATATGTTTATTCTCTAGTTTAATACTTGCATATAATTTTGAGTGATAAAATTATGTGCAAACACTTGGATTTGTTGATTGGATCCAGTACCATATTGGTAATGATTTGGTGTTGTTATCACCTCTGCTAGATTGCATTTGAGTTGGTAGAAAAGCATTATTAGCTTTGTCATGACTATGAGAATGGTTATGGAAAAATTCCCTCATGTGTGGAATTTTGACATAATCATTTGTGGTTTTGTGACCACATATTTTTGGGTTGTATCCATAGGTCCAGTAGCATTTTGATAAGTTTGTTATGAGTGCTTGACTCCTAGATTTTTCACTTGTGTGAAAAACAATAGCATGAGTAGCATTGCCTTGCTTATTTTAGCACCCTGTTATTTTCTGCTAGTATTGTTATTGCACTAGAAGCTTGTTTAGTCTTTTGTTAAATTTTTAGCAAGTGGACCAGAGGCATTGTGACCTCTTAATGCTTTGATATGCTAGTGGAACACCCACTGGTTTCATTGCATTTTTGGTGGAAACATTATTTCCCCCACACTAGATGTGTTTCTTTTATATATGTTTTGAGTAGATCTTTAAATGCTTTTTAGGCTTATTGCTAGATTAATTCTCATGAAACTAGTACCATTTAGGTACTGTTATTTTGGTTATAGCACCTCTAGATACTTGGTGCTTGTGTTTGAAATAGATTTAAATAGAAATGCTTAAAGTCTAAATTTCATACTAGGAATTAATCTCCTCACATGTGTAGCATTTTAAGCATAGTTTTTCCTTGTTTCCTAGCTATGTTTTTTTTATGTTATTTTGTGGAATCCAGTAGCAATTATGGTACTGGTTAGAGGAGTATTTTGCCTCTGCTAGCTTGCACACTTGTGCATAAAATAAACTAGTGTAGCCTAAACTAGTCTAGTATTTTTCCTAAATTTTCTACTAGTATGAGTAGGAGTTTTTGGATGCTAGATTGTTTGTTTGTTTGTTTTGAGCACTTTCATAAAAGTGACCAGAGGCTTATTAACCTCTTGGTGAGCATATTTGCTAGTGGAACACCCACTGGTATGTTTGCCTCATGGTGGAAAAATAGGTTTGACTTGTTGTCATGAGCTTATTTCACCACTTGAGTAATTTAGCAAATTATGTGTGCTAGCCATAGAGATTGTTGTGGGAGTTTTTAGACATAAAAATGTGTTTTATGTGACACCCTACTGTCTAGTAACATGTGCTCTACCCCACTGGTCCATGGTGTTCTTAACTAAAAATCATTGAATTGGCCACACATAAACACTAGGAAAAAAGCAGACTTTTCAACTATAGTTTTTATGCCAATTTTTCTTAAGGGAAAAATTGAGAACTTGGGTGGTACTTCTTGATTGCTTGCTGTATGTATTACTTGTAGCCTTGTTTGTCTTGTTTGGTTCTGAATGTGTGTCCTTTATTCTCTTTTTACGACGTTAGAAAACGAAGAGGAAGGAAGTGTCGTGAAGCTCTGTTTCAAGTTCCAGTCACTCCAACAACCAGGGACACAAAGAGATACCAGGCAAGCCATCCTGATGCTTGCTGATACAATACTTATCATTATCTATCATGCATGTTTTACCTCTGAAGTTTTACCAAAACTTGATTATCAAAACTATTTTTGATGTGGAAATTACTACTATACTATATTATAGGTTACTATCATGCCAGTAGTTAAACTTGGTAATACCAAGCCCATAAGCCACCCTATGGTATTTATTACCATAAAATATACTAGTCCCTAAGTGGACACCCTAAAATTGTGATTCTACAAAACAAAGGCTTTACGGAAAAACCCGGAGAAAAGGCGGATCCTTGTTCTCCGGAGGAATGTGGAAGTGGTCATTTTTGAGAAGGTGGTGTTTTCAAAAATGACACATAACCTAGTCTTCGCCGGACAACCTTTACCGTACTGCCACCCTACCCCAACATGGGCACGGGGCTTAACTTGAAGTTTGTTCTTATTAGTGTGTGCTATCTCACTTGCTATAAGGGGCGTCGTACCCTCGAACCGAATGTCGTCAAAACTCCCAATGTTGAGGCATATAAAGTGTGGGATTAATTTTCCCTCCGGTTGCATCGGTTGAGTCTCCTGTCATGGCGATGTGCGACATGGTGCCGAGGAGATTAAAACTGAGAGATAGGCATATTCTAGCTTGAACATAGTGGATGGTTATGATCATATACCTGATGTTTACATACTGTTGTTACAGTCCGTGATTGTTCACGGGAGGTGTACTGGATCTGGTGGATGTGTACACCTCTGCAGAGTATAACTTTTTCGAAGAAGCCGCGTCCTCGGATATGGACAGTTGAATGGCCATGTAGCTAGCATTGTGTCAATGTTTTCAAAAAGAGTTTTTGAAAGGGAATCTTTGGAAAGGAAGTGTTGAACTTGTGAAGTTCGGAAAAGAATGGAAACTTATACCGTGGAGGTATCGTCGATGATGAAAAGCCAGATGATGTTATACAAAACAAAAAAATGTTTTGCAAACAAAACCTTTTCTACTCTACGCAAGAATTCTGGAAACTGATTCCAAGAAGTTTTGCAAAGAGAAAATATTCTTTAAACAAAACTTTACCAAACCTCTTGTACATGTGATATCTACAAGAGAAATAAAACTATATTATTTTATTCTGAAGTATCTTCTTCAACGAAGATACAGATTAACCTGACTGCAACTGTGGTGTCATCATATATGAACACCATTGATAGTGAACCCTATTTATAGCCTACCTATTCCACCATATAAGCATACTTGCATGTTGGTAAGTGACATGATGGATGTCTTGCTGAGTACATTCAAATGTACTCATTATGGTTTCGCCCCTGGTATCTACTTGCCAGACTTTGAGAAGGAGCCTCCAAAGGATATCCATGAAGAGAAGTACGGAGTTGACGGCTTTGCGAACTAGGATCGTCTCCGGGTCAGCAGCCTGTAGGTTAAGGCGTGACTTGGGCTCAACTACGTTGTGTTTTATTTGTCTTCCGCTGTGTTTGATTAAGTTGCCTGCCCTTTTGGCAGTTGCTTTATACTTGATCATGTGATCATTTGTGTAATACCTTTATGTATTCGTGTAATGGATGATGTATTTCTGTGTGCCAACTGTGTATGTTGTTCACGACTGATCTTTCTGGGATCGTGAATGTATGCATACGTAGGGTTTCAGACTGCCGGTCTGGGGTCCTTACACCGCCCACCGGAGGCGCACCGGAGGTTCCGGTGGAACTTCCGTCCTGTGGTAACAGAAGGAGGTTTTGGCGGAACAACCACCGGATCCTCCACCGGAGCCCATTTGTACTGAACCATGGGGGCCACCGGATGTTCACCGGAGGCTCCGGTGGTACCTCCGCCCTGTGGTTACAGAAGGGCATTTTAGCGGAGGTGCCACCGGAGGCGCACCGGATCCTTCTTGTGCGTGAGCCAAGTGTTTGGCGGAAGGCGGAGCCTCCGGTGGCTTTAGCGGAGGTTCCGCCCACCGGAACTCCACCGGAGGTTCCGCTCCTGGTTCCGCTCCCCTGCAACAGAAAGGGGTTTCAGCGGAACTTCCACCGGATCCTCACCGGACCCTTGGCGGAGCCTCCGGTGGAAACACCGGAGCCTCCGCCCCTGCATGTTTCACCTTCCTGGATTTGTTTCTCCTAGCACTTTTCATATAAGCTGATCATTTGCCCCATAAACTTAGTGAACCTAATAACCTGGGAATTTTCATCTATTGAACAAACGTTAGATCAAATGATTATGTTGTCATATGATTACCAAAACGGACGATGATCTTTCAAAAAGTAGGAGCCCCGTTCCGGCGGGGCAAACTTTTGTTACTCGAGGGCGCCACAAGGCCACTACATCTTCGAGATGTGCACCTGAACTCGCGCGAGTATCATCCCCATGACGATGAGAGTTCCGTGTCCGCACGGTAACGTCAAGTGCTTCTTGGGGTACCACAAGGTCACGACATCCCCAAGCGCTTTGTAAGAGAACAATGCCTCACCCTAGCAGTAAAACTAGTTGCTTTCCCGAGCAATCACATCTCTTTTGCATGTAGGCATTCCTGCATCTCTGCATCCGACAAACTCATAAGCATTCATCCCAGCATGCATTTTTCTCTCTCCCAGGGAGGTGCGCGAATGAATTTTCCTCACGAGAGCACCTCGCGAGCGGGGGCTTGAGCGGTGTATGAGTACATGTCTCTACTGTACACAACACCTCGCCAAGTCCCTTGGCGCAGTTCTCCTCGTGAAATCCCCATGAAGGAACAGTTCAACACGCACAGCTCTAGATGACACATATGATTGCATGTGAACACACTCCATGGAAGAAAGAGCGCAGTCCGCTACAAGGAGCCCGAAGAGGTTCCCACAAGGGACAACAAGGAATCCACCACAAGGGACACATACAAGGTGTCTCGAAGAACATTGACACACAAAAGCTAAGTACTTTAGCATGAAAAGCATTCAAGAACATATTAAAGATAGGGGTACAATAGGAAGAGGTACGAAATATCCTTTACAAAAGCTGAAAGTTCACAGGAATCAAAGGTAAAGGCACACAAAGAGCATAAGGACATCAAGCGGCAGGGTCACCTTTCCTAGACCCTCCTCCAACACCAGGAGCCTGCCCTGCATCACCCAGAGCAGTTGGCGAGAAGGCCTTGACAAAGGCGCCCACGACATCCTTTACCCGAGCGGCAAGAGAAGTGGCGAGCCCCCAGGGACCTCACCGATCAAGGAGCCAAGCTTGAAGTCGGGCTGGACTATCAGGACACGGGAGAACAGATGTGTCGCAGCCTCCGCCAGGAGCTGGTGGCACTCCTCATCGATGATAGCGTCCACACTCTGGACGTCCTCCTGCAACGAGTCCAGGAGCCCAGCAAAGAAGTGGAGGCCGTGCACCGTGTCGTACCTGCCAGGAGGAGAAGGCCGTTCGAGGCGCAACCGTTCACCCACTTCGCGAGCAGCGCGGATGGTGCGTTGGAACTTCTCCTCAAGTTGGCGCTAGAGATACCGCGCTGCACCCCTCTATTCCTCGCACTCAGGAACCCCTTCAACCAGAGGAGCAAGCTGCTCGAGCAGAGCGAACAAGTCTGAGTGGAACCGCACGGACTCCATGACAGCGTGCTCCCTCGCGCTCTTCTCCTTGCCGTACTACGTGTGGAGTCGGGCGAGCTCTCCTTTAAGCCTCTCGGCCTCCAACAACAGTGTTTGTTCAGCCTTGCTAGGGGCCTCCTCCTGCCGCCTGCTGCAGAACTCCGCGTCAAGCTCCTTACGGTATGCCTCGCGCCCCGCTTGGATCTCCTTCTCCACCATTTCCTGTTGTCGCTCATGATGCTCCTTCAGATCACGACCCAGCTTCTCGAGGCGCTTGTGCTTCTCGCTGACCTCACCCACGAGTCGGCTGACCTCCGCTTCGCGCTTCCCTACGTTCTCCTCAAGGGCAAGGGATTTCTCCTTTCTGAGGGAGACCGAGGACTCGCGAGATTCATCTCCCGCCTCACGGAGAGTCAGAGCTTCCTCACTTGCAGCAAGGGTCCTCTCTTGCTCCTGACAAGCGAGGGTCCACTCGTCAACTTTCTGCTTGTGCTCCTCCGCCTCCAAGCGGATCCTCTCTTTGCGGTTCTTGGTGTCATCCAGGATACGCTTGGCCTCCTTGTGATACGCAACAACCTCGCGGACGGAGGTTTCGCACTCCCACGTGGCCTCACTAAACTTCTGTCGCCACATGGAATGTGCAGCGTTCTCCCTATCGCGGCACGCAAGGATATCTTGGCAGAACCAGGCGCCTAGGTTCTCCAGGTGCTCGCTCTCCTTGGTAAGCAGGTGAGCGTGCGCCCTCGCGCTGGTCCGGAGTGCGTCCAAGATGTCCTTGGCGATGCTGAACTAGGGGCCTTCAGAATAGAGGTCGTGGGGCGCACCGGAGCGGACGCGGGCGGACCAGCAGCCCCCCGCTATCAAGTCGTTGAAGAAGTCGTTCGACAGGAACCAGCCTGGGTTAACAAATTACAGTTGGGCAATTGAAATATCATGAACGTATAACAATACTATTATGACGAGGTAAAGCTCTTGGGTTCTAACATTGTAGGCATTACGTTAAGGCATATGGACCGCTATCCAGCATGCATCCATATCTAAATATACTCCTCAAGAAAGCTATCCAGCGAATCCCTTGGTATTAAGTTGCAACAACGAAGTGAACACTATGTGTGCAACAGACAAATGCATTAATATCAATACGTAATGTAAGCAGTGGTTCCCATCCATAGACAAGAGCACCGCCGTTTTCTCCCTAGTGGCAACATCACATCCTCCCCCCCCCCCGCACGTTTCTGTCACTCGAGTGCAGGCAACAAGAAGGCATGAACCCACTATCTTGCATATAAACCCTCTGTTGGAGGTGAAAACAACCACGTGACCAAGGTAATCATAAACACCGAAGAGCAGTGCAAGACAAGATTAAAACTCTCTACAAATATGAGTGAAGCATCTCAGATTGACATGACCAAAATAATCATAATCTCATGGTTCATCGGATCCCAGCAAACACAACATGAAGAATTACATAACAGTGGTCTCGATCATGTGAGGCAGCTCACGAGACTCTAAACATGGAGGCATAGGGGAGATAACAACCATACAGCTACTGCTATGGACCCGTAGTCCCGACATGAACTACTCAAGCATCTGACCGGAGGCGATCATGGCTATGTATAGGCCTCCGGTGATGACCCCCTCTCCGGCAGGGTGCCGGAGCAGGACTCTGGAAGCCCTAGATTGGACCTTCGAGGTGACGGCGCCTCTCTGTATTTTTCATGGAAATAACTCCGTCCCCGATGATTTTGGGGTTAAAGGCAATTTATAAGCGAAGGGGGATGTGAGGCAGTGTTGGGAGCTCACAGGGACCCACCACGCACGGTCTAGGGGGGCGCACTTGGCACCCTCCTGATGGCTCCCTCGCTCCCCTCCGGCTCTTCTTTGAACTTCGTCTTCGCTCCGGGTAAAAATTGATCTCCGTGGATTTTCTGCCCTTTCCGAGAATATTTCCTTAAGAACTTTTCTGAAATAGAAAAACTGCAGAAAACATCAAATCGCTTGGGGCATCTTGTTAATAGGTTAGTCTGTGAAAACATCGGAAAACGAAAGAAAACATGTGGAAAACAAAAGGTATTGGGTAGAAAACAAGCATGGAGCATAAAAAATTATAGATACGTTTGCAACGTATCAACATCCAAAGCTTAAATCCTTCTCATCCTCGAGTAGGTAAGTGATAACAAAATAATTTTTGAGGTGACATGAAGCCAACACAAATCTTGATCAACGTTATGTCAAAGCATTGCAAAGCTGATATCAATAACAAAGGCATGATACATATTATTTCAACTAATGTAAACTTAGAAACCATGTTGCACATGAAAAGAAACACAAACAAAAGAAAATGAATAATTAAGCATTGAAAGTGATACAGTTGTTTCAATCATAAAGAAAACATAATAAAGTGGTATCTAGCTAGTCCTTCGTATGGTAGGAAAACATGAATGCTAGGACACCTTCAAAGTTTAAATGGTGACAAGATACAAATAATTTGAGAGCAAGCAATACCACAATCATGAATCAATCAATAATAAAATTTTGGACTATGCACATTATACTCAGAATGAAAACTATGCTCTCCTAGATGGTGCACAAAGTAAGAAGATGAAGATTCAACATAAAAGTAAAATAAAGGCCCTTCGCAGAGGGAAGCAGGGATTACTCATGTGCTAGAGATTTTTATTTGATAAAACAGAGATATTGAAAACAATTTTGAGAGAGGTGTATGTCTATGTCAACGAATGGTAATTAAAAACTTATCATAATCCATGTCAGCAAAGTGTTTAGACTTTTGAGAGCGGTTTTTGTTGTTTATTAGTTTTGCACTTCCCCCCACCCTCCTTTTCACAAACCAGGGCTAGCAATGTTCACGGGTACCCACCAGCTTTCATCAAACCACGGGGAAGTGCCTTTTTGTTAGTATTTGGCACCAATTCTCTACAAATTTAAGTGAGCACATATTCCATACTCGTTGGGTGAAATAAGGAAGAAGAACTTTGTTTAACACAAACCATAATAAACTTTAAACTACTTCCTCATGAGCTAAAACAAGAACACAAAACAGGTTATAATTTTGAAGGTTTAAAGGTATCACACGAGAAATTTACTTGGAGTGGCGATGAAATACAACATATAGGTAGATATAGTGGACACATTTGGAATACTTAGGTTTTTGGGAGTTGGATGCACGATTAGAGCTAATACTCAGTACATGTGTAGGCTAGAAAAAGACTGGGAGCGATCAACCAAGAGAGCAATAACGGCCATAATCATGCATAGCGACAAAACATCGTTAATCAAAGCATGAAGTGATATTACAAGTCAAAAACTAAATGATCATCAAGGCTAGAAGTGACTTTGTTTTTAGTCATAACATGGTGTGAGCATGCGCCAAGTCAATCCAGATAAAACATTCAAAGGAGAAATACCACAATACCATGCTTCAATACGGGAGAACAACACATGATTAAATTCAATGGCACATTAAGCACTCTCGGCTATTTGAGACTAGTCATGACACATCATGAAATACTAAGCACATAATTAAAATAACATCTAACATGACATGCCAAACCTATGCCACATTCAAAACAAGCTTCCGATTGCACCGCTATAAGCATTATACAATTTACTCTTTTCCAACACCAATCAACTTACTCGAAACAACTCTCAAAGAAAATAATCATTAAAGACCAGAGAGATAATAAAATATAACTGAAGCAAACCAACAATCTCTAAACAAAATTTGAGTGAAAAACAACAGCTAAACGCAGTACTAGCAAAAACTGAACACTCGCAGTATAATAAGAGTGAAAACTAGAGTGTTCTAGGCAATGAAAACACAGTGCGTCTCTCCAAAATAAAGTGCTAGGATCCAACCAAAATCTACTGAAAATAAAACAAAACAAACTGAAAGCAAAATAAAATGACGCTCCAAGAATAACAAATATCATGTGAAGCAATAAAAATATAGTGTTTTGAAAGAAACCTGGTATTTTTGTTGATAAAGAAGGGGATGCCTTGGACATCCCCATGCTTTGACACTTGTACTTCTTGGATATGTCTTGGGGTGACATGGGCATCCCCAAGCTTGATCTTTTTTCCATCCTTCATCTCATCACATCATTCTTCTCTCCCTACACTTGAAAACTTCCTCCACCTAAAACTTCCCCCACAATCTTCATTAGCAACATAAGTGTAATCAAAATAATAAATCCACTTGGTTCAGTTTCAACACAGGTATCACACTTAAATTAAAACATTAGCTACTTTCACAACTTCTTTTAAAGCTCTTCCCCTCAAAATAACACCAAAAGAAAGAGATTAAGACGCATATGAAAATATTGGCAGAAATCTGCCAAAACAAAACAATAGGTAAAGATATTTTTTTCTGAAAATGTTATGTTGCTCAAATAAAAACTGGGAAACTAAGGAAAGTTAGATAACAACCTGGGGCATCTTTCTATTTTTTTCAAAGCAATCATGTGTTCTTTCTGAGAGATATGATTTTTTTTTGGTAATAACCCAGAAATCTGTTTCAGAACAGCAACTTCCACAAATCGCACTACCCCTCAATTAGAGGTTACTCTTGCCGCAAAATTGAAATAAAAAGGATAAGGAGCGGTTGCTACAGAGGTAACAACTTCCAAAACAGAAAACGAACAAAAGAAAACAGAATAAAACAAGAGGATAACAAAGGAAAACAAAAGTGGGTTGCCTCCCACAAGCGTTTTTCTTTAACGCCTTTTAGCTAGGCATGAAGAATTAATCAATTATTATCAATATAGTCATGGCTATCCCTCACAAGGGACTCAAAAGGTAACTTTTCTTTATTTTCCTAGGGAAATGTTCCATTCCCCTTTTAAGGGGAAACTGAAATCTTATGATGCCCTCTTTCATATCAATAATGGCACCAACGGTGCGAAGAAAAGGTATCCCCAAAATGATAGGACAAGAAGCATTGCATTCTTATCCAAAACAAGAAAATCAACAGGGACATAATTATCATTACCAATAATAAGAATATCATAAATCCTTCACAAATTTCTATTAGCAGTGCAGTCTATAAGATGCACTCCCAAAATACTTTCATCCAATGGTTTCAAATCAAGCATATCATATAAACTTTTAGGCATAATAGAAGAATTTGCACCAAGATCACACAAAGCATTGGAATAAAAATCATTCACTATTATACTTATAGTGGGATCCCAACCATCTTGTAACTTTCTAGGAATAGAGGCGTCAAGTTTGAGCCTTTCTTCTCTAGCTTCCATGAGAGAATTAGTGATATGTTTAGTGAAAGCAATATGCATCTTACTAGCACTAAGATCTTTAGCTAATTTTTGTAAGAAAATTATAACATTAGAGATGGTGAAATTATCAAAATCAAGTTTATCATCCTCAAACATAGTGTGAAAAAATTCTCCTAAAGTCATGTTATCCTCAATCCCACTTTCAACAATTTTCTCACTAGAAATATTTTTAATCTTCGAACTTTTGGGACTCCGACCTAAAGTCATGACCTCTCCAATACCATTTGTTTTGACATCAACATGTTTTTAAGCATTAGGATACTCATTGGTACTGAAAGTTTTCACTTCCTCAAAGGGTTGGATGGTATTAATTCTAAAATACTTACTTTTAGCAGCTTTTTCAGCAATTGCAGCTTCTCTTTCTCTTCTAGCACGAATTTGAGCTAACATTATCATGTTCTAATTTATTTGAACTTGTATAGCATTTATACATTCATTTTTCTTGGATTCAAGAGGTGTAGTCCTAATTTTTAAATTTTCTACATCATGAGCAAGACTATCACAATATTATCTAATTTTGCAAGCCTTTCATCAACAGTTTTATTGAAATATTTTTGTGTAGTGATAAATTATTTAAACATGTTCTCAAGATCAGAGCTGGAACTTTTTGGATTTTATAAGAATTTCCATACGAATTCCCATATGAATTACGATTATTAGGATATGGCCTATAGTTGTTACCACCAAAGTTATTCTTGTAAGGACTCTTGTTGAAGTTGTTTCTAGCAATAAAATTCACATCAATTTGATCTTTCTCATTAGAAGCTTGAGAGTTCAATGGAACATTATTAGGATCTATTGTCACTTTTTTTTTTGAGATTAGATCTATTGTCACTTGTTTAGCTAGCAAAGAAGCAAGCATATCAATTTTATCACTCAAAGAAGAGACCTCCTCAACAGAATTTACCTTTTTACCTCTTGGAGCCCTTTTTTTGTGCCATTGGGAATATTTTGTCATTAGACCATCCAATAACTTTTTTTCTCATCCTAAGGTGAGGTTCATGAAAGTTCCTCCCACAGCTGAATCCAATAAATTCCTTGAAGAAAAATTTAATCCTGCATAAAAGGTTTGGACAACCATCCACGTAGTTAGTCCGTGTGTGGGACAGTTCTTAACCATAGTTTTCATTCTTTCCCAAGATTGAACAACATGTTTATTATAATATTTTCTAAAGTTCATAATGTTACTCCTCAATTGTATAATTTTTGCAGGTGGTAATACTTCCAAATAAAAGCATCTTTGCATTTAGTCCAGGAATCTATGCTATTTTTAGGCAAAGACAATAACCACTCCATAGCTCTTCCTCTTAAAGAGAAAGGGAACAACCTTAATTTCAAAATATAACCCTATACCTCTTTATATTTTTTTAATGTCACATAACTCAACAACTTATTTAAATGAGAGTCAGCATCTTCTCCAATACCATAAAATTGATCTTTAAATGACAAGATTCACCAAAGAATGTTTAATTTCATAAGAGTCTGTTGTAGTAGCAGGTGGAGAAATTGGTGTGCATATTGATGAGGACATCCCTAGCTCTTCACCTATTGTTACACATGATAATGTTCCTGATCAAGATAATGGTGTGAGGCTTGGAACAATCACAAGATCAAGGACCAAACTATTAGAACAACAAGTGAATTCACTCCTACTTGAGTATGATATTTATAATTGTGAGAACTTATACTACCTAAATCTATGCATCTATGTATGATCAGGTTTATTGATAACACAAACATACTTGGAGGAGAACATCAAGAGGAGCTGGAAAACAAGGAAGAGAAGATGGAAAACAAGATCATACTTGGAGAAAACAACATGTACAAGATGAAAACAAGAGAGGAGATGTTGTAAAACAAGTCTACACTTGTGGAAAACAAGACCCAAGACCTGGAAAACAACATGTGCTTGAGAAAGGATAGGGAAGAAGGAGGGAGATGTGGCGCATAACACATTGTTATTGCGCCTTAGCTAGGTGGGCCTGCGTGTCCAAAGGTGGCCGAACCCCTTTGGGGTCGGTTTGTATCAAGTTGAGTCGGGTTGGTGGAGTCGAACCCAAACAATTGAGTCCAAACCGAGTTGGAGTAGGGGTGCTTGCTCAAGGAGCCTTGTGGACGCACCCATACCCCTTCATATAAGCTAGGAGCTGCGGATTAGAACCTCAGACTATGTTAAACATAAACCCTAGAACCTCTGGATATAACTGCTTGTAAGCATTCATCTGGAAGTATTACTGCAAACTTTTCGTGTTACCAGCTGTTCCACTGGGAATAAGACGGTACAGGACCACCTTGTAGTCGGTGGCTACATTGTGCAAGCGTGTGGAGTTGAGAATATCCATTGGGTTGCAAACCGTTGCATTGACTTTAGGGATCAGCTGGAGAGTTTTCAGTGAGACACATGTTATCAAATTCAACTATCTGTGAGAGTTCATCGAGAAGATTAGGCCACCCCTTATCACATATGAAATAATTATTATTGGTACTAGTAAAGTCACAAAGCTTGGTATTATCATTGGTAGACATGATTGAAAGAGAACACAAATAATAGACTAGAAACTAGCGAACTAGTTTTTTGGGGTTTTTGATGAAGTGAAAACAAGATAAACAAAAGTAAACTAAGCAAGAACAAAACAAAAGAAAGAGAGTGGAAGTGTGAGTCTCCCCTTGAACCGACCTAGAAATCCCCGACAACAGCGCCATAAAATATACTTGATGAGGACATGATCACACGCTCGTTGAGAGACCCCAGAGCGGAAGGTATGATGTCGTCTAGAGTAAGTTTTCCCCTAGTAAAGAACCAGAGGTATTGAACCAGTAGGACTTCGTAGTCTTGAAGAATATTGATTTATCAACGGCGCCAGAAATACTCTATGTGTAGTTGACGGGAGCGTGGAACCTGCACACAAACACAAACTCTCTTGCCTCGACTTTCCAAAAGGTTGTCAATCTTCCGGTCTTGCTGAAAACAGGAGAATTAAACGTATAGATTCTTGGAAAAAAATTAAAGTAAAAACAGGACAACAAGGAAACAATGATGAAAGTGCTTAAAAGAAGGTTTGCAATATGAGGAAAATAGGACCGGGGACATAGGTTCACTAGTGGTGTCTCTCCAAAGAAAACAAACATGTTGGGTGAACAAATTACAGATGGACAATAGATAAATCATGAACGTATGCCAATACTATTATGAAGAGGTAAAGTTCATGGGTTCTACCATTGTAGGCATTACATCAAGGCAAATGGACCTCTATCCAGCATGCATCCATATCTAAATATCCACCTGAAGAAAGCTATCCAGCAAATCCCTTGGTATTACGCTTGCAGCAATAAAGTGATTGGTATGTGCGCAACACACAAATACACTAAGATCAATACGTAATGTTAGCAGTGGTTCCCATCTGTAGACAAGAGCACTGTTGTCTTCTCCCTAGTGGCAACACATCCTCCCCCCCTGCGCACGTTTCTGTCACTCGAGCGCAGGCAACAAGGACGCATGAACCCACTGATGACCCACAAGTATAGGGGGTGTATCGTAGCACTTTCGATAAATAAGAGTATCAAACCCAACAAGGAGCAGAAGGTGTTGACAAGCAGGTTGGATAGAGGATTCGCTGTAAACACTAACAAACGGGTTTTTGGATGTTTTTGATATAGCAGATAAATAAAGTGTGAGTAAATAAAGTGTAGTAAATAATATTGCAGCGAGTGGCCCAATCCTTTTGAGAGCAAAGGACAATCCGGTTGAGTTACTTATGACTACCAAACGTTCTCGAGGACACATGGGAATTTTGTCAAGTGCTTTCGCTTCGTTACGGTTGATTAATATCCATTGGTTCGTGAAGTGTTGTGTGGGTGAACCTATGCTAACGCACCTCCCAACTAGGACTAATACATACTTGTGATTATACCCCTCGTAAGCATCCGCAAATACAAGAAAGTAATTAAGATAAAACTAACCACAACTTTGAACTCCGGGATTATACGCTCCCTCATGCATTGGTTTCCTAACGGGGGTTTAGGTTTCTGTCACTCCAGCAACCCCACAATTAGTAGCCAAATATACAATGAATCCTCCTAGGCCCATAAAGGTGAAGTATCATGTAGTCGACGTTCACATGACACCACTAGAAGAATAGCACCACAACTTAAATACTGAACCACGAGATATTACTTCAATATAACTTCACTACTAACATCATGACTTCTCCCATGTCCTCAATAACGAAATGAACTACTCACAACACATCATATGAATCATAATCATAGGTGATATAATGGATGATAACAATCTGGTCATAAAGTGCTAACACCGATAAATCTCACAAGCATAAACTACTAACAAGTAATCCACACTTGGAGAGAGATCTAATGTAAAACAACGATAGAGGCCCCTAATTGTTACAGCGGGATGATGTTGGTTGATGAGGGCGCTGGTTCTGATGATGAGGATGATGATGACGATGATCCCGATGAATCCCGGAGTGATGACGGCGACGATGGAGGTGTTTTCCCCTCTCCGGCGAGGAATTTCCCCGGCAGATTTCTCCCTGCCAGAGAGCTTTTCTCTCTCGAGTGTTTTCCGCCCCGAGGCAGCGGCGGAATAATTCTTCGATGATGGTATGGGGCTTAGGGTTCCCTAGGGGCCAACTACGCGAAAGATATCCCCCAGAGGTGGGCCAGGGTGGCCACACCACCTGGTGGCACGGCCAGGCGGGGGGCACCTCATGGTGTGGGTCCTTGGTGGCCCCCCTCCGGCTCTCCTTCTAGATGGACTCCTCCTCTGCACTTCTAAGACACCCCCGGTGTCCCCCTTCTTCTTCCGATCTTCTGAAATATGGTATCTCGACGGTACTTTTTCCATCAGATTTCTGGTCCCGGTGTTTATTCTCCGGAAATTATGAAACATGCAAAATAAGATAAAATAACATAAGGGATGCATCATAAAATGAAATATATCGATGAATAAAAGAAAATAACAACATAAAACGGTGATGCAAAATGGACGTATCAACTCCCCCAAGCTTAGACCTCGGTTGTCCCCAAGCGAAACTAAACTCAGTAAACATGACCACATGTTTATGGAGTGAGGTGTTGATAAGATAAAATTAGGACAAGAGGCATCACATCTAGAAGGAACAAGTCATTTTAGACAGCAACCCTCCTCGTATAATCAAACTTGAAACAAGTAAAGTAACAACAAAGGTGCAGATGGTAAATCACAATTGGTGAAGGCAAAATTCATTCTTGGTCAGAGAACAATTAACAATGTACTTATCTTTCGATCAAAGTCTTTTATACTAGAGCTATATTGCAGAGTTCATCATGCTCAATTATAACGGTCTCTTTGCAAACATTGGTAACTTTCAAAGTGGTATTCAAGCAGATAAAACCATTTGCAGAAACAAGAAAGAATAAAGAACATGATTAAGTAAATTAACACGTAGCTGGATGAATCACAACAACTCAAATGCTTTCTTAGACAGAAAAAAGTAGGTTTACTGACTCAACATAAATGTAAAAGATAGGCCCTTCGCAGAGGGAAGCATTGATCACTCATGTGCTAGTGATTTTATTTTGTAAAACATAGGTATAAAAGTTTGACACTCCTCCCAACCATCTTTCGCAAACCATGGCTAACCGAATCCTCGGGTGCCTGCCAACAATCACATAATGTGGAGGAGTGTCTATATTTTTAGAGGTGTGTATGTCTATGTCAACGAATGGCAGACAGAAAATACAGTACGTCACAAGCCAACTAGACTCACAAGAGCTACTCCCATTGAAGGACGCAACTGGTATAGAAGGTCATCTCTCTTTCTCTTTTGTTTACACAATTATGTTTTGACTGATAAATCAGGGGGGAAAAGAGTGAAGAGAATTTTTAATATTATTTGGGGCTGGGCACCCCGCTGCCAGCTCTTCTAGCATTTGGATAAGCGGATGAAGCCACTAGTCCAGGTGTGTGAGTCCAATCAACAAGTGAGATAAAGATTCTCTATTTGCGTCCTCATGAGCTAAAACAGGAGCACAAAATAGGGATAATTTTGAAGGATTTAAAGGTAACACATGAACAATTTACTTGGAGTGGCGGTGAATTACCACATATAGGTAGGTATGGTGGACACAAATGGAAGGTTTCGGGGCTCAAGGTTTGCATGCACAAGAAGCATTCCCTCTCAGTACATGTTTTTGGCTAGCAAGGTTGGGTAGCAAGCATAAGAGTTGAAGCAAAACAAAAAAAAAACATATATGATAAAGCCAATCATGCGATCTTCCTTGAAGGTGAAAACAAACTTATTTGAGAATACTAAGCTTATGGGCTAACAAAGAAGAAAGATCATGGAATAATATCTACATGCAACTCCCTTTTTCTACTTAAGTCTCAACGAATTGTTGCTCCTGACCAATGCTAAGTTTGCCAAAACCAACTAGATTATCTAGAAGCTCCAAAATTGACACCAATACTACTAACAAGATCAATCACATAACAAAAATTGCAAACTAAAATAAAGTGAAACAAGTAGATGATGAAACTTCTCATTAATATTTCATTACGACAACTCAAACCAAGGGATACAACGATAACCAACTAAGGAGCAACACTTCCATACTACAAACCATACTATATGATATTTCCTCTACTCATGATATGACTCTACTAAAAGGGTAAAAACGGTGAAAGATAAAGGTGATACCGCGACACTCCCCCAAGCTTGGAACAAGCCAAGGGGATGCCAATACCAATGACGAATCAATTCTTCGGCGGTGGTGGTGAATCCTTCTCATCCTTAGTCTTCCAAGGTAAAGGCTCTCCATCCACAAATGATGGCCTGGTCTCCAACATACCGAAACTAGCAGCTAAGCTTATACGTTTAAACCTGTTCTCATACTCACAGTTCTAGTTCTGCACGCTTGCAAATCATTGGTGGTCTCGGTGAGTGAGAAAATCTCCTCCCAAAGCTTCAAGTTCTCCTTCTTGTATTCAGCGATCTGTTTTGTCTTTATCTTGTGGATGATCTCAACTTCACGCTGCGCCATCTTCTTGTACCTAAAGACTTCTTGCTCCAGTTCTTCCATCCTACCTTCCAGACTGCCTTCTCCTTTAGGGCCTCAAACATCTTCAATCTGCAGCTTCCTGTCCTTGAGCAGCAATTCCTTGGGATGCATCTTCAACTTGTTCATGTACGGGTTGACGACGTTCTCAAAGAAACTGTCTTTGGGAGATCTAGGAGAGGACATTGTGGCTCTAGATCTGAAGATGTAACCTGGCAAAAACAACTCAAAACATAAACATGACGAGAAAACGATATACAGACCTCGGGGGGTCCGGGGGATTATATAGCAAAAATATGTGTAACGAAAGGAAAGTCTAGGTCCAAAACGAGTTGGAGAGGGGCTCCGAGGTGCCCACACCATAGGCTGGCGCGGCCAAGGGTGGGCCCGCGCCACCTCATGGTGCGGTGCCTCCGGGCACCTTCTCCAACTCCTCTTCGGCTCGATATTTTTTATATTTTCCAAAAACAGATAATCTATAACTAAAAAGATGTTTCGCGATTTTTTTAACAGATTTGTTACCTATTCCAAAACAGACTCTGCAGATTCTGGAATCTTCCCCCTTATGAACTTCTCCGGAGTCATTACTTGAATAACATCCACATCTTCATCATAGGAATCCCCAGAAATATAATGTTTGCGTCTTTGTCCATTTACCACTTGTGTAGTGTTATCCTTAAGGGAAGCAATTTTGATTGCACCCGAGCGATATAGTTTTCAATAATATAAGATCCTTCCCGTCAGGAGATTAATTTTCCTGCAAAAAATCTGAGACATACAATAGAACTTTCTCACCAACATGAAACTCTCTTTTAAGGATTATTTTATCATGCCATTATTTAACTTTCTCTTTAAAGAGCTTGGCATTTTCATAAGCGTCACATCTCCATTCATCTAAATGATTCAAATCAAGCATTCTTTTCTTACCAGCAAGTCTAAAATCTTTATTTAATTCTTTCACTGCCCAATAAGCTTTGTGTTCTAATTCTAAAGGCAAGTGACAAGATTTTCCATAAACCATTTTGTAAGGAGACATACCCATAGGATTTTTATAAGCAGTTCTATAAGCCCATAAAGCATCATTCAACTTATCAGACCAATTCTTTCTAGATTTATTAACAGTCTTTTGCAAGATAGATTTAATTTCTCTATTTGATAATTCTACTTTCCCACTGGTTTGAGGATGATAAGCTAAGCCAATTCTATGATTAACATCATATTTAGCAAGGGTCTTTCTAAAACCACCATGAATAAAATGAGAACCTCCATCAGTCATAAGATATCTAGGCACACCAAACCTAGGGAAAATAACATCTTTAAGCATTTTTATAGAGGTCTCACCATCAACACTTTTAGTAGGTATAGCTTCTACCCACTTAGTCACACAATCAACATCAACAAGAATATGAGTATAACCATTCGAAGGAGGAAAAGGACCCATAAAGTCAAATCCCCAACAATCAAAAGGTTCAATAACAACAGAATAACTCATACACATTTCATTACGTCTAGAAATATTGCCTACTCTTTGACATTCATCACAAGATAAAATAAATTTACGTGCATCTTTAAAGAGGGTAGGCCAATAGAAACCTGATTGTAGAACCTTCTGTGCGGTTCTATCTCCAGCGTGATGTCCTCCATAAGCACTACCATGGCACTTCTTCAATATTTCACGTTGTTCATGATGTGGTACACATCTTCTCATAATACCATCTACTCCTTCTTTATATAAATGTGGGTCATCCCAAAAACAATGCCTCACATCATAGAAGAATTTTCTTCTTTGTTAAGTTGTAAATGTTGGAGGCAAATACTTTGAAACAATAAAGTTAGCATAATCATCATACCATGGACTATCTTGGGATTTTACCTTTATTGCAGCCAACTGTTCATTTGGAAAACTATCATTAACAGGAATATGATCAAAAGTAATGTTTTCCAATCTAGACAAGTTATCAGCAACAGGATTTTCAGCAGCCTTCCTATCCACAATATGCAAATCAAACTCTTGTAAAAGCAACACCCATCTAATAAGCCTAGGCTTAGCATCTTTCTTTTCCATAAGGTATCTAATAGCAGCATGATCAGTATGAATAGTAACCTTTGAATCAACAATATAAGGCCTAAACTTATCACGTGCAAAAACTACAGCTAAGAACTCTTTTCAATAGTGGCATAATTCTTTTGAGCAGCATCAAGAGTCTTGCTAGCATAGTGAATAACATTCAACTTCTTATCTACGCGCTATCCAAGAACAGCACCTACAGCAAAATCACTAGCATCACACATAATTTCAAAAGGTAAATTCTAGTCAGGTGGTTGAACAATAGGAGCAGTGGTTAAAGCCTTCTTTAAAGTTTCAAAAACTTCCTTACAATCATCATCAAAAACAAATGGTACATCTTTTTGAAGAAGATTAGTGAGAGGCTTTGATATTTTAGAGAAATCTTTAATAAACCTCCTATAAAAAACAGCATGACCAAGAACACTACGAATACCTTTAACATCCCTATGACAGGGAATTTTCTCTATGGCTTCCACTTTAGCCCTGTCAACTTCTATACCTCTTTCAGAAATTTTATGCCCAAGAACAATTCCTTTATTCACCATAAAGTGGCATTTATCCCAATTAAGAACAATATTAGTTTCCTCACATCTCTGCAAAACTTTATCAAGGTTGTGCAAACAATTATGAAAAGAAGCTCCATAAACGGAAAAATCGTCCATGAATACTTCCACAATTTCTTCACAAAAACCATGAAAAATAGCAGACATGCATCTTTCAAAAGTAGCAGGAGCATTACACAAACCAAAAGGCATACGTCTATAAGCATAAGTACCATAAGGACAAGTAAAGGTTGTTTTCTCTTGATCTTGCTTCCTACAACAATTTGAGAAAACCCAGAATAACCATCAAGAAAGAGAAAATGAGTTTTCTTAGAAAACCTCTCTAACATTTGATCAATAAAGGGAAAAGGATAATGATCTTTCTTAGTAACTTTATTAACCTTTCTAAAATCAATACACATTTTATAACCAACTACTACTCTTTGTGGAATGAGTTGTTTTCATTAGGCACAACAGTCATTCCTCCCTTCTTAGGGACACAGTGCACAGGGCTCACCCATCTACTATCAACAATAGGAAAAATAATACCAGCATCAAGAAGTTTTAATACCTCATTTCTTACCACTTCCTTCATCTTAGGAATTAAATGGCGTTGATGTTCAACAACGGGCCTTGCATCAGGCTCAATATTAATAGCATGCTGACATATAGTAGGAGAAATTCCCTTCAAATCATCAAGAATATACCCAATAGCTCCACGATGTTTCTTCAGAATTCCCAATAATATTTCCTCTTCCTCACCTGAAAGTTTAGAACTAATAATAACATGGTATATTTTCTTATCATCAAGATAAGCATATTTAAGATCATCAGGCAGAGGTTTTAAATCAAAGGCAGGATCTTCCTTGGGTGGTAATGTGTACCCAAGTCTTCCACGGGCAAATTATGTTTCAGTATCACGGGTTGACGAAGAAGAATATCGTCAATCTCATTTCTCTCTTCCATAAAGACATCACTCTCGTGATCCTCCATATATTGATGCAAAGCATTGTTAGGAGCAAGAGCAATAGAAGCAAGTTGTTCAACTTTAAAATTCTCATCAGGCAATTTAGATTCATAAGGTGCTCTAGCAAATTTGGAGAAATTAAAATCATAAGATTTTCCATCAAATTTAGTCAAAATATTCTCTCTTTTACAATCTATAATAGCACCACAAGTGTTCAAGAAAGATCTACCAAAAATAATAGGACAAGTCTTACTAGCAGCCTTACCAAGTACTAGAAAATCAGTGGGGTATTTAGTCTTACCACACAAAAATTCCACGTCTCTAACAATACCAATTGGAAAAACAGTTTCTCTATTAGCAAGCTGAATAACCACATCAATATCTTCAAGCTCACAAGAACCAATTTCATGCATAATTTCTCTATAAAGCTCATAAGGTATAGCACTAGAACTAGCACCAATATCACACAAACCATAATAGAAATGATCACCAATCTTAACAGAAAGCACATGAACACTAGTTTTCTTAGGTCTATGAGGATGGGAAACAATATTAGAAGCATCCTCATAGAAGACAATGTGTTCATCTTCCACATTACCACAAACAAGATCTTTCACTATTCATACAGCAGGTTCAACAGTTATTTGTTCATCAGGTTCAATAGCTTTCTTATTACTCTTATTAACCACACAAGCCACCATAGAGTGTTCTTTCACCTTAGCAGGGAAAGGCATTTTTCAACATATGGCTCAGGAACAGCAGGATTAACATCATGCACTTCTATATTACTAGCAGGAACACTATCTTTATAAGGTGCATGGTACTTGTGATAATTATTTTTAGGAATATCAAGATAGGAGGCAAAAGCTTTAAGACAGTTTGCAAAGATTTGAGAATCAAGACCACAAACAGCACTAACATCATAGAAATCATGGGTTCCCATAAAAGATTTAATGCATTCATAATCATAATTTATACCTTACTTTCTACCGTTGTCGTTCTCCCATCCTTCAGTGTTATCTTGCATACGGTCAAGAAGATCCCATTTAGATTTTTCCTTCATACGTGTGAATGATCCAGATAAAGAAGCATCCAATAAATCCTTATCATGAAGAGACAACCTTGCATAAAAATTATTGATAACAATATTTCTCGGGAGTTCATGAACGGGACATTTAAGCATTAGTAACTTCATTCTCCCCCACGCTTGGGCAATACTCTCTCCCTCATGAGGCCAGAAATTATAGATTTGATTCCGGTCTTTATGAATCTCACTAGGAGGATAAAAGTTAGAATAAAAGACAGAACAATTTCCTCCCATCCAATAGATTCACCATTCTTCAGTAATTTGAACCATTCAGCAGCTCATCCTTTCAGCGATAAGGAAAGTAATTTCCTTTTAACTTGATCCATTATAATACCCGCACACCTGAATAACTCGCATAATTCATGTATACAGAGAAAATGATCACCGGGATGGACAGTTCCATCACCGTAATAGCAGTTATCCATAACACGTCCAACAATTTTCATAGGTATTTTATAAGGATCTAATTCAGCAGAAGACGGGTTACCAACTACCCTAGTAGCAATGGTAGAAGTACCCCTAAACAGCAGACAAAAACAAAAACATCACTTATAGTAAAAGTTTCTCTTACCAATTCCACTTACCAATAGCGCTTCACTCCCCGGCAACGGTGCCAGAAAATAGTCTTGATGACCCACAAGTATATGGGTGTATCGTAGCACTTTTGATAAATAAGAGCGTCGAACCCAACGAGGAGCACAAGGTGTTGACAAGCAGGTTGGATAGAGGATTCACTGTAAACACTAGCAAACGGGTTTTTGGATGTTTTTGATATAGCAGATAAATAAAGTGCGAGTAAATAAAGTATAGTAAATAATATTGCAGCGAGTGCCCCAATCCTTTTGAGAGCAAAGGACAAGACGGTTGAGTTACTTATGACTACCAAACATTCTCGAGGACACACGGGAATTTCGTCAAGTGCTTTCGCTTCGTTATAGTTGATTAATATCCATTGGTTCGTCAAGTGTTGTGTGGGTGAACCTATGCTAATGCACCGCCCAACTAGGACTAATACATACTTGTGATTATACCCCTCGTAAGCATCCGCAAATACAAGAAAGTAATTAAGATAAAACTAACCAAAACTTTAAACTCCGAGATTCTACGCTCCCTCGTGCATTGGTTTCCTAACGGGGGTTTAGGTTTTTGTCACTCTGGCAACCCCACGATTAGTAGTCAAATACACAATGCATCCTCCTAGGACCATAAAGGTGAAGTATCATGTAGTCAATGTTCACATGACACCACTAGAAGAATAGCACCACAACTTAAATACCGAACCACGAGATATTACTTCAATATAACTTCACTACTAACATCATGACTTCTCCCATGTCCTCAAGAACTAAACGAACTACTTACAACACATCATATGGATCATAATCAGAGGTGATATAATAGATGATAACAATCTGGTCATAAAGTTCTAACACCGATAAATCTCACAAGCATCAACTACTAACAAGTAATCCACACCGGGAGAGAGATCTAATGTAAAACAATGATAGAGGCCCCTAATTGTTACAACGGGATGATGGAGCATGATGAGGGTGATGGTTCTGGTGATGAGGATGATGATGACGATGATCCCCGTGAAGCCGGGAGTGATGACGGTGACGATGGCGGTGATTTCCCCTCTCCGGAGAGGAATATCCCCAGCAGATTTCTCCCTACCAGAGAGCTTTTCTCTCTCGGGTGTTTTCCGCCCCGAGGCGGCGGCGGAATAATTCTTCGATGATGGTATGGGGATTAGGGTTCCCTAGGGGCCAACTATGCGGAAGATATCACCCAGAGGTGGGATAGGGTGGCCACACCACCTGGTGGCGTGGCCAGGCGGGGGGGCACCTCATGATGTGGGCCCCTAGTGGCCCCCCTCCGGCTCTCCTTCTGGCTGGACTCCTCCTCTCCGCTTCTAAGACACCCCCGGTGTCCCCCTTCTTCTTCTAATCTTCCGAAATATGGTATCTCGATGGTGCTTTTTCCATTAGATTTCTGGTCCCGGTGTTTATTCTCCAAAAATTATGAAACATGCAAAATAAGATAAAATAACATAAGGGATGCATCATAACATGAAATATATCGATGAATAACAGAAAATAACAACATAAAACGGTGATGCAAAATGGACGTATCACCCACTATCTGGCATATAAACCCTCTCTTGGAGGTGAAAACAACTACGTGGCCAAGGTAATCATAAACACCTGAGAGCATTGCAAGATAAGATTAAAACTCTCTACAAATATAAGTGAAGCATCTCAGATTGACATGAACAAGAAAGCATAACTCATGGTTCATCGGATCCCAGCAAACACAACATGCATAATTACATAATAGTGGTCTCGATCATGTGAGGCAGCTCACGAGACTCTAAACATGGAGGCGTAGGGGATAGAACAACCATATAGCTACTTCTATGGACCCATAGTCCCGAAATGAGCAACTCACACATCTGTCCGTATGCGATGGCGATGTAGAGGCCTCCAGTGATGATCCCCCTCTCCAGCAGGCCAGAGCAGAACTCTAGAAACCCTAGATTGGACTTTCGAGGTGAGGACACCTCTCTATATGTTTCGTGGAAAATAACTCTGTCCCTGTGATTTTTTAGGGTTTAGGGCAATTTATAAGCGAAGGAGGGACATGAGGCGGTGCTCGGGGCCCACTGGCCGTGGCCTAGGGGGAGGCCGCTCCTGGTGCCCCTGGCCCCCTCTGGCTCCCCTTTGGACTCCGTCTTCATTCCGGATAAAAATTAATCTCCGTGGATTTTCAGCCCTTTCCCAAAATATTTCCTTAAGAACTTTTCTGAGATAGAAAAAATAGCAGAAAACAGCAATTGGCCTGTGGCATCTTTTTAATAGGTTAGTTTGTGAAAACAACCGAAAAACGAAAGAAAACATGTGGAAAACAAAAGGTAATGGGTATAAAACAAGCATGGAGCATCAAAAATTATGGATACGTTTGCAATGAAGGGAATATGCTCGAGAGGAAATAAGAAAGTGGTTATTATCTTATTCCTTGTTTATGATAAATGTTTATCTCTCATGCTAGAATTGTATTAACCGGAAACATTGATACATGTGTGTTTAATAAACAAACAACGTGAAAGTGCAAACGCGCTTAAAATCATCTTGTTTTGGTGTTTGTTAAAAACACATGTATCCTTAAGTGTGTTGATGTATTTTAGGGCCTAAACAACATATTTGATATGGTGGTATTGAGTTACAAAAAGATGCAAAGTATCTGGAATTGTTTCTGCTAGAATTTATTCCAGGCCGGAGTCTTCGGTCTCCCAGACCGGAGTCTCCGGTGTGGAGAAATTCGCCAAGCATGGTTCTCTGGATTTCTGGTGTCGCCCGTGGTACCTAGACCGGAGACTTACCGGAGATACACCGGAGTCTCCGGTGTGGGGTTTTCCTCTGAAGAAACTGGCTGAGTTCAACTGGTGTCGCCAGCAGTACCCAGGCCGGAGACTGTCCGGAGTCTCCGGTGTGCCTGGTACTTTCTGCTCTCGTTCGACCACAGACACTCTCTGGCATCAGGCGTGAAGGAACAAGGTGGACTAGACTGGAGTCTCCGTTCCCTCTGACCGGAGTCTCCGGACTCGTGCTTTTCTGAAGAAATATGGAGGTGGAGCAAGTTGGTGTCGCCAGCTGCATCAACACCGAAGACAGTCCGGAGAGTGTCCGGAGTCTCCAGACTTGGGCTCTGTGGAAACTTCAGACCGGAGTCTCCGGTATTTACACCGGATTCTCCGGTGTAAGTTTGGCAGAAATGGCCCCAACGGCTCCAAACTTTATGAGGGGTACAAATACCCCCTCCCCTCCACCTACCTCCATCTAGATCGTCCATAATAGATCTCACCGTTTCTAGAGCTCACCCACCTTGCTAGATCTCCAAACCCTCCACCCAAAAGCCTTGATCTTTGGAGGATTGAAGGAGAAGGCCCCGATCTACGTCTTCACGAACCGGATTTCTTTTCCCCGCTCATTTGCTTGAGGGATCTTTGCCTAGGGTGTTGTATTTGTGTCGAATATTGTGTACGTGTTAGGTTACGTTTGGACTTGGAATTGTAATAGGTGTGGATAGGTTACGAGTAGTGGTAGAGTCGAACTCTTGTAGCGTGGGTCTCCCATATAATGTGGGGGGTGCCACACAATGTAACCATGACGACTTGATAGCAGCAGGCGCGCAAGGGGAGCCGGCGGTTTGTGCCGGCAACCAAGGCGGCCGGTGCAGCGGTATCAATGGGAGGTGCGCCCATAGTCATGCCCCGCAGATGTAGTCGAGTTCGCCGAACTGCGTTAACAAATCTCGGTGTCGTCATCGTGCTGTGATTGCTTGGTCCTTGGTAGATCGATTGTGCGCCTACGATTTGTAACAAGTGGTATCAGAGCAAGGTTGAAGGCCACGGATTTCGATCTAGAGGAAAAGTGGACCGGAGAAGATCATCGATGTTGTCTAGGCGGAATCATCGAGGAGAGCAGCGGACGCGATGATCGTGGCAGGTCAAAGCAGCAATCAGCGGAGCACGCAGGAGCAGATTGGATTGGATCGTGCACCGGGAGTCTTAGGCGGCCAGGTCGTGCGGCTACACGGAGAGCACGTGCGTGCAGTGCACGCGGTGGCCAAGTGGCTAGGGCATAGACGCGATGGAGGCGATTGATCGATCGGTGCGGGCGTGTGATGCAGAGGTGTTGTATTCGTGCAAGGAAACAAGGTGGCCAAACTTGCAGGCGTATATGCGTACGCTGGTGCAGGCGTTAGCCGAAGGGATCCAACGATTCGTATACAACAGCAACGATGTGAGATTTGTTATGGAAACAAAAAAGGGACTGAGTCGCAAGGTGACGTTATTCTGCTGGAGTAAGTCAAGGTGGTAATCCCTGGCATTGTCTTGTTGCTAGGGCGTGACCTTGATTGCCATCAGTTTTACATGGATTAATAAAATGAAGAAAAAGGTAGCCATGAGTTCACGTGTACGTGGTGCTATATGCTCGTGGAGCTGAACTTGCTCTTTGCTGCGCATGTGTATAGGAAGACCACATGGTTATTTTTCTTGGAAGTTCCTTACTCCTTAATTGTAGCGCGGAGATGGTGTTGGCAACAATGACGTTGTTCGGTGAGAGTAGCCGGACAGAAATCAAGACATGGTGATGTGCATGTAAGGCTGGGAGCAGCCTGGAGTACGTCGCCGAGGATCATGCATACATAGGGCGGCGGACAGTGCACTGCAATGGCTGGTGTATAGAGTGCAAGGTGGAGCATGGTTGCAGTCGAATGCGTTCGGCTGGGTTGGACTCGACAGTTTGACGAGACAGAAAACGGTGAAGATCGGCGATGACGACGTAGGAGCGTGAGGGCTGATGGTGTCCGAATTCTGTGGCGTGGCAACACGCGGCGCATGGTTATGCGCGCTTTGACATGCGGCGGCGCAGGGTTGATTCAAGACGACATGCATATGGAGTGCTTGAAGTTAACGGGCGCGGGGGTGGACCGATCATCTACCATGGAGTCATGTTGAAGGTGGAGCTGGAGTCTAACGATTCCACTCGGCTGATGGAGGGGCTACGGCGTAAGATATCGGAGAGTCGAAGCCTAGTCAGCGGGAATGCGAGAAGCACGTTGGTCGGACTGGACGTCAGGGTTCGAGAGATACGTGGAACTCGGCATCGGTCGGGTATGACTGATGGTTATCTGCAGTGGAGCCTGAGGTGGTGTGGGTACGCGACCCTGAAGATCTTGGCCAAGATTGCGGATGCTCGACGCGGTAATAGCGGCGAGGCGTGCGGTAAGCACGGGACACGGCGACGGACCAGGACACGGGCGGTCGGACATGTGGTTTGACATGTGTGCAGGGGCTCTGAAACAGTGTTGACGAGTACCGGATTCATGTTGGTGACTAGGTCTATGGAGATTGACGTCAGGTGATAGACATGGGTCAGCCATGGGGAATCTGAGAAAGTGTTGGACAATTTATAATGCCCGAAGCTTGGAGAGTACATGGCCGTATATTCTGTGATGTTGAATGCACATGGCAAAGTGCGGGTTGACAAGATACAGAAGGAGGCAGAGTGCTATAGCTGCGGGACATGTAGAAGACTATCCAAGAAAAAGATGAGACCGCTGTGAATTTGATTCAAGGTGACTAAAAAGCAACGGTGAAATTCCTTCAAGTTGGAACTTCTCACTTGGACTATGGTCGGTACGTGATGGCGTTAAACAGGAAGAAGGGACTACAGTTGCAGTTGGAGTCACGTGGAGTCTAAGAGTAGCGGTGGAGCTCATGGAAGACAGCTCAAGTCCGGAGTACATGGAGGTTTGACACATTGACGAATTCAAGGTGGTGGAGAATATTCGCCAAGGTGGAGTTTGTTGTATTTGTGTCGAATATTGTGTACGTGTTAGGTTACGTTTGGACTTGGAATTGTAATAGGTGTGGATAGGTTACGAGTAGTGGTAGAGTCGAACTCTTGTAGCGTGGGTCTCCCATATAATGTGGGGGGTGCCACACAATGTAACCATGACGACTTGATAGCAGCAGGCGCGCAAGGGGAGCCGGCAGTTTGTGCCGGCAACCAAGGCGGCCGGTGCAGCGGTATCAATGGGGAGGTGCGCCCATAGTCATGCCCCGCAGATGTAGTCGAGTTCGCCGAACTGCGTTAACAAATCTCGGTGTCGTCATCGTGCTGTGATTGCTTGGTCCTTGGTAGATCGATTGTGCGCCTACGATTTGTAACATAGGGTTTCCTCTTGTGGAGAACCTAGGCTTCTTGCTACTCTTGGTGATTTGTGAGTGTTGGGAGCCCTCAATGTGGTTGTGGGTGTGTGCCCCAAACTTGTTTATAAAGGACTCGATTCCCGCCTCAAAGGGGATCAATAGTGGAAGGTGAACTAGGCCTTTGTGGCAGGGTTCATCGGAGAATAGGGTGAGGCCTTTGTGGCGTTGAGTAGGCTTTAATGGCGAGCTCACACCCCTCCAACGAGACGTACTCCCTTTACAAGGAGGAACTCGGGAATACATCGTGTCTCCGCGTGCTTCCAATCGGTTATCTCGTTCCCTTATCCTTTACTCACTTGTGTTGCATTTATTGTGGTACTAGTAGCATTTATTGTTGTACTAGTTGCATTAATTGCTATCCTTTTCATATAGGTAATTTCACCTTAGTTTCACTATCTAGAGAATTTACCTTTGTGTCAAGACTAAACTATAAGAAAAAAAATTAAAATTGGTCGTAGCACCTATTCACCCTCCCCTCTAGGTGCCCATACTATACTTTCAATTGGTATCAGAGCCTCGGCTCTTCTATCGGGCTTAACCGCCTAAGAGTTTAAGTATGGTTGATGAGACGGTACCGAAGGTTCCGTGGTGCCCGTATCTATGAATGATCTCAATGAGTTGAAAAATTCATTGACCTCATCCATAGACACCAAAATCGATTAGTTGCGTCAAGTCTTGATGCAACTCTTGAAAGCCAAAGGACCGGAGGTCACCGTCTCATCCCCTCCGGAAGAACCTCTGGAGGGCACCAAGAAAGGGGAAGATGGTGATCCATCTAAAAAATGCTTCCGCCGGAAACTCCACCGAGAAGGGTGCGGAAGGAGAGGAAGAATATCACTCCGTCAAAGGACGTTATTCTCCCGATCCTCCCGTCCCGCATCCTCATGTAATTCCTAGGGGAGATCCACCTAAAATTGATGCATATTCTTTTTGTGAATGGCGATATTACATGGAGACTCACTTGAACTCTTATTGTATAGAGCTTTGGATGGTCACTCGTGATGGATACAAGCCTCATGACCCCAAGAACCTAACAAGAAGAGAAGTCGTAGATTGTCAACTCAACTACACCGCCTTGTCAATTCTTCAACAAGCAGTGGGTCCTAACCACATGCCGCATCTTCAACAATATTCCACCGCCAAGGAAACATAGGACGCTCTTGTCGTCATGTTTGTGGGAAATGAGAGCATGCAAAGGAATAGGTATGATGCCTAGACCAATGAGGCTGAAGGGTTCTATATGCATGATGGATATAATCACGAAGACATGTACCGAAGGCTCAAGACACTTGCCACCGCATTCTCCAATGTTGGTGCCAAGTACATTGATGATGCTTGGATCAAAAGGAAGTACATGATTTCCCTCATGCCATTTGAGCCCGCGGACTTGAAGAGCATTCAAGGAAGACATGACTTTGCTTCTTTGAACTCAACCCAAGTTATGCAAGAGATGTGCTCCTATCAAGTGCAAACCAAGAATGCTCTTGACAACCGTGCTAGGGCCATAAGAATGCACAAAGGGGCATCGGTTGCTTTGAAGGCCAAGGTTGTGTCAAGAGAGGTTGAGTATGAAGAAGAAAGCCATGAGGAGTTGGCTCCATTAAAGGATCAAGAATATGACCCCGTGCTCAGGGATATCATTGCTCTCACCGTGCAAAAGTTTTGGAACAATCCTCCCAAGGCCAAGAAATATGTTGAGGAGAAGACCAAGTATCGCTATGGCAATGATGGGACTCAACGAGTGAGGTCTTGCTTCAATTGTCAAGATAAGAACCATTTCACTGCGGAGTGTCCCTATGAAAATAGAGAACTCCATAGTGGCAAGCTCATTTGCAAGGACAAGTCCAAGGTTGACTACAAGAAACCTAACTTCAAGAAGAAACCATTCTACAGGTTGTATCCCACAAAGTTTGTGCTAATGACTCAAGAGGAATATGACTCTGGAAGTGATGAAGAAGAAGAAACCACAAGTGAAGTGGCCTCTCTTTCTATTGCTTCTACTCCATCATCTTCATCTCTATTTGAATCCCCAATGAGAATCATCCTCACCCTAATTCCAAGTGCTTCATGGCTAAGGCCTAGGAGGTATCACCTTCTCCCATCTCTAAGTCCCCAAGTGAACTTGAAAATCTTGCTAGTCTTAGACACTAGTAGGAAAAGGCTTACCAGTGACTAACAAAATAACGCTACCGCTGGCGAACAGGTGTTCGCCAGCAGTAACCCGCCAGTGGTAAGAGGTTACCGCTGGCGAACAAGTCCTGTTCGCCAGCGCTATCTAGTTACCGCTGGCGAACACGACTGGTGTTCGCCAGCGGTAAGTTTGAAATTTTGAAATTTCCAAAATAAAAAATTTCGTATTTTTTTTTCAAATTTTCAAAACAATTGAATTTGGGGAACCTTTATTCACGGTGTAGAATTTTTTCTTTTTTTTTGCTTTATTTTTCAATTTTATATGTCCACTTCCCGCTCGGTCACCCATCCTTCGACCCCAGCACGCTTAACTTCTTAGTTCCATCCCACTGCTCTACCTAGGAACACCTTATTCTTTCTTGTCTATCAATCCTCTTAACTATTGCACCATATCTACAAATCCGTAATTCCAAATTCGACAAATGATATGTCTAAATTGATCAGAAGAATACGAGGAATCCTAATATGACATCCTTATTATCTTTTCCGAAAAAAAAACATTTTTTGAATTTTTTTGAATTTTGAATTTATTTAATTAAATTGATTATGTAGGAAAATCTAGTCTGTCTCAAGTAACTTTTTTTCCTTTTGGAATTTGCCGATTCTAAAAAAAACTCACAGGCCGGAATTTGCTCACGATTTTTTTGATATATTAAACGTGTTTTTTCGACGTCGTATGCAAAAGTTATGCCCGTTTTACGATTTATTTTTGAATTTTGCATAAAAGGTCAAATGGAGTATTTCAAATTTTCTATATCAACTAGACAATGCACTCTACCCACACATCCAAGGAATTTATTTTTTGAACGTTTTATCATTTTCGTTTCTGCTTTAGAAAAGTAAAAAAGGCGGTCCACGGGGGGGGGGGGTGTGGAGGGAATTTTTTTCAAAACTTACCGCTGGCGAACCAAAATAGTGGTTGGCCAGCGGTATAGTTAGCGCTGGCGAACCAGCTCCCTGTTCGCCAACGCTAAGTTACGTTACCGCTGGCGAACCAGCACCCCTCTTCGCCAGCGGTAAATATGGCCGCCCGCATTCTCACGCCCAATGTTACTGCTGCCGAACAAAGTGGCATGTTCGCCAGCGGTAACATGCGTAGCGCTGGCAAACGTGTATCTCTGTTTGCCAGCGGTAAAGTGGTGGCTATAGCCTATTTCCTACTAGTGAGAATAGAAGATGAAATTCTCTCTTTGGAACGTTTTATGTCTAACATACAAGGGGAGACCAAGAAGTACTTTGAACATCTCATGATCCAATTGGGAGAGGCCCACGAAGCTCTTGAGAAGAAAGGTGAGATTGAGAGAAGGGGTGCGGATGAAATTGCACCCTCTCTATGACTCTTGAGGAAAAGCATGATGGTAGAGTTTCTCTTGAGGAGGAACTTGAATCTATTGAAGAAACACATAATGAACTTGTTTCTAATATCACTAAGGAACGTGACCTTGCAATTGCTAAATATAAAAAGGCTAAAAAGGATAAGGTTGAGTTTGGTGTTGGTCATGGTAAACTAACCGAGGAGTTTGAAAAACTAACCAAGGCTCACAAAGCTTTGGAGAGTCAACATTCTTCCCTCAAAGAGTTGCATGAACAACTTCAAACTCAACTTAATCAACTTAACAACCCTAGCACCTCTACTTCTTATTGTGATCATGCAAATGTTATTGAGGAAAATGCTAGGCTGAAAGACGAGCTTGCAAGGCTCAAGGGCAAAAGCCCTCAAGTTGAGAAGGTTGTGGTCTCTACTCCACAAGTGGTGGCCCCTAGACCTCATGTGGTTGTTACTAGACCACAATTGAGTGCTCCAAGGCCACAAGTGGGCAAGCAAGGTCTTGGCTATGTTGCCAAGAAGAAGAACAAGAAGAAGGCCAACAATGGTGCCTCGGGTGGTGTTGTCATTAGGGATAACACTACTCGTAGCACAGCCGCACAAGCTAACAAGGTTTCTTCAAGTAGTGGTGTCATGAGGGACAACACTACTCGTAGCATTTCCGCGGGAACTAACATTCTTATATGTTGATTATTATGGTGTTGTGCAAGCTAAATATGTTGGTCCTATTGAGTATTGCATTGATTATACTATTTGGGTTCCAAAGACCCTTGTTGCTAACATGAAGGGACCCTCCTCGGGTCCTAACTCTAGTCAATGATCTCTTCCAGGACTATGCTTCCGGTGGGTCTAAATGGATAATTTATAGTGGATGCACTAGTCATATGGCCGGAAGCAAAGAACTTGTGACGGAGTTGCGCCCAAATGACATTCAAGCAACCATCACCTATGGAGACTCGTCCTCGTCTAAGGTATCGGGGTTCGGCAAGGTTGTGATTGCTCCCGATATCACTATCGTGAATGTCATGCTTGCCGAATCCCTTGGTTTGAATTTACTTTCCGTCCGCTCTCTTGAAAAAGATGGGTTTCTCCGTCTTTTTTGATGAAGATATTGTGGTCCTTTTGAGGAGCAAGACTCTTGACATCGCATACGTGGGACATGTTGAAAATAAGTTGTTCGTGGTGGACTTTACGAAGTCTACCAACTCTCAATCAATGTGTCTTTTCGGAAAGGCGGACGTGGGATGGTTGTGGCATCGCCCCTTATCGCATGTCAACATGAGAACTTTGCAAAGTCTTCACAAAGGTGGCCTTATTGTCGGACTAAAAGAAAATGTTTCCTTTTCCAAAGATCGCGTTTGTAGGTCGTGTGTTGAAGGAAAGATGCATGATATCTCTCACAAGGCCAAGACTATTATTTCATCAAAGAGGATCTTGGAGCTTCTCCATGTTGATCTCTTTGGTTCCGTGCCCGAGGCAAGTCTTGGAGGCAAGAAGTATTGCTTGGTGTTTGCCGATGATTATTCAAAATACACTTGGGTTTATTTCTTCAAGTGCAAAAGTGAAACTCAACAAACCATCATCGACTTCTCCAACCAAGTGCAACGTCAACACAATGTGCAAATCATGGCTATTAGGAGTGACAATGGTTCGGAGTTCAAGAACTACACTTTGAATAAATTCCTTAGTGAAGAGTGCATTCGTCATCAATACTCCGCCACTTACACTCCCCAACAAAATGGTGTCGCCGAAAGGAAGAATCGCACTCTCTTGGATATGGCAAGGACCATGTTAGCGGAGTATTCTTCTCCCCAATATTTATGGGCCGAGGCCATATCCACCGGATGCCACTCCTCCAATCGCCTCTACATCCGCAAAAGCTTGGACAAGACTCCGTATGAGATCCTCACCGACAACAAGCCCAACGTCTCCTACTTCCGTGTATTCGGTTGTAAGTGCTTCTATTTGATCAAGGGTGTTAGGTTGTCTAAATTTCAATCCAAAAGTATTGAGGGTATATTTGTTGGTTACGGTGTCGAATCCCACACTTATAGAGTCTTTGACAAAGCCTCAAAGATTGTCATAGAATCTTGTAGTGTGGTTTTCGAGGAAAATGATGGCTCCCAAGTGGCGCAATTTCATGTTTCTAATGTAGATTTTGAAATGCCTCAAGAAGCCATAGGAAGGATGGGTGTGGGATTTTTCCGCACCATCGAGGGACACCTTATGGCGACTCGAGAAGGACTATGCTCTACCCAAGTGGAGCCCTCCTCTACAATAGAAGAACAAGCCAAGGAGCCAAGTGTTGCACCTACGCAAGAACATGTTGAAGACCCTCCTCTTATTGACCAAGTTACTACGCAACATGCAACCGCTCCTACCATTCATGCTAGTCAAGGTCAAGGCCAAGATCAACCATCCTCATCCTCCTCTCCTCAAGTTGAAGCTAGTGTTGAAGAAGTAGTTGATGATGATGATGATGAAGATCAAGGCCAAGTTGGTCAAGACGGGGACCCAAATGATCAAGATGATCAAGTGATCCCTCCTCGCAATAATGAGGAGATCAAAGCCCGTCGTGCTAGAAGGATAAGAAGAGCTTTGAATCATATTGATGCCCAAGACAACAAGGTCTTGGAAGACATTCAAGCTAGAAGATCCACAAGAAGGAAATTGGCACATTTTAGTGAGCATCAATCTCACATATTTATGGTGGAACCAAATAAAGTGTTTGAAGCTCTTGAGGACTCCCATTGGGTTGAAGCTATGCATGATGAGCTCAATAACTTTGAGCGCAAAAAAGTTTGGATATTAGTTGAGAAGCCCAAAGATTGCCACATTGTTATTGGCACTAAGTGTATTTTCAAGAACAAGCAAGGTGAGCATGGAATTGTTATAAGGAACAAGGAAAGATTGGTAGCTCAAGGTTACACTCAAGTTGAAGGCATTGACTTTGATGAAACCTATGCTCCTGTGGCTCGCCTTGAGTCCATCCGTATCCTTCTTGCTTATGCATCTTCGCATAATTTCAAATTGCAACAAATGGATGTTAAAAGTGGTTTCTTGAATGGTCCACTAAAAGAGGAGGTATATGTTAAGCAACCTCAGGGGTTCGAGAATCTTAACTTTCCTAACCATGTCTACAAGCTCGATAAGGCGCTCTATGGACTTAAATAAGCACCACGTGCGTGGTATGAGCACCTTAGAGAGTTGTTGGATGACCGTGGTTTTGAAGTTGGGAAGATCGACCCCACTCTCTTCACAAAGAGAGTAAAGAGAGAGCTTTTCATATGCCAACTCTATGTGGATTCGATCTCGTAATGCTTAGAGTCTTCGAGGGTATGTTTTCTTAAGACTCTCTTTCTCCCCGTTGCACTTCATCTCCTAGATTAGATCTTGGCCTTTCGGGTATCTCTCGCGTAGGATTTTTGTTTTGTTTTCTATGCAACGCACCCTTCATGTAACGTATCAGAGATGCATCAAGAATCCCCGAAGAACAAAGGGTATACTGAATCACGCGAATTATATATTGCATGTGATGTTTATCCTTTATTGATTGCACCTTGACTGCGCATTAATCATTTATTAGGGTGATTCATCACTTAAAGGTATCAAATTAGTCCGTTTTCTCGCAATTGTAGCACCGTCAAACCAACATGGGTACACATTCATCACTTGTATACAAGGGTCAACATGCCTCTTCTTGATGGGAGGCGGGTGATACGTTGCAAATGCATCTGTAATTTTTGATGCTCCATGCTTTTTTTTCTACCCAATACCTTTTGTTTTCCACATGTTTTCTATCGTTTTCCTTCGTTTTACAGATGTTTTCATTGACTAACCTATTAACAAGATGCCCTAGGCCAGTTGTTGTTTTCTATTTCAGAAAAGTTCTTATAGAAATATTCTCGGAAAGGGCTGAAAATCCACGGAGATCCTTTTTTACCTGGAACGAAGATGGAGTCCAAATAAGAGTCGGAGGGGAGTCAGGGGGCCTCGAGGGGGTGCCAGGTGCGGCCCCACCCTAGGCCACGCTTGGTGGGCCCCGTGCACCCTGGCCACCGCCTCTCGAGACCTCTTCGCCTACAAATTGCCTTTTACCCTAAAAACATTGGCGACGGAGTTATTTTCCATGGAAGATACAAAGAGGCACTTTCACCTTGAAAGTCCAATCTAGGGCTTCTGTAACCCTGTTTCGGCACCCTTCCAGAGAGGGGAATCATCATCGGAGGCCTCTACATCGCCATGATCTCCTCTAGACAGATGTGTGAGTTGCTCATCTCGGGACTACGGGTCCATAGAAGTAGCTAGATGGTTGTTCTCTCCCCTATGCCTCCATGTTTATAGCCTCGTGAGCTGCCTCACATGATCGAGACCACTGTTATGTAATTGTGCATGTTGTGTTTGCTGGGATCTGATGAACCATGAGCTTATGATTATTTTGTTCATGTCAATCTGAGATGCTTCACTTATATTTGTAGAGAGTTTTAATCTTGTCTTGCAATGCTCTCCAGTGTTTATGGTTACCTTGGCCACATAGTTGTTTTCAACTCCAAGAGAGGGTTTATATGCTAGATGGTAGGCTCATGCCTCCCTTACATCTGTGCTCGAGTGACAGAAACGTGACGGATGGGGGATGTGTTGTTGCTACTATGGAGAAAGCAACGATGCTCTTCTCTACGGACGAGGAACACTGCTTACATTACGTATTGTTCTTGATGCATTTGTCTGTTGCACACAAAGCAATCACTTCGATTATGAAACTTAATACTAGAGAGATTGGCTGGATAGCTTTCTTGAGGTGGATATTTAGATATGGATGCATGCTGGATAGCGGTCCATATGCCTTGACGTAATGTGTACAATGTTAGAACCCGTGAACTATATCTCGTCATAATAGTATTGTTATACGTTCATAATTTGTGAATTTCCCAACTGTAATTTCTTCACCCAGCATGTTTCTTTTCTTTAGAGAGACACCACTAGTGAACCTATGGCCCCCGGTCCTATTTTCCTCATATTTGCAACCTTCTTTTAAGCACTTTCATAATTGTTTCCTTGTTGTTACATTTTTATATTTATTACTTTTGAATACTATACGTTTAATTCTCTATTTTCCAGTAAGACCGGAAGATTGACAACCTTCCGGAAAGTTGGGTCCAGAGAAAGTTTGTGTTTGTGTGCATGTTCCATGCTTGTTGAAGCGTCAGACAACAAGCAACCTTCTCCAAGACTTCAAAATCCTACCGGTTCGATAAACCCTGGTACCTTAACTGGGGGAAATTTCCGCTAGACTACATCATACCTTCTGCTTATGGTCTCCCAACAAGTGTGTGATCACGTCAACATCAACGAGTTATAGTTTTCTCACTTGGTTACTAGGTGCATTCTATATCGCGAAGTCAGTTGGTTGTCTTGTCGTTCATGCACGAAACTCACGAGCTCGGAACACACATATCGAAATATGAGCGAGAATCACATGTGTGATTGGCATGGTGGCCTACTCTCTAGGTTATGGTTTGTTGAGGTGGATACAACCTTCTAATCATAATATATTGGGAACTCGTTGCACTGAAAGCTGATCTTGGGGAATATGAATTTCAGTGGGAGCATATCTTATTTCCAAGTTTATTGAATTAAGTAGTGCAAATTAATTTTAAACTGTAAGAGTCTAAATAAACTTGTTTTATTGTAGAGATGGATCCCTTTGTTACATATCAATTTAATCAGATAATAAGTAGTGAGCCTTTGGCTGCAAACGGAAATAATTTTGGGGAATAGTTTCATGCTCTGATGGAGGTTCTTAGGAACTCCATCATGGATCACTTTGTGGGTCACATGTCTGGAGACGAGGATCATGATGGACCTCATATCCAAGTGCGTTGTCAAGGAACTCATGCATTAATGGTGAGCTGGTTGATCGGTTTCGTAACCATCATCCCTACTACCTAGTAGAGGAACCGAAAGCTCTGCTCACATCAAGTGCGAAATGAGCATTATAATTTGACTAGAGAATTGATGACTAGTTTGCTTAGATTGGGTGAAACCATAGAGATGTTTGAAATTGGGATGGTCAGATTAGAAAGAAAGCGCAGAGATGTTGGTTTTCCAATAACTCATGAGAATTTCAGTGACATCGTACTAGGATCACTTCCGCCTATATTCCATGGTTTTGTAAAGCTTTACAATACCATTGTAGAAGATGATGTTTGCCTTACTCAAGTAAGCGGAAGGTGACATTGAAGCCGGAGATCCTACATGGACTAAGACAAGTCTAAGAGTTATACCAACAGTATTGACATAGTTCCAACAAAAGTCATTTAGTATGAGATACTAATTGATGCTCTTACGTGCACCAGTGGCAAGTACTTTGGAAGGAGCAAATGATAGAAAGAAGAGGAGGTTCTGGAATGACGCAGCAAATTCACTTGGAGTGTAGCTGGTCATCTCATGAAGTCCAAGTCAATAGAGAGGATCCTCACTAGGACTTCGAAATAATAGTTATTTTGAGTTCAATCATTATGTAATGGATATTTTATGTTCGTGAACCCTGTTGAGTTCAAATTATAAAATATGTATGAGAATTCCAAGCTTGGGAATTCAAAATTTATGATCTTCTTTATTGTGTTATGTTAATTAGTTTTATTAGTAAGTCTTGTATATTTTGATTCAAATTATTGCTCAAGTTTGAGTAATAGTTTTTATGGCTTGTTAAATAAATGGGAGATAAGTCTTTTGTTTGATTTAACAAGGATGAAAGACTACCTCCAAAGTATTTAATATGACCAAAATTCATTAAGTTCTAGAAACTTGTGAATTTCGAAATTCACATAAGTCATGTATATTTTCTCAATTGACTTATTTCCAGGGAAACTAATTTTAACAGTGTCAAATAAGGAATTTTCACATTTTTAAGTAGCCAGATTTGCCTAGAAGTTTGATTTAAGGGCCATTTAGGACGAAAGAAACGTGTAGTCGGGATTTCATCAGATTATTAGATGGACGTGGCAACCCGGCGTGGTAGTGGGCATAGTCCAGTAATGCTACACTAGTAAACCCGGTGTGGTAGTGGGCATAGTCCAGTAATGCTACACTAGTAAGCCGATTCCGTAACTTTTTGATTCGCAAAAAAAAAAAAAAAAAAAAAAAAAAATCCGTAACTTTTTAGCCCGTAAGTGTAGCATTTTCGGGCATAGTCGTCCTCTTCCTGCTCGTTCTCGTCGTCACCATCGAGGGCACCTGCCGGAAGCGCTCCTCCTCCTCCTCCTCCTAGTCTAGACCACGGACTCGCCGCCTCCCCGTCCCGAGCGCCCAACGCTGTGGCCCCAATGCCCCATCTCCTCCTGCTCCCTGCTGCTCCTGGCCGCCGTCGCCGCCGCGGCTGGACACGGGGCCTCCTCGGCGTCCTCCTGCCCCTTCCACGGCGGCCACGAGGAGGAGCCCCACGATCACCATGATCACGGGAACAGCTGCGGGGGCGACGGCGCCGGTGATTCCCATCACCATCACCGGGATGAGATCCAGCGGCTCCTACCGGAGGAGCTGGCCGAGGAGGCGGATCTCGAGCTCGACGGCTTCGGCCACGACCACGGTAATCACCACGATCACCACCACGACCACAGCCACGGCGACTTCCAGCCCGAGACATCGCCCATGGGTCAGGATTTTATCTCTTTTTTTTATGTGCGAAACGTGCGAAAAAAAATCCTAGCCGTGATACGCCACGATACAACTGAGAATTTTGCAGGTATTTGGTTAAAAGCGATGGGGTGTTCGCTGTTGGTCAGCATGGCGTCGCTCGTCTGCCTCGTTCTCCTCCCAGTTATCTTCTGTGAGTTCGCCGCTTTACCCATGGCAGCCATTTTTCTGAATATGTACTCACTTTCTGACTGTCTGTTTCATTTGAACTTGGCAGTTCAGGGGAAACCGTCGAAGGCCATGGTGGATGCACTTGCAGTATTCGGGGTAGGTGGAGAACTTGCAGCTATTAGAAGCTTTTATTAAGAAAAAAATATCAATCTGGCAAATAGACATGTGCATCCACCTTCCTCGAGTCTGAATTTATTTGGCTAGTATGATACTACTAGAACTGAACTACTCAATCACTTTACATTTTGAGTTCTACTGTTATCTCCGATTGTTCTGAGAAAGGAACTGTTATCTCCATAGCTTGAAATTGCTTTATGGCTAGGTGATTTAGGTGATGTGTCAGGCTTTTTCTTTTGCCAACAATTAAATTCCATATGGGTGAATATAGTTTTGACTTCCGTTTTTTCTAGTAAGGCATTACGTTATTTACTTTAAGTTCTTAGGAACTCGTTTAGAACTACTAAATCGTTGTTTAGTTTGAAATGGGGCCAACGGCAGCGTGGGGCCCATCCAATGTTCAGTGCATGTAATTGCTATAGTTGGGAACCACTATTTCTTTATTTTATTTTTTTGTATTTTTCTTGGGAAATTCTTATGATTATTCAAAAAAGGTTACCCCCTTTCCCCTAGCTTTCTTTAATTGGGTCAAGACACATATGGTCCTAAGAAGTGCAAATGCAAAGCAGGAAATTTGATATACATGCTAGGAATTTGTTTAGTGGCGTGGATAATTGGCGCTGTTGCATGTATAAACATCTCCTGGTTTAAGTTTTAAAAATCTTAGCTTGTGTTCAATTTCTTATGAGCCATTCTTTCATGACATAGAAAGTTACACGTGTCTGTTATCTTCTTAACACTTTTTGCTGATATGTTTTGCCTACCAGCTCATATATAAGTAAGTGAATGGATAGAATGGGCAATGCAATGCGACAACATTTGCTATATAAATGAAGTTATATATATATTCAGGTGATTCCGATTTGTGAATTATCGGGCAGGAACATGACTAGGCTGTACAAAAAACCGTACCATAATACTAAAATGTGTAGTTTATCTGTAACAAAGAATCTAAGATGAGATTATGCTGTCACAATTATTAGCTTTCTTTGTTTCCCGTATCTAGTACATGTTTTTTTCCTTATTCATTTTTTAGGTTCCATACTGGATTGCTGTAGGAATATAAAACTTATTTGCTTTCTTTCGTTTTCTGTATGAATTCTTCCTGTAGGCAGGAGCAATGCTTGGAGATTCATTTCTTCATCAACTGCCTCATGCTTTTGGTATATCCGTTGATGCACTGTATGTTTTTTATAATTTGTTCATGTCTTCGTAGTTGTATTTCTGAAGGACAGGCCTGGCGCAGTGGTGAAATACTCCCCACTTGTGCCAAGAGCTCCTGGGTTCGACGCTGCCTCGCTGCATTGCACTGTGCAGGGGTAACGCTTGCCTCGTATAATCCTTCCCCTGACCCCACCTGGAGTGGGAGCTTCTAGCACTGGGTCTGTCCTTTTCGTAGTTGCATTTCTGTCAGTCAAAAATTGTGTGTGGACTAACAGTTGAGGCATTCATTATCAATATCAATCTCATCAGTTATCCTACTGTCTACATATTTACTGAAGTTGTCCTCAGCTCCTTATCAGTTTGCCAGGGCTATTGTGTATCACCCCCCCCCCCCCCCCCCCCCCCCCATATGCTGGTAAATTAGGTATCTTGGGATGCGACAGTTTTTTTTCCCACTAAGGGCCATTGAAGTGAAATTGTGATGTTAATAAATGATCCGCCTACTGCAATTCAATTTGCTGCCCATTTTTTTAAAGATATGTATATCCTAAACAAAGGCACAGTAGCTCCCAGACATATTGTTCAGGCCAAACACTAAAAAAGGTTCCCTTTTCAAAGGTTGGAGGCGACACTGTCCCCGCTTGCCACATGGCAGGCGCTGGTACCGAATGGATTTACGCGGTGGGGGAGCGACTATTTTAGTTCCAATTTTTCGTAACTGAGCTTCCAAATTATGAACCATTTTGCCCCTTATATTTGTGCCGCGATCTTAAAAACTAGAACTTATTTTCATATGTTTCGATACGTTTCTAGTGGATCTTGGTGTGCTGAAGGTGTCATGTGTCAGTGCAGCCGGTAGCGGGCGCCTCACAGAATGTTGCCTTCGATGAATGCACGTTTCACGCTATGCCCTCGTCACATCGACGCACTGAAGGAGCCATGTCCCATCACAGATGATAGTGGACACAACCCTAAATGTTCCCTTGACGTGCTGTTTATTCGAATTTTTGTAACATTTAGGAACGACATTGTTTGATTTAAGTTTGTTTTGTAAAAAACCTGAAAATATACGCACAGATCAGTGAAATCTAGATGAAATGAGAAAAATAAAAACCAGAAGAGAAAACTGCAAAAAGTAGTGAAACTGCCAAACGAGTAGTTCCTTTAATTGATCAGTTGCAGCTGACAACTACTCCCTCCCTCCTATATTAGTTGTCACTGAAATGGATGTATTTATATCACTAAAATATGTCTAGATACATCCGTTTTAGCGACAACTAATATGGGACGGAGGGAGTACTATGTTAGCGGACTAAATTTTGAGCCATCTACTTGATGAAGATGCACTACATTTATATGACACTGGATGCTCAATATATTCTATTAAACCATTGGTTGCCGAATGAAACCGAAGTATTGAACTTCAGATAACACTTCATATTATGGTCTGTTCTCCATGATGACTTTAAACTTTGGAGAAAAGTGTAGTCACAGCAACGATGCTATTAGGAACCTGGAATTTCGTATGTTCCTGCTTAGATTATATTTTCCAGTATTCCAAACATGGCCTAAGAAATACATTTGTTTGCACCTTCTGCTTGCTTTGTTACTCACGTTTGTAGTGTGAGTACTATGTTTGTAGTGTGAGTACTATTACATCATCCGTGATGCACATCTGCGTTTGCTGCATTCTTATTTGTTGCATGTGTTATTCTTCTATGGCTACACAGGTGGAGGCCATTCTCATTCACATGACCATGAGGATCATGCTCATGCTCATGAACATTCACATGCACACTCTCTGGAAGACCTTTCTGTTGGCTTGTCTATTTTATGTAAGTCTACTCTACACACCTGTATGAAACAGCCTTTATAATAGGTAAACCTGTTTTTTTTTTCCTTTAAAGAGAACACCCTTTACAAGTGACATGCCAAATGGCCTAAAGTATTGGCTATTATTTCTCAAAGATGCAATTATGTTTTCATCTTGATGTGCTATATTTTTGTAGGTGTTAATTCATGTTGCATGTTAGTAAACATGTGTATGTGAGATGCACAAATTATAAACCATATTATCACCCAGTTACTGTAAACCTATTTTTCTTTTCCATGCTGCATGCAATTTTCATGGGAAGTTTGAACCATTTCATGCAGTTGGTATTGTATTGTTCTTTATTGTCGAGAAGATTGTGAGATATGTTGAAGACAATGCTCAAAATGGGGTTCATAGTTTGGGCCATGGACACCACCACCATATTAAACGACAAGACACCAGTGATAAGGCCAAGTTGGATCACGCGAGAAGTGATCATGACGGTAAAGATACAGACCAAGCAGACAAACAAACTCTGCTTGATGGTGCAGTTGAAAAAATAGATGATGTAGAACATAGAGAGTCAAATGCTACTATACGTAAGGTATGTCTGATTCTATTGACACAAAACTATGTAGCTATCCATCTTAAACCTTCAGTTATCTTATTCTTGTATGAGTACTTGTGCATAAAAATGCTTATCTCCACCCTGGGAGGTGCACTCTAAATTCCAATTGTGTATTGTAAAATCCATAAGATTGTGAAAAATATGGAAAAACATCACAGATGGACATTATGGCATCCCAAAAATTATTATCATGTGCTTCCTACAAAAAAAATACAAATTGGTACACCTGCAATAGCATACTATGCACCAAGCTGCACCAGTTTGTTCCTTTTGTGCAGGAGAATTCATATTTATGTACCAAATTTTGCAATTGTACATGTTATGGCATGAATGCATGATGCACATCTATTATATATTTTTTTCAAGAAAATTCATGACATTTTGAAGTGGGTACAACCATAAACATATCTCAATGTAGGGTGCGCCGCCAGCCGGGTGTTCAGAAACCTCTTTATTTGTTTGTGTGGCTCATTTCATTTACTATTTACAAAGTGAGATAGGTACTTGCCAAGGTTTAACTAAAAATGATATGGTTGGAAAACATGTCTAAACACTTGCCTAGCTGTGGGCAATGAAGCTTATGTAAACCACCCAATAGTAAGATAACTAGGTTCAGTAGGCGGCAAGGTGTGGTAAACGACAATACCTTTTGTGATTGGCAAGTTGTCTGTACAAGCATGGAAAATGATATATTTGTGAAATGTGGATCTTGACACTATGGAAGTGTGGTGTGTCAACAATTGAAACATACTGACTGCCCAAATATAAAATAAATTAATATCAAAATGCGCAGTGCAATTGACAGCGCAAGGTGAAACCATCGTTCCACCCGTGCCGAGTAGTTAAAGGGAAGCTGTTCTGCTTAGGTTTAAACAGAAGCGCGATGAATTTAAATACTCCCATGAAGTTCTGGAAGAACATTAAATCTTAATGACCGCAGACCAGCGACCCCAACTGTTGAATGCATACATATTTTAATGCAAATACTGACACAGCTGAAATGGTGCTTTTGTTCTCTCAGGATAGCTTGTTGCTTGCCTGATTTGCCCATACTGTCCCGCTGTTTTGTTGTCTGGTTTTACAAATACTTAATAGTTAAACACTATCATGAACTTTATTCGAACTTAGCAGCCATGCTTTCCTATAATGTTCTTCTCCAGAAGCAGCCATTGTGTTTTCCTGCAACAAGGTATATTGAGTGATTTTGTTGTTATTAGGAAGCACCTGATTTTCTGGGTACATGGACATTTGAGCAGGAATTTTGTTTGCTGGAGTAGAAAAGCCTTTTGTTTTCTCATTGCTTGGCTTGCTTTTGCAAGTTTTATACTTACAACTCTCTTAACGTTATTGATTTCAGCAGAGCTCGTGCCCTCATGCTAAAATAATATATGTTCCTGCAACAAGTATATTAAACAAACGCATTTTAATATGTGATAGTAAATCCATCCTATAATGCTGTTAGGTAGCATTTAAACCACATTTATATCTTCATATTTGTTTTGCATTTCCAATTTTGATACTTCATGGAAGTATGGAGCTAATGTGCACATTATGTCTTGTTTCTGACGATTATTTCCATCAGGCCAGGATGTTTTAGAATACCTCAGGTTTAGGGTGTGTTAATAGCATAAGGGAAGTGTAGGATGGTGACATATAATTGGAAGTTTAGTGATATTCTACTGCAAATAGTCTGTAATCTCGGCTATTTTGGTGAAGCCTCTTTGTTTCGTTTACGGGACTAGCATTTAAGGATCACATGGTCAGCTTTGATTTAATGTTTCCTTCTGATGAACAGAGGTTCTCTTCTAGTTCCGCTTATGATAATGAGCCTATCAGTTCTGGAACTGATACTGCCCCCAGCAAACTAGTATCAAGTGAGGATTCCTCTGTTTACAACTCAAACCTGGTGTTTGGCTACCTCAATCTTTTCTCAGATGGTGTTGTAAGTCTATGATCTGAATACTCCCTTATATCACTGCCTTCTTTATGCGTCTCGTATTGCACACATGCACTTGTTGCATATTAGATTTTCACATTTTACTAGGTTAGATTTGGTGGAAGTTCAGAAAATAAATATATGAATAATGCAGCATAACTTTACTGACGGGATGGCTCTCGGAAGTGCTTTTCTGCTACATGGTTCTGTTGGAGGATGGTCTAGAACTTTGTTTCTTCTTGCTCATGAACTCCCTCAAGAGGTTAGCTTCCCTCCTCAAGTTGACTGATCCTTCCGTCCCATAATATAAGATGTTATTACAACCAATATACTCCTACAGTTATGTTTTTCTGTCTTGCAATATTACTTTTTTCAATATTACACGGTATCAGTTCAAATGTGTATACTTAGGCATCCGTTCTACATCTTAGTGCAGGGTACTTTTATGTTTTGCTGTCTTGCAAAATTCCGAGACTCTATCCATTGCATCAGTCCAGAAGATAAAAATATTGTTCACCACTAAGTCTATCTCTATGACCAACTATGATGGCTGAATTTTTTTTAGAAGTAGTAATCCTGCACGTGCAATGTACGTGTAACATAGGAACATATATTCATTTAAAGTCGTCTTGTCAAAATTCTGATATCTGACATCATGGAGCTCTCAGCCACGTGGATATTTGAGGGGAGTTTGTCACTGCCCTAATTACTCCTTCGAGCTCCCTCACCACCACAACCTCTTATACGTCTATGCTCTTCCTCCGGATTTCCTCTCACCCTAATTTGCAAAATGCTAACGCACCTCCTCTTCCAACTCTAACACCTTCATGTCGCTGATCCACAGTCCCTCGCTGGAGAGCGCAAAGCCTCATGCAATCGGGCTGTCACCATGCATCTTACCATGAAGCTCCACTAGGCCGCCGAACAAGATTAGCCGTCACCATTTCTCTCATGCTTCTAAGTCCAGGATGTTTGCTTATCCTGCAGCATCAACAAATCATGCAAAAATGCCATAATATGTACTATTCTAAAATGGAGGAGAAGGCTACTTACCGTGCTGGACTGCTGGTTAGAAGGAGCTGCAACATAAATAATAAACCTCTGTTTGATTGCATGATTCAAATACTCCCTCCGTATCGAAATATAAGATGTATTAGCATTCCCTAGACAATATGTACCTAGACATGTTTTAGTGTAAGATGCATATGAATCTACACACTAAAACATGTCTAGATACATTATATCTACAAAATGCTAAAACATCTTATATTTTGATACGGAGGGAGTAAAATGCAGCTTACATGGGAGGTCATTCCTCATGTACAATTAAAAAAAACTCTATTAATTATTCCTATAAAGATTAGATTTCCTTAGGTGAAGTATACTGTAAAAATGACAACAAGCACTAAGGAAGCTTACTTACATATACTGTTACAGGGACAACAAGTATGAGCATCAACAAATTGAATACTTAAATATTAAAAGAAGCCTACTTATCCTGCAAATTCCCTTTTATATATTAGGTTTTTTACGAATCTGGGAATTCTTTCTCCTCCAAGTTACCCTCTAAATTTCATTTGCTCATTTTTTATGGGAATAGAGAGCCTCCTGGATTAAGCCATCACATCCGGTAATTAGTAATAAGATTCATGATCATATGGAAAAGACATTTCTTCATTGTTTAGCGCTCTATACTTTTGATGTTGTTGATAATTTTGTGCTATATACTGAAGCTGTATGGTACCACTTATGAAAAGAAATGTGATTAATTAAAACAGTGAAGTTGGAATAAACAAGAAAAGCTTCAATTAAGAGGACCCAAAGATCCTGCTACTCCCTCGGTCCCAAATCATTTTTTTCCCATGAGGACAACACAATGTGATCCTGGCACGAAGACCTTGCTCTAACCGTGCTAGCGAATATTGAATGCTCACCTCAAGAACCAAGCCGCACCATTCAGACTTGCCTTCAAAGATGCAGGATCTTTCCATGCCACATGAAATTGGAAAGGTGTACTACATAGATCACGGCAAGGATGTGACATATATAACTTGGGAAGGGGAGAAGGTATTCATGCATCCCAAGAAAATCAATCTTATGGTCGGTCAGTTGGATTCCTAGTAGTAAAACAACAACTAAACCACTTCGGTAATTTCTCAAGCATTTGGCATATACAAGCAATTTAATTCATACCTGCTGTAGCAGAATCGATGCACCAGCGTGATTGCTGAAGCTGCATCATACTTGGCGAATCTTTTATTAACGATAGGAGGGTCTCTGCTCTGTACTGCTACGACGACCACAACTGTGGTGGCAGGCAGACTCCAAACGCGTTTACGGCATTCAAGATCCCCCTCAGTGATCCCGGTCACGACTTAGGTAATCTGTTACAGCGACATGAGTCGCCGGCCGGCTGGGGCGGGACCAAGACGGCGTCCTGTGTGACAGGAGAGAGAGGACGGCGTGCAGGCTGCAGCGGCTCCGGTTTCCTCCTCTGCGATGGTTCCGGCTCCAGGGCGGAGCGCGTGCCCGGCGGGCGGCGGCAGTGCGGGTCAACCGCAGTGGCGGTTTTGGAGGCATGACATGGGAGTAATTATCGGGAGACAGGAGATTAGTCAGTCTGTTCCGTTCCGTCCGTGGTCCATTCACGTTAAAACACCGATCAGCCCGTAACCCTTGGATTTAGTCGATATATGGCCCAGATTGATTGGATCACACCCTCTCGCTTGTTTTATATTAGTGGTGATACTTGTCTGCATGGTCGCATGAAAACTGAATACTGCATAAATGTTATCCTTTCCCAGGACTCATGCACAGGTAGAAGAAAACCCACGCGAGTATGCACAGGACACAAGAACACACAGAGTTTTTTGTTGGCAACGCGCTTCTGCCTTTTGTCTTGTTCTTTTTCCCTTCTCAACAGAATGCACTTACATGGCCCAAATAGCCAGACTAACACAGCATACACACACGCACTAACCCACATGCACGGTCAAGCCGGCTTGATCCACTAATGGTTCCACACTTCCACTAACTAGCTACTAGCTGCATGCACCTACAACTTGAGTGACAACCAAATCTGTAGAACCTTTGGATTCCCACGTTCAGGACCAAGTCTCAACTAATGTTGAATCAGCAGCTTGGTTAAATGAAAATTTATGTCAATGCCACAAGTCCTCTGGAATTCTATTTGTGCCATTGCTTTAGTGCTACTTATTAAAATGCCATTATTCCGTCATTTTTTCTTTGGTTTTTGCATGGAGAGGCATTACTGTGATGCCAATGCCCTTTGACTGGCCTGGCCGAGCTAAGAAGAGATGAGAAGTCTTAAATACCCTTGCCTGTGTCAGAGGAGGGTTCATTGGAGTGTACGCTGCACAAGTTCAGCTTGGTGACACGGAGTCCATGGCCACCAAACTTGCATGTTTACTGCCTGCTCGATCGCTTAATTGATAGCCTGGTTGACTCTGCTGCTTTGCAAACAATACTGCATTCTCTCAGGATGAATGATTAAAGCAGATCAGCGGAGGTATTTAACAGAAGGAGAGGAGAACAGAGTACAATGTGGATTAGTTGGGGGCAGATCGAGTAGCAGACAACTCAACCATTCGGGTTACTTCCACGTTAAAGGAGTGCCACACAATGTTTTGCGAAAACTTTACCAAAAGAAGTCATAGAAAGAAAGGGCGGCTGGTTATGATGCAGTTTTGAGGTAAAAAATACAGACGATTTATTAACCTCAAGATGGTAAAAAGATTGAGAGGAATAAGAACCAATTACTGTATGAGTTAAGAACGCCACTGAGTAATGAATATCCGATGTGAACACTTCACTGTGTCAAGGCAGCCTACGCTCAGTTCAGTAATTAGAAATGTGTGCTCCATTAAACTGCTCGCCGGTTTTGCACGGATCATGGGTTAGGCTGAGTTGAAACCGTTTGGCCCTTCCCTTCTCGTCCAATCTTTACAGCTCCAAGCGCTATGACCGAGTGCTTTGCAAAGTTGTTGCTGATGCAAGGCTAGAAAGGTAGACGATCTTGAACCACATGGAGCCGCTCAACATCAGGACGGACTTGCGGCCTACAAGGCGAGGCGCAGTTAGTGCGGCCGTTGATGCTATGTGTGTCCGTGCACCTAGTGGACATCATGGCGCTGTCCAAGTAGGACGTGCGATCGTGGTGCACATGCTCCAGACTGGGAAGCTTGTGCCAGCAGTGACGCATCCATGTTATTCATCAGAGGGCAGGATGAGCTTACAGTGCAGTGCCCCAGGAGCAGCGGTCGCTCCTGCTCGACTACGATGTGGAGAAGGTCCGTGGTGACAGCGCTAGCAGTTATGCGGCGGTGGAAGTAGAAAATGTCTGCCGCGGCAATTGGAATCGAGTTCACAGCGGCGCTCTCAGTGTGCGGTGGAGGGGAAGGGAATTGTAAGCTGTGGCACTCACTTTGTTAACCCATTTAAACCGTCTAAACCAACCCGAGTGAACCAACTGTTTTTTTGGTGGGCTCTAGAACCAGTACAAACCCGGCAAAATTGTTGATGTACAGGGTTACCTGCACATGCATCCAGTGTAAGTTCAGTTCAGTAATTAGAACCTGTCCAGTGTACATTGCAGTGGACCTGTCCCTCTCCAACACAGCCAAGCACATGTAAGACTTCTCATCTTTTCTCAGCTCAGCCAGGACAGTCAAAGGGCTTTGACCCTCTCTGATGCCTCTTCATAGAAAGAAGGAAAGAAAGCCTAACAGAACAATGGTATTTTCATAAATAGCACTAAAGCAATGGCATTTCCCTTAGTTAAATCATCTTCAGTGATTTCTTTTTTTTGCTGACATGTAGGATACTTTGTTTCAGTCACCATTATTTCATGAGCAGAGCAGTTTTATTGAATCATAAAAATATGGTCATACTTGCTGATGGTGAACTTCTCGTCTATTTTTCAAGGTTGGTGATTTTGGGATCCTCGTTCGCTCAGGATTCACAGTATCTAAAGCCCTATTTTTCAATTTTCTCTCTGCGTTGGCTGCTCTTGCTGGAACAGCACTGGTGAGTTCTTGCCCTATCCTCTCCTGAAATGAAAGTATTATTGTTTTGGCTCCAAGGCCTCATTTTCTACCACATGTGCAGGCACTGTCTTTGGGAAAGGATCCGGGACATTCCTCTTTGATCGAGGTATGCTTTTTTCTACGGAAGTGAATGTTCCAGCCTCTACTTTATACACAACAGAAACAAATTAGTTTCATATCCATATTACTTGATAGCAACAAATATATAGTCTTTCTTTGCTTCTTCTAGGCCCCCCCAAGTTCATGCAAAACAACCAAATTAACATTCGTTCATGTTACATCATTACTCGATTGAAGTATATTATGTACTCCCTCCGCCCCGTTTTAGTTGTCGCAAACATCAAACTAGAATAGTACAAAATTTGTATACAACTCACGACAAGTAAAACGGGACAGAGGTACTCCCTCCGATCCATATTAATAGGTGCTGAAGTGGACGTATCTAGCAATAAAACATGTCTAGATACATCCACTTCAACACCTATTAATATGGATCGGAGGGAGTAGTACTTTGTGTGCTCTGTGCTGCTGATACAAGCCATCATAGCTGATCCGTTGATATCTGGTATCATACTTCTTTCTACAGGGTTTTACTGCTGGAGGTTTTATTTACATTGCTGTTGCGGGAGTCCTCCCACAGATGAACGACCAGAAAACAACGCTGAGCAACTCAATGACTCAGTTGCTTTTCCTGACAATGGGAATGTTAGTTGCTCTGGGGATATCTCTAGTAGAATGATCTGGACATTCATTTCGTTGTAGCTTTAGCGTTGGGCTGCACTTATGTCATTCTGGTCCAGCCTGACTGAATCACTAGAAGTTGCAGCCTGGAAGATCGACTCCCCTGATATTTTGCTGAAAATGCAGCAGGATTTTTTTGTCAACTGACTTAGTTTTGCTTGCATCATTATATCATTATAATATACTCCCTCCGTATAGAAATATAAGATGTTTTAGCATTTCCTAGACAATATGTACCTAGACATGTTTTAGTGTAAGATGCATATGATTCTACACACTAAAACATGTCTAGATACATTATATCTATAAAATGCTAAAACATCTTATATTTTGATACGGAGGGAGTAGGTCTTGGCATAAACTTCACTGGACCTTGAATCTCCCAAATCATGATCATATGAAGGTTTACATCACTGGGTCTTGTCTGAATTACCTTTCTCTTCTTGAAAAAGCCTTGCCTGGGTTTTTCGGGGTGGGTCTCTTTGATCCTGAAAGATGGCTACTGTGCCAATGATGCTGAAACGAAGGTGCAAATTTCATTTCGTTCTTAGCTAATTTTCCGGAGCCACTGATTCAGCGTAAAGTAGCTCAAAAAGGGGACTAAAGCGCAAAGGTGGATGTTAATTGGCTTCTCCTGACCGGCGTTGTCTCTGACTTGTAATAGGATTGGCTACCTTTAAAACTTATTTGGCCTTGGTTGTCTTGTCTATTGCCCCACTTTGCTACGTTTCATTTTCTGTAACCGGATGATTTGGTTTCGGTTATAAAATGAAACCGGTGGATGGCTGCACTTTTCTCTAAAAAAAAAAAGTTCTGCAGGTTGCAGGCATCAGTTTATCCCAACGTCTGTTGAGCGTAGGTAAGTTTTATTTTATTTCGAAAAAATGCGAGAGATACTACTCCCTCCATTCCGAAATAAGTGGAATTTAGAAGTATCTGCGGTGAGGCTGGTCACAATGGGCAGTAACTAAGTAGTAACATCAATGCCACGTAGGCAAAAAATCTGATATGTCAAGTATTAAATGAGGAGAGAGGTGGTTATGGTAACTTAGCTAGTTACCGTAACATCACACCTCCCAATGCAACATGAGTCTACAAGTTAATAAATACACCTTTGCATGACACCACTTTTATGTTACTAACCATTGTGGAGGTAATAACCTAGTCTAGAAAAATGTGTATGTACGCTACTCTATGTTACTCCCCCACCGCGACTAGCCTGAGTAGAGCTGGGTTGCGGTTTTCTCTGTTACATTATTGGACTGGCATGTGCTCGTCTTGTCGTTCGTTATGGGAAAGTTACCCGAGCGAGAGAAAAAAGGGCCACCACCCATGAGTAGTCTACTCCAACTAAGAAAATCCGACGTGGCACACGTCATTCCATTGTACTAGCAGTCTCCTTCATGCAGGGGCGGCGCGTCATGGAGGCCATACTGGGCACTGGCCCAGTCTTTGGAACATGGAAAACGCTAATTTCAGGTTAAATAGCACATCTATTCCTTACTAATTAGCCCAGTTTACTTCATCTGGCCTAGTCTACAGAAGCTGCGATGAGCTCTGTAGCTGTTTGGCCCATCCTTTGTTTGGAGTCACGCTCCGCCAGTGCCTTCATGCATACTCTCCTTTGTATGTGACTTGTTCTGACAACACAAGCCCATCGTGCTATTTTTGTTTTTCGTTCATGGACCTCAAGATCTAGCTGCTGATGGTCAGGAAACACCGCAGATGCTGCAGGCTATTGCAATGATACATGACAAAGGTTCTTGACGTATTTTTTTCGTTGGACATTGTTATGCGCTATTTGGCTTCCATCGTTCCCTTGGTGAATTCGAAGATTCTGTTCAGGAGTTGTAAATATATGCATGTAGTGTATCTTGTTCACGTCTATGTTGTCACAAATTTTCTATCAATTTGAGGATGGCTTGTTTAACCATTGTTTAGTTTGTAGTTAGATGTCGGCTTGCTGAGAGGAGGCTGCAATAGACTGACAATGACGAGCGTGATGCAGGAGGAGGCGCATGAACACCCTCCTAAGGCTCGTCTCCGGCCCTTGGGGGTGTTCCGCCGTCATGACTCGGGAGGACTCCCCAGTCTTCGCGAGAGGAGCCTGCAGCAGCTAAGGCTGCGGACGGCAGATCAACTCCCAGAGGGCCTTCCCGGTCGAGCCAAGATTCCGCGGCGGCGGAGTCGCGGTGCTCGTGGGCCCTTCGGCGTCTCGCCACCCACCTTGCTTGGAGAAGCGCGTGGGGGTGAGACACGTGCCTCATTTCCTTTTGCAGGAGGCCTCTCCCTCTCCGTCTTTGTGCCAACAGCATCCTCTAGAGGCAAGCGAATCGTCTCCTCCTCAAGCCTCCCGTCCGTGCCCACATTGGGCGTTGTAGGTGGCACCACCTCGTCCGGCTCTGCCCCCACGCTGGCCTTTGGAGACTCTGGCCTCACGAGTCGCGGTGGCCTCGGGTGGTCCGGAAGTCACTAGGGCCTTAGGAGGGTGTTCATGCGCCTCCTCCTGCATCATCATCTCCTCAGGAGGGTGCTCCTGAGTATCCTCCTTCGCCATGGGATTTTCCGTAGGGCGCTCCTGCGTCACCTCCTCATGCATCACTAAATCTTCTAGAGGGCACTAATGCACCCCCTCATCAGTCAAGGGCTAGGAAAACTGATGATCCTCTAGAGGAGCATCTCCTCACTGTCGTCCTCGAGGTGAATGATTTTATCTTTGGGCGCGCCGACGGCCACAAGACTCTCTTGGGCCTCCTGCAGCCGGCACCACCGCTACGCATGATGGTCGGCGCCTAAATCTCCTCCTCTTCTTCATTGTTCGGGGCCTCCCTGCTTCGAGAAGACGCGGAAGCTCAGAAACAAGTGAACATGAAGAAGTACGCAAGCACAAAGTTGGAATACTCACTCGTCGGTGGGGCCCATCCCCTCCTCTTCAAGCTCAGGGGCCGGATGGCCTCTTGAGCTCCATCTCCCTTGTGAGTCTCTTGAGGGACTCCTCCCGAGGATGTGATGTGAGTCTCCTCCTCAGAGTGGGACTCACCATGGCGTCTCTGGTGCTCTCGGTATGTACTGCATCATCGCGCCGCGATGGCGCAATGATGAATCCAATGGCCATGTTGCCGCTCGCCGAGGCAGCGCTCCCTTCTCCGCGAGGGATGAGGGGAGTAGCTTTCTCGTCCTCCTCCTCTTTATCACCCCTGGCATCCACCTCTGTGGTACTCTTCGAGGAGCTAATCTGCTATCGCCACCGTTTGCGAGGAGTCTCCTGCTCCTCTGCTTCGTCTTTCCCAGCTGAAGAATCCTCCAGGACCCCGTCGCCACTAGTGGTGCGGTCGACAGGGTTCACGTGCCACCTAGTGAATCCAGTAGGCGTCAGGCCCCACATATCGAAGCGAGGCATCAAGGCTAGGAATGCCTTCTTAGTCTCGGGATGAACATGGTACAAGGGATGATCCCCTTCACCGGGAGTTGGAATCTGCATGGTAGAGAAAATAACCTTCAAGGTCCCTTGAATCATGTTGGAGTCGTGGCTCATGGGGTTAAGCTACATCACGCCCCTCGAGCCAGTGTAGTGGCAAACCAGCAACTTGTGCTTCTAGAGCGGGGCGATGTGTCTGCCGACGTACTCCCGCACCATCATCGCTTCTGCCAGCCCCCGCTCGCGCAGCAACGCTATGCGGCTCAAGAAAGGCTCAAACACCAGGCTTGTGAGGCGCACTCCTCCCCAGCACTTGTGCCTCACGATAGGAGCCGTGGATGTACACGTCGCCACCTGAAGTCATCCACCTTCTTCTTCACCTCCATGTTGATGTACTTTCTCGACATCATGTTGTGAAAGCGTAAGGACACACAAGTAAGCCTCGCAGAAGAGGTTTGGCTCGAAGCAGTGAGCCTGAGGCTGAAGAGGCAACGAAAGATGGTTACCGAGGGCGGTACACCGAAGTAAGCCTCGCAGAAGAAGGAAAAGACTTCTTAAGTAGTGATGGAGTTTGGATGAAGATGAAGAAGTTGTATCTTGTAATGCTCCAAGACCACAAAGAGAAAATAAGAGAAAGGTGGAACCTAACCGGAAAAAATGTGATGGACACAGATGGGGTACTCTGTGGCCTTGACGTCCGTGGGGGATTTCTCCCCGGACGTGATGATGGTTTGTTCCCCTCGTGTGTCTTGGAGGCTAGAACATGGACAAGCTTGTCCTGCCCTCCTTGTTGACGATGTGGGAAGGCACCACCGCTGGCATCACAGCGGGCTCCTGAGAAGATGTCGCTGTGCTCTCTTTCCCTCTCCTAGTGGTGCTCTTTTTCCCCACGGCGATAGAAGTAATCGGAGCTGGGTGGAGAGTGCAAGGAAGAAGATGAAGTATGGAAGTGTATCCGCGAAGGAAGTGAGACAGTAAAAGATGCTCTGTGCGCCTGTCCCTACGTGTTTTTTCTGAGGAAGCGAGCCGTAATGGCAGGCCTAGTGGGGGTAGTGGGTACCAATTCACCGTGAACTGCCATGACACGTGTCTCTGTCTGGGCCTTGTCAGATCTTTGGACCCACGTCATTTCATCTCCAACCGGCACATGCACGTCGCGGGCCCGAGGGCTACTGTTGGCCCAGTGAAAACCGGGGTACTATGGAGAGTCTGCCAAGGGCCCGCCGATCAACACATGTCAATGGAAATCAAAAAGCTTTTCCTCCTGGAGAGCCTCGCGAGGAATCGGAGTCTCACGAGGACCTGTCTTGGCAAGCCTTGCAGAAGGTCGCGCCAAGTCTCCCTCTAGAAGGCAACGACAAAGGGATGCACCTGAGGCTGCCACAACCTCCCGAGGCTCTGTCGTGAACGGTTCTGTCTGCGGGGGGACCACCATGCTGCCAGGCATTTGATCCTTTGTCACAACCTCATGTGCCACTGCTTTTGCTGTAGTGGTGACACGTGTACCTGCGTGCGATGACGTTCAAGGGTCAGCGAGGGCGCAGGCGATAATCTTTCCTTTCGTGTGATTAAAGTGTGCCTAACAAAAGGAGAGGAGGAAAGCGCCTCCCGAGACTTGCTATTCCTGTAAATGAAGAACAGGACGATGCTATGCGCCACGAAGGACGTCGTCAAGGGCGTCATCGGCCTGCCCCCGTCCTGCCATGGACGGTGGCTTTATTGACCATGGACCGGGTCCATGGGGAGCATCGGGTTGTACTCATGTGCCCTCCTTTAGCACTTTGTTGTATCCCTTCCCGCCAAGTGAATTGGGGAAGAGGACCCGTGCCGCTATACAAGGAGGGAGACGAACAGATGGGCACCTAGAGGTGGGGGGAGGGTGAATAGGTGCTACGACCAATTTTAATATTTCTTCAAATTAAGGCTTGACACAAAGATAAATTCTCTAGATATGCAATTACGGTGAATTTACCTATATGTTAAGCAAAACAATAAACAAGATATAAACACAAAGTAAAGGAGAGGGAACAAGGTAACCGATAAAACAAGCACGCGGAGACAAGGATGTAATCCCGAGTTCCTCCTTTTAAGGGGAGTACGTCTCATTGGAGGGGTGTGAGCTTTTCCACAAATGCCTACTTAACGCCACAAAGGCCTCACCCTATTCACCGATGAACTTCACCATAAAGGCATAGTAAACCTTCCACTATTGATTCCCTTTGAGGCGAAAATCGAGTCCTTTACAATGAGCTTGAGGCACACACCCACAAACGAATGGGGGGCTCACAAGAATCACCAACAATCAAAAAGAGTAGCAACGGATTCTAGGTTCTCCACAAGGAAACCCTAGACAAGATCCCCTCTAGAGAATGACGGGGAAATTGAGAACGGCTTGGTGAAGTAGTAGATCGGGGCCTTCTCCTTGAATCCTCCGAAGATAAACAAGTTTGGGTGGAGGGATTGGGAGAAATCTAGGATTTGGTGAGCTCAATAAATGTGCAATGCCTTGGACGAACTGGAGCTCTTGGGAAAAAAGGAGAGGTATTTATACCCCCACCATAAATGTGTCCGTTGGAGCAATAAATTGTATCCGGATATTCCGGTTAGTCTCTCTGCCTCAGATCTGGATTCAAAGGCAGTTGACTTAAACCGGAAAGTCCGGTTTCACCAAAATTTCTGGTATAAAATTTTCGGCTCACTTCTGTGCTGAAATAACATTCCAACCGGAATTTCCGGCTGGTCTAGAAATTTCTGGTTGACTTCTGTGAGCACAATCTTCAAGTCCTTAGCCATTTTTGCTCTGGATCTTCCCCAACTGGAATACCTGGTTTTGCCCTAAAATTTCTGGTTGGAATTTCCGTCTCACTTCAGTGGCAAACTTCTGAGAAAAACTTCCAAACCGAAATTTTCGGTTTGTCTGGAAATTTCCGGCTACCTCGAGTGGCTATTTTCCACAAAAAACCTTCACAGTCGGAATTTCCGATTGCACCAGAAATATCCGGTTGCCATTTGTGACAAATATGGCTGATCTAACTTCACCTTTTCTCGATGTTCGATGTGAATGAATAAATAAACACCTACACCACTTAACACCTAGATAAATAATATCGTTAGTATTGTTAACTAACACTCAAAACCTTAGGGATCAATAAATGCACTTTCAATCTCCCCCTTTTTTGTGTTAGATGACAATACTAAGATTTGCAATGAAAACCGAAATACAAGAACATGTTTGCGAAAGAAATGGAAATTGCTCCCCCTACAATTATGCATACTTTGTTTTGCCTTGACATGCAATTACAACTCTAAGAGGAGAGTGATTTCCAACAAAATCACAACATGATAATCGAGACAATATCAACTACTAGAAAACAAACCCATGCGTTGCATCGGGAAAGAAAATCCTTATACCCCTAGCAACCCATCCGTGTTGCAACTTCTCCTCTTTTCCACCATGGTCGATGATGGTCACGTCATCCACCTATTCAGTACTAACATGATTAATCTCAATATGATGAGCTTGGTCTATCATCCTCTAACAACCCCCTTCACGAGCCCACATAACCACAATTTAATGTGTATAGCCAACACATGAAAGAATAAAATCTTCTATATTTTCTTCGGGAACAACCTATGTGCACCACCCCTAATACGAAGTGCGGATTTTTCTTTTATATTTCTAGCATGACTAAAGACGATGTGGTAAATAATGTGTACTGTGAGAGCCTTTGAGGTGACGACCCAAATTGGTTCAAATTGTATTTAGTTATAGCAAAATTGCTCGTGCGTTACTACGACCGAATAAATCTAGATTTAGATCACAGTTTATAATTTGGTATCTTAGAATCGCTCAAATCAAGAAGTAAACCATCAAAGGCATCACCCAAAAACTCATAAAATTCGGAATTTTATAGTGTGACATATCAATCTTCATGTTTCCTGTTCACATGTTTTGATACGTAACCATAAGTGGCCTACTGTTGTTTGGTAGTCATCTAGGAACTCTAGAGGTCTGGACTCAGTTCCTATCTTTCCCTTGGAAACAATGGAGCTAAATTTATATAGAGGTTGGTTAGGCCAAAAGAAATCAAGCTAACCATAAAATACCATGAAGAGAATAAGGAGGACAATATGTAAATCTTAGGTTAGAAATTTGATGGGTACAGAGAGATCCAATTATAAATCCATCAACCAAATATAAGACCCTTTAGGTTTAAGAATTAAAGATACAAACATCTTCAGTATTATGTACTACCTCCGTTCCAAATATAAGTCGTTTTGGCTAACTAAATTAGTTTGCCAAAATGGCTTATATTATGAAACGGAGGGAGTACATGCTAGTGCCACCTCAGAAAGGTAAAATATTCTAATGTGATATTAAACTGGTAAGATCTAATATGTGTGTTTCTTTGAAAATAAAGAAATGATAGTAAATACATTTTTCAAATACGATGTGAGAACAAAAGTCTCCTCGAGTATGTGCAAATAAGACTATCATATCCATATGAGGTCCATAAAATTATGTGTGTCAAATTTAATGAGCATAACAATGTTTCGTATTGTGTGAAGGTAACTACTATTTTGAAACGGCTCCATAAAAAAACCAAAATTGGTCAGCATGATCATGTTATCTTATCGGATGCAAGCAACAAGGTAGTAAGTAAAATACTTATAGATCAGGTATGATCTGATAGGGAGAAGTCAACACTTAACTTAATTGCATGCTTCGGTGAGGCGGGTTCCATTGGATCGGGCTTGACAAAAGTTGTTTCGCATGGATGCATGGCTTGACCACTTTCAACACACGGGCTGGAACAAATAATGATCCATCACTGATCTAAGATGGCAGCACACGCCAAAATCTGCAATTAGCCAATTTACAGTGTACAGTGAGTCTTTGTGAACATCTCGTGCAGATTAAAAAATAATGCGTGGTTGCATGTATCCACAAACATGGAAATATTTCCTTGGAATTATCAGCATGAACCCATGCAAGTGCGAACCTGAAACATGCTGAAACATAACCACAACTCCAGAAGAGTTGAACAAAAAAAAAACTGAATAGGGGCGGCGGATCAAGTGGGGAGGTGGGCGGCAGATACACCATGCATGACCATTGCCTTGCTGGTCCCTGGAAGGCTGTAGGTAGAGACGTCGTGGTGCCGTTGGCCATTGTTGTGGTATGGGTTATGGACAACATCGGCGCCGCTCTGAGCCAGAGCTTGGGGGGAGGGTAGATCCGACATTGGTTCAGCTCATTGTAGACATCGGGACCAAGACAAACTGCATGTCGGCGTTGCTGGGAGAGAGGTCGAGGACGACGGGGAACATCCCCGGTGACAGGGCGCTCCGGCGGTAGACCATGAAATCCCCGAGGCCATCAATCTTGTTGATGCCAAGGCGGAAACAAAGAGGCAAAATAAGTGGGCCGAGGGTAATTCCTTAGCTGAGGGTAACCGCCGCATCATCTTTGGCTGTGCTGCTGCCCGGACTGGCAGAATCAAAGGAGAGCACGCCAGAGCCTCTATTTTGTGCGCTCGGGAGGAGAACTTGGGCGTTGGCGTTCCTCTTTATGATGGTGGATCGATGATTTACTATGGGTTAGAGTAGGATACGGTATACGATCACGAATCTTTTTTATGAGACAGGAAAAGCGCACAAAAGGAAAGTCTTGACCGCTTGACGGAATCCTTTCCTCCCTAGACTCAGCAAACGGTTGACATGAGCAGGACGAACGAGCACACAACATAATCCAACGATGGCCACACGTAAGGACGCGAGGTACCAGACAACTTACCATTGAACCAACCAAGACGTACCATCACGACAACAGATAGATAGATTACCGGTGGCTTGGTGGGTGATTCGTGTCTAACTTTAGGGGCAATTTTAGTGACCTACCAAACCAAATCAAACCAAACCAAGGAAGCCGTAAAGCCTTTATTATTAGGTATATAGATATAAATATTGATTATGAGATGAATACTATACCTTGTGTAAAGAGAGAATATGAAGATAATACCGAAGCACAATATATGATAACCTCAACATAGATAGATAACCACTTGATCCAAAATAGCATAGTTTCACAATAACACAATAGAGTAGTTCAAAACGATAAAGAAAATAGTTTCGAGATAAAAACAAGAAACTAAATGGACACAAGCTCTCAAAGAATGCTAGACGAACATGCTTGTGCTCGAACCCTTGCAAATCCCCGTAGACCTAATATACTACTGCTCCCCCTTTGGAATCGAAACACCAAAAAGGAAGGAAGCAGTGATGCTAACGTCCCATGACAAGCTAAGCATCAGAGTCTTCTGAGGCCTCTCCGGCGGACTGCTGGGACTCTCCTTTGGCATCCCTCGCCAGGTCTTCATCAACATCCTCATAAGAATCCTCGTCGGCATCAAGATCAACAGGAGCACTAGAAGAACCAGCACTGAAACGAAGAGCCTCCTCAATCTGTTCCCAAGGAGCACTGGATCTGGAAGCCCACTGAGAGAAAGAGTCTAGAACCAAGTCAGAAGGAGGAGCCCTGGAAGCACCACTCACGTGATAAAGGATCTTCTGCTGAGAGCTAGACATGGCAATGTCCCTGCGGTAAGACCGATACTTCTCCAGGTGAATATCCACCTTCAGGCAAAGCACATTGCACTGAAACCAGGACAATTTCTTGACATTGCACAAAGTAGAGGAATCAGCCTTGGGAGAATGAGAGGTGGCATCAGCACTAGCGTGAGAATCCCTCATAAAGGAACCACTCTTAGGGGCAATAGTAGGAGTCGAAGCAGGAGCAGACTTCCTCTTGATGTACAACTTCTTGAAATGATGGTCTTCCATGGGCAAGTCACTGAAGTCATTCTTCATGGTGTCCTTGATCAGCATAATAATATATGGACCATATGGGATAGTGTTCCCACCCACCAAGCATTGTGGAGCTCGTGGAAGATGAAGTTCATGGCATCTACCTCATATGACTTTGAAGTGTCGGGATCCTCAACGAATTGCTTTGCTAGAATCAACAAGTTGCAAAGGAGATGGTGAGAGCATCATTGTTCCCACCACTTGGTGCAATGAAAGACCTTAAGATACAGACCAACTGATCATAGAAAAGGAGAAGTCCTTCCACCTTTCCAACAACATGTCTAGGAGCATACATATCAAGCATGGTCTTCTCACATTGAGGCATGTCTACATCATGCATGCGATGACCAAGAGGAGGGTGAGACTGCCACTTGTAGCCAAGAAGCCGAGCAAGCTTGTAGAACTAAGCTTCACAGTAAGTTGACCCAGTCGTCCACTTCAAAGTATAATGGATATCTTTATCAATCACCAGGGTGGACATGAATTGAACCACTAGATCAACGCTGTATGGACAACGAGTTTCCATGAGCTTCACAAGATTGAACCTCTCCACCACACCAGCAGCTTGAGCAAACACTTGCTTGTCCTTGATAAGCTGGAACTTGGTAGGATTCATTGAGCGGACGGGGTACTTGTAGTCAAGATAGATGTCAGAATGAATGTAAGACTGCTCCAAGCACCATAAATGAGTATCCTCTAGCTCACAATCCCTAGACTGTGAGTACCAGTTGACCTGACGAATCTGAGTGAATTCAGGAGAAGGAATGTCAAACTTGTAGTTCCTTCTAGTTTCTTTCCCTTTCTTCCTCTTGGAGAGAGTCTTCTTCTTCTTCTCACCAATGCACTTTTCTTTGCCTTTTTCCAAAGTTTTCCTAGGAGGCCGAGAGTCACTAGGATCCTCATAAATCGTCTCCTTATAGGAGGGGCGCTTGCAAGTGCTCAACTTGTCAACATGGGAACTGATGTGTGTGAACACATGTTTGTTGGGAGACCCCAAGAGGAAGGTATGAAGAGTGCAGCAACAAGTTTTCCCTCAGAAAGAAACCAAGGTTGAATCGACCAGTAGGAGGAAGGAGTAACTTCAGAAGGTTGATGCAGCTGAGATGGCAGGGCGCACTACCGATTCAGCAACAACGTGGAATCTACACAACACCATAAAATCACTTTGCCCCAACGAGGCAGTGAGGTTGTCAATTTCACTGGTTTTACTGAACACAAAGAGGTTAAACGTATGGTGTGGAAAACAATATGAGAATAGTATGAAAGAAGTAGCAACAGTATGAAAACAGTAGAAGCAGTGTGAAAACAGTGGAAACAATGTCTGTATTATCAGTATGAGAAAATGGACCGGGTTCCACAGTTCACTAGTGCTGTCTCTCCATAGAAGATAAATAACATGTGTGGTGAACAAATTACAGTTGGGAAATTGAAAGAAATGAAGGCTGCACCGTAGTGCATATGCAAGACATAAAGATTACTATGTGATTCATGCGGGCATTACAACAAGATACATATACCGTCATCCAACTGCATCTATGACTAATAATCCACCCTCCAAATATCATCCAAACAAACGTTGGGTATTAAGTTGCAAGCAACCGATAATCACAGTAAGCAAAGTGTGTAATGGAAACAATGCAAACTAAGTAATCACTATTGTTTTCTCCCAAATGGCAACATCACATCCTCCATCCGTCATTTTTCTGTCACTCGAGCACTGATGCGTGTGAACACACGTTCGTTGGGAGACCCAAGAGGAAGGTATGAAGAGTGCAGCAGCAAGTTTCCCTCAGAAAGAAACCAAGGTTGAATCGACCAGTAGGAGGAAGGAGTAACTTCAGAAGGTTGATGCAGCGGAGATGGCAGGGCGCACTACCGGTTCAGCAGCAACATGGAACCTACACACCATAATCAAATCACTTTACCCACAACGAAGCAGTGAGGTTGTCAATCTCACTGGTTTTGCTGAACATAAAGAGGTTAAACGTATGGTGTGGAAAACAGTAGGAGAACATTATGAAAGCAGTAGTAACAGTATGAAAGCAGTGGAAGCAGTGTGTGTATTATTAGTATGAGAAAATGTACCGGGGTCCACAGTTCACTAGTGCTGTCTCTCCGTGAATAATAAATAACATGTCTGGTGAACAAATTACAGCTGAGCAATTGACAGAAATGAAGACAACACCGTACTGCATATGCAAGATGTAAAGATTACTATGTGATTCATGCGGGCATTACAACAAAATACATAGACCGTCATCCAACTGCATCTATGTCTAATAATCCACCCTATGAATATCATTCGAACAAACATTGGGTATTAAGTCGCAAGCAACAGATTATCGCAGTAAGAAAAGTGTGTAATGTAAACAATGTAAACTAAGTAAACACCGTTGTTTTCTCCCTAATGGCAACAACACATCCTCCATCCGTCACGTTTTTGTCACTCGAGCACAGATGCAGAGGAGGCATGAACCCACTATCGAGCATAAATACTCCCTCTTGGAGTTACTAGCATCTACTTGGTCAGATCATCTACTAATAACAGAGAGCATGCAAGATCATAAATAACATAAGAATTAAGATAACATGACAGATTGATAATCATAAGACATAGCATTCAACATTCATCAGATCCCAGCAAACACAATATGTAGCTTTACATAAAGATGATCTCGATCATGTGAGGCAGCTCACGATATCTAAACATGAGGTACAAAGTGGATAAGACAACCATCTAGCTACTGCTATGGACCCGTAGTCCAGGGATGAACTACTCACGCATCACTTCAGAGGAGGGCATGGTGGTGTAGACCCCTCCGGTGATGAATTCCCCTCCCGGCAGGGTGCCAGGGAGAGCTCCAGAACCCTCCCGATCTCGAGATGACGATGACGGCGGCCTCGGGTGTTTCTCCGAACGTAGTGGTATCCTTTTAGGGTTGATATGTAGGGGGTATAAATAGGCAAAAGGGCAAATGCGATGGAGGCCTGGGGGCCCCACAACACCCCATTGCGCGGCCAGGGGGTGCGCCACCCTATGGTGTGGCCACCCTCCAGGCCTCTTCGGGACTCCGTGGAACCTTCGGGAATTTTAGGACCTCCGGACTTCGAATTTTCCAATTCCGAGAATATTTCCAGAACAACTTTTCTGAAACTAAAAACAACAGAAAACAGGGAACTGGCGTGGCATCTTGTCAATAATTTAGTCTAGAAAATCGATAAAAATGACATAAAGTATATAGCAAACATGTGGGAAACAACATGGAACATCATAAATTAAGGATACGTTAATGACGTATCAACATCCCCAAGCTTAGTTCCTAGTCTTCCTCGAGTAGGTAAACGATAAAAACACATAATTTCTGAGGTGACATGCTACCAACATAAACTTGATCATAAATAATGTAAAAGCATAAGTAATCTGAGATCATCGAACTTCAACACAAGCATGATAGATAGAATTTTAACAATAAAGCATAGCAATCACCTCGCATCATGAGAAGTAACAAAAATAAAAATTCATGAATAACAATACAACGAAAGATATACGTTTGTTTCAAGTATAGAGAAAACATGGCAAACTGATATTTCGCTAGTCCTTAAGAGTGGGGCAAAACATAAATGCCAGGAAACCTTCAAAGTTCATGAGGAAGACTAGAACAAATAGTTAGAGAACAAGCAATGACACATCATGCATCAATTAATAATGTTTTTGGGACAAATGCACATAAAACTCAGAATGGCAACTATGCTCTCTCAACTGTGCATAAAGGTAGAAGATGAAGATTCAACAAAAAATAAAAGAAAGGCTCTTCGCAGAGGGAAGCACGGATCTACTCATGTGCTAGAGCTTTTTATTTTTATTAAACAGAGGTATTGAAAACATTTTTAGAGAGGTGTATGCTTATGTCAGCGAATGGTAACCAGAAAATACAGTACGTCACAAGACAACTAGACTTCACAAGAGCGGATCCCATAGAATGACGCATCTGGGTAGAAGGTCATCCCTCTTTCTCTTTTGTTTACACAATTATGCTTTGACTGATAAATCAGGGGCAAAAATAGTGACGAGAATTTGTTCTTATTAATTTGGGGTTGGGCACCCCTCTTCCAGCTCTTCTATCATTGGATAAGCGGATGAATCCACTAGTCCAGGGTGTGAAAGTCCAATCAACTAGTGAGATAAAGATTCTCTATTTACGTCCTCATGAGCTAAAACAGGAGCACAAAACAGGAATAATTTTGAAAGTTTTAAAGGTAAAACATGACCAATTTGCTTTGAAGTGGCGGTCAAATACCACATGTAGGTAGGTATGATGGACACATTCGGAAAAATTTGGTTTTTGGAAGTTGGATGCACGAGTAGAGCTCATACTCAGTACAGGTGGAGGCTAGCAAAAGACCGGGAGCGACAAATCAAGAGAGCATAAGTGTAAGGTCCGCCCCAGAACCACTGTTCAAGGACACCTTCGATATGCATACATTCACGATCCCAGATCACACCAGTCGTGAACAATATATCAAGTTGGTACACAGAGACAATATCCATTACACGGTTGCATAAAACACTTACAAAGAGACATGGTCACATGACCAAGTCGAACACAACTGCCGCGCAGGGCTAATACACAACACACACATCGGAAGACTAAACACACAACGTAGTAGATCCCAAGTCACGCCTTAACCTACAGGCTGCTGACCGGGAGACGATCCTAGTTCGCAAAGCCATCAGCTCCGTACTTCTGCTTGTTGATCTCCTTCTGAGACTCCTTCTCTATGTATGGCAAGTAAATACCAGGGACGGAACCAATATGAGTACATTTGAATGTACTAAGCAAGACATCCATCATGTAACTTACCAAATGCAAGTATGCTTATATGGTGGAATAGGTAAGCTATAAGTAGGGTACACTATCAATGATATATGTAAGACATATCATAGTTGATTTTGAAAATCTCTGCATCTTCGTTGAAGAAGATACTTCAAAAGAAAATAATATAGTTTTCTTTCCCTTGTAGATATCACATGTACAAGAGGTTTTGTAAAACTCATTTTGTAAAGAAGGTTTTCTCTTTGCAAATTTTTTTGTAAAACAACTTCTGGCTTTTCATCATCGGTACCTCCACGGTACAAGATTTCCTCCTTTCGATACTTCATAAGTCCAACACCTTTTTGAAAACTCCTTTTTGAAAACATTGACACAATGCTAGCTACATGGCCATTCAACTGTCCATATCCGAGGACGCGGCTACTTCGAAATAGTTGTACTCTGCAGAGGTGTACACATCCACCAGATCCAGTACATCCGCCGTAAACAACCACAGACTGTAACAACAGTATGTAAACATCAGATAACTGATCCTAACTCTCCACTATGATCAAGCTAGAATATGTCTATCTCTTCAGTCGAGTTTTCCCACATCCCCGGCACCGGGCTATTCCCCGCCAAGTCAGGAGCCGCAACTGCTGCATCCGGAGGGAAACTTAATCCCACACTTTATATGTCGCATGTTTAAAGATTTTGGCGACATTCGGTTCGAGGGAGTCCGTCCCCTTATAGCAAATTGAGATAGAACACACACTAACAAGAACAAACTTCAAGTTAGGCCCTGTGCCCATGTTGGGGTAAAGTGGCAGTACGGTAAAGGTTGTCCGGCGAAGACTAGGTTATGTGTCATTTTTGTAAAACACCATTTTTCCAAAAATGACCACTCCAACATTCCTCCGGTGAATAAGGCTCAGCCTTTTCTCGGGTTTTCCATAAAGCCTTGGTTTTGCAATAACATATTTTTAGGGTGTCCACTTAGGGACTAATATTTGTGATGGTACTAAATACCATATGGTGGCTATGGGCTTGATAACACCAAATATCAACTACTGGCATAGTATATAGTATATAAAATAATAGTAGTCACTCAAAAATAGTTTTTTTGGAAATCAAAGTTTTGGAAAACTTTTCAGAAGTAAAACATGCATGATAGATAATGATAGGTGTAATAAAAGCAAGACTCAGGATGTCTTGCCTTAAAACTCTCAGTGTGCCTGGCCTTGAAGTAGTTTGAACTTGACGCACAGCTCCACAACTGCTTCTTCTTCTCCTTCGTTTTCTAGCATCGTAAAAGAATAAAAGACACACACTCAGAACTAAAGACCAAACAACTAAACTAAACAACACATACAGCGAGCAGGAGTATACTAGCGCAATCTCACAAACGTTATCGAGAAAACAATCTCACATAACTCTCACGGTCCAAAACTATCGTCAGACAACTAGACGGTTGAGAAACCATATCCCACATCTTACATACCATATATGGATTGGGTGTACCACTCTCATAATAAGATACATAAGAAGCTAAGAATATAGATTGAGGGTACAAAAGGTGAGGTTACTAAAATAATAGCAATCAATCAAAGCAATACCCATGGCAGTGGGTATTAACAACACAAAAGCAAATTATCATCAACAAGTTTAATACCAAACTGATGCCTAGATAACAAGATACTACTAAGCACAACAACAACACTAGCACAACAATAGCATAAGTATAATACTGATGCTAAGGTAAACACTTAGACAAATTCCAAACAACAAGCAAACACACCACAGATGAATATGCTAACTATAGACCATGCTTATGTCTACTTGAACTTATGGAATCCATCAATCAAGAAAATAAACAAACAAACCAGTAGCTAAAATCAATGGTAACAAGTCATAAAATATAATCTAAAACACAATCACCACACAAGATAATACTCCTATCAAGAAGCATAAAAACATGACTGCACTTATAGCATACTAGTATGGAAAATCTACACAAGCATGCTATAAGAAATACTTATATTCTACAACTACTAGCAGCAAGCAAAACAAGATGTCATGGCATAATAACAGAAGTAATAACATCCTAAACATGCTAGGATAAACTCATACACCCATAAAATAAAAGACTACAATACTAGAGCAATGCCATAATTTCTAGTGGTGACACTAGTTCAACACTAGAGAAGCAACGATGCTACAAGGATGCATGATCCTAAACAAGCAAGTCATGAATATAAGTATACCTACTAACAGAACACAAACCTTACACATGCTAGTAAGAAATAAAATAAAACAATCCTATGAGAATATCTACTAAGCAAGCATAAACCAATTCTAGTAATACATGCTTTTCTAATTAATTAAATAGCAAGCAAACAAAGTATAAACCACACAACCAGTGGCTATGCACTCAATGAAAGGTTAACTAAACCTTTTAAAAAATCCAAACACTCGATTAAAAATCATTCACAAACAATCTATCAATCACAAGGAATTTATTCTATTAGCAAACAATTCAATTTAAGCAATCAATAGGAAACATTTCTTAACATGATACCCTTAAGGAATATTATTCTAACAAATGAATCACACCTAAACATACTAGTATTCACCAAGAAGAAATAAACTTTTCACTTGCATAATTGAAACAAACAATATATTTTCCATGGTGGAAAATAACAATCAATCATATAATAAAACATGTCATTCTCACACACATGTATGGTTGGGGATTTTCATCCTCAACCAAGATGCAATGGGACCAGTGGGTTATGGGCCCACTAATACCAAGGATAAAGAGGTACAAAGCCTCTGGTTACTCATGACAAAATGTGTATGACAAAATAGAAACACAAAGCTATTCATTCTAGTGAAACAATGCTAGTGGAAAAAAAATAACAAAACTTACACATGCTTTGCTATAAAATAACATGCAAGCTAACAGAGACAATAACATCAAAATAACAGTAACAAAATGGTACTGGACTCAAAGCAAACCTAGCACAAACTTACTCAATTAAGCACATAAAAATTTAGCTCACAATAATCTAAATAATAAAACTAGGGAAATAACCAAATGCTATTCCTACTTTCATTTGGCTTTACAAACAGGCACACACTTTCTAAGGTATATGTACTGCAAGATAAAAACCTAATAAAAAGTGATAGAAACTCTACACATTCTAGGAAACAAGATTTAAACAATCACACATCCCATTTCAAACAATTTCACACTTACAAACAAAAACAGAAAAGTGTTGTTTCCTAGATCTGCTCACCAAAATTAATCTAGGGACCCAAAAATTAATCTGAGCTCGGATTAGATAGATCTAGTCAATATCAAACTCATCCAATTGGATTTACTTCAAAAATCATTTTTAAGCTCACTCTAAAAATCCTAGAAATGCCTACTGGACTTTTACCAAAATGGATGGCATTTCCATTTGGTAGCTCAACTTTATGTGAGGCAAGGTCCTATGGATAGATCTATTCAATAGCTATCCAAAACAATTTAGTTTTACCTTTTTAGTTATAGATTTCAAAAGTTATGTTCAAAACAATATTACTGGCACTCTGTAGCCAAATAGTCATTGTGGTAAAAATATCAGTCCAATCTTAGATCTGCAAATTTAATGTGGTTATGAAAACATAGCACTAGGTTCAAGATTTTTGGTGGATTTATTTTGTACTTTTAGTATTTTTCATAGATCAACAGTAAACCAGCAAGTCTCTGTCAAAACTTAAAATAAAAATAAAACGAGGCGCGGGCTGGGGTTCTCTGCAGCGCGGCCCAGCTAGGCCGCGGCGCGGCCCAACTGCGCTCAGAGTGCGCGTGCGGGCGCGGGAACGGCCAGGTTCAAGCGTGGCCGTAGATCTTGCGATCTACGGTCCGCAGCCTTCTTCCTCCTCTCACCCTCTCTCTCTCATCCGAGTCGACGGGAAAACGGCGATGGCCAGGGGCTCACCGTGGGGCGACAGCGAGTGGTGGTGCGGGGTTGGGGGAGGTGCAGGGGTCACGGGGCGTCGAGGGAAGCAGTCGGTGGCGACGGGAGCGGCTCCAGGCGGCGGAACGCGACCGGTGCCCATGGCGGCGATCCTGCGGGGACAAAGGCAAATGGGAGTGTCAGGGGTGTTCAGGGGAGCACGGTGGGTCAATCCTTAGCAGTGGAGGGAGTGGGGAAAGGCTAGATCGTGCATTACCCACTCGAGGCCGAGCACAGTCACCGGCGGCGAGGCACGGGCTTGGGGCGTCCACAGGGGCTAGATCTCGCTCGATCTGGGATTGGGGAATGTGTGTGGGTGTGAGAGAGTGCAGTGGCGCAAGGGGAGGGGTTGGGGTGGCTTGTACCCGTGGTCAAGGGCAAAAAGCAAAAGATGGGCTCGGGTTCAATGTCTAGCACTGGCATGAGGGCGTCCAGGGGTGTTTTAGCCATTCCATCTCGTGCTCTGATTGCCAAAGGCCAAGACCACATGGGGGAAGGTCCATGCCTGGCTTTTGGAGGCAAGGGGGAGGCAAGGGCTAGTCAAATGGTCAAGGGTATGGGTGACCATACTTGCCACATCATCCTCTTTCTCTCTCTAGATTTCTTCACTCTCAAAGCTTCTAGAAGCAAGGCAGTGCATCCTGGTTTGAGTCCTATAGTTAGTCAACATATTTGGCAAGGTTACATTTCAAAATTTGCAAAGAAACACAAATAAATCAACTGCCCAAAAGTGTATCTCACACTGTTCACAAAATTCAGTCTAATACTTAATTTTTTTCTAAGTGTTGAAAACAGATGAAAAGATCAAAGTTTGGTTTGTTTTCAAGGGTCAAATGTTTTCCAAAATTTGTTTTCAAAGTGGGAAATTGTTATCCATGTTATGAAATTTCAGAAACATCTTTGAAAACAAATTTGAAATAGTCTAAGGCCATGAAAACAATGTGGAAAAAGGTGTACTTTGTGTTTTTCTCTGTTTTCCAAAAATGTCTTTTTTCTGTATTAATTTTATACCACAAAGACAACAAGCAAAATATAATTTTTATTAATCCAAAAATAAAACCAAGCTTATTTATTTGTAGTACATATATCAAGGAACAACTAAAAGTCAAGAAAACGTAAAATAACATTTTATAGCCTAGTGAAAACAAAGGTAGAAAACAGGTACTTGGCTATATTTTCAGGGAATGTTTTCTATAGAAAACTTAAAAGAAAACTTTCATAAATCATTTTGGAATTTTGTTTTCTTGGATCTAACAAAGGTAAAAGTTTATTTTAAGATGCAAACAAGAATTATCCAAGTCTTGGAATAAAAATCCACTCAAGTAACATTAGGGAAAAACATTAGGAAAAATAATAGAAGTGTTTTCAGAAAAATTTGGTATTGGTTTTTCTCAAGAAACAAAACTTGTGTTGCAATTATGATTAAGACCATAAACACATGGTAGTTCAAAAAATCATGTTGTTAGAAAAAAAAATTGTTGGCCCTAATTTTTGTCTTCTTAAGCACTGTACAAGAATCCAAAAACCGGGGTGTGACAGACCTTCCCCCTTAAAAGAATCTCGTCCCGAGATTCGCAGGCAAGCGAAAAGAGGGTGTGGTCAAAACTACAATGTTAGATGAATTTGTTTTATGAAAATATGTCCTGGGGTTTGGTAACATTAAGCTCAGGAGCTTCCTCCCTTTGATTAATCTTACCAAAATCCACCGGCAAATTAGTTTTCCTATCAAAGGTCTGGGTGCCATGTTCTAAACCTCGAACTTATTGTTCCTCAAATCCATGACATAAAACCAGGGGTTATTCTTCACACAAAGATCCAATTTCTTCCTTGCTCATAGGATTACCATACCACTATTTCTCCTTTGGGGGCATGAACTCTCTCTTCACTATATCGATCAATTTAACGGATATCCACCAATCTTTGTTAAGCATGAGCTCTCCATTGCAAATTTCCTAAAATCCAGGAAAATCCACTATCTTCCTCTTAACCTAATATAATCCTAGAAATCAAGTCTCAAATCATTTGTCTCTCTCAAAGGTTTATTTTCTCCATGATCATATTGCTAAAACTAAACCATCAAATCCAACAATCATATATCAACTCTGTACTACTCCTATAAATCCTTTCAAACACCCCAAACTCTTATCTCCTGATTAATGTTAAATCATTTTCCCCAAACAATCTCAATAGAGCGTGACAAGCTCCGAGAATATCATCAAGAATAATCATCTTCTAAATCCAAGCCATATTGATTTTTCCTAAAATCCAAAAACCATCATTTTATATCCAAAATTTATCTCTATGTCAAATCCAATATTCATCCAATCCATCTTTAATCAAAAATCATATATCTATCCCAATCCAACATAATCTTTTTACTACCATCAATCTTTCTGCTAAAATCTAGGATGAGAATCACTTATGCAAACCATTTTCATCATCAACACTCCAATATCACAAATTATTCTCACATGCTACTTCCAATTAATCCAATCTCCTTATATATCAAGAACTCCCTAAAATCAATAGTTTCCACCAACCTTTCTAAACCTCAAAACATTTCTTCCGGGCTACAAATTTTAGTTACCGATAACTTCCAAAGATCTGGGGTCCAGAACTGGTTATCCCCAGATAGTATATACTATAATTCATCTCACTAAAGTAATGTGATTCTCAATCTTTCCTTCCTAAGATAAACCTCAAATGAGTCTCCACCATCTCATATTCAAAAATTTGTTTCCTCCAAAACATATATGAGAGATCTTATTGGCTAGTAACAATCATAGCTCATCAATCCAATATTTTTTCCAACCTTTCACTTTCTTTCCAACAGTTGTAAAACATCCTAAGTCACCTTTCTCTTTGGTTTTTGGGAAAAGTTGGTTAGAAATTTTCAAACTGGTGTTAGGTGATACCAACTCTGTAAGTTATTAATCTAAAATTAGGTGAAGTTATGTTAGTATTGTTAATTTTAAAGATACTTTTTCTAGTCCGACGTGACACTTCTAACGTTCCGTTTACGTCGGATACCTCAGGTTACGAAGTCAACACAACTATGGGTTCACAGGTTTGGTTCGAAAACGTACCATTAGCTATGGCATGATTCGCAGGTTCTTCTGCAACATCATCTTGGTCTCGAGGTCCACTCATCAGATTCTTGCGTTTCTTCTGGGATGGACCTTGGGTTTCTTGGGGTTCATCAGGATGAGCTAGAACATGGTTCTTCTTGGAACAATCGTGAGCGAAATGTCCTTCCTTCCCACAGTTAAAGCAACCCGTGGTTCTAGGCTTGGCATTCACACGCTTCCTTGAAGAGTGTGGCATCGCAGGTAAGGTACTGCTAGTCACACCAGAACTAGATTCTCCTGGCGTCACTATCTTCCATTTGCGACTCTCTCCAGCAAGCAGGTGCTGGTACTCTCTCATAAGGATAGCAGTATTCTCAGCGTTGGTGGTGACAAGCTGAGTCAACTGTTCCAGGGCAGCATGGGTGGCTATGTGTTCAGCACGAGCGACTTCACGTTCTTCCTTCAACAGAGCAAACAGTTGAGCAACTGTCGGCTCCGATGGTGGAGGTAGATCGCTGGCCATGCTGAAGACAAAGAACGGTATAAGATGAGAGCAAACAAAAAGGGTGGCTTTGTTTTGAAAACTTGTGAGACATACCGGCTCATAACGGAGATGAGAACGGTAGATAACAAAACAACAACAACCACCTAAGAAAACAATCACCATCGCAAACAAAGACTAGCACACGCATGAGACACAGTCTCAACAAGCATAACATAATCTTAAGATTCACATGGCTAAAGCATAAGGCTTACAACACATCTAGCACACACATAGATCTTAGCAGAGTTGAAAACACAAACACAAATACAAACAAGCGTCTGGGTGGAAATAACACAACTCCTAATCATCCTGTGGCAATCCTAAGTGCTTGAGGAAGCGCGTAGCTGTTCCTCTAGCTCTTCAACTTTATCTTGGCCGGTTGCAAGCTGGTACTGAAGGCTTCTCACTTGTGCACGTAGGTGGTAGTCAACATACTTCATGGTCTTCCTTTGTGCCACGAGACGACGCTCGATAGCAGAGGAAACTCTCAGGTCTTTCTCTAGCTGGATGATCTCTCTTCCTCGGTGTCAAATTCTCCTCTGAGCTTATCAAGGGAAAAACAGAGTGTTGTACAGTTGTCCCTCCATGTGCTGGAAGTGACGAGCAACACAAAATCTTCAGTGAAATCTATGGGCTTGTCAAGTGATCTATGGGGTCGACGGTACTAGCAAAGGAGCACAAGTTGTACAGACCACCAACCAGGACAATTCTCGTTCGTTATGGTGAGTCTGAGCTCCCTTCAACTCAGGTAATGGGCGACCGATAAGACGAGTAATCTTGATCAAATCCTCCTCAAGACGGCGGTAGCAAGGTCCATGCGTACCTAACCGGAAGGATTCAGTGAAGACAACTTCCATCTATACCAAATGTTTAGGTATAGTTTAAGTTGAGTAACAGTGTGCAAAGTTTTAAGATGCTCAATGGTAACTTAGTGTAAGTAGAGTTTTCAAAATCACAGAGGGGGTGGAATATAGAATTCTTTTGGAAAATAGTCATCCTAGTGACTTGGTTTTATTAACTTTTATTGACAGAGTACTAGCTAATGTCCATGCTAACTAAGGTCTCCTAAGGTCAGGATAGCTCTGATACCAACTCTGTAAGGTCCGCCCCAGAACCACTGTTCAAGGACACCTTCGATATGCATACATTCACGATCCCAGATCACACCAGTCGTGAACAACATATCAAGTTGGTACACAGATACAATATCATTACACGGTTGCATAAAACTCTTACAAAGAGACATGGTCACATGACCAAGTCCAACACAACTGCCGCGCAGGGCAAACACACAACACACACAGCGGAAGACTAAACACACAACGTAGTAGAGCCCAAGTCACGCCTTAACCTACAGGCTGCTGACCGCGAGACGATCCTAGTTCGCAAAGCCATCAGCTCCGTACTCCTCCTCGTTGATCTCCTTCTGAGACTCCTTCTCGATGTCTGGCAAGTAAATACCAGGGACGAAACCAATATGAGTACATTTGAATGTACTCAGCAAGACATCCATCATGTAACTTACCAAATGCAAGTATGCTTATATGGTGGAATAGGTAAGCTATAAGTAGGGTTCACTATCAATGATATATGTAAGACATATCATAGTTGATTTTGAAAATCTCTGTATCTTCGTTGAAGAAGATACTTAAAAAGAAAATAATATAGTTTTCTTTCTCTTGTAGATATCACATGTACAAGAGGTTTTGTAAAACTCATTTTGCAAAGAAGGTTTTCTCCTTGCAAAACTTTTTGTAAAACAACTTCTGGCTTTTCATCATCGGTACCTCCACGGTACGAGATTTACTCCTTTCGATACTTCATAAGTCCAACACCTTTTTGAAACTTCCTTTTTGAAAACATTGACACAATGCTAGCTACATGGCCATTAAATTGTCCATATCCGAGGACGCGGCTACTTCGAAATAGTTGTACTCTGCAGAGGTGTACACATCCACCAGATCCAGTACATCCGCCGTGAACAACCACGGACTGTAACAACAGTATGTAAACATCAGATAACTGATCCTAACTCTCCACTATGATCAAGCTAGAATATGTCTATCTCTTCAGTCGAGTTTTCCCACATCCCCGGCACCGGTCTATTCACCGCCAAGTCAGGAGCCCCAACTGATGCGTCCGGAGGGAAACTTAATCCCACACTTTATATGTCGCATGTTTAAAGATTTTGGCAACATTTGGTTCGAGGGAGTCCATCTCCTTATAGCAAATTGAGATAAAACACACACTAACAAGAACAAACTTCAAGTTAGGCCCCGTGCCCATGTTGGGGTAAAGTGGTAGTACGGCAAAGGTTGTCCGACGAAGACTAGGTTATGTGTCATTTTTGTAAAACACCATTTTTGCAAAAATGACCACTCCAACATTCCTCCGGTGAATAAGGCTCAGCCTTTTCTCCGGGTTTTCCATAAAGCCTTGGTTTTGCAAAAACATATTTTTAGGGTGTCCACTTAGGGACTAATATTTGTGATGGTACCATATGGTGGCTATGGGCTTGGTAACACCAAGTATCAACTACTGGCATAGTATATAGTATATATAATAAAAGTAGTGACTCAAAAATAGTTTTTTTTGGAAACTTTTCAGAAGTAAAGCATGCATGATAGACAATGATAGGTGTAATAACAGCAAGCATCAGGATGGCTTGCCTTAAAACTCTCAGTGTCCCTGGCCTTGAAGCAGTTTGAACTTGACGCACAGCTCCACAACTGCTTCTTCTTCTCCTTCGTTTTCTAGCGTCGTAAAAGAATAAAAGACACACACTCAGAACTAAAGACCAAACAACTAAACTAAACAACACATACAGCGAGCAAGAGTATACTAGCGCAATCTCACAAATGTTATCGAGAAAACTATCTCACGTAACTCTCACGGTCCAAAACTATCGTCAGACAACTATACGGTTGAGAAACCATATCCCACATCTTACATACCATATATGGAGTGGGTGTACCAATCTCATAATAAGATACATAAGAAGCTAAGAATATAGCTTGTGTGTACAAAAGGTGAGGTTACTAAAATAATAGCAATCGATCAAAGCAATACCCATGGCAGTGGGTATTAACAACACACAAGCAAATCATCATCAACAAGTTTACTACCAAACTAATGCCTAGATAACAAGATACTCCTAAGCACAACAACAACACTAGAACAACAATAGCATAAGTATAATACTCATGCTAAGGTAAGCACTCAGACAAATTCCAAACAACAAGCAAACACACCACAGATGAATATGCTAACTATAGACCATGCTTATGTCTACTTGAAGTTATGGAATCCATCAATCAACAAAATAAACAAACAAACCAGTAGCTAAAATCAATGGTAACAAGTCATAAAATATAATCTAAAACACAATCACCACACAAGATAATACTACTATCAAGAAGCATAAAAATAGGACTGAACTTATAGCATACTAGTATGAAAAATCTACACAAGCATGCTATAAGAAATACTTATATTCTACAACTACTAGCAGCAAGCAAAACAAGATGTCATGGCATAATAACATAAGTAATAACATCCTAAACATGCTAGGATAAACTCATACACTCATAAAATAAAATACTACAATACTAGAGCAATGCCATAATTTCTAGTGGTGACACTAGTTCAACACTAGAGAAGCAACAATGCTACAAGGATGCATGATCCTAAACAAATAAGTCATGAATATAAGTATACCTACTAACAGAACACAAACCTTACACATGCTAGTAAGAAATACAATAAAACAATCCTATGAGAATATCTACTAAGCAAGCATAAACCAATTCTAGTAATACATGCTTTTCTAATTAATTAAATAGCAAGAAAACAAAGTATAAACCACACAACCAGTGGCTATGCACTCAATTAAAGGTTAACTAAACCTTTTAAAAAATCCAAACACTTGATTAAAAATCATTCACAAACAATCTATCAATCACAAGGAATTTATTCTATTAGCAAACAATTCAATTTAAGCAATCAATAGGGAAACATTTCTTAACATGATACCCTTAAGGAATATTATGCTAACAAATGAATAACACCTAAACATTCTATTATTCACCAATAAGAAATAAACTTTTCACTTGCATAAGTGAAACAAACAATATATTTTCCATGGTGGAAAATAACAATCAATCATATAATAAAACATGTCATTCTCACACACATGTATGGTTGGGGATTTTCATCCTCAACCAAGATGCAATGGGACTAGTGGGTTATGGTCCCACTAATACCAAGGCAAAAGAGGTAAAAAGCCTCTGGTTACTCATGACAAAATGTGCATGAAAAAATAGAAACACAAAGCTATTCATTCTAGTGAAACAATGCTAGTGGAAAACAAATAACAAAACTTACACATGCTTTGCTATAAAATAACATGCAAGCTAACAGCGAAAATAACATCAAAATAACAGTTTCAAAATGGTACTGGACTCAAAGAAAACATAGCACAAACTTACTCAATTTAGCACACAAAAATTTAGCTCACACAATAATCTAAATAATAAAACTAGGGAAATAACCAAATGCTATTCCTACTTTCATTTGACTTTCCAAACAGGCACACACTTTCTAAGGTATATGTACTGCAAGATAACAACCTAATAAAAAGTGATAGAAACTCTACACATGCTAGGAAACAAGATTTAAACAATCACACATCCCATTTCAAACAATTTCACACTTACAAACAAAAACAGAAAAGTGCTGTTTCCTAGATCTGCTCACCAAAATTAATCTAGGGTCCCCAAAATTAATATGAGATAGGATTAGATAGATCTAGTAAATATCAAACTCATCCAATTGGATTTACTTAAAAAATCATTTTTAAGCTCACTCTAAAAATCCTAGAAAAGCCTACTGGCCTTTTACCAAAATGGATGGCATTTCCATTTGGTAGCTCACCTTGATGTGAGGCAAGGTCCTATGGATAGATATATTCAATAGCTATCCAAAACAATTTAGTTTGACCTTTTTAGTTACAGATTTCAAAAGTCATGTTCAAAACAATATTGCTGGCACTCTGTGGCCAAACAGTCATTGTGGTAAAAATATCAGTCCAATCTTAGATCTGCAAATTTTATGTGTTTAGGAAAAAATAGCACTAGGTTCAAGATTTTTGGTGGATTTTATTTTGCACTTTTAGTATTTTTCATAGATCAAAAGTAAACCAACAAGTCTCTGTCAAAACTTAAAAGAAAAATAAAACGAGGCGCAGGCTGGGGTTCTCTGCGGCGCGGCCAAGCTAGGCTGCGGCACGGCCCAACTGCGCTCAGCGCGAACGTGCGGGTGCGGGAATGGCCAGGTTCAAGCGTGGCCGTAGATCTTGCGATCTACGGTCCGCGGCCTTCTTCCTCCTCTCACTCCCTCTCTCTCTCATCCGAGTCGACGGGGAAAACGGAGATGGCCAGGGGCTCACCGTGGGGCGACAGCGAGTGATGGTGCGGGGTTGGGGGAGGTGCAGGGGTCACGTGGCGTCGAGGGAAGCAGTTAGTGGCGACGGGAGCGGCTCAGGCGGCAGAACACGACCGGTGCCCGTGGCGGCGCCCACGGACGGCAGCGGCGATCCTGCGGGCACAAAGGCAAACGGGAATGTCAGGGGTGTTCAGGGGAGCACGGTGGGTCGATCCAAGGCAGTGGAGGGAGTGGGGAAAGGCTAGATCGTGCATTACCCACTCGAGGTCGAGCACGGTCACCGACAGCGAGGCACGGGCTTGGGGCGTCCACAGGGGCTAGATCTCGTTCGATCTGGACTTGGGAATGCGTGTGGGTGTGATAGAGTGCATTGGCGCAAGGGGAGGGGTTGGGGTGGCTTGTACCCGTGGTCAAGGGAAAAAAAGCAAAAGATGGGCTCGGGTTCAATGTCTAGCACTGGCATGAGGGCGTCCAGGGGTGTTTTAGCCATTCCATCTCGTGCTCTGGTTGCCAAAGACCAAGACCACATGGGGGCAGGTCCATGCCTGGATTTTGGAGGAAAGGGGGAGGCAAGGGATAGTCAAATGGTCAAGGGTATGGGTTCCCATACTTGCCACATCATCCTCTTCCTCTCTCTAGATTTCTTCACTCTCAAGGCTTCTAGAAGCAAGGCAGTGCATCCTGGTTCGAGTCCTATAGTTAGTCAACATATTTGGCAAGGTTACATTTCAAAATTTGCAAAGAAACACAAATAAATCAACTGCCCAAAAGTGTATCTCACGCTGTTCACAAAATTTAGTCTAAGACTTAATTTTTTTTCAAGTGTTGAAAACAGATGAAAAGATCAAAAAGTTTGGTTTGTTTTCAAGGGTCAAATGTTTTCCAAAATTTGTTTTCAAAGTGGGAACTTGTTAACCATGTTATAAAATTTCAGAAACATCTTTTGAAAACAAATTTGAAATAGTTTAAGGCCATGAAAACAATATGGAAAAAGGTGTACTTTGTGTTTTTCTCTGTTTTCCAAAAATGTCTTTTTCTCTCTTAATTTTATACCACAAAGACAACAAGAAAAAGATAATTTTTATTAATCCAAAAATAAAACCAAGCTCATGTATTTGTAGTACATATATCAAGTAACAAATAAAAGTCAAGAAAACATAAAATAACATTTTATAGCCTAGTGAAAACAAAGGTAGAAAATAGGTACTTGGCTATATTTTCAGGGATTGTTTTCTATAGAAAACTTAAAAGAAAAATTTCATAAATCATTTTGGAATTTTGTTTTCTTGGATCCAACAAAGGTAAAAGTTTATTTTAAGATGCAAACAAGAATGATCCAAGTCTTGGAATAAAAATCCACTCAAGTAACATTAGGAAAACATCAGGGAAAAATATCAGGAAAAATAATAGAAGTGTTTTCAGAAAAATTTGGTATTGGTTTTTCTCAAGAAACAAAACTTGTGTTGAAATTATGATTAAGATCATAAACACATGGTAGTTCAAAAAATCATGTTGTTAGAAAAAACATTTGTTGGCCCTAATTTTTGTCTTCTTAAGCACAGTACAAGAATCCAAAAACTGGGGTGTGACAATAAGAGTCATAATCATGCATAGCGACATAAACATCATTAATCAAAGCATAAGTGGTACCAAAAGTTCAAAAAATAAATGATCATAGAGGCTATAAGTGACTGGTTCATAGTCATAAACATGGTGTCAGCATGCCCCAAGTCAACCAAATAAAACATTCAAAGGAGAACACCACAAATTTATGCTTCAATATGACAAGAACAACTCATGATTCTTTCAATGGCACATTAAACACTCTCAGATATTTGAGGCTAATCATGCTACTAAATAACCACAAGAATTTATAATTAAAATAACATTTAGCATGATATGAAAAAGTCTAGCCACAGTCTATACAAGCTTCTACTTGCACCGTTATAAATTCTACTACAAGCAACAGTTTCTTTTCCCAACAAGCACCATATAAAATATGCTTTAACAAAAACTCTCCAAAAGATACAGCAAGAAAACATGAGAGTACTCACACAACACAACTAAAACTAACAGTTCTGAATAAGAGATGCAATGAAAACAAGAGCTAAGCAGATTTTTTTGCAACAGCTAGAAGAAAAACTAAGAATACGAGCATAGCAAGTATTCAAACGAAAAAGCGGAGCATGTCTCTCTCCCAAAAAAGGAATGATAGGGTACACCTATATTTTTTCATAAAGGAAAACAAAATAAAAGAAGAGAAAACAAAAGAAAAACAAATAGATGCTCCAAGTAAACTTCATACGATGTGATCGAATAAAAATATAGTTTCACTAGAAGTGACATGATAGATTGTTGATCAAGAAGGGGTTGCCTTGGGAATCCCCAATCTTAGATGCTTGAGTCTTCTTAAAATATGCTTGGATGAACCACCGGGGAATCCCCAAGCTTTGACCTTGCACTCGTCTTGATCACATATATCACTCTCTTCTCTTGACCCTTGAAAACTTCCTTCACACCACACTCAAAGAGTAATTGGCATTAGAGGGTTAGTGCAACAGTAAAAAAATCCATGGGTTATGTAAGGAAACAAGTGAGATTGATACTTTTAAACGTTAGATACATCCACTGATGTTTCGTGAAGCAAATAAATCCACTTGACATCGCAAAAGAGCAAATGCAAGAAAAATGGCAGAATCTATCAAAACCAGAACAGTCTACAAAGAGGAATTTTTTGGTGGCACTTACGTTCCTCAGATCGAAAAACTTAAAGAACTAAAAAGTTTTGAAATTAGCTGAGGAATAAGCATAAGAAATTCAGGTCATTATGAGTTTTCTGTGAATTATACGATTTTTTACGATGGACAGCAGAAATCTGTTTCCTGCGCAGAAATCCAAAAACCGACTCCAACTCTGGTCAGAAACTTTACTTGGCACAACTAAAACATGAAAATAAAGATACAAAGGAGTTGATAAATAAGTATAAAACCCCTTTACTACAAACACAAAGAAAAACAAAGCAAAAATAAAACCATGGGTTATCTCCCAAGAAGTGCTTTTCTTTAACGCCTTTTAGCTAGGCCCAGAAAAGTGGAATCAAGTATTTTCAAGTGAAGAAGCATTCAAATTGTAACTTGTTTGAATAATAGAATAAAAAGGCAACTTCATTATCTTTCTAGGAAAGTGTTCCATACATTTCTTGAGTGTGAACTGAAATTTAATATTCCCCTCTTTCATATCAATAACAGCACCAACAATTCTAAGAAAAGGTCTTCCGAAAACAATTGGACAAGAAGCATTGCATTCAATATTAAATACAACAAAATCAATAGGGACAAGATTTTTATTAACCATGATAAGAATATCATAGACTCTCCACAAAGGTTTCTTTCTAACATTATCAATAAGACGAACATCCAAATAACAAGGTTCCAATGGTGGTAAATCAAGAACATCATAGAGTTTCTTGGGCATAACAGTGATACTGGCACCAAGATCAGTATAGAGAATTGCAATAAAAATAATTCAATTTCATTTTAATAATGGGTCCCAACCATCATCTATCTTCCTAGGGACATAGGCTTCACACCTTAACTCATCCTATCTAATTTGCATGAGAGCATAAGTAATATGTTTTGTGAAAGCCATATTCATAGCACTAGCATTAGGACAACTAGAAAGATTTTGTAAGAACTTAATAACTTCAGTTATGTTGCAATCATAAAAGTCAAGATCATTTTTATCAAAGATAATGGGACCATTGTCTCCCATGTTTCTAAAAATTTCAGCACTTTTATCAGGAACATTTTTAGCAGTCTCAGGTAGTTTTGCATTTTTAATAGCAGAAGTGGGAGTATTTACAACACCAATTACTTTACCATTGATAGTAGAAGGTTTTCTAGAATGAGAAGATTCAGTTTTACTAGTGGTGTTAATGGTGCAAACATTATCTATATTATTCTTTCTAGCTATTTCATCTTCTCTTTCCCATCTAGCATGCAATTCAGCTAACATCCTAACATTATCATCAATTCGAATTTGGATAGCATTCAAAGTTTTACTTTCTTTAACATCATGAGGCATAACCTTTAGTTTCAGAAAATCAACATCAAGAGCAACGCTATCAACTTTAGAAGCAAGAACATCAATTTTGCCAAAATTTTCCTCAACAGATTTATTGAAAGCAGTTTGTGTACTAACAAAATTCTTAAGCGTGTTGTCAAGATCAGAGGGTACACTTTTATTGTTGTTGCAGGAATTACCATAAGCGTTACTATTATTGGGAGGATATGGCCTATAATTTTTGCTAGCAAAATTATTCCTATAAGCATTGGTGTTGAAATTATTATTCTTAATGAAGTTCACATCAACATGCTCTTCTTGAGCAACCAAAGAGGCTAAAGGAACATTATTTGGATCAATAGGAGCATGGCCATTCACAAGAATAGACATAATAGCATCAAGTCTATCACTCAAAGAGGAGGTTTCTTCAATAGAATTTACCTTCTTACCAGTTGTAGCTCTCTCAGTGTGCCATTCAGAATAATTTACCATCATATCATCAAGAAGCTCTGTTGCTGACCCTAGAGTAATGGACATAAAGGTTCCTCCAGCACCTGAATCCAGAAGGTTTATTGAAGAAAAATTCAGACCTGCATAAAGGTTTGGATGATCATCCAAGTAGTCAGTCCATGAGTGGGACAATTCTTTACTAAATATTTCATTCTTTCCCGAGCTTTAGCAACATTCTCATTATGAAGTTGCTTAAAATTCAGAATGCTACTTCTTAAAGATATAATCTTAGCAGGAGGATAATATTTTCCAATGAAAGCACCTTTATACTTAGTCCAAGAATCAATACTATTTCTAGGCAAAGACATCAACCATTCTTTAGATTTTCCTCTCAAAGAGAATGGAAACAATTTCAGTTTAATAATATCTCCATCTACATCTTTATATTTTTGCATCTCACATAGTTCAACAAAATTATTAAGATGGGCAGCAGCATCATCAGTACAAACACGAGAAAATTGCTCTCTCATAACAAGGTTTAACGGGGCAGTCTTTATCTCATAAAAATCAGTAGTAGGAGCAGGTGGATCAATAGGTGTGCTAATGAAATCATTGTTGTTGGTGCTAGTAAAGTCACACAACTTAGTGTTCTCAGGAATAGTTATTTTAACAAGACTAAAAACAGGAATAAAACTACAGCTAGAGTAAGAACTATTTTTTGTGTGTTTTTGATAAAGAGAAGCAAACAAGACAAAATAAAATAAACTAAGCAACACAAAAACAAAGTAAAGAGATTGGAAGTGACATACTCCCCTTACATAAATTATCTTCCTTCCCGGCAACGGCGCCAGAAAATAGGCTTGATGCGTGTGAACACACGTTCGTTGGAAGACCCCAAGAGGAAGGTATGAAGAGTGCAATAGAAAGTTTCACTCAGAAAGAAACTAAGGTTGAATCGACCAGTAGGAGGAAGGAGTAACTTCAGACGGTTGACGCATCGGAGATGGAAGGGCGCACTACCAGTTCAGCAGCAACGTGGAACCTACACAACACAATGAAATCACTTTGCCCCAACGAAGTAGTGAGGTTGTCAATCTCATTGGTTTTGCTGAACACAAAGAGGTTAAACGTATGGTGTGGAAAACAATAGGATTACAGTACGAAAGCAGTAGTAACATTATGAAAGCAGTGGAAGAGTGTGTGTATTATCAGTATGAGAAAATGGACCGGGGTCCACAGTTCACTAGTGGTGTTTCTCCGTGAAAGATAAATAACGTGTGTGGTGAACAAATTACAGGTGGACAATTGACAGAAATGAAGGTTGCACCGTAGTCCATATGCAAGACATAAAGATTACTATGTGATTCATGCGAGCATTACAACAAAATACATAGACCGTCATCCAACTGCATCTATGTCTAATAATCCACCCTCTGAATATCATCCGAACAAACGTTGGGTATTAAGTTGCAAGCAACAAATTATCGCAGTAAGCAAAGTGTGTAATGTAAACAATGTAAACTAATAAAACACCGTTGTTTTCTCCCTAATGGCAACAACACATCCTCCATCCGTCACGTTTATGTCACTCGAGCACATATGCAAAGGAGGCATGAACCCACTATCGAGCATAAATACTCCCTCTTGGAGTTACTAGCATCTACTTGGCCAGAGCATCTACTAATAACGGAGAGCATGCAAGATCATAAATATAATAAGCATGAAGATAACATGATAGATTGATAATCAGAAGACATAACATTCAACATTCACCAGATCCTAGCAAACACAACATGTAGCATTACATAAAGATGATCACGATCATGTGAGGCAGCTCACGAGATCTAAACATGAGGTACAAAGTGGAGAAGACAACCATATAGCTAATGCTATGGACCCGCAGTCCAGGGATGAACTACTCACGCATCACTTCGGAGGATGGCATGGTGGTGTAGACCCTCGGGTGATGAATTCCCCTCCCGGCAGGGTGCCGGGCAGAGCTCAAGAACCCTCCCGATCTCGAGATGACGATGACGGCGGCCTCGGGTGTTTCTCGGGACGAAGTGGTATATTTTTAGGGTTGACGTATCGGGGGGAATAAAGAGGCGAAAGGGCGATGGCGGTGGACGCCCGAGGGGCCCACACCACCCCTAGGCGCGGCTAGGAGGGGGGCGCCGCTCTATGGTGTGCCCCCTATGGCCCCCCTCCGGGCCTCTTCGGGACTCCGTGGAACCTTCAGGAATTCTAAGACTTCCAGGCTTCGAATTTTCCAATTGCGAGAATATTTCCAGAACAACTTTTATGAAACTAAAAACATAAGAAACAAGGAACAGGCTCTGTGGCATCTTGTCAATAGGTTAGTCCGGAAAATCGATAAAAATGACATAAAGTGTATAACAAACATGTAGGAAATAACATGAAAACAACATGGAACATCAGAAATTAAGGATACGTTTATGACGTATCAACATCCCCAAGCTTAGTTCCTACGCGTCCTCGAGTAGGTAAACGATAAAAACACATAATTTCTGAGGTGACATGCTACCAACATGAACTTGATCATCAATAATGTAAAAGCATATGTAAGCTAAGATCATAGAACTTCAACACAAGCATGATAAATAAAATTTTAATAATAAAGCATAGCAATCACCTTGCATCATGAGAAGTAACACAAATAAAAGATCATGAATAATAATGCACTCTAAATATATATGTTTGTTCAAGCATAGAGATAACATGGCAAAGTGATATTTCTCTTGTCCTTAAGAGTGGGGCAAAACATAAATGCCAGGAGACCTTCAAAGTTCATGAGGAAGACTAGAACAAATAATTAGAGAACAAACAATAACACATCATGAATCAATTAATAATGTTTCTGGGACAAATGCACATTAAACTCAGAATGACAACTATGCTCTCTCAACTGCGCATAAAGTTAGAAGATGGAGACTCAAAATAAAAGTAAAAGAAAGGCCCTTCACAGAGGGAAGCCGGGATCACTCATGTGCTAGAGATTTTTTTTTAAACAGAGGTATTGAAAATGTTTGACACTCCTCCCAACCCTCTTACACAAATCATGGCTAACCGAATCCTCGGGTGCCTGCCAACAATCACATACCGTGGAGGAGTGTCTATTTTTTAGAGAGGTGTATGCTTATGTCAACGAATAGTAAACAGAAAATACAGTACGTCACAAGCCAACTAGACTTCACAAGAGCGTCTCCCATTGAAGGACGCATCTGGGTAGATGGTCGTCCCTCTTTCTCTTTTGTTTACACAATTATGCTTTGACTGATAAATCAGGGGGGAAATAGTGAAGAGAATATGTTGTATTACTTTGGGGCTGGGCACCCCGCTGCCAGCTCTTTTATCAATTGGATAAGCGGATGAAGCCACTAGTCCTGGGTGTGAAAGTCCAATCAACAAGTGAGATACAGATTCTCTATTTACGTCCTCATGAGCTAAAACATGAGAACAAAACAAGAGTAATTTTGAAAGTTTTAAAGGTAACACTTGAGCAATTTACTTTGGAGTGGTGGTTAGATACCACATGTAGGTAGGTATGGTGGAAAAAGTTCGCAAACTTTGGTTTTTGGGGGTTGGATGTGTTAGAGAGATCATGTGTATATTTATAGTTTCCCTATCACATAGGGGGTTTCCTGCATATTGCCCTGTACATATAATATATATTGTGTCCTTTGGCCCTGTGGAATACAAGTCGTCTGTTCCTCTACTCCTAACATGGTATCAGATTAGGGTTCGATTTTCTCCGCACCCAATTTCTTCTCCCACAGATCGCATCTGGTAGCCGCGTACAGGTCGTTGACCTTGCTGCCTTCACGTTCACGTCTGCCTCCAATCTCCTACCAGGCACGTACGCTTGCTCTCTCCCACTGCTCGTCTTTGTGCACTCGCCGCCGCTGGTCCGTGCGTCGTTGCCTTCGTCCAGCTCGTGCGTCTGCCGGTGTTGTCCGCCACCAAGCCGCTCTACAGCAACCGCCTGCCATCGTCCGTGCCGTCACCTGCTGGAGGTCTGCCTCCCGCCTGCAGGTCGTGGTCGCGGACCACCTCCCGTCTGCAATTTGTGGTCGAGGACTCTACAGCCGTGCTCTCCTCTCGGCAGCCTTGCTGGTTCTGGTTTCCGGCCGCCCGGCCGCTGCTTCGCGTTTCCGGCCGCAATTCATACAAGCAAGCGATCGATCGATTGAACAGGTTGACCGGATCTGGTTGACTGATCCGTTGCTAAAAAAAAATGTCCACGTCTTGTGATGATCCTTCACTGGTTGGGGCTCCTCCGCGGTTCTTGTTGCCTATTTTGACGACTCCTCCGATAGCACTCGGATGTCGCTCAACTCCCACGCCATCTGTGCCTGCGTGTGGCCGCTCTACTTCGTCTCCATCACCCCGCGGCTCTACGTCGTCTTCTTCTATGTCGACACGCCGCTATACGATGACTCTCGAGGATTCAGCCCGCGGTTGTGGCCGCTTTACGTCGACCCCGTCTACGTCGACTCACCGCTATACGTCGACTCTCGCGGCTTCTGCCCACGGTTCTGGCCGTTCTACGTCGACTCCGTCTACACCGACTCGTTGCTCTATGCCGACTCTGTTTGTGTCGACTGGCCGCTCTACATCGACTCTTGCGGCATCTACACACGATTCTACGTCGACTCTCGCGGCTTCTGCCCGCGGTTGTGGCCTCTCTACGTCGACTCTAGCGGCTTCTGCCCGCGGTTGTGGCCGCTCTACGTCGACTCTAGCTGCTTCTGCCCGCGGTTGTGGCCGCTCTACATCGACCCCGTCTACGTCGACTCGTCGCTCTACGTCGACTCCGTTTGTGTCGACTAGCCGCTCTACGTCGACTCTTGTGTCGACTGTTGCTCATATTCCTCGACTCACTATGCAGCTCTTCTCTGGTAGTCAGATTGTTGATTCTCGTTGTAGGGTCACTCTAGATTTTGATTCCTGTTCTGTTCAGGATCGTTGCATGAGCGCTTTGCTTGGTGCTGGCCCCCGACGCCATGATGGCCTATGGGAGCTTGACTGGCTTCGTCTTCCTTCCGCTGCCACCGCCACCAGTCTCTCATCCCCTGTTGTCGCAGCCACCAGCTCTTTTCAGCAGTGGCATCATCGCCTAGGCCACTTATGTGGTTCTCGTCTCTCGTCTCTTGTTCATCGTTGTGTTCTGGGGTCTGTCTCCGGAAATACTTCTTTGGATTGTATGGGTTGTAGGCTTGGTAAGCAGATTCAGCTACCATATCCTCATAGTGATTCTGTGTCTGAACGTCCTTTTGATCTCATTCATTCAGATGTTTGGGGTCCGACTCCCTTCACTTCGAAAGGGGGTCATCGGTACTATATCATTTTCATAGATGATTACTCTCGTTACACTTGGATTTACTTTATGTCCTCCCGTAGCGAGGTTCTCTCTATTTATAAGCGCTTTGCTGCCATGTTTCACACTCAGTTCTCTACACCTATTCGTGTGTTTCGTGCTGATTCTGCTGGTGAGTATATCTCCAAGCATATACGGGGTTTTCTTGCTGAGGAGGGCACTCTCGCCCAGTTCTCTTGTCCCGGTGCACATGCTCAGAATGGCGTTGCTGAGCGTAAGCATCGTCATCTTCTTGAGACAGCTCGTGCGATGATGATCGCTTCTTCTCTCCCGCCTCATTTTTGGGCTGAGGCTGTCTCCACCTCGGCCTATCTCATTAACATTCAGCCTTCTGCCGCCCTTCAGGATGGCATTCCTCTTCAGCGACTTTGTGATCGCTCCCCTGACTATTCTGTGTTGCGTCTGTTTGGTTGTGTTTGCTATGTTCTCCTCACTCCTCGTGAACGCACCAAACTAACCGCTCAGTCTGTTGAGTGTGTTTTTCTCGGATATAGTGATGAGCATAAGGGCTATCGTTGTTGGGATCACGTGGCTCGTCGGATGCGTATTTCTCGGGATGTGACTTTTGATGAGTCTCGACCTTTCTATCCGCGATCGACCTCCTCGACCTCCACTATGGAGGATCTCTCTTTTCTTACACTTCCCGATTCTCCCCCCCCTCCCATTTATTATCCTTCTTCTCATCCTGTTACCCCGGAGCCATCTACACCGACACTATCCTCTTCTCCTTCGTCGCCACGTTCTTCACCCTCTTCACCAGTGTCTTCTCCCTCTCCATCTCCTCCTACCATTCCCTCTCATCCTACTTTTCCCTTTTACTATACTCGTCATCCACGTGTTGTGAACGAGTCCTCCGATGCACCATCTACTTCTGGCGCACCGTCTCAGCCGACTTATTCTCTTCGGAGTCGGCCTTGTACTACACCTGATTTCTATAATCCCGCCAGTTACAGTGTTACTGCTATTCCAGAGCCGACTACGTACCGTGAGGCTGTTGTTCATCCTGAATGGCAGCTTGCGATGGCCGAGGAGATCGCTACACTCGAGCGCACCGGTACATGGGAGATTGTTCCTCTCCCTCCTTCTATTCGCCCTATCACCTGTAAGTGGGTCTATAAGGTGAAGACTCGCTCTGATGGGTCCCTTGAGCGTTATAAACCTCGTCTAGTCGCTCGTGGCTTTCAGCAGGAGCATGGCCGCGATTATGATGAGACTTTCGCTCCTGTCGCTCACATGACCACAGTTCGTACTCTTCTTGCCGTTGCATCTGTTCTCCATTGGTCTGTGTCTCAGCTTGATGTTAAGAATGCCTTTCTTAATGGTGAGTTGCGTGAGGAGGTTTATATGCGACCACCACCTGGGTATTCTGTTGATGAGGGCATGGTCTGCCGTCTTCGTCGCTCTCTCTATGGCCTTAAGCAAGCCCCTCGTGCATGGTTTGAGCGCTTTGCTTCTGTGGTCATGGCTGCTGGTTTTTCTCCGAGTGCTCATGACCCTGCGCTGTTTGTTCACTGCTCTCCTCGTGGTCGCACTCTCCTTCTTCTATATGTCGATGACATGATCATCACCGGTGACGACTCTGAGTATATTGCCTTTGTTAAGGCCCGTCTGAGTGAGCAGTTTCTTATGTCGGATCTTGGTCCGCTTCGTTACTTTCTTGGGATTGAGGTTTCTTCTACCTCTGATGGTTTCTTTATCTCCCAAGAACGGTATATTCATGATCTTCTTACCCGTGTCGCTCTTACCGATGAGCGTACTGCTGAGACTCCCATGGATCTCCATCTATCTCTTCGTGCTTCAGATGGTGATCCCCTCTCTGATCCGACTAGTTATCGACACCTTGTCGGAAGTCTCGTCTATCTAGCTGTTACTCGTCCAGATATTTCTTATTCTGTTCATATCTTGAGTCAGTTTGTTTCTGCTCCTACCTCGGTTCACTATAGTCACCTTCTTCGTGTTCTACGCTATCTTCGTGGGACGATCTCTCTTTGTCTCTTCTTTCCTCGTTCTAGCTCGTTACAGCTCCAGTGCTACTCTGATGCTACGTGGGCTAGTGATCCTATGGATCGCCGATCACTGTCTGCTTACTGTGTTTTTCTTGGTGGTTCTCTCATTGCCTGGAAGACGAAGAAGCAGAACGCAGTTTCCCGTTCGAGTGCAGAGGCTGAGTTGCGAGCGATGGCTCTTTTGACCGCTGAGGTGACTTGGTTACGTTGGTTACTTGCAGATTTTGGTGTCTCCGTTACGACACCCACTGATCTATTGTCCGACAGTACAGGTGCTATCAGTATTGCACGTGACCCCGTGAAGCATGAGCTTACCAAGCATATTGGTGTTGATGCTTCTTTTGTTCGTGCTAGTGTGCAGGATCAGATTATTGCGCTCCAGTATGTGCCTTCAGAGTTACAGTTGGCGGACTTCTTTACGAAGGACCAGACTAGAGCACAGCATAGTTTCTTTCTCTCCAAACTCAGTGTTGTCCAGCCACCATGAGTTTGAGGGGGGGGGGGGGGGGGGGGGGGTGTTAGAGAGATATGTGTATATTTATAGTTTCCCTATCACATAGGGGGTTTCCTGCATATTGCCCTGTACATGTAATATATATTGTGGCCTTTGGCCCCGTGGAATACAAGTCGTGTGTTCCTCTACTCCTAATAGGATGCACGAGTAGAGCTCATACTCAGTACAGGTGGAGGCTAGCAAAAGAATGGGAGCGACAAATCAAGAGAGCATGATGGCCATAATCATGCATAGCGGCATAAAAATCATTAAGCAAAGCATAAGTGGTACCACAAGTTGAAAAACTAAATGATCATAGAGACTATAAGTGACTGGTTCATAGTCATAAACATGGTGTGAGCATGCGCCAAGTCAACCAAATAGAACATTCAAAGGAGAACACCATAAATTTATGCTTCAAAATGACAAGAACAACTCATGATTCTTTCTAAGGAACATTAAACACTCTAAGCTATTTGAGACAAATCATGATATTAAATAAACACTAGGATTTAGAATTAAAATAACATCTAGCATGATATGAAAAAGTCTAGCCACAGTCTATACAAGCTTCTATTTGCATCGTTATAAATTCTACTACATGCATCAGTTTCTTTTCCCAACGAGCACCAAACAAAATATGCTTTAACAAAAACTCTCTAAATGATACGGAAAGAAAACATGAGATTAATAACATAACACTACTAAAACTAACAGCTCTAAATAAGAGATGCAATGAAAACAAGAGCTAAACAGGAAATTTTGCAGTAGCTAGAAGAAAAACTAAGAATATGAGCATAACGAGTATTCAAATGAAAAAGTGGAGCGTGTCTGTCTCCCAACCAAGGAATGCTAGGGTCCTACTATCTTATTTCAGCAAGGAAAACAAAATAAAACAAAAGAAAAACAAACAGACGCTCCAAATAAACTTCATATGATGTGACCGAATAAAAATATAGTTTCACTAGAAGTGACCTGATAAATTGTTGATGAAGAAGGGGATGCCTTGGGCATCCCCATGCTTAGATGCTTGAGTCTTCTTAATATTTTCTGGGGTGATCCACAGGGGCATCTCCAAGCTTTTACCTTGCACTCTTCTTGATCACATTATATCACCCTCTTCTCTTGACCCTTGAAAACTTCCTTCACACCACACTCAAAGAGTAATTTGCATTAGAGGGTTAGTGCAACAATAAAAAAATCCATGGGTTCTGTATGGGCACAAGTGCTATTGATACTTTTAAACATTAGCTACAGACACTAATGTTTCGTGAAGCAAAGAAATCCACTTGACATCGTAAAGAGCAAATGCAAGAAAAATGGAAGAATCTGTCAAAACCAGAACATTCTGTGAAGAAGAATTTTTTTCGGGGCACTTACGTTGCTCAGATCGAAAAACGTAGAGAACAAAAAATTTGCAGAATTAGCTGAGGAATAAGCAAAAAAATTCAGGCCATTTTGATCCTGCTGTGAATTATGCGATTTTTAACTCCAAAACCAACTCTAACTCTTGTCAGAAACTTTACTTGGCACAACTAAAACATGAAAATAAAGATACAAAGGAGTAGTTACAGAAGTATGAAACCCCTTTACTCAAACAAAATAGAGAAAAATAAAACAAAAATAAAACCATGGGTTATCTCCCAAGAAGTGCTTTTTTTTAACGCCTTTTAGCTAGGCCCAGAAAAGTGGAATCAAGTGTTTTAAAGTGAAGAAGCATACAAATTGTTACGAGGCTTACATTTACCTTTCTTACCCTTATTCTTGCTTTTAGGGAACTGATGATCTGCACATAGTTTCGGAGTGAAAGTCATGGTACATTTTCCCATATCAATAGTTGCTCCTAAGAGCTTTAGCAAAGATCTTCCCAGGGTAATTTGGCCCTCTCCTACACATTCAATAACAAGATAATCAGTGGATACCATTCTTCCTAGGATTTTGTAAATATTCCCTCAGCTATCCCAATGGGAAATATAGTAGTTTTATTAGTGAGACGTAATTCTTCTCCTCCCTCAGAAAGTCTACAAGTATTTAAAGATTCATAAATTTCTTTATGCATAAGATAAAACTCAGACATAATATTACAACAAGCATGGAAAATTTCACCATTAATAGTAATCTTCACAGTAGGGATTATATTTGAGGCTTCAGAGTTTATTGGGACATGATCAAGTTATCCAAGAATCAGATTATGACCTTCCTTTAAGCAAGAAACATGTGTCTCAAGAGTATTCAATCTAGCATAAATACTTGTAAAGGATTTATACGAGCTACTAGGTGACTTGTAGGTTGCAATTTTTTATGGCATTAAACGCTTGATCTCCATCACAATGGAGGAAATGTCCTCCTTGTAGCGTTCCCACATTTAAATAATGTAAGGACACCTGTGTTATTGTGATAGTCCCTGGATCAACTGCTAGCACCATAGTACAAAATGAAATATCATGCAAATGCATCAAATTCTATGATATCGCATGGTTCAGTCCTTACAAAATATTATTACAACTTACATAGTCTTATAAGACTAACATAAAACACATAAATACAATGGAAAGAATATTACAACATTGAGCCCATGTTCTTGTTGTGCCACAGGCAAAACGTGTTGGCGATAGTCTCGAGATCCTAAACGAAATCCTCACTCGTCTTCAGAATCAGCTGCATGATGGAATATGCAGCCACAAGGGAGTCAATACAATTTAATGTATTGGCAAGCAACACTATGATGGATATAAATGGCAAGACTAAATCTACATGCATATTTGGCTGAGTGGAGTTCTGGCTAACTTTTGCATAAAGCCAGTTTTCCCCTATCACTTTTGTAAAACAAATTTTTCCTTCTCAAAGGGTGGCATCATTGGACTAAGATCCAAACACCACAACTACTGTTCACTTGGTCAAAATTTTACTTATTGAAAAGGGTGATGTGATTCTTCCGTCCATCCTTGTCCAGCTGCTCATAGTTGTCAATAACCGGGGACACGGCTAAGATCTTAGTTTGTTGACTCTGCAGAGTTTGTGCACTCTCACCTTCAGACTCAAATCAATCCAAACATCCTATACACCCTGAGTGCATTAAGGAAAGGAGAAGAATTGAGACGAGATCTTTCAGAAGCAAGAATTCAACGCAATGGCAAGACCTGTTCCACCTAAAATTATGCTACATCTGTTTGTCAAGCCCAGTCTGAACCCTCACAACTTAGTTGATCAATACAGAGCCCATATGACTAAAGGCTGCACCAGAAGCAATCTAAACTCGGGGAACATCATAATCACTTTGTTCCTGTGTGGAATTCCTTCAAGTGAACTCCCCTCGGGGAGACACTCAACTATCAACAGCCCCACATTACCAATCCACCCAGGTGGTTCATTGAAGTTGTTACTTACAATTTTTCCACAACATCAAGTAAAACAATTTTTGTAGCAAGGCTAAGCATCCACTAAGTACCAAGTCTTCACAAGTAACAATGTATAAGGATGACTACTACTAGGATATAGCATAGCATAATATAACTTATTAAAATTTCCTATCACGCATACTACTCAAAATCAACTAATGCATATAGAAAATAATGGGTAGTTGAATGATGTGTTACTTGCCTTGTTGAAGTTGGTGAAGAATTCACACTCTCTTCGCAAAAGATCGTTGCTCTCCGTACAATCTATTCATTGAAAACACAATAACAAAATAAACAAGCATTCTAGCAAACAAACATACAAGGAAAGAAAACATACCAAGCAACTGACATATCAAAAGGGGTTTAACCAAGTTGGCTAGGACAAGGTCAAGGTTTGAGTTTTAAAGATTCAAACTCTAATGGTTTCAATACTTGTTAAAGAGTTTCCAAGGGTTTACTTGGGATGGACTAGGTTGAGTTTGTAGTGATCAAACTTTATTATAACCATACTTGTCGAGGAAGTTCCAAGAGTTCACCAAGGTTACCTCACTATTTCAACTAAAGTAACACATAACAATGTGTAACACTTAGTCATTTTCATCAAGACATTTGAGTGATCTAAGTGTAGTCTTTCCATTTTGGGGTAAGGTAGGTCTAGGTTCAACTAACTTCATATCAATGGAGATAACAAGATAAAGTATTGGGCTTTTCCATTTGGGTCAAGAGTTGGACAAAAACAACTTGTTATTCTTCAACTTGCGTGGATGGCTCCAAGTCTTCACATGCTTGTCTTCTTGAAGTTAATCTTCATGCTTATATTGTAGTTTCCTCCTTGTTGTGAAGCTTCTCTTGAACTTGATAAATTTTCATGGTCTTCACTTCACTACTTGGTTTAGGTATGGAGTGGGAACAAATACCACTAAGTCAAATTGGAAAAAGAAGGAATAGAAATGATAGCAGAGAGAGGAAGATGTTTTCTTCTGAATTTCTTCACACTTGTACTTCCTTGAGTTGCTTCTAATTGTGGATTCAAAGTCTTTTCTTCAAAATTTCTTCATTGATCTTCCTTGTAGCTCTTCATGTTGCCACCAAGTTGAAAGTGAAGTGCCTTCTATTGCTTGAGTCTTGTTTTCCATTTGCTAACTTGATGAATTATTGAAGCAAGAATAGGGAGTGGAGGAGTAGATAGAAACTATGGTACTAGTATTTAAGGTTCACTACTTGGTCTTATATGTGATTGACACATTTTAGGACTTGGTCTTGGCTCCAAATAGCCATAACATCAAAGAATAGATGATGGAAACAATTTCTAAGACATGGTGAAAATGGATGTATCACTATGTTGGGTTTTTGGTCAAAAACACATGGTCATGGTCCAAGGTGTCCAAAAATGGTTTGGCAATGATGTCTCTGGTTCAAGGTTACCAAAAGTATCGAGACATCGTAGTATAATTCATAGACGGGGGTGCCATGAGACTACTGATAGAGACGTGGGGGGACGTGGTAGTATGACGAACAATGACACCAAGGTTTTACCCAGGTTCGGTACGTCGCAACTAGGCGGCGTTCCTACTCCTGCAATCCCACTAAATCAGGGCTGAAGCCTGAAGTATACAAAGTACAATGTGAGTTAGGTTTACCTACTCGACAAGGATCAACCTCTCGGCGAGTTAGCTTCTAGCTTATTGTCTCTCTTTCTTATCTCCCGTCCGACTTTATATAATAGCCGGGTTAGGGCTTACAGAAAAGGAAACCTAGGAGAGTACGGTAAGTTCTAACTTGGAAGACAAGAATCCGCCTTCTACTCCAAGCCAAACCACGTGGGCCGTGGTCCGGGTTCTTCTACAATCCGGCTTCTGCGTGTTAGCTTACTGGGCCACCTAATGGACCGTAATCCATTACCATTCAGGCCACCCTAGTAATCCGGCACTTTAAGAAACCATCTGATATACCCCTAATTGGTATATATCCGACAGTAGCCCCCAAGAAGGATTGAGATTTCAATTCGCCGTCTTTCGTCAAATTCGCATTCTTTCGGAGAAATGTCGGATCTTCGTCTTGATTCTTCTTTTCCTTCAAATCATGCTTTAACGCGAAACTCGGATTTCGGGAAATCCGGCTTTTTCTTCCATGAGCCTTCGTGGAGAAGGAACTTCCTACGTCAGTGATGAAATCATGCTGACGTCAGGGACGTTTGGGTTTCGAGTGTGAAACCCTGAAACGTATCTCTGACAGATTCTCGCGGGAAACGAGGAGATAGCAATAATCACCTGTCGATTCATTTCCCGGATTTGCCGGCGAGTGACATGCGTTGAGAATCCAACGGGTCTAAAGAGCCGTTAGCGCGCATCGTAAAGGATTTCCGGCTATAAATAACCCTCTTCGTGCCCTCCAGCAATCCTTCCGCTCTCTTCTCACCCTCTAGCTCAAGCGACATAGCCCCCGAGCCACAGTCCCAGCGAGAGCAGAGCCGAGCAGAGCCCGTACTGATCCAAGCACTGTTCCCGGACTTTTCGTCGGGAGCTCGGGGTCCTCACCGCACTGCCAAATCAAGGACTCTCCACGCACTTCCCAGAAGCACTCCGTCGCCGCGGACATCGACGACATCATCAATACGATGGATCCGCAACTCGAATCGCCGAGCCGCGCCACCGTCGACGCGTCGGAGAACGTTTCCGGCGGCCAGGCCCGCGAGGATCTACATCTCGCGGCCGATAACCTGGTCGCATCTTCCTCTGCGCCGCCTCTGGCTCTCACCCCCGAAATGGCGGAAGAAAAAATCATCCTCGTCGGAGAGGAGCTCGCCGCCGCGGCGGCGGCCGCCGGAGCCGAGGACGAGGGCGAGACTTTCGGCAATTGGAGCTGGTGCAACATTCCTTCCTCCCTTCTTCCGACAATGGATAAGGACGGGTTGATTGTGAAGGGAAAGTGGCGGTACGAGGAAGAAGAGTCTGAGACTTCACTTAAGGCCGGAGAGAGGGTTCTCCTCACTTCTCATATCTCACGAGGTATGGGATTTCTGCCATCCGCCTTCTTCCTCCAGGTACTCAATCACTACAACATCCAGCCTCACAACTTGCCACCTAACTCCATTCTATACTTAGCCGGGTTCCGGGCCCTCTTCGAAGGGTATCTAGGTTTAGCCCCTAGGTTAGATATCTGGATGTATTGTTTCGGGGTTAAGCGAAACCCCTCTGAGGGCGCACTCCCGACTTGCGGGGCCATATCTTTTACCCTGCGTAGATTCAGGGAAGATTGGTTCCCCAAGATAAAAACCTCGGAATCCGTCAAATTCTGGACGGGTTCCTTTTTCTAGTACCCAGACGTCCCGTTCCTGGAAAGGAAACGGGGATTCAACCTTTCGCCAACACTGCCGCTACTCCCCAGGAAAACTGGGCAACCGAAGCAGTGCAGACCCTGCCGCCGGATCTTCTTAGAATTAAGCGATGCATCGCCAAAATCGTCACTTCCGATCAACCTCTGACCGACATGGATACAATTCTATGCTGGTTAGAGAGGCGAATTCAGCCTTTGGCTGACCACGATCCTTGGCTCTTATGTGATTATACGGGAACCGCGAACGCCATGCGGACGACGAACAAATCCTTGAAGGCAAAGGATTTGCAAAAGCGTGTGAACCAGTTGGTCGCAGCACGCGACCAATATGAGGAAAGCCGGCTGATGTACACGGCGACAAACCCGGCTCTAAAGGTATATCTTTTACATTTTGGGTTTTGCGTTCTTTCTTTCTCGGATAATTGTATTAACCCGGACTTTGTCTTGTTTGACAGATTTTCGATCTTCCTGAGACGGACCTCGCAACTGATGTCGAGTTGGACGCACTGCGTGCCAACTTCGCGGGTGGACGTAAACGCAAGAAGATTTCCGTCTCCTAGGAAATAATCGATCTTGACGGGGTTCCCGTCGCTACCTCCAGGTTTGACTTCCGGGTTTGCTATTTTTGTCGGAACTTTCTTCCTTTGTCTCGGTTTTTTAATTCCCCGGTAATTCTCTTTTTAGCCTGGTTCCCACAACCTTGAAGTCCAAAAATCTAAAAAGGCTTAAGTCTGTGGCCAAAAGAGGGCCACATCCTTCTCCTGCAGCTGCCCCAGATACTGCAGTTGCTGCTACAGAAGAGCATACTGCTGCTACGAACGAAGAAACCCAGCAGACCAGCCATCCCATTGTGCCGGAAACGGACACGAGGGAAAGGGCGGCCCCGGAAATGGGAGGTCCTTCTCAGCCAGATGAGAAAGATCCCATTCCCACTTTTGATAAGGATTTCAAGGTCATCCATGAAGGCCTTAGCAATGTCGGGACTCTTTTTGCAAAGTTTGCAAAAGAGTTCAACAAAAACTGGCCAGGTTTGCAGTGGATGAGCCAGGTAATATCTCTAGCCCTCAAGCAATAAGTCAAGTGCATGCTTTTGTCTTAATGCTTTTTTCACTTCTATGCTTGTTTTTAACTTATGCATTTTTTGTCTCTTTTCCGTGTTTCAGCAAACTGCTGAGAACATCAATCTGGAAGTTTTCAACAAACTTACCATCAAGAATAAGGAGGTGAGAAACCTTCTTTCGATTCATGTTAAGGAGGCAGAACTGGCATCCACTCAGCTGCAGCTGAAGGAATCAGTAGGTAAGATATTTCTCTGCTTCCCGTTGTGTAATTTTTTCTAAGTATTTTTTCGAGTTTTCTAACTCGTCTTTTTTTACTTGCTTTTCAGCTTCTTTGGCGAAAGCCAAACAATTTGCTGAAGATGCCGGCAACACCGAAAACCTCCACCGAGAAAACCTGGAACTTCACAAGCTCGCTGTGAAGTTGCAGCGGGACCTAGAGGCCAGCTAACTGGTCGTTGGCATTGCCGAGTCCAATGCCTCCAACCAAGCAGCCAAGGACAAGGACACCATCCGATATTTGGAGAATGCCTTGAACCAGCACTTGGAGATGGACAAGATTCTCGGTAAGTACTTTACCTTTTACCGTATTTTCCATGTTTACATCTTTCTCTGTTTTCTCTAACACTTTTGTGTTTTACTGAAACAGGAGATAGCCCCTAGCTTACTCGGATTGAGAAAATCCGAGCTTTTGGGAAGGTATTCACCGCAATCAAGGTTGCGGGGATGTTTCTGGTCAACAAATGCCTTCCCTCTAGGACTGGGGATTTCTCGGAAGTTGAAAAACTTTCGGGAGCCATCATGGAGGTGCCGGAGTCCAGGGAGTCCACCCTTCGCTCTGCGGCACGCGGTGGTGCGCGCATGGCTCTAGGGCTCATGCACATGCACTATCCAACTGCCAATCTTGGCGCGTGGCTTCCGGCATCCCTCAAGGATATACAGAGGCACAACGGGCCAGCATCTTTGAAGAAATCAAAGGTCCTGCCACCAAGATTGCCACCATGGTGAACGTCTCTACCTTCTACCCGGAGGAAGCTATTCCGGAATCTCCCGAGGAATCCAGCAGCGAAGACGACTCGGATGCCTGAAGGAAGCTGCCTGGTCCTGGGTAGGAGATAGGAAATAGAAGCATTACTGATCTTACAATGTAAACTTGTTGTAATGCTTTCTATTCTTTTGTATAAACAAGTACTCCGCCTATTGCAGTAATATTATTTAATCTTTGCAAGTTTTCCGGGGTTTATTCCTTTATCTTCTAAGTTCTCTGGTTTATATGCTTTAACTGTCCTTAGTGTTTGAAATGGCTCGATAGTATTTTAATCTTCATGCCAAGTGACTGGGTATAACCAATCAGTCGAAAGTCAGAAACATGGATTATACTAAAGGCATTTTTTACTTACTAGCTTCAGTGACCCAACATAAAAACAATCAGATAATACTTAGAGAATAGTAAGGAATTTTTTGAATGAAACTCAGGCACACAGGCACAATATGGGTTTCCTTAAGCCTTTTAGGCTGAAAATCATTCAGTTTTTTAACACCGAGCACGCAGGCACAATTTGGGTTAACATTGAGTATTTTGAAAGATCATTGGGAAAAAGATAAGACGAAATTATGCTTTATACTATAATAAACATGTAAAAAAACATAGATGTACGAATTCCGACAACTTTATTTCATGATCTCAAAGATGTTTACATAGAAATTGAACTAAGTATAGAAGGGATATAACTGCTGGATGCTCCAGGGTCTTTTGGTCTCCCCTAGTTCGTCATCTATCTTTCTCTTTCTTTTGCGATTCGGCTTTTCGGGATCATCTTCCGTGTCTCGAATATCTATAGGATAGTATGATCCATTTTTCATAGCCTTGCTGATGAAAAATGGTCTTTCCCAAACTGGGGCCAATTTGTGCTTTCTTTGTTGTACCAATCTTAGCACTAAGTCACCTTCTTTAAAAGAACGATGTCTGATTTTCCGACCATGGTAACGTCGTAAACCTTGTTGATAAATGGCATATCTTTGAAGCACAAGTTCCCGTTCTTCCTCTAGGAGATCGACGACATCCTGTCGTGCACTTTCGGCATCTGAGTCATCGAAATCCTACACTCTTGGGCTATCATGGATCATGTCCGTTGGAAGGACTGCTTCCGCGCCGTAAACTAGGAAAAACGGGGTTTTCCCTGTTGACCTGTTTGGCGTCGTTCGAATACTCCAAAGCACAGAGGGTAACTCTTCCACCCATGCTCCAGCTGCTCTATGAAGAGGAGATTCGAGTCTTGGGCGTCTTCCTTGCAGGATGGAACTATTCATTCTTTCAACCTGCCCACTAGATTGCGGGTCTGCCATAGATGCAAGATCTAGGCGTATTCCCGTTTGTCGGCAATATTTTGCCAACTCTCCAATAGAGAAATTTGTCCTGCTATCGGTTATTATGCTGTGTGGAATGCCGTATCTCATGACTATGTCAATGATGAAATTTCTGGCAGTTACACCATCAAGATTTTTGATGGGTTTTGCCTCCACCCACTTGGTATACTTATCCACTGCAACGAGTAGATGTCTAAGTCCACCTCTTGCAGGTTTGAATGATCCCATCATATCTAGCCCCCAGACCGCAAACGACCATGTAATAGGGATAGTTTTGAGTGCTTGGGCTGGCATATTCGTCTGCTTGGCGTAATATTGACATCCGGCACATGTATTGACTATGTGTTCGGCGTCTGTCTTGGCTGTTAGCTAGAAAAACCCTGCACGAAATGCTTTCTTAACTATGCTTTTTGATTGAGCATGATGTACGCAATCTCCAGCATGGATTTCTTGCAGAATTTCTTGGCCTTCTTCTGGCGAAATATATCGCAGAAAAATTCCGGTAGTGCTGCGTTTATACAGGCAACCATTGATTACCGTGTATCCTTTGCATCGACGTTTTATTTGTCTTTGCAAGACTTCGTTTGCTCCATCCGGGTACTTCTGATCTACTAAGAAGTTTAGATATGGAATTGTCCAATCCGGGTTAACGAGCAGGACTTTGATTGACTCAGAAACTAGAGGATAGTCGACATCTCCACCTTTTATGGATGGTTCATGCAAATGCTGGACAGACACACCTGGTGGTAGGGTTTTCACTCTTTCCGAGCCCATGCGGGTGCGTCCGCGTTCCAGTTTTCTTTCCTTTTGACATGAAGTACTTCAAAGCCCAGGAAGAAAATTGCAAACTCGTCCACCGTTCTCCTATATTCGGCCATGATGGGGCTTTTAGTGTCCCATGTTTGGTTGAGCTGATGCTGTACCAAATCCGAGTCACCGTAGCATAAAATGCGTTTGACACCTATTTCTTTTGCAATATGCAAGCCATGAAGCAAGGCTTCGTATTCTGCCACATTATTGCTGACGTTGAAGTGTATTTGTAATACATACTCCATTGTGTCTCCCTTGGGGGATTTTAGGACTACACCAGCTCCAGCGCCTTCCTTCATCTTGGATCCATCAAAGTCCATAGCCCAGTATTCTAACTCCGGCATTGGTGTATTTTCCATTGCTTCTGTCCAGTCAGCGACAAAATCTGCCAACACCTAGGATTTTATTGCCGTCCGGGGTTGGTACTTAATGTCGAACGCAGCCAACTCGATGCCCCATTTGGCTACTCGGCCTGTTGCGTCCGCATTGTTGATTATATCCCCTAGTGGTGCTTTGCATACCACTGTTATTGAATGTCCTTGGAAGTAATGACGGAGTTTTTGAGATGCGAAAAATACGCCATATGCCAGTTTTTTATAGTGCGGGTATCTTTGCTTAGACTCGGAAAAACTTCACTTACATAATACACCGGATGTTGACCTAGTATGGTTTGCTCGTATTTCCGCCTTTCCACAACTATCACTGCGCTGATAACCCTGTTTGTCGCCGTGAGGTACAATAACATGGGTTCTTCGTCTTTTGGTGACGAAAAAATCGGAGCTTTCATCAAGGTTTCTTTTAACTGGGTTAATTCTGCATCCGCCTCTTCTGTCCACACAAATTTGTCGGATTTGTTCAACAATTTGTATAATGGCAGAGCTTTGTCTCATAGCCGGCTTATAAACCTGCTGACGGCAGCTGTAGAACCCGTCAATCTTCGTACATCTTTTAAGCACGTAGGCCTTGAGATTTTTAGGATTGCCTTGATCTTTTCCGGGTTTACTTCTATTCCTCTGTGAGAAACGATGAAACCCATAAGTTTTCCTAAGGGAACCCCGAATACACACTTTAATGGATTCAACTTCATTTTACAAGTGCGCAAATTTTTGAAGGTTTCTCGAAAATCTTCAAGGAGCGCAAACTTTTCCTTGGAAACGACGGCAATGTCGTCCACGTAAACATGAACATTTTTTCCAATCAGACTATGCAAACATCATTGCATGCAACACTGGTAAGTTGCACCTGTGTTCTTCAGGCCAGAAGGCATGGTTATGTAGTAGTATGTTCCATATGGGGTTAAGAAGGAGGTTTTGATTTGGTCTTCTTCCTTCATACGTATTTGATGGTACCCGAAATAAGCGTCCAAAAAGCATAAAAGCTCGGAGCCAGCAGTGGCATCTATTATTTGATCGGTTCGCGGTAACGAAAATCTATCTTTTGGACACAATTTGTTCAGGACGGTGTATTCTATAGACATCCTAAGAACAGTACTATCTTCCTTTGGGACTAATACTGGGTTTGCAGACCATTGAGTATGTATAACTTCCCGGATAAAATCAGCTGCCAATAGCCGGATAATTTCCTTGCCAATAGCCTTCCGTCTTCTTCCGTCAAATCAACGGAGACCTTGTTTGACGGGTTTAGTTCCTGGAATTACCTTGAGTTGGTGCTCAGCAAGTTCCTGGGTACGCCTGGCATGTCCGCTGGACACCATGCAAAAATATCCCAGTTCTCACGGAGGAACTTGATGAGCTCGTTTTCCTATTTGTCGGCCATGCTAGTTCCCACTATGACAAACTTTGTCGGATCTTTGGGATCTAGGATAACCTGTCTTGTATTCTTGGAAGCTTTGAAGCTGTCTGCCGCTTTCCGGCTTTCTTTTCCTGCCGACATTTCTGTTGGCGATACTTCTTTTGCCAGCTCCTTCAGTTCTTCCTTTGCTATCACCTTTTCTGCGCAAAGGGCATTTTCTTTTTCCAGCTCGTTTGCCAATTTGAAGTCTCCATTTATGCTGATTACTCCTCCTTTTGGCCCTGGCATCTTCAGCTTGTTATAGATATAACATGATCTTGCCATGAACTTGGCGAAAGCTGGACGTCCGAGTATTGCGTGATACACGCTTTCGAACGGCACAACATCGAAGGATACTTTTTCCTGCCGGAAATGTTCTTTCTCTCCAAAGGTTACGTCTAGGGAAATTTCTCCTAGGGATCGTGCTTGCCTGCCAGGAATGATGCTGTGAAAACGTACGTTGCTATGATTGAGCCGGGTCTCGGAGATTCGCAGATGCTTCAATGTATCCAGGTACATAATGTTGATGCTGGATCGTCCATCCATCAGCACTCTTTTTAGCCTAGTGTTTTGAACAATAGGACTTACAACTAGAGCTTGCGTGCCGGCTTCTGGAATGTTTCCGGGATGATCAGACTGATCCCAGGTAATTGGTGTGTTTGAGTACTTCAAGAATTTCGGGTTTGGTGGGACAATCGCGTTTATTTCTCGAAGTGTTCTCTTTGCCACCTTTGCCGAGGGAGTTGCCAGGAAAGTTAGGTTGCATTCTCCGTCAACTCTCGGAAACTTAGGCTCGCCTTTTCGCTGTTGTTCTTGGATTTTTTTGTCAGTGTGCGATTCACCGTCTTCTTTTTCAGCTTCTGGCTTTTGCTTGGAGAATTTCCTTTTGGAATTCTTCCCTTTGCTTCCGGATCCTGCACTGCCCTTCATATGCTTGTTGAGCCGGCATTGTGCGTTGGTGTGGGTGGGTTTCCCGAATTGCGAATGGTGGACACAGTTTTCCGACTTAATTCTTTCCCACTCTTCTTTTGTGTAGGCGATCGGTTCAGTGCTTCGTCCTTTCCATTTGCTCCCATTTTCTCTTCCAAAGGCTATATTAACTTCTTTGGGCTTTTGCTGTGCTTATGGAGTTGCTTTTTTCTCAGGACGAGGGGTCTTTTTGGCTTGAATCAAAGTGTCGATATTTCCACCTCTCGCTCTGATGTCGTCTTCGGCCGCTGTGTGCTCATTTGCGGTTGTAAGCATAGATCCGAGATATTTGTGCTATTTTGAACCGATCATGAACGGTACGAGTCCGGGTTTTAAGCCATTGATGAAAGCATGCATTGCTTGTACGTCAGTTACTCCAGAGCAGTTGTTTTTCATTGCACTCCACCTTGAGATAAAGTCCACGTATGGCTCATCTTCAAACTGGGTGCAGCGGTTTATCTGGTTGATGTTGTTGGGGCGTTTGTACGTTCCCCGAAAATGCTAAGTAAAAACTCTAGCCATATCATCCCAGCCATCGACAGTTCTTGACGGAAGCCCGTTGATCCAATCTCTGGCTCCATCCAGTAACATAAGGGGGAGGAATTTTACTGCCTCTAAGTCTGTCCCATTGTTAATCTGGACGGCTGTGTAATAGTCTGAGAGCCAGGTATCCGGGTTTGTGCTACCGGTATATTTTTGATATGTTGGACCAACTTTGGCGAAGCCATAATGTAGAGTTATTCTTCGGTTCCTGTCAGTGAAACACTTAGGTCCAAAGTATAGATCATCTTTTTCCGCTCTATCGATGTGTGCGGAGTATCTACCAGCTGAATGGATAGAAGGGGATCTACTCCTTTCTTTTCCATTGTTGCGCGAGCGCGCTTTTCCGGGATTGTCTCTATTTCCTCTGTTATCATGCCCTTTGGGATAAGGTGGAGTTCTACTCCCATGTCTTTCCTTATTCCTAGGGGGTGTACGGGATCTCTCACGCCTGTGAGGAATGTCATGTCTTCCGACTTTCTCAGCAGGGCGTCTCGGAGGCGACATTGCTTTTCCGTCCTTCCGGTTTTGTTCCTCCCGATCTCGGGGGTTAATTCCATCTTTCGGCAGATGGGATCCGGTTCTGGACGCTGCATCCTTATTATCGGGTTTTTTCTTGTCCCTTCTCGGACCTCCTTTCTTCTCTTTCGAATTACTTGAATCTCCAGGTTCTTTAGGTCCAGGTGCTCCACCGGTGCAAGTAGCTGTTTTGCATAGGGCTGAGTCGTCATGCAACTTCCCTGATCTTGCTTGTCCTCGCTGTTGCTGTTGCAATGCCTTTCCTAATAAGGCATACACCCCTTGAAGTTTTTCGCCATTGGAGTACATGTCATTGTTGAGGATGGCGAAAGCGGCTTCCGCGTTTTCTACTGCGGTTTTGTATATAGGTTCGCCCCTGGCATCTATGCCGTTTACTTGCTTTTGCCAGGTCGGGTTTGATCCGTTCCTTTGGCGACAGTACTTCCGGTCTTGCGATTCCAGGTAACCGTGTAGGCTTAATGCCAGATCTATTCCTTCTCTCGTACTCCTCGATTTCTTCCTGCTTTAACTTAATGTCCGCTTGAGTTTTCTGGAGATGTTCTCGAGTTCTGAATAGATGTTGATGTTGCCCTTGGAGAGCTTGTGTCCTGGCTTCCAGCACTTCAGGGGTTCGTGGGGTCCCACTGGTGTTTGAAGTAGATCCTGTTTGTCCTTTTCTGACATTGGCGGAACAGAGATTTCCTTCGCTTTCTTCTCCGCAGGCTTAACTCCACTTCCTCCTCCTGCTTCCGGGTTTTCGTTGGCTGGATCAGCCAGTTTTTTCTTCTATATCTTGTACTGGACTGTCTTGGAAGCTTTGTATTTTTTCTTGGAAGAGGGAGTTTTTTACCAGGTTTGTCCTCTGTCAATTCCTTGACATCCGGGTATGTTGGAGTGGTTTACCCTTCCTCTCTTTCCTCATCTCGCGGAGGTGTTTTAGGGCTTTCCTGACTTTCGGCATCTGTGTTTTCAGCCGGTTTTGCCATTAGTACTTCGTGGAACCCCTCTTGAAAGGATTTGACCTTTCTTTCCAAAGCGTCTTCATCTTCATAATCGAATTCATCTGACCCGGGTTCTGATTCCAATCTTCCCTCAATAGCGGCTAATACAGAGCCAGTTTCCGAGTTCGTCGTCATATTGACAGATGTCGGATCTTCCACCTCTATTGTGGGATTGTTGTTTTCTGCCTCTTCCGCAGGATTGTTTTCATCCGTGTTTTCGGCGATCTCGGATTGCACCATACCGATAAAGTGCGATTCAGCATGATATCGGCGATCTGAGCAAAATCCGGCGTCATAGTCTTCTTCGACTGGGCATAGGGCGGGTGGGATAAATTCGCTTCCACCACAGAATCCCATTGCCTCTGCAGTTAATCCGATAAAGATGTTTGTAGATCCAATCGGTAAAACGCAGGCACTTACCAGATGATTCCGTGTTGGCATGTACGATCCGTTGTCGAGGAAGCTCCCGACATCGTTGTCGAATTCCAGGCTTCCGACAGTTATGGTACTGCCAATTCCGCCGAGTATCCCCGATCGAAACATAACGCCTGACGTCGCTGGCCCCACGGTGGGCGCCAACTGTCGAGACATCGTAGTAGAATTCATAGACGGGGGTGCCATGAGACTACTGATAGAGACGTGGGGGGGACGTGGTAGTATGACGAACAATGACACCAAGGTTTTACCAAGGTTCGGTACGTCGCAACTAGGCAGCGTTCCTACTCCTGCAATCTCACTAAATCAGGGCTGAAGCCTGAAGTATACAAAGTACAATGTGAGTTAGGTTTAGCTACTCGACAAGTATCAACCTCTCCGCGAGTTAGCTTCTAGCTTATTGTCTCTCTTTCTTATCTCTCGTCCGACTTTATATAATAGCCGGGTTAGGGCTTACAGAAAAGGAAACCTAGGAGACTACGGTAAGTTCTAACTTGGAAGGCAAGAATCCGCATTCTACTCCAAGCCAAACCACGTGGGCCGTGGTCCGGGCTCTTCTAGAATCTGGCTTCTGAGCGTTAGCTTACTAGGCCGCCTAATGGACCGTAATCCATTACCATTCAGGCCACCCTGGTAATCCGGCACTTTAGGACACCATCTGATATACCCTAATTGGTATATATCCGACAAAAAGGAACTATATTGAAATTATTTATAGAATGAAATCTATGTAAAAAATACTCAATTACACCACTTAATTCTAATTTCCAACTTAACTTGTTCAAAAATTATTTTGAAACATAGGATATGAATGTACACATCCTAAGGCTTCCAAATATATTTTATTTGCAATTTTTGGATTTGTAGAATTTGAATTATGCCAAAAATCATCAAACAAGCATATTTGAAAATGAACAAATTTGAAATGGTCAAATTTAAATTTTGCGAGTTCCAAAAGTTTCTAAATGTTGTGTTGATTTCAAAAAGTCCAAGTTTGCTAAATTTGTACTTATGGTTGAAAAGTTATGACGATTCTAATATTGGCGGCGGGGGGGGGGGGGGTCTGCAAAACTGCCAAACTAATTCTATTCAACGAAAAAAAGAAAAATAGCCGGGTACACGTGGCTGGACCTAATTGGTTACGAGGTGCTGAGTGGGATGCTACGTGGCTGCTAACTAGGTTAGGGTGACGTGGATAAGTCACTGGATCTGGATCGTTAGATCAAGATCTAACGGTGGCATACGCCTTTGGGGTGGATCTAATCCAACGCGTTAATTTTAGATCCAACGGTGCTGGGAGCTAGGGGTTACCTCCACCGGAGTTGGTTGCCAGAAATGGTGCGCACGGAGGCCGGTGACGTAGCGCTTGACGGTGTTGGCGCTCCAGGAGCCTTCCGGGGTTATCGAGGGCACGGAAGGCGCATCTCGACACCGTGAAGCAGATGGTGGCCACGGTGACCTCGCTCGCCTCCGGTATAAACGGAGCTGTGCGGATGGAGGTGGTGGAAGCGTCAGTGGCCTCCTTCCGAGCACAGCGCGGCGAAATCCATGCGCAAAAATTCCAAAGAAGGGATTAGGGGATGAGCAGGAACAAGGGGAACCATAGGGGAGAAGTCTCGGACTTAGGGACATCCTCACCTAGCCGGAATCGAGCAAAACGGCGGCGCATGGGTATGAACTCCGGCGAGCTATTGACTCGGTCTGGGGGCACGAATGGAGCAGATTCGGGAGGGGAAATGAAGAGGAGTCCGTGGGCTATTTATCGGTGCCGAGCAGGGAAAGAAATAATGGCCTAGATGGCCGGAATCGGCGGGGCAAAATCGTGGACGTGACTGCCGCGGTTGCCTTCCGTGGGGAAGATGACAACGACATCAGCGGTGACGTTGCTGCGTGGCTCCCTCCTGTCAGTCGCAGAGAGAGGGCCAGGCTGAGCTGTTGGGCTCGAGCTTCTGTTGGGCTTTCGCATGCGCAGGGAAAAGGAGGGGGAGAGGTGGGCTGCTGCTGTGCGCACGAGCAAGGGATAGGGAGGCCAGGTAGTGGGCTGGTTTTCTCCCTTTTTTGTTCTTTTTTTGTTTTCTTTTTCTTAATAAATCATAACTTCTTATTTATAAATTCAAATAAGATCAAATTTGTTTCTATGGTTTTAGAAAAATAAAACCTTTCAATTGAAAACATCTATGTGTTGTTCCAACATAATTAAATTAATTTTGTTTTCAAAATATGACTAAATGGTTAATAGTAACTTAATGTTATTCTTTTAAAAAGGGATTAATTAATTGAATAATTGGTAAAATAAAATCAGAGGTGTTCACAATTGAAAATATTGTTTTCTATAAGTTAAGTGCCCTTTTTTCAAAGAAGGGTTTTTGTGGAAATCATTTTATTACTAAATTCTTGAGGTCGATGTAGAAAACAATTATTTGGAAAGCTTATAGTTAGGGGAACTATTTTAAAATCCTAAGGTTTGGATAATCATTTTGTAGTCATAAAACTATTTCCAAGTTCATAAAACATATCTGGATGGTGAAAAACATTCTTGGGGTTTTGTGACCCTCAAGTTTTGAATGTTATGAAACATTTTCAAAGTCGATTTTGAGTTGAAAACAGTTTATAGAATTAGGTCTTGCTAAAGGGAAGATAATAACTTTTAAGTAAAGAAAACTTATTCGAATAAGGTTTTGGGTTCAGAAATTAGAGGCATATTTGGATAAAAATTCCAATAGTATTAAAAATATCATAATGTTTTCTTTGTTCTTGCATTTCATTTGTTTTTTGTGACTTGCGTTCATATGAAAACAAAAAGTTTCAATCTTTGTGATTTTTGAGTTTTCCAAAAAAAATCAGGGATGTTATAGACTACCACCCTTAAAATAAATCTCGTCCCGAGATTTGGGAAGGCTAGAAAGAAAGATTAGGTTTGGGTTACTTGGGTTCCAGAACAACTGGGTGGGCTACCACCCTTAAAAGAAACTCTTGTGGGTAGTCTAAAACTCTTGTCTGACTGGTTGCTGGTTTTGACTATATCTTCAGCTGGAGTCACACTTCATTATCCACAATATTCTTGTAAATCATTCATCAACTCCTTGTTGGTATTTGGGGTACTGAATCCAAGTATACAACTTTTAGCATTCCATGGGTTAAGATTCTCTCCAATAGAATATTTCCATTCACATAGCTTGGAGTGTGTGGTTTAACTCAAGATGGATTGAGTAGAACTTTCCCTCATGGTAGAGTTACAAACCAACAGAATTCTGTTGAACTACCTTTTACACTGAGGGGTCACTCTTTGGGTCAATCAAAAGACCAAGTTGAGAGGATTTCACAACATCATCTCATTTTATTAAAATGGGAACACATTTCTCAAGTATTCATTGTATTTCATTATAATGGAAGTATCTTTAAGGGAACATTTGATTCTAAAGTAAAACTTTGCATAAGATTCCTTCTTGGACAGATATTTCTTCATGCCTTATTATGCCTTCCTGCATAAAGTCATGTTTCCTTCCTTCTCCTTTTGAGTGCAATTATTTGCATAGTGTCCTTTATCTCTGCATTTGAAGCATGTCACTTGGCTGATGTCTCAGGATTGGGGTTCTTATGAAGTTTCTTCTTCTTCTTTGATGGTATTAAATTGGCCATCATATCTTCATATTGTTGTCCATTATATTCCACTATATTGGTTGAAAGTATGGGTTACTTGTTTGGACAATTCCTAGATAAACGTCCATCTTCTTCACAAGAATAACAATTCTTGGTGGTGTGTTTGGATGAATGGACATGTGGGGAAGTCTTGGCTCTAGTGTCCATCTTGACATGGTCCATCTGATTAGTCTCCAGCTTGTGTTTTCCCTTCACTTCTGGTTTTTCTAAGTTCTCTTGGATTTCACTAAGCATTCCCACTTTGGCTTGTTGTCCAACTTGTTGTACCATGGGGTAGAGTGGACATTGTGTTGGAACATGTGTTGTTCCTTCACATAGAAAGAAAGTAACTTGAGTGAAGTATTCTTCAGTTGAGTTGTTTGCATCACAAGGGGGGCACTCATCAGGGCAATCTTTGGAATAGTGTCCTATCTCTCCACAAGATTTGCAAGCTTTGAGTGTTGACAAAATTTCTTCTCCTGCCTCCTGGTTATCTCTAGCTATCAAGGTTTGATTGTTTTCACTATTGGCCATGTTTTGGGACATCATCTTCACTATCTTTGATTGAGTGTCCAACACTTGTTGCATTCTTGGAGTTAACTCTATATTGGGGTTGCTGGCTTGGTTCTGGGTCATCATGGTGTATCAGCTGAGTTTGAGATTCTAGTAGCATCTGTATTGATATTGACTTCTCAGGGTTGTTGGCATTCTGGTTAGGCATCTATTTGGGTTTTAGGGAGGGATGAGTAAAGGTTAGAAATATAGCTAAAGAAGGTTCCTATCCAAACATAGCAGATCAAGGAAACTCATCTTGCAAACAACACATAGCAATACATTCATCACACCAAAAAACAAAGTTTTAGAAAACATCTAGTATTGTCATACCACACTCATTGGTATGATCAATATACTAACACGCTAACGTTGCTCTAACAAAGTAACTAGATTGGTGGTCTCATCTATAACTTCTTGAGTTTTTCTTAAGATTCTTATCTCAATGTCTTGAGGTGTTCTTGATTGTTGTGAAGTCTGGGTATATCTCCAAGTTTCTTCAATTGTCTTGAGTGTAGGTCTTCATGTGGTGAAAACACTTCTTGCACTTCATGATATGGTCATCAACAATCTTGCCTTGAGGGTATTCAAGAGGTAGGTCATCTAGAAAATTTTGAAGGTGAATAATAGATGAGAGGATATGAGAAGAATTAAGATGATTGTTTTGTTTCTATAAAGTTTGAACATAGAAATTTTGCAATCCTACGGTCTTTTCCAAACTTAGGGTCTCGAATTCTACATGCAACATAATGCTCTGATACCATTCTGTAGCGTTCCCACATTTAAATAATGTAAGGACACCTGTGTTATTGTGCTAGTCCCTGGATCAATTGCTAGCACCACAGTACAAAATGAAATGTCATGCAAATGCATCAAATTCTATTGCATCGCATGATTCAGTCTTTAAAAAATAGTATTACAACTTTCATAGTCTTAGAAGAATAGCATAAAACAAAGAAATATAGCGTAAAACATAGTACAACATTGAGCCCATCTTCTTCATGTGCCAGAGGCAAAACATGTCTGCGATAGTCTCGAGATCCTAAACGAAATCCTCACTCGTCTTCAGAATCATCTGCAGGATGGAATATGCAACCACAAGGGAATCAATACAATTTAATGTATTGGCAAGCAACACTATGGTGTATATAAATGGCAAGACTAAATCTACATGCATATTTGGCTGAGTGGAGTTTTGGCTAACTTTTGCATAAAGCCAATTTCTCCTATCACTTTTGTAAAACAAACTTTTCCTTCTCAAAGGGTGGCATCATTGGACTAAGATCCAAGCACCACAACTACTGTTCACTTGGTCAAAATTTTACTTATTGAAAAGGGTGATGTGATTCTTCCGTCCATCCTTGTCTAGATGCTCATAGTTGTCCATAACCGGGGACACGTCTAAGATCTTAGTTTGTTGACTCTGCAGAGTTTGTGCACTTTCACCTTCAGACTGAAATCAACCCAAACATCCTATACACCCTGAGTGCATTAAGGAAAGGAGAAGTATTGAGACGAGATCTTTCAGGAGCAAGAATTCAACCCAATGGCAAGACCCGTTCCACCTATAATTATGCTACATCTGCTTGTCAAGCCCAGGCTGAACCCTCACAACTTAGTCGGTCAAGACAGATCCCATATGACTAAAGGCTGCACCGGAAGCAATCTAAACTCGGGGAACATCATAATCACTTTGTTCCTGGGTGGCATTCCTTCAGGAACTCCCCTCGGGGAGACACTCAATTATCGATAGCCCCGCATTACCAATCCACCTAGGTGGTTCATTGAATTTGTTACTTAGAATTTTTCCACAACATCAAGTAAAACAATTTTTGTAGCAAGGCTAAGCATCCAATAAGTACCAAGTCTTCAAAAGAAATAATGTATAAGGATGGCTACTACTAGGATATAACATAGCATAATATAACTTAGTAAAATTTCCTATCATGCATACTACTCAAAATAAACTAATGCATATAGAAAATAATGGGTAGTTTAATGGTGTGTTACTTGCCTTGTTGAAGTTGGTGAAGAATTCACACTCTCTTCGCGAAAGATCGTTGCTCTCTGTACAATCTATTCACTGAAAACACAATAAAAAAAATAAACAAGCATTCTAGCAAACAAACATACAAGGAAAGAAAACATACCAATCAACTGACATATCAAAAGGGGTTTAACCAAGTTGGCTAGGACAAGGTCAAGGTTTGAGTTTGAAAGATTCAAACTCTAATGGTTTCAATACTTGTTAAAGAGTTTCCAAGGGTTTACTTAGGATGGACTAGGTTGAGTTTGTAGTGATCAAACTTTATTATAACCATACTTGTCGAGGAAGTTCCGAGAGTTCACCAAGGTGATCTCACTATTTCAACTAAAGTAACACATAACAATGTGTAACACTTAGTCATTTTCATCAATACATTTGAGTGATCTAAGTTTAGTCTCTCCATTTGGGTTAAGGTAGGTCTAGGTTCAACTAACTTACATTTGAGTGATCTAAGTATTGGGATTTTCCATTTGGGTCAAGGGTTAGACAAAAACAACTTGTTATTCTTCAACTTGTGTGGATGGCTCCAAGTCTTCACATGCTTGTCTTCTTCAAGTTCATCTTCATGCTTCTATTGTAGTTTCCTCCTTGTTGTGAAGCTTCTATTGAACTTGATAAATCGTCATGGCCTTCACTTCACTACTTGGTTTAGGTATGGGGTGGGCACAAATACCACTAAGTCAAATTGGAAAAAGAAGGAATATAAATGATAGCAGAGAGAGGAAGATGTTTTCTTCTGAATTTCTTCACACTTGTACTTCCTTGAGTTGCTTCTAATTGTGGAGTCCAAGTCTTTTCTTCAAAATTTCCTCATTGATCTTCCTTGTAGATCTTCATGTTTCCACCAAGTTGAAAGTGAAGTTCCTTCTATTGCTTGAGTCTTGTTTTCCATTTGCTAACTTGATGAATTCTTGAAGCAAGAATAGGGGAGTGGAGGAGTAGATAGAAACTATGGTACTAGTATTTAAGGTTCACTACTTGGTCTTATATGTGATTGACACATTTTAGGGACTTGGTCTTGGCTTCAAATAGCCAGAACATCAAAGAATAGATGATGGAAACAATTTCTAAGACATGGTGAAAATGGATGTATCACTCTGTTGGATTTTTTGTCAAAAACACATGGTAATGGTCCAAGGTGTCCAAAAATGGTTTGCAGTGATGTCTCTGGTTCAAGGATACCAAAAGGAACAAAAATGAAAAGGAACTATATTGAAATTATTTATAGAATGAAATCTATGTCAAAAATACTCAATTACACCACTTAATTCTAAATTCCAATTTAACTTGTTCAAAAATTATTTTGGAACATAGGTTATGAAAGTACACATCCTAAGGTTTCAAAATATATTTTATTTGCAATTTTTGGATATTTGAATTATGCCAAAAATCATCAAACAAGCATATTTGAAAATGAACAATTTTGAAATGATAAAAATTAAATTTGGGCAGTGCCAAAAGTTTCTAAATGTTGTGCTTATTTCAAAAAGTCCAAGTTTGCTAAATTTGGACTTATAGCTAAAAAAGTTATGATGATTCTAATATTGGGGGGGGGGGGGGGGTTCTGCAAAACTGCCAAATTAATTCTATTCGAGGAAAAACAGAAATATAGCCGGGTACACGTGGCTGGACCTAATTGGTTAGAGGTGCTGACTGAGATGCTACGTGGCTGCTGACTAGTTTAGGGTGACATGGATATGTCACTGGATCTGGATCGTTAGATCTAGATCTAACGGTGGTGTACCCCTTCGAGGTGGATCTAATTCAGTGCGTTAATTTTAGATCCAACGGTGCTGGGAGCTAGGGGTTACCTCCACCGGAGTTGGTCGCCGGAAATGGTGCGCACGTCGGCCAGCGACGTAGTGCTTGACGACATTGGCGCTCCAGGGGCCTTCCTGGGTCATCGAGAGCACGAGAAGGCGTGTCTCGATACCGTGAATCAGATGGTGGCCACGGTGACCTCGCTCGCCACCGGAATCAACGGCGTGGTGCGGATGGAGGTGGTGGCAGCGTCGGTGACCTCCTTCCAAGCACGATGCGGCAAAATCCATGCGCAAAAATTCCAAAGAAGGGACTAGAGGATGAGCAGGAACAAGGGGAACCACAGAGGAGCAGTCTCGGACTTAGGGACATCCTCACCTGGCCGGAATCGAGCAAAACAGCGGCGCATGGGTATGAACTCCGCGAGCTATTGACTCGGTCTGGGGGCACGAATGGAGCAGATTCGGGAGGGGAAATGAAGAGGAGTCTGTGGGCTATTTATCGGTGCCGAGAGGGAAGGAAATAGTGGCCTAGATGGCTAGAAACGGCGGGGCAAAAATCATGGCCGTGACTGCCGCGGTTGCCTTCCGTGGGGGAAGACGACGACGACGTCAGTGGTGATGTTGCTGCGTGGATCCCACCTGTCAATCGCAGAGAAAGGGACAGGCTACGCTGTTGGGCTCGGGCTTCTGTTGGGATTTCACATGCGTAGGAAATAGGAGGGGGAAAGGTGGGCTGCTGCTGCGTGCACGAGCAAGGGATAGGGAGGCCAGGTAGTGGCCTGGTTTTCTCCCTTTTTTTGTTTGTTGTTTTCTTAATAAATCATAACTTCTTATTTATAAATTCAAATAAGCTCAAATTTGTTTCTATGGTTTTGGAAAAATAAAACCCTTCAATTGAAAACATCTATGTGCTGTTTCAACATACATAAATTAATTTTGTTTTCAAAATATGATTAAATGGTTAATAGTAACTTAATGTTATTCTTTGCAAAAAGGGATTAAATAATTGAATAATTGGTAAAATAAAATAAGAGGTGTTCACAATTGAAAATATTGTTTTCTATAAGTTAAGTTCCCTTTTTCAAAGAAGGGTTTTTATGGTAATCATTTTATTACTGAATTGTTGAGGTAGATGTAGAAAACAATTATTTGGAAAACATATAGTTAGGGGAAACTATTTTAAAATCCTAAGGGTTGGATAATTATTTTGTAGTCATAAAATTATTTCCAAGTTCATAAAACATATATGGATGGTGAAAAAACTGCTTGGGGTTTTGTGACCCTCAAGTTTTGAATGTTATGAAACAATTTCAAAGTAGCATTTGAGTTGAAACCAGTTTATAGAATTAGGTATTGCTAAAGGGAAGATAATAACTTTTAAGTAAAGCAAACTTATTTGAATAAAGTTTTGGGTTTCAGGAATTAGAGGCATATTTGGATAACAATTCCAATAGTATTAAAAATATCATAATGTTTTCTTTGTTCTTGCATTTCATTTGGTTTTTGTGACTTGCATTAACATGAAAACAAAAGGTTTCATTTTTTGTGATTTTTCAGTTTTCCAAAAAGAAATCAGGGATGTTACACTCCTACCACGGTATCCTAAGCACATCTATAGTAAATAACAAGACCAAGGTAAAAGCTACGCAGAAATATGCTTAGAGTCATTTTAAGTTCAATTTTGCAATAGGAATAAAAAACTCTAGACCAAGATTCCTCTCTCATCATTCCCTTGTTTGAAAGTGAAGATCATTTCCTCATGTGACATAATAACAGGAACAGCAGTACTCATTTTAACAAGACTAAAAAATAGGATAAAAACTACAACTAGAATAAGAACTAATTTTGTGTGTGTTTTTGATAAAGAGAAGCAAACAAGACATAATCAAAACAAAAACGAAGTAAAGAGATTGGAGGTGAGAGACTACCCTTGCAGAAAATTCTCTTCCTCCCTGGCAACGGCGCCAGAAAATATGCTTGATGCGTGTGAACACACGTTCGCTGGGAGACCCCAAGAGGAAGGTATGAAGAGTGCAGCAGCAAGTTTTCCCTCAAAAAGAAACCAAGGTTGAATCGACCAGTAGGAGGAAGGAGTAACTTCAGGAGGTTGATGCAGCTGAGATGGCAGGGCGCACTACCGGTTCAGCAGCAACGTGGAACCTACACAACACAATAAAAAACTTTGGCCCAACGAAGCAGTGAGGTTGTCAATCTCACCGGTTTTGCTGAACACAAAGAGGTTAAACATATGGTGTGGAAAAATCTACGAGAACAGTATGAAAGCAGTAGCAGCAGTATGAAAATAGTGGAAGCAGTGTGAAAACATTGGAAAAAGTGTGTGTATTATCAGTATGAGAAAATGGACCGGGGTCCACAGTCCACTATTGGTGTCTCTCGAAAGAAGATAAATAACATGTGTGGTGAACAAATTACAACTGGGCAATTGACAGAAATGAAGGCTGCACCATAGTGCATATGCAAGACATAAAGATTACTATGTGATTCATGCGGCCATTACAACATGATACATATACCGTCATCCAACTGCATCTATGACTAATAATCCACCCTCCGAATACCATCCGAACAAACGTTGGGTATTAAGTTGCAAGCAACAGATAATCGCAGTAAGCAAAGTGTGTAATGTAAACAATGTAAACTAAGTAAACATCGTTGTTTTCTCCCTAATGGCAACAACACATCCTCCATCCGTCACATTTATGTCACTCGAGCACAGATGCAAAGGAGGCATGAACCCACTATCGAGCATAAATACTCCCTTTTGGAGTTACTAGCATCTACTTGGCCAGAGCATCTACTAATAACGGAGAGCATGCAAGATCATAAATAACATAAGCATGAAGATAACATGATAAATTGATAATCAGAAGACATAACATTCAACATTCATCGGATCCCAGCAAACACAACATGTAGCTTTACATAAAGATGATCTCGATCATGTAGGGCAGCTCACGAGATTTAAACATGAGGTACAAAGTGGAGAAGACACCCATCTAGATACTCCTATGGACCCGTAGTCTAGGGATGAACTACTCACGCATCACTCCGGAGGAGGGCATGGTGGTGTAGACCCCTCCGGTGATGAATTCCCCTCCCGGCAGGGTGCCGGGGAGAGCTCTAGAACCCTCCCGATATTGGGATGACGATGACGGCGGCCCCGGGTGTTTCTCGGGACAAAGTGGTATATTTTTAGGGTTGACGTATCAGGGGGAATAAATAGGAGAAAGCGCGATGGCGGTGGACGCCCGAGGGGCCCACAGCACCCCCAGGCGCGACCAAAGGGGGGAGGGCGCCGCCCTATGTTGTGGCCCCCATATGGCCCCTCCGGGCCTCTTCGGGACTTCGTGCAACCTTCGGGAATTTTAAGACTTGCGGGCTTCGAATTTTACAATTTCGAGAATATTTCCAGAACAACTTTTCTGAAACTAAAAACAGCAGAAAACAGGGAACTGGCTCTGTGGCATCTTGTCAATAGGTTAGTCCGGAAAATCGATAAAAATGACATAAAGTTTATAACAAACATGTAGTAAATAACATCAAAACAACATGGAACATCATAAATTAAGGATACGTTTACGACGTATCAGGAACCACCTGTGAATCAAGCAATATAGATTGATAGCATAAGGTAAGTGCACACAAACCAAAGCATGGGAATCATACATATAAATAGAACAACATCCACAACACCATCATTTAACAATCCTAGAAAAATCAATAAAGTTCTGAAGTTTGAAAAAATGAGACAAAACTCAACCATAATTTCCGGTTCAGTTCGGAACCGGATATTCCGGTTTCACGAAAACAGAACTAGATTAATTTTTCCAACTAGGTCTAAAACTAGATTGGGTGAAAGGGGTGCTATCCTATTGTTTCTAGCATGTAATGGCATACCCTAGGAACATATACCACCAAGCAATTTCAATAAACAATGTCTCCAAGAAGGGGTACAGAAAGAACACCCAAGATACAAAAAGGAGAAAATTACCCTCTTCCATTGAGACAAATGCTTGGATGAGAAGGTTCCCGTGGAGGAGGAGCACCGAATCTGGCAAAAACCTTGAGAATCCAATGGAGGAAGTAGGCGGGAGGGCTAGGGTTCAAAGGGACAGCGACTATGGATGAGGGAGGTTGGAGGTGGATGAAGTGCAGGAAAGTTCCCTTCACCCCGACCTCTTTGTTTTTGAAGGAGATTGTCCGGACTGGATATTATGGGTCCACCCGGAAATGCCGGTACAAAACTATACCGGAAATTATGGTTGCCTTCTGAACCGGAAACTTCCTAGTTTCAAAACAAGACTTGTGTGCTAGAAAAGAGTTGGCTTTAGACAAGAAAGCTTATGTTTAGAATGCCAAACTGGAGATGGTACTTCTCCCTCAATATTGCAAGAATCAAATGAGGAAATGCCAAGAAGGATGAAGTTTCCCATTAAAACACTTAGCTAGGAAAACGAACGAAAATCGATGAAATCCAAGGAACATCCCAACTAAGATCCCACTCTTCGCAGCGAAGAGGTTGGTGGCCTAAGCCACCATTTAAGAGATTATGGTATGACACGACGAAGATATATCTTGGGTGCATTGCCAATTCTCAACATTTCAGCTGACAATTCTACATTAGAAATAGAGAGATAACAATGATTTTTTATTTGGGTATAATTGGGGGAGGGAGAACCCAATGTGTTAGGATAACACTCCCCCGATGTCCATGCCTACACCTAAACCCAAACACATAGTCAACTATAGGGGTGTGTGCAAGATCCTCAAGTCAAACTCATTGAATCGATGATATTTAGCTTATTCCTCAAAAACATGAATATTAAATCATCTAGAGGCTTCATGAATATGTCCGTGAGATAATCCTTGGTTGGGACATATGCTAGCTCAATATCACCTCTTGCCACATGATCCGGATGAAATGATGACGAATCTCAATATGTTTCGTCCTTGTGTGTTGCCCGGGGTTGTAGGCAATCTTGATGACACTCTCATTGTCACATAAGAGAGGCACTTTATCCAAGTGAACATCATAATAATTGAGGGTTAGCCTCATCCATAGCAATTGGGTGCAAGCACTAGCGACCGCCACATACTCGGCTTCCGCGGTGGATTGAGATATACAATTTTGCTTATTAGAAGACCAACTCACCAAAGACCTACCAAGGAATTGGCAAGCCCCAGAAGTTGATTTCCTATCATCTTGATCACTGGCCCAATCCGATTTCGTGTAGCCCTTGAGAGAAAATGTGCCCCCTTTGGCTACCACAAACCAAATCTTGAGGTGTGAACCAAATGCCGAAATATCCTATGAACCTCCATCAAATGGATTTCCTTAGAAGCCGCTTGATACCTTGCACACACTCCTACACTCAACACAATATCGGGCCTAGATGCACAAAGCTAAAGAAAAGAACCAATCATAGAACGATACAGCTTCTGGTCCACATCTTTACCATCCGGATTGCGCTTGAGATGGCATTTGACTTGCATTGGAGAGACCTTCTCTTTAGCACCTTGGAAGTTAAACCTCTTGAGAATGTCTTGGATATACTTGGCTTGAGAAATAAAAGTCACACGAGCCAATTGCTTGATCTCAAAGACAAGGAAGAATTTGAGTTCTCCCATCATAGACATCTCAAACCTGTCAGTCATAAGCTTTGAGAACTCATCATTGAAAGATTTCTTAGTTGAGCCAAAGATAATGTCATCCACGTAGAGTTGGCATATGAAAAGCACTCCCTTTACCCTCTTTGTGAAAAGGGTGGGATCGATTTGACCCACTTCAAACCACGGTCTTGAAACAACTCTCTAAGGTGCTCATACCACGCACGTGGAGCTTGTTTAAGTCCATAGAGTGCCTTAGAGAGCTTGTAGACATGGTTAGGGACGTTTTAGTTCTCGATCCCCGAAGGTTTCTTAACATATACCTTCTCTTTCAATGGACCATTTAAGAAGGAACCTTTGACATACATTTGTTGCAATTTAAAGTTATGCGAACATGCATATGCAAGGAGGATACGGATGGACTCAAGATGAGCCACAGGATAATAGGTTTCATCAAAGTCAATGCCTTCCACTTGAGTGTATCCTTGAGCCACCAATCTTGCCTTGTTCCTCACAACAATGCCATGCTCATATTGCTTGTTCTTGAATATACACTTGATGCCAATAACATTGTGGAAATCTTTAGGCTTGTCAACTAGCTTCCAAACTTTATTGCGCTCAAAGTTATTGAGCTCATCATGCATAGCTTCCAACCAATCCGAATCTTCAAGAACCTCAAACACTTTCTTTGGTTCCACCATGGATATATGAGCTTGATGCTCGCTAAATCTTGCCAATTGAGCTCTTGTGGATCTCTTGTTTTGCACATCACTCAGCACTTTATCATCGGAGGCATCAATTTTCTTCAATCCTCTCGCAATCCTCTTAGCACGATGGGCTTCCATCTCCTTATTATTGCAAGGAGGAATCACTTGATCATCTTGATCATTTGGGTCCTTGTCTTGACCGGTATATTGGCCTTGATCTTGGCCTTGACCTTTGCTAGCATGAATGATAGGAGTGTTTGGTTCTTGTGTAGCAACTTGGTCAACAATAGGAGGGTCTTGAACTTGTTCTTGGGTTGGTGCATAACTTGATCCCTTGGCATGATCTTCCAATATAGAGGAGGGCTCCACTTGAGTAGAGCATAGTTCTTCTCGAGTCGCCACATGGTGTCCCTCAATGGGGCAGAAAAATCCCACACCCATTCTTCCTATGGCTTCTTGCGTTATTTCAACATCTACATCGGAAACACGAAATTGCCCAACTCGGGAGCCATCATTTTCTTCTAACACCACACTACTAGACTCAATGACAACCCGTGAGGCCTTGTCAAATACTCTATAAGTGTGGGATTTGGCACCATAACCAACAAATGTACCCTCAATAGTTTTAGCTTGGAATTTAGACAAACAAACACCTTTAATCAAATAGAAGCACTTACAACCGAAGACACGAAAGTAGGATATGTTGGATTTGTTTACGGTGAGAATCTCATATGGAGTCTTCATTAAGACCTTGCGAATGTAGAGCCGGTTTGATGAGTGAAAAGCGGTGGAGATGGCTTCGGCCCAAAGATATTGGGGAGAGTTACTCCGCCAACAAGGTCATAGCCATATCCAAGAGTGTTCTATTCTTCCTCTCGGCTACACCATTTTGTTGAGGGGTATATGCAGAGAAATATTGATGACGAATACCCTCTTCACTGAGGAACTCATTAAGGGTGTAGTTCTTGAACTCGGAGCCATTATCACTCCAAATAGACAAGATAGGAAGAATGTGTTGATGTTGCACTTGATTGGAGAAGTCGATGACGGTTTGTTGAGTCTCACTCTTCAACTTGAAGAAATAGACCCATGGGTATCTTGAATATTCATCCACAATCACCAAGCAATACTTCTTGCCTCCAAGACTTGCCTCGGGAATGACACCAAAGAGATCAACATGGACAAGCTCCAAGATCCTCTTTGATGAAATAATTGTCTTGCTAGGATGCGAAGAATCATGCATATCACCTTCAACACATTCCTACACACACGATCTAAGATTTTTACTTATCTCCATAAGTGACGGTTTCTTGATTTATATTTGGTTTCAACTCCGTCATAAGCTCCTTGCTTCCGGTCATATGACTTGTACACCAACTATCAAGTATCCACTTTGGACCACCGAAAGCATATCCCTACAATGAATCATTAACTTGAGTTAGGACCCGAGGAGGGTCCTCTCATGTTAGCAACAAGGGTCTTTGGAACCCAAATAGAGTAATCAATGAAACCCTCAATAGGACCAACATATTTAGCTTGCAAAACACCATAATGATCAACAAATAAGAAATGGTGTGGATTGTTAGTTCCCACGGACCTGCTACAAGTAGTGTTGTCCCTAATGACAATACCACTCACACCAACATTATTCTTTGCTTGTGCGGGTTTGGCCTTGTTCTCGTTCTTCTTCTTCTTGTTCTTTCTCTTGGCAACATAGTCAATACCTTGCTTGCCAAATTGTGGTCTAGGAGCAACCACTTGTCGCTTTGGAGCCACAACCTTCTCAACACTAGGGCCCTTTTCCCTTGATTCTTTCTATCTCTTACTTCAACCTAGCATTCTCCTCAATAATATTTGCATGATCACAAGAAGAAGTAGAGGTACTATGCACATTTAATTGATCAAGCTGAGTTTGAAGTTGTTCACGAGACTTGTTGAGGGTAGAGAGTTCACTCTCCAAAGCCTTGTGTGAAGGAGTTATGCCCGATAGGCAATTTAATAAAGAGTTTTTATTATTCATAACTCATTTGTTCATAATGTTTCATACCATGCTATAACTGTATTAAGAAGAAACATTAATACATGTGTGGTATGCAACAAAACCAGGTCCCTAGTAGCCTCTAGTTATACTAGTTCGCTGGGAAACAGATGATCAAGGTTTCCTGATCATGGGAATTTATGTCATTGACAACAGAGTCATGTCATTGGTGAATGATGTGATGGACTCACACACATTTTGTTTATTATAACGAGATGAAATCATTAAAAGTTCAACGTTATGATAATGAAAACTTAGTACCATGACCTTTGACCGTGAGATGGTATTTGAATTGCTATCCTGGAAATTACTTTGATTGCATCAAACGTCACACCGTGAAAGGGTGATTATAAAGGTGTCTCTTGGGTAATGAAAGGGATATGTTGATGCCAGCCATAAAGAGAGGGACTTGCCAATCCTAATGACGGATAGATACTCCTGGGCCCACTCGGTGGAGTTGCATCAATTAGCTTGCAAGCATGTGACTCGGCCACGGAGATGCAATGACACAGGAATGAGTTGAATTGTTATATCGGTAACGAGACTGAACAGGGTATAAGATACCGGATGATGAAGTCTCAGACTAACATAGTATCACTAAGGAAAGATATATGGGTGAAGGGGTCGTTGCATAGAAAACAAAAAAATTCCTACGCGAGAGACACCCGAGAGGCCAAGATCTAATCTAGAAGACGAAGAGCAACGGGCAACAAGAGGGTTAAGGAGAAACCATACCCTCGAAGACACAAAGCATTACAAGATCAAATCTCGTTGTTGGCGTAGTCGTACTCACACCGATCCCGATAGCGAGAAGATGTGCACCACATCCGGCGGTGCCTCCGTGATAGGTCACACGTACGGTTGATGACGACCTCCGTTCCCTCGATCTAGCGGGGCTCCGAAGTAGAGGATCCCTCGGAACTCCAGCAGCACGACGGCGTGGTGGTGAAGAAGAATCCCACGGTCAGGGCTTCGCCAAGCCGGAGACCATGGAATGGAGCAGCAGGTGGAGGGAACAGCTAGTGGGCAAGTGTGTGGAGGAGGGAGAGCTCTCACCCTCCTTTTATAGGAGAGGGGGAAGCATCCTAAGGGGGGTGCGTCCAGCCCCATGGTGTGCCCCCACCTCTTCCCTCATGATGTGAGTGGACACTCCACTCACACCCACTCATTTTCCCTTAAAACTCCACTTAGAAAATCCAAGAGTTTTTCTTTAATAAATAAATAAAACATTTTTATTTCTTTATTTCAGCATTTGTTAATTCTATTAACAAACATTTGCATATATCACCTCGAATCATTTGTTAATTCTATTAACAACCATTCGACGAAAAACCCCTTGAACTATTTCAATTGTCCCCGAAACAATTTTGGTGCTGCCTAAAATATTCTTCGATATTCTGTATGCTCTCAAACGCGTCATCAAACCTTAAGTGTGTCACCCTACGGTTTGTGAATAAGATAGACATGATCGAGACTCCTCTCCGATCAATAATCAACAGCGGGATCTGGAAATCCATGATGACTCCTATTTATTCAACGATGACTCTCGTGATCATGTGAACCAACAACGTCGTGAACTATTCCCTTTGTCTCGCGATATTTTACTTGTCCGAGAGTCGATCATTGGTATCAACCATACCTTTTTCAATCTCGTTACCGACAAGTACTCTTTTCTCGTTCCCGTGATATAACATCCTTGTGATCATATCACGTGCTTGCAAGCGGTTTCGATGTGATATCACCGAGAGGGCCCAGAGTATATCTCTCCGTCATTTTGGATGGACAAATCTCACTCTTGATCCATGGTCCTCAACTAATACTTTCCAAATACCTAACGGCACCTTTATAGTCACCCTGTTACGGTGTGACGTTTGATGACATCAAAGCACCCTTCCGGTATGAGTGATTGACATGATCTCATGGTCTAAGGAATAAGTTACTTCGTACGCAATATATAACAATATAAACTAAATGACTTGATCGTATTGTTATCTTGATATTGGGTATGTGTTCATCACATCATTCATCTAATGACATGACCTTGTTATTAACAACATCCAATGTTCATGATCAGGAAGCCTTGACCATATATTAATAAACGAACTAGTTAAAAGAGAGGCTTTACTAGGAACCATTGTTTGTTTATTAAACACACATGTATCAACGTTTCCGGTTAATACAATTCTAGCATGAGAAATAAACATTTATCATAAACAAGGAATAATATAATAACCACTTTATTATTGCCTGTTGGGCATATTCCCTTCAATGTGTACTTATGTTAAAGGTTCAAAACGACGTAGAAACTTTTATGGATGCATAGGGGCCATTATGGATGTCCAGATCCTGATGTTGGTCATTGGCCGGAGAAGAGTCTCGACCATGTCTGGAGTATCCCAAACCGTGGGGTGTCACACTTAAGGGTAGATGATATGGGGTGGCCCGATCTTCTCAATGAGCTCTCTCTCTTTTTGTGGGTATTTTTTGGATTTTGTGATAACTAGTTCTACACTGAGACCTCTCACTTGGATGACCCCTGCTGCCAATGCAACAACAATCAATCCCTTTGGATACTCTCAACTACACACTCTTGCACACGCAATCAAAGATCACGAGTGGTCCTTTATCCCGTATTCCCAATGGAATAACAAGATATGACGCAATTTTGCAGGTATACTTCAAGATGAATGCTTAGCAGCAATACAATCTAGAGGCTAGGGTTTCTTTGGTTTAAACTTGTTCCCCTCTTTCCACACGCAGGTGGGAAGTATATATAGGTGGAGGGCTCCTTGCACAAGCACCTCTCCTACTAGAACTAGGACTCAACTAGGACTCCTACTTGGACTAGGAGGACTATACTAGGACTCCTACTTGGACTAGGAAGGGATACAAACCGACCCAACTTTAGGGGGTTCGGCCATTATGGCATACAACCCATGCCTAATTTAATTAGGACTTCTATATGGCGCATTGATCTTCAATGGGGCACCCTCCTCTTGTTTTCACCATTCCTTAGTGTGGAAGAACATTCCTGGAGTTGTTTTCCACACTTGCACATTTGTTTTCAACACTTGATAGTTGTTTTCACTATTTGTACTCTTGCTTTCCAGCATCTCCATCTTGTTTTCCAGTATGCCTTGAGGTCTTCCTCCATTCATGTTTGTGTTATCAATAACCCTGCTAATACATAATGCATAGGCTTAGGTAGTATAATATTCTTATAAACACAAATAATATTTAGAAGAATTCACCTTATAATGAACATCAGTGAGGCTCAATATTTCCTTCCAACTTAAGCATGTGTAATCACCATGGACCCCTATTATATCCTCATCATCCTCCCTTTCTTCAAGACAAGACATTCATGGCTTGTGGTAAACTAAACATGGAAGAAACAAAAAGAACAACGTGTATGCACAATATATGTATATATAATGGGGTGCATTAGTTCTGTGCACATGATAAAAATTCTCACATGACATGGGACCATGAAATTTGCATGTGAATAGCATATAATTTTCATATGAAAACAAATAACATCTCATAAAATAGCAATCACAATTCCAAGTATAAGTGAAGCTCATAGAATCATGATCATAAGGGGAAACATCTATGTATACATTCTTATTGTTTAGTATCAAATCAAGTGTTCTCACAGAAGATCTATGATCAAATTTGGTTGTAGTAGTACACCCAATTGTTGTAACATGTTTATTATCTTCATTATGTAAATTGCAACTAAATTTGCAAATATAAGTGAAAGAAAAATCAGTAGTATATGTATTTATCAAAGTTTTTGGCAAATCAAACATATGTGTAACATTATGCTCATATTTACCAAATTGTAAACCATCCAACTGAGGTAACACAATGTTCAATTCAGCAATTCTATCACAAGTAATACATATTTGATCCACCATAAAAATTTCATTCATGTTATAGTCACCAACCAAAGTAAAAGTGAAACAAGTAGTATTAGTGCTAGAATTGACATATGAAATTTCAGCAATCTTATTCATAGCACATTGCACCGTAATTGGTTCATGTAATATGATGGAATACACAATATTATTAGGTGGTATTTTAGCAAGCACTTCTTTATGTGTAATCAATACCACATACTCAAAATTTCAAATTATCAAATTATCACATGGTGGTGAACTATATATGCTTGTCAACTCATAATTAACTAGCAAATTAGTAGACTCACAAAATTCAGCACTTGTAGTTTGTAGCTCGAAATCGGCACCAATGTCAATGGGATTCTCCTCGGATGTAGTAGGTACTGATTCATCTTCCTCTAGTGGTGATGTAGGTTGTACTTGAGAAGGCTCCCTTTCTTCAAAAGCAACCTGCATATCACAAGCAACAACACTAGGAACAATGGCATGCTCCTCAAATAAATGTGGTGGTGGTACAGGTTGTACTATAGGCTCCCTTTCTTCAAGAGTAACCTGCACATCACAAGAAACAACACTAGGAGTAGACATGATTTCACTAGTATAAATAGCCTTACATATCTCTATAACCTCAAAATTGTCAAACCAATGCATTGCAAGGATTTCACGTCTTTCATTTTCAAAGAATTGAGGAGTCAAAAATAATGGTTGATGTCTAACCTCCTGAAATTCGTTAAGTCGGGTATGTATTATCCAATTTTTCTTATAGTCCCAAAAGAATTGTATATCATGATAATGACTGTCAAAATTAACCTCAAATTTGTTGCACCATTTTTCACTCAACAAAAGATGACAACAACTAAACTCTCTAGGGAACACATGACATAAAATTCGCCTTGTATGGTCATGAATTGTTAATGGAACAACAACCTTGTGAGTAATGAGAAGTGCATCATCATTAGTAGGTAACACAAAAGGTGTTTGTGTTCTTGGAACCTGTCAGACCCCGGACCCAGAGATATACATACTATTATGTGCTCCTAGCAATGGACTCACACGGGCTTCAGGGTTACCAGCTCCGACCGCAACAAACAACGGCAGGCAGACCGGATTCATCGGCACGTAGTTCGGATCCCCGGTCTACTACTCCTTGTGTCCATGCTAGTCATAACCAGATATGCATACCCAAGTGTCCACGAGTCGGATGAAACTGAAGGAACGGGACCAAAGTTATACAGAGCTGCTATGTGTCCAGAAAGTGCAACAACAATCGAGGGTTACTGGGGTTACCTCGCCCCAGGCCGAATCACATCGGCAGGCGGGCTCGGACATGGATCATCGGCTCCACAACCCCTCGACTGCGACAACTATGAAGGCGTAGCCAAAACTGTATAACAATGAGCTCGAAACCAACAACTGATCAGAGCAACACTCTAGACATGGAAGCTGTATTAAACAGGTGTTACTAGAGTATAGCTGTACAAACAGAGGTCACATGACCCAACATTACATCAGACAACGGAAGGAAAATTATGTTGCTAAACAACAAGAACCAAAAGGCCTAAGAGGCCGCAACATAAGGCGACGTCCCAGCCCATAGATTCTAGGCTGCTACCTCGGAACCCCGAACTGCTCGTCCATGTCCACGTTGAAACACCACCGAACTGAGGAACTCCACCTGAACCAAGTTGAAGCAAACATGAGTACGGGAGGTACTCAACAAGACTTAGTTAACCTATTATATATCCTCTTCTTTAGAAAGAGTTATGAAAGTTATTTTGCGTAAAGCCATCTTTGTTTTCCAAGTTGAGGAAGGAATAGCACGTCACATGGAGTATTTTGAAAACAGATGAGAAAGCTACTCAACTATTGATATCATCATCTTTTTAATCCACCAAACCATATCAGCACCTCGTGCTTCAAAGATCACCACCTTTAGTTGTTCCACTACCTCATTCTACAAGGTAACCCCTCTCGGCATCTCCGAGGAGGCATCCTTCATTCGTTATCAGCAAGTTTTAATCATTCCGTTTAAGTTATCTATGATCACATCCGTCACCAAGTCGTCCTTAACCGCGGACACGGCTTTTCGAAAAGATTTAACCCTGCAGGGGTGTACAACTTTACCCACACGTATCAACCGACTCTTAGTGCCACCGGGTTAGCACTAGTCCGGGAAGTGCCGGCATAGGGTGGTTGACCACGAACTTTCCCTTACTTCGCCTATTCCATGAGTCGCTCCGAGTAGAGATGGTCCGCCAATAGGGAGTGGCCATCTCCTGCCGGGTCTCTATCGTTGTGCGCAATACTCGACGGTTACCTACCCGCAGAGCGCCGATACATCCCCACGTCCTAGTTTTGAAAGTGTTTTGATATCCCCGCAAATCCAAATGGAAAGCCCGAACTAGGCGACTCATGGAACAAACTAGGCAAGTTGAGACCGAGGGGAATCTAACCCCCGTGTGGATGTACGCTCAGTCTTGGCTCCAAGACGAGAACTCCCTCCTAGGGGCATGAACGAGACAACCACCATAGACCCTCTGCGGTCTCATCATCCACACCTTTAAATCATGTTAATCAAATATCTCTTAACTTATCACCACTTCCTGCCATACTAGATCATTTCGTAACTCTGATTCATCAACCGGATGGAGCAGAGATAACATGCATGTATGACTAAGCACATCATATTTTAGGTTTTGGCGATAAACACAATCAAACCTATGGCTACTAGCAGTGGCGGAGCTAGAGCGGAGAAGGCCGGGGTGCACTGCTATGGAAACAGGTGCACGTATGCATAAAAATCTTAATTTGGGGGGTGCACATGTGGTGAAAATCTAGAGTTATACAAAGAAAAACAATTCTTGGGGGTGTCCTGTGCACCCCCCAGGCTCTACATGGATCCGCCACTGGCTACTAGGAGTAGTGGACCAGGATAAGTAGGCTATGCATGGTATAGGAGAACTCTAACTACTGGCACAAGATACATTGGAATCGGATGCAATGTACGAGAATCAAAAGTCTTTCGAAATCATATATGGGCAGATAGGAGGTTATGCTTGCCTTGCTTCAAGAAAACCAGTTAAAGTCTTCGGGAATAAGTGCTTGACTTGTCGGTTAAGCTCAAGTATTCGTCATGCCGTTGCCGATCTTCTCTTCGGGGTCACGTTCTACCGATCAGAAACAAAACACCGAAAGAGAAACAACAATCAAACATCGCATCGATGCAATGCACAATATGTATGCATGAGCAAGTTAATGCACTAAAATAAAGCCCTAAACATGTTTGATGGGTTGCTAGGGTTCGTATGTCAGTTATGCAATATTACCAGAAATTAGCCCAAAATAGACCCCGAAGGGGGTTTCGGGCGGTGGTGAAAGTGAGTACAATTTTAAAAGCTCAAATGGTTTTGAAAACATAAAAAAAAATAGGTTCCAATTGTCATATTGAGCATTTTGGTATATAACTTTTAATTTTCTAATTTTATTTAATAAAATCTTATTTTCCATATTTAAATGATTTAAGTAATATTAAATAATGGTCAAAATTCAACTTTGTCAAACATGATTGAAAATGACATATTTGGAAAGAGTAGGAGTACATTTTTCTGAACATTTTAATACTTTCAGTTTATTTTTCTCACATGCAGAATTAAAGATATTAATTAAACAAATATTAATTATTTCCTGTAATTAATAAATATTTCTAAGAAAAAGAAAAAACAGGATTTTGCAGTCAGGCTGACGTCAGCCAAACCCGAACTGCCTCTGGCTTCACTCAATCCCGCGATTTCGCGGTTGATTCCCAAATCCGCTGGTACCACCAGCTTCACCTCGTCGAGGGGGTTCTGCAGGTGGTCACGGTTCGCCGGAAGTCCACCGGAATTGGCCGGCGGCGACCCTACCGCGGCGACGGGGAACGGACGACAGAGGCAACGGGCTACGGTGCACGGGGGAGCAAATCAAGGGCATGGGGAGGTTCAACATCTCACCGGGAAGAAGAGGAGACCGTCGGTGAGGTTCGACGTGGTCAAACGGCGGCGAATCGGCGGCGACAGCTCCCGCCGGCCGTGGGGAAGAAAAGGGTGCCAGCGTCGATTCCGGCCCTCCCGGCTTGCAGGACCCCACGAGGAAGGAGAGGGGGACAGCGCGAGTCTGTGGGTATCCTCAAATTGCTCCGGGGAGACCTACAACGATGATGCCATGACGACAACTCGTAGCTAGGGTTTCGGCCTCGCGGGCGAAATACAGAGAGGGAGAGGGAGTGGACAGCGAGAGGAGGAAAGAGGGCATCCGGCTTCCCTTCTCCCTTAACCCCACAAGGATACATGCACAAAGGAGGTGGCGAACGACGACGGGCACTCGGCCACGCAGGTGCTCCTACTGGCCTGAGGAAGAAGACAAAGGAGAATTTTTGGAAACCACCTAGAGAAACTGAGATTTGCAGATTAGTCCTTTTCTCTAATAGAATAGAAAACAGATGTTTCAAGGGCCATTTTGCAAATATTAAATTTAGCAAAAATAATTTTTGGAAAGCTATAATCCAACCAAACCATGTTTTTGTTTTCCAATTTTGAAAATGTTTTTAAAACAAAACTTGGGTGACCACTTTAAGTGGTTTTTATGTCAGTTTCATTTAATTTCAAATTCAAATTGGTTTAAATTTCTTCCACGCATGAATGATATGAGCACAACACAACAAATCCTATTGTAGAAAAACATGGGATGTTACAAATCTACCCCCCTTACAAGAATCTCGTCCCGAGATTCCTGAAGGAGAAAGAAAGAAGGAACACCGGTTTTGAATGATCTTCTTGAACCTTACGGTTCTCTTCTTGTAGAGGTTGATCTGTAGCACTTGCGAAGATATCCAGCGGATACACCTTAGGTAGGAGGGAAAACTCTTAGGAATTGATCTTTACGAAGATCGAGTATCTCATGGGTAACTCAGGACAGGAATGTTCGTAAAGAACTTTTGAGTTAACATGCATGAAACACATCAAGGTAACAGAGGCAATAGAAGAAGGTTTCAAGTTTATGGACGATGATTCTTGAAGGGATTTAGAATATGAGATTTGCACAAGACTTTAAATCCTTTTGGAAAAGAAAGGTTGAACAACTTTTGACATCGAGGTTTCTTCAAACAGAATACCAAAATGGGAAGGATTGTCTTGGATACAACAACGTAATATCCGTAGACGAGGGAGAACACGAGAAAACACTGTAACTGCATCGGAGAAAATTTGATACAGGATCATGTTCACTCTTTGAGTGGGCACATAAGATAACGGGACTTTCATTCCGTCAAACTTTATCGAAAACTTTGTCAAAGATCGGAATGTTACTTCAGGGTAGGATATGAGTAACCAAAAAAATGTTGGAACACCATAATGAAGGAGGAATTCTTGGTCACACCATAAGGATGGTTAACCAACGGGGATTGAAACACCGAAAGAAAATAGGGAATCTTTTTTTCTATTCTGGGTTAGACGTAGAAATACATCTATCACATGGTTAAGATTCCATGGTTGAATTAGCTGACAAATTCACACAATGTGTGAGATGAACATAACTTCAGGTACAAGCAACTTGAAAAGGGAGCCGATCAATGGTGGTTACAAAACACCAAGAGATATTCTCCCGATGAACTTGTTTCCACTAAAACGAAGGTGTTGGAGGTTGTAACACCTGGGGTGTTACCTTAGGCTAGAAAGTTGTTTGTTTTCTTCTGGTTTGCATCACATGAGCATTGCATCATGTTTTCCCAAACCACTCAAAAATCCAAAACAATTTAAATTGTTCAAAACCCTAATGGTAACTTTCCAATTCAACTCAAATTTCAAATCTTTCCAATCATAATGGGCATGATCAAATGGTGGCTTAAAAAAATCAAATTCTTGCAACCTATTAATTTCATTAATGTTTGCTTACTTGCTTGAGTTTATTAAATAAAAATTGTTGCTTTCCAAATTTTTTTTCCCAAATCAAACATTGTTTGAATTTCACCTCAAACCTTTAAACCAAATTAAATATTCAAAATTGTGAAACCATGATTAATTTTTGCTTTAATTATTTGTTTTGGAAAATTAACACAACTAAGGCCTAAAAGAAAAACCCTAACCCTTCTCAATTTCCCTCTTTTATTCTTTACAAAAAATCAGCTAATAGCAAAAAAAAACAAAATAAAAAGCCAAGGAGAGAGGGCAGCCCACCCCTTCCCCTTATTTCTCCCCCTAGGCCCACCTTTTTCTTTCCAGCCCGTTACCCTTCTTCCTCCTGTCGCTTTCCCTCTGTACGAACCCCCTCCCTGCCGTGGATGATCTCCTCCCCCTCCTGGATGCGCTGCCGTACAGGCACCAGCTCCCCTTATAACCACCACCAACCCCCTACCCTCTGCTGCTACCCTAGTCCTCTCCCCTAGCGCCGCCAACCCCTCTCCCTCTTCCCCCCGAGCCTTTCTGTTATTCTGAAACCTCAACAGAGCCGCACGCCCACCTGCCTCCTCACCGCGGCGACAACCGGGGCACCTCGAGGAGCAGCTGATGAAGGGAATGGAAACGTGGAGGTCCCCGGCGTCTCCCCGTGCCCTCGCCGCTTGCCGGGAGGCACCACAGCGGCCGCGCCGTCGCCGACAAGTTCCGCCGTTGCTGTCCCTCGACGGCGGCCAGAAGCAGGTGAGCGCCACTCTTCTTCTTTCCCCTCTCCCGTCCGCTCCTGTGCACGCACGACCCACGCAATCCACCTAGCTGCTGCGCCCCCTTGACCTCCAGTACATGTACGAGAACCAGCGGCATCGATGAGGAGTTCGCCGTTGCTCGTTTTTCTGAACCTGACGAATGTCTGCGAGCTGGTGTTGATCGCTGTGGTCACGTACACCAGGCACCCACACGCCATCAGCACCCACTCGTGCGTACACATCCGATGCCTGCAGCACACACACCCCTGCAGCACACCGTCGCACGCCCAGCGCACGCCGCTGCCCACCGTCTGCCTCCGCAGATCTCCGTCGGTCGCTGGAACGCTGAAGTTTTTTTCAGCTTCGTCAGGTTCACGTCGCTACTCTTCAGAAGCCAAAAACGCTGTTTGGTATCACAAGCGAGGCGACAGCCCAGTGGCTAGCGCCCTGTTCCGTCTCGTGGGAGACCCGAGATCGAGTCCCTGCGCCCACGCCCCCTCGATTTTATTTCTCTTTTCTACCGTCTGTTTAGCATCTACTTTCCCTTCTTCTACCGTTTGATCTGAACTTAGACACCAACACTTGACCAGCCCAGCGGTTAGAACTGCTGCTCCACCTCACAGGTTGTGTGTTCGAATTCCATGGGGGGCATTCACCAATCTTTTTGTCCCATTTTTTTTCCGATCATCTTTTCTGTGCATGCCCCTGGCTCTTCCCATTTTAAACTAGAGCCCTCCCTTCTGATGTTTCCATCACGAGTATGTCCCTGCACTTTGCAAAATGCACCCCACACTTCAAAAGCTCACAACTTTCAAACCACAAATCCAAATAACACAAATTTTATATGTATCCCACTCCAAATTTCCTGTACTTTTCAAATATGCCATTTGTTTTCTGTTTTGAATTTTCAAAATGCAATTCAAATTTGAATTCAAACGATTCAATTGTAATTTGCAATAATTCATAAATAATTCATACTAATTCCAAATAAGACAAATAAAATATGTTTTTCATACCATTTTGAATAACCTTTTCAAATATAAATTTTGTTTCATGGTTTGAATAATTTAAATTGCCTAAATAATTTAATACTTGTTTAATTCATTTAAATTTGATAAACTCATAACTTGCTCAACATAAAATATTTTTGAACATGCAAAATATGTTTTCAAACCATCAAAGTGTGAACTTTTCAAATGTGAGTTTTAAATTGTGTTTTGAACAAATAAAACTTCAATTAAATTCAAACTTGTTTCAAATCCATTTAAAACTTGTTTAATATTGTTTAATTCATAATTAATTTATCCTAATTCCAATTTCAATATTTGAAACATGTAATCCAACTAAAATTTGATGTTCTTTTCAAATATAAATTTTGTTAATTGTTTTGAACACTTTAACTTGTTGAAAACAACAATTGCTTGTGTGACATGTTTAAGTAACCAAACTTTCCAATCTTAACCAATAATTTCCAAACTTGGTAAACCTTATTTCTATTTGATTCTATTGTTGTTATTTTGCTGTTTTCCTCATCCATGCATCATGCTAATCCACCCTCACCTGTTGATTAGTTGGAAAACAATTGTTTCAACCATAATTCATGGGCTTTTCATATGCAACTCAAATTGCATATGGGTCCATTTAATTCTGTTTATCTTGTCAACTAGTTTATTTCTATGCATCCATTAAATTGTCATGCATCCATACCTTTGACCATGCTGGATCTTTTGCCGTAGTAGTAATTGTTGCATACGGTGTTTGTTCGAGGTTCGTTGCTTCTTCGCGGATAGGACGTTGAGATGATGTGAGCAACGACAAGTTCTGTGGATGTACCTCTACTTGCTGGATCTCAGGCAAGTATACTCACTTGCTGCCAAATGGCTGCCTTTCATCACTTGTTACCGATGCTTTCCGTTGCTCTTATTCTAGCCTGTTGATACCATGCTTGTGTCTCGATCCTATTATATGTTTACCTTGCAGCCATGATATAGCCTTTCCTTCCACTTCCTATTACCTGTTGCTTGTTTACCCTGTTGGCCCTCGTGTCGTAGTTGCATGCTTAGGTTTGTTTGTGCTCGAGTCTTGTTATCCTTTGTCGTATCACCTGTTTAGTTGATAGTTGGGTTTCAATTCAATCAACAAACTGTTAATGTTTTGGGTAATAATAATTTGATGATAAGGCACCGGCAGGAGGCCCGGGTTAGGGTTTTGAAGCCTGCTAGTGTCGAAACTAGGAAAAGAGTCTTGTCTACTGATCCATGATGAGCGTGCTCACCGCATCCGGGTGGTAGTATGGGACCCCCCTCGGCTTAGACCTGATCTGCAGCTTGTCCGAAGAGCCACACTTAGTTCGGGTGTTCCATTTGCTCCTTTGCATAATGGGAGGGCCCCCCATGGTTACTGGTTATGATGATGATGCATATAGGGCGAGGCCTGTAGTGCCGGGGTGTTGTGTCCTGCGGGAGTTTTGCACACCTGCGCTGAGTATTCGGCTGCGTGGCTGGGACCTTATAGCTCCGTGGCTCCTAGGATGGGTTGTAGAGATGGTTTGGGTCGTGTCAAGCCAACCTGAGTTTTAGTTGGTGGCTTGAGTGTGTACGGGTACTGGAGCACACCCTGCAGGGATAAATCTTCTCGAGAAGCCGTGTCTTCCGCGGTTATGGATTACTTGGTGAAAGTACTGGCTAACAAGTACTCAGACAACTTACACCTAACAATGATAACTTGACTAGTAATAGTCTTATTGACACAACAACCTGATCCATTATTCATTAATCCAACTGTGTGAGTTATCCTCGGATTGCTTCTTTGGATAAGGGGCGAGATCCAGGATGGGTTTGTTTGAGTTATCTTCAGTTGGTTACAATACTCGATCTTATCTCCTTTCTGTTAGCCGGAAGTTGTAGTACCTCTCTGTAGTTGGTTAGTGCAGCCTGCTGTCGCTTATTTGCAATAACCCCTTCCTTTCCGTTGATCCAAAGTATTTGTATCTTGTGATGACTGGCTACGCCGGTATCTTGTGAGTATGGGTTTATCCACTTGCCAGTACTTAACCGTACTGACCCACGAATCTTTTTCGTGGCTGCATATTCAACATTGCAGTCAACAGGTTTGAAGTCTGACGACGTTAGCTTGGGAATCCCTCCGGCTTGGCCTGGGCAGGGATTGGACGCTCTCGGTTATCTTCAGGACTCTTAGTCCAATTTGTATCTTGTCCGTAGCCGGACGCTATGTTGTTTCTTCCGATGTTATTTGGATCTTTGTATTGTATCAGTTGTATCCTTGACTCGTTTGAGTCTTCTTGTATATTTCTTTTCTGTTGTTGTTGTGGATTATTCGTGAACTGTTGTAATGTTATCACAAGTGGCAACCTGGAATCGGTTATTATGCGGATTTGGCGGGAATGCTGAAATCTGCATAGTGCCCGATCCCGGGGCGTCACAAATGGTATCAGAGCCTTGGTTCCGATTCCCGAGATTGTTTCGATACGAATGGTTATCGAAGCAACGGGTCCGCAAAGCCTGTAGGTTAACCTCGCTAACGGTCGTTGTTTCTAGAGTGTCAAAAATTATTTCTGCTAAACTATTTTGGAAAAACATCTCAATAGGATTCTTGTTTTCTCCTTATCCATATTCTATTTCCCCTCCCATCTTGTTTGTTTTGGAGTCTACTCTTGTACTCAATCCTTCAAAGTGTTAGGATCCTACGTGGGTGGACGTTCTCTGAGCCCTTAACCTAATAGGTTCGATCATCGGAAGATTCCTGGTGGAAGAACATCGTCGTCACTCCGATGCAAGAATCTCTTGTTAGTGGTGTCGAGAATCCCTTGTTGGTGGTGTCGAGGAGATCAACGGGAAGCACGAAGAATCGATAGTCGAACTTCTTTCCCCTCCCGGGTTAGCAGGTGGATTGCGAGGGCGCAATCCCTTGTTAGTGGTGTCGTCTGTAACACCTGGGGTGTTACCTTAGGCTAGAAAGTTGTTTGTTTTCTTCTGGTTTGCATCACATGAGCATTGCATCATGTTTTCCCAAACCACTCAAAAATCCAAAACAATTTAAATTGTTCAAAACCCTAATGGTAACTTTCCAATTCAACTCAAATTTCAAATCTTTCCAATCATAATGGGCATGATCAAATGGTGGCTTAAAAATCAAATTCTTGCAACCTATTAATTTCATTAATGTTTGCTTACTTGCTTGAGTTTATTAAATAAAAATTGTTGCTTTCCAATTTTTTTTTTCCCAAATCAAACATTGTTTGAATTTCACCTCAAACCTTTAAACCAAATTAAATATTCAAAATTGTGAAACCATGATTAATTTTTGCTTTCATTATTTGTTTTGGAAAATTAACACAACTAAGGCCTAAAAGAAAAACCCTAACCCTTCTCAATTTCCCTCTTTTATTCTTTACAAAAAAATCAGCTAATAGCAAAAAAATAAAAATAAAAGCCAAGGAGAGAGGGCAGCCCACCCCTTCCCCTTATTTCTCCCCCTAGGCCCACCTTTTTCTTTCCAGCCCGTTACCCTTCTTCCTGCTGTCGCTTTCCCTCTGTACGAACCCCCTCCCTGCCGTGGATGATCTCCTCCCCCTCCTGGATGCGCTGCCGTACAGGCACCAGCTCCCCTTATAACCACCACCAACCCCCTACCCTCTGCTGCTACCCTAGTCCTCTCCCCTAGCGCCGCCAACCCCTCTCCCTCTTCCCCCCGAGCCTTTCTGTTATTCTGAAACCTCAACAGAGCCGCACGCCCACCTGCCTCCTCACCGCGGCGACAACCGGGGCACCTCGAGGAGCAGCTGATGAAGGGAATGGAAACGTGGAGGTCCCCGGCGTCTCCCCGTGCCCTCGCCGCTTGCCGGGAGGCACCACAGCGGCCGCGCCGTCGCCGACAAGTTCCGCCGTTGCTGTCCCTCGACGGCGGCCAGTAGCAGGTGAGCGCCACTCTTCTTCTTTCCCCTCTCCCGTCCGCTCCTGTGCACGCACGACCCACGCAATCCACCTAGCTGCTGCGCCCCCTTGACCTCCAGTACATGTACGAGAACCAGCGGCATCGATGAGGAGTTCGCCGTCGCTCGTTTTTCTGAACCTGACGAATGTCTGCGAGCTGGTGTTGATCGCTGTGGTCACGTACACCAGGCACCCACACGCCATCAACACCCACTTGTGCACGTACACATCCGATGCCTGCAGCACACACACACCTGCAGCACACCGTCGCACGCCCAGCGCACGCCGCTGCCCACCGTCTGCCTCCGCAGATCTCCGTCGGTCGCTGGAACGCTGAAGTTTTTTTTCAGTTTCGTCAGGTTCACGTCGCTACTACTCTTCAGAAGCCGAAAACGCTGTTTGGTATCACAAGCGAGGCGACAGCCCAGTGGCTAGCGCCCTGTTCCGTCTCGTGGGAGACCCGAGATCGAGTCCCTACGCCCACGCCCCCTCGATTTTATTTCTCTTTTCTACCGTCTGTTTAGCATCTACTTTCCCTTCTTCTACCGTTTGATCTGAACTTAGACACCAACACTTGACCAGCCCCAGTGGTTAGAACTGCTGCTCCACCTCACAGGTTGTGTGTTCGAATTCCATGGGGGGGCATTCACCAGTCTTTTTGTCCCATTTTTTTCCGATCATCTTTTCTGTGCATGCCCCTGGCTCTTCCCATTTTAAAGTAGAGCCCTCCCTTCTGATGTTTCCATCACGAGTATGTCCCTGCACTTTGCAAAATGCACCCCACACTTCAAAAGCTCACAACTTTCAAACCACAAATCCAAATAATACAAACTTTATATGTATCCCACTCCAAATTTCCTGTACTTTTCAAATATGCCATTTGTTTTCTGTTTTGGGTTTTCAAAATGCAATTCAAATTTGAATTCAAATAATCCAATTGTAATTTGCAACAATTCATAAATAATTCATACTAATTCCAAATAAGGCAAATAAAATATGTTTTCCATACCATTTTGAATAACCTTTTCAAATATAAATTTTGTTTCATGGTTTGAATAATTTAAATTGCCTAAATAATTTAATACTTGTTTAATTCATTTAAATTTGATAAAATCATAACTTGCTCAATATAAAATATTTTTGAACATGCAAAATATGTTTTCAAACCATCAAAGTGTGAACTTTTCAAATGTGAGTTTTAAGTTGTGTTTTGAACAAATAAAACTTCAATTAAATTCAAACTTGTTTCAAATCCATTTAAAACTTGTTTAATATTGTTTAATTCATAATTAAATTATCCTAATTCCAATTTCAATATTTGAAACATGTAATCCAACTAAAATTTGATGTTCTTTTCAAATATAAATTTTGTTAATTGTTTTGAACACTTTAACTTGTTGAAAACAACAATTGCTTGTGTGACATGTTTAAGTAACCAAACTTTCCAATCTTAACCAATAATTTCCAAACTTGGTAAACCTTATTTCTATTTGATTCTATTGTTGTTATTTTGTTGTTTTCCTCATCCATGCATCATGCTAATCCACCTTCACCTGTTGATTAGTTGGAAAACAATTGTTTCAACCATAATTCATGGGCTTTTCATATGCAACTCAAATTGCATATGGGTCCATTTAATACTGTTTATCTTGTCAACTAGTTTATTTATATGCATCCATTAAATTGTCATGCATCCATACCTTTGACCATGCTGGATCTTTTGCCGTAGTAGTAATTGTTGCATCCGGTGTTTGTTCGAGGTTCGTTGCTTCTTCGCGGATAGGACGTTGAGATGATGTGAGCAACGACAAGTTCTGTGGATGTACCTCTACTTGCTGGATCTCAGGCAAGTATACTCACTTGCTGCCAAATGGCTGCCTTTCATCACTTGTTACCGATGCTTTCCGTTGCTCTTATTCTAGCCTGTTGATACCATGCTTGTGTCTCGATCCTATTATATGTTTACCTTGCAGCCATGATATAGCCTTTCCTTCCACTTCCTATTACCTGTTGCTTGTTTACCCTGTTGGCCCTCGTGTCGTAGTTGCATGCTTAGGTTTGTTTGTGCTCGAGTCTTGTTATCCTTTGTCGTATCACCTGTTTAGTTGATAGTTGGGTTTCAATTCAATCAACAAACTGTTAATGTTTTGGGTAATAATAATTTGATGATAAGGCACCGGCAGGAGGCCCGGGTTAGGGTTTTGAAGCCTGCTAGTGTCGAAACTAGGAAAAGAGTCTTGTCTACTGATCCATGATGAGCGTGCTCACCGCATCCGGGTGGTAGTATGGGACCCCCCTCGGCTTAGACCTGATCTGCAGCTTGTCCGAAGAGCCACACTTAGTTCGGGTGTTCCATTTGCTCCTTTGCATAATGGGAGGGCCCCCCATGGTTACTGGTTATGATGATGATGCATATAGGGCGAGGCCTGTAGTGCCGGGGTGTTGTGTCCTGCGGGAGTTTTGCACACCTGCGCTGAGTATTCGGCTGCGTGGCTGGGACCTTATAGCTCCGTGGCTCCTAGGATGGGTTGTAGAGATGGTTTGGGTCGTGTCAAGCCAACCTGAGTTTTAGTTGGTGGCTTGAGTGTGTACGGGTACTGGAGCACACCCTGCAGGGATAAATCTTCTCGAGAAGCCGTGTTTTCCGCGGTTATGGATTACTTGGAGAAAGTACTGGCTAACAAGTACTCAGACAACTTACACCTAATGATAATAACTTGATTAGTAATAGTCTTATTGACACAACAACCTGATCCATTATTCATTAATCCAACTGTGTGAGTTATCCTCGGATTGCTTCTTTGGATAAGGGGCGAGATCCAGGATGGGTTTGTTTGGATTTACTTTCAGTTGGTTACAATACTCGATCTTATCTCCTTTCTGTTAGTCGGAAGTGGTAGTACCTCTCTGTAGTTGGTTAGTGCAGCCTTGCTGTCGCTTATTTGCAATAACCCCTTCCTTTCCGTTGATCCCAAAGTATTTGTATCTTGTGATGACTGGCTACGCCGGTATCTTGTGAGTATGGGTTTATCCACTTGCCAGTACTTAACCGTACTGACCCACGAATCTTTTTCGTGGCTGCATATTCAACATTGCAGTCAACAGGTTTGAAGTCTGACGACGTTAGCTTGGGAATCCCTCCGGCTTGGCCTGGGCAGGGATTGGACGCTCTCGGTTATCTTCAGGACTCTTAGTCCAATTTGTATCTTGTCCGTAGCCGGACGCTATGTTGTTTCTTCCGATGTTATTTGGATCTTTGTATTGTATCAGTTGTATCCTTGACTCGTTTGAGTCTTCTTGTATATTTCTTTTCTGTTGTTGTTGTGGATTATTCGTGAACTGTTGTAATGTTATCACAAGTGGCAACCTGGAATCGGTTATTATGCGGATTTGGCGGGAATGCTGAAATCTGCATAGTGCCCAATCCCGGGGCGTCACAGAGGTTCAATGGAGAGATATTGGAAAGATCAACTTCCAGGTTCTCCTGGACGTTCTAGATACAGATAGCGGCCTCATGACAAGCCTTGTATAGGTAATCAAGTGAAAATAAAACTTTGGTTTGGAAGGACGGTGAGGTAGCTCTTAGAATAAGCCACACAAAAATTCTCACGGAGAGTGGTTGTTCTTGCTGATTCAAAGGAGTACAAAGTTAGGCCTTCCGGCTAATTGTGTCCACCACCACATCAACCAAGCCAGATTTTGAAAAGACCTAAGTCAAAACCCTTGAGAAAAACACCAACCATCGTTGCTGCTTGAGATTCAGCTCTGGTTAGTAGGTGGATAACTTAGACTCAGTACTTTTGACCACAGAGGTTGCACCGGTTACCAACGAGAGACATTTACTAGATTCTCAAGACATGAACTATGATGTCACACTCAAGAGGATGAGTGAGATTGTAGAACTCATGTATTAGCAACTTGCAAAAGACAGTTGCACCTACATGGACTACTGGCAATGAAACACATCGGAGTCCTTGTTGGGGAGACGATACAAAGGTAACGAAGTTCTTGGACTTCTTCTCTTTTACGAACAATTAGTCAGTGGCTTAGTGTGGATGCAACTTTTCAAATAAATGTAGGTAACAACCTACCATCTCAAGAATAGTCCGCACATGCATGACCTAGTTGGGATTATTTCCGAGGGAACAAGGAAACTATACTCGGATCCACGGCGACAACTTTCACCATAACCACATGAACCGGAGTAGGTTACTTCGAACATCAAGAACACAACTTCGTGATGACACAAAGATGGTTCTCAAAAGTTTCGAACATCAATGCCAAATGTTCAACATGAACCTCATGCAACTTGGACGATTAGAAATGTCATCGATGGGCTCGACAACACTCTTATCAAAACACTCAAAGAGGAGGTATTCATATAACACCTGAACAAGGCGAGATATTGGTTAGATTAAACGACATGAAGGTATACTTGGGTGAAACACCATGAATGGGAATAGCACCAAGATAGTCCTTGCATCTGAGCTTGATTTGACGATAGCCCAAATAAAATCAAGGGACAATGATAGCATTCCATTACGGAGGTACTACCCTGCTTTAGTAGCATGAGAACTAGACATCCCATTGCAAAGGAACAAGTTAGGATGAGCTTTTTCCTTTCAACTCTCCAGATTGTTGTTTAAGCTCAACCAACTAGTCCAGGGTGCCCAGCATAATTTTCTTGGAGAAAAGAGTATTTCAAATTACCCTTTGTTTAGACATTACGGTCAGGTAACAACCTGGTGATACTTCTAGAGAGACATCCAGAATATCACAACCTACCGATATGTCTTGGAGTTCGAAAGGAAGCATGCTTTTCAAAGCAACTGATAAGATCTTGAGAGCCTTGGCATGAACCTAACTCTCTGGCCAAGAATGTGCACCGGAATGAACGAATTTGGTAACACAGTCTACTTCAAGTAGAGACCGGGTGTCCAAAAGTGCTAAGAAGGATACATATGTTTCTTAGATTTTCAAAGCAATAAGAATTGCTAGGAATATTTGATACACATGTCAAAGCACAGACCCATCACACTCAAGCATTCAAGATTGGAGGAAGGGTGAGTAAAGACGTGTAGGAGCATCACTTCATCATTAAGGCCATGAAACTCAACTCAACCTCTTGATATAAAAGAGTGTGATACTCGAAGGTAGAACAGAATAGAAGTTAATGTAACTTATTTAATCTGCGAATTACAAAACTTTGACCTGGTCATAGAGATGAACGAGGTACTGGAGTTTGTTTCTCTTGACATTCCAAGGTGGAAGTTCTGACGGAAAAGAAGCGCATATGCATTGGAGGAATCCAACACATGTATGCAACTTGGTGTCCAACATAGCGGATAGGGATTAGAGAGCAACTGAAAGGTAAAATCATGCTCAGAAGAAATCCTAAGATCAATTTGATGCATAAGGTCATACTCATTTGTAGAACCCATGCTAAGACGGGAGGTATAGCAGAATCAAGAACAACGATACGGGGATCATAAAGAACACTCTTGTCGTGATCCTTTTGATTCCTAGAGAAAACCTATGGCTATTGGAGCTGAGATTACCTAGCCACCCTGAGGTAAAACAGATTCCTCGGGATCCAAAGGAACAGAAATTGAGTTAAAGGTCAGCATCCTGTACTGATAGCGTGAGCATCACATGGTTATGAAACCACATGGTTCAACCCACCACAATTCAGCACATTCCGAGACCTTCGGTTCAAGTCCAAGGGTTAAAAACACAGAGAAAGGAATAACTACTATCTTAGTGTCTTGAAGGACACTACGAATAGCAATCACGAAGTATCTTTCAGAAGACAACATAACTCCGGAAGATTTTGGGCAGAAGATAACGGATACATTCGAGATGGAAAGCAGATCTCGGGGTTCACGATTTAGAACTTTGAAACATATAAGAATTTGGAATCCACACAACTTTGAGAGACTAGGATGGAAAGGAATCTCCCAGTTTAAACGAGAGATAACGGAATATGGAACACACACAACTCTAGAAACTTAACACTAGGTCAACTTGGGTGAAAGAAACGTCTTGCCAAACAAGGCACCTAGGTTTTGAATGACTAGAAAAGATAGCAAAAGCTTTTCAAATCAAAACAGATAAGGTGACCCAGAGTTAGAGCGATACTAGATAAGGAGTAAAATGAATCCTAAGAAGGGTTTTACAATCATTTGAAGTTTCAAAGTATTTTTCACAAACACTAGACTGAACATCGACCAAGCAGTAAGGTTTTCCTACAAGCAGTCCTGCTTTGATACCACTTCTTGTCAGACCCCGGACCCAGAGATATACATACTGTTATGTGCTCCTAGCAATGGACTCACATGGGCTTCAAGGTTACCAGCCCCGGCCGCAACAAACAACGGCAGGCAGACCGGATTCATCGGCATGTAGTCCGGATCCCCGGTCTACTACTCCTTGTGTCCATGCTAGTCATAACCAGATATGCATACCCAAGTGTCCACGAGTCGGATGAAACTGAAGGAACGGGACCATAGTTATATAGAGCTGCTATGTGTCCAGAAAATGCAACAACAATCGAGGGTTACTGGGGTTACCTCGCCCCAGGCCGAATCACATCGGCAGGCGGGCTCGGACATGGATCATCGGCTCCACAACCCCTCGACTGCAACAACTATGCAGGCATAGCCAAAACTATATAACAATGAGCTCGAAACCAACAACCGATCAGAGCAGCACTCTAGACATGGAAGCTGTATTGAACAGGTGTTACTAGAGTATAGCTGTACAAACAGAGGTCACATGACCCAACATTACATCAGACAACGGAAGGCAAATTATGTTGCTAAACAACAAGAACCAAAAGGCCTAAGAGGCCGCAACATAAGGCGACGTCCCAGCCGATAGATTCAGGCTGCTACCTGGGAACCCCGAACTACTCGTCCATGTCCACGTTGAAACACCACCGAACTGAGGAACCCCACCTGAACCAAGTTGAAGGAAACATGAGTACGGGAGGTACTCAACAAGGCTTAGTTAACCTATTATATATCCGCTTCTTTAGAAAGAGTTACGAAAGTTATTTTTCGTAAAGCCATCTTTGTTTTCCAAGTTGAGGAAGGAATATCACGTCACATGGAGTATTTTGAAAACAGATGAGAAAGCTACTCAACTACTGATATCATCATCTTTTTAATCCACCAAACCATATCAGCACCTCGTGCTTCAAAGATCACCACCTTTAGTTGTTCCACTACCTCATGCTACAAGGTAACCCCTCTCGGCATCTCCGAGGAGGCATCCTTCATTCATTATCAGCAAGTTTTAATCATTCCGTTTAAGTTATCTATGATCATAGAATCCGTCACCAAGTCGTCCTTAACCGCGGACACGGCTTTTCGAAAAGAATTAACCCTGCAGAGGTCTACAACTTTACCCACACGTATCAACCGACTCTTAGTGCCACCGGGTTAGCACTAGTCCGGGAAGTGCCGGCAGAGGGTGGTTGACCACGACCTTTCCCTTACTTCGCCTATTCCATGAGTCGCTCCGAGTAGAGATGGTCTGCCAATAGGGAGTGGCCATCTCCTGCCGGGTCTCTATCGTTGTGCGCAATGCTCGACGGTTACCTACCCGCAGGCGCTGATACATCCCCACATCCTAATTTTGAAAGTGTTTTGATATCCCTCCAAATCCAAATGGAAAGCCCGAACTAGGCGACTCATGGAACAAACTAGGCAAGTTGAGACCGAGGGGAATCTAAGCCCTGTGTGGATGCACGCTCAGTCTTGGCTCGAAGACGAGAACTCACTCCTAGGGGCATGAATGAGACAACCACCACAGACCCTCTATGGTCTCGTCATCCACACCTTTAAATCATGTTAATCAAATATCTCTTAACTTACCACCACTTCCTGCCATACTAGATTATTTCGTAACTCTGATTCATCAACCAGATGGAGCAGAGATAACAAGCATGTATGGCTAAGCACAACATATTTCAGGTTTTGGCGATAAACACAATCAAACCTATGGCTGCTAGGAGTAGTGCATCAGGATAAGTAGGCTATGCATGGTATAGGAGAACTCTAACTACTGACACAAGATACATTGGAATCGGATGCAATGTACGAGAATCAAAAGTCTTTCGAAATCATATATGGGCAGATAGGAGGTTATGCTTGCCTTGCTTCAAGAAAACCAGATAAAGTCTTCGGGAATAAGTGCTTGACTTGTCGGTTAAGATCAAGTATTCGTCATGCCGTTGTCGATCTTCTCTTCGAGGTCACGTTCTACCGATCAGAAACAAACCACCGAAAGAGAAACAACAATCAAACATGGCATCGATGCAATGTGCAATATGTATGCATGAGCAAGTTAATGCATTAAAATAAAGCCCTAAACATGTTTGATGGGTTGCTAGGGTTCGTATGTCAGTTATGCAATTTTAACAGAAATTAGCCCAAAATAGACCCCGGAGGGGGTTTCGGGCGGTGGTGAAAGTGAGTACGATTTTAAAAGCTCAAATGGGTTTTAAAACATCACAAATAGGTTCCAATTGTCATATTGAGCATTTTGGTATATGACTTTTAATTTTCTAATTTTATTGAATAAAATCTTATTTTTCCATATTTAAATGATTTAAGTAATATTAAATAATGGTCAAAATTCAACTTTGTCAAACATGATTGAAAATGACTATTTGGAAAGAGTACATTTTTCTGAACATCTTAATACTTTCAGTTTATTTTTCTCACGTGCAGAATTAAAGATATTAATTAAACAAGTTTTAATTATTTCCTGTAATTAATAAATATTTCTGAGAAAAAGAAAAAAATAGGATTTTGCAGTCAGGCTGACGTCACCCGAACCCGAACTGCCTCTGGCTTCACTCAATCCCGCGATTTCGCGGTTGATTCCCAAATCCGTTGGTACCACCAGCTTCAGCTCGTCGAGGGGGTTCTGCAGGTGGTCACGGTTCACCGAAAGTCCACCGGTGTTGGCCGGCGGCGATCCTACCGCGGCGGCGGGGCACGGACGACGACGACAACGGGCTACGGTGCACGGGGGAGCAAATCCAAGGCATGGGGAGGTTCAACATCTCACCGGGAAGAAGAGGAGACCGTCGGTGAGGTTCAACGTGGTCAAACAGCGGCGAATCGGCGGCGACAGCTCCCGCCGGCCGTGGGGAAGAAAAGGGTGCCGACGTCGATTCCATCCCTCCCCGCTTGCAGGACCCGACGAGGAAGGAGAGGGGGACGGCGCGAGTCTATGGGTATCCTCAAATTGCTCCGGGGAGACCTACAGCGACGGCGCCATGATGACAACTCGTAGCTAGGGTTTCGGCCTCGCGGGCGAAATACAGAGAGGGAGAGGGAGTGGACAACGAGAGGAGGAAAGAGGGCATCCGCTTCCCTTCTCCCTTAACCCCACAAGGATACATGCACAGAGGAGGTGGCGAACGGCGACGGGCACTCGGCCACGCAGGTGCTCCTACTGGCCTGAGGAAGAAGACAAAGGATAATTTTCGGAAACCCCCTAGTGAAACTGAGATTTGCATAATAGTCCTTTTCTCTAATAGAATAGAACAGAAAACAGATGTTTCAAGGGCCATTTTGCAAATATTAAATTTAGCATAAATACTTTTTGGAAAGCTTATAAAATTTCCAACCAAACCATGTTTTTGTTTTCCAATTTTGAAAATGTTTTTAAAACAAAACTTGGGTGACCACTTTAAGTGGTTTTTATGCCAGTTTCATTTAATTTCAAATTTAAATTGGTTCAAATTTCTTCCATGCATGAATGATATGAGCACAACACAACAAACCCTATTGTAGAAAAACAGGGGATGTTACAGAACCAACTGCAATTTCTCAACAACATCAATACTCACAAAATCATATCGCGTACCTTTATCAAGGGTAATAGCAACATTGCTACATTTGATGTCTGCTGTGAAGTGGAACAAATTTGAAGCAGGGATCCCACTAGCATCCTCCTCCCAAAATGTATAACTGCAAACATTAGCACTAGGAAAGTCCATTGATTAATTTGTTAGTGAAACAAAATAACAATGGGTTGTGGTGTTCTCTCACAACTCACTCAAAACCAGCAAAGAAGTGCTTCTCTTACCGTTCCAAAGTGAATAGGATTTACTTACCAACAAGTATCAATGAAGAGTGTACCAAGTGTGAGAAGAGAATAACCAGGATATCAAGTGTCACAAGACAAAACAGGGTATTTGGTGGGGCTTGGTTGGGATTCCTAACAACACCAAAATAGCAACTCCAATGTACTGTCTAATGTGATAAAATGCACTAAAGGAACACACTCACTCTATGAGACAAATGTGGCTTGGAAATTATATGAAAGAGTTATTGCAAGCACTGGAAAGACACTAGCAAAATACTCTATGAAAACAGACACAAGATTGCTTAAATATGTCCACAAAAAATGTCCAAGATATGATGTATCAAGCTTCACTAGTGATATAGTAATGGCTTGGCCTCTTTTTTGGTTTTTCTCTCTTTCTATTTTTTATACTTTTTCAATGGCCTTTGAATCAACTAGGAGCAACAAGAGATATGGAAAAAAAATAGATCAAATTGAGCAGCCTGTTAGAGCAAGAAAACAACTAGTCTTTGGGTTGTGTACCTAAAATTTGTTGTAGAATGACTGTGGCTAAGGCTTATCAATGATCAGACTGGAAATCGTTCCGTACGGTAGCGAAAACAGGGCAAAAAGTCTGCCCGACAGCGTGTATATGTGTTGCGAATAGTCTACGGCAGAAACAGTGGCCGCGTATGCAAGTGTGGTGCAGTTGTGTGGACTTTTGATCCCCACGTGATGAGTTTGACCTTGACTTGGAGGCGTATGGCAGGCGCGTAGCCTAGATTTTGGTGGCCGGTATCGCTCAGACTCCGCTACGAGATAATTGTCGGTTCTATTTGGCCGGTAGCGCCTGGTAGCACTTGCGCGCCTGCAACGCTTTAACGTGGTTACGATACGGATCTTGGCGCGTAGTGGTAGCCGGTCGGACTCCGATGTGGTAGGTGTGCGCCGGCGCTTGTTTGGACAGTGCGATAGGACAAAAAAGAGGAGAACGATTCGCGCACACGGTTACGCGATATCGACGCGCAAGTCCCGAGTGCGAGTCGGCGCGCAAGTGGAGGAGCGACGCGGTCGGCGCGCAAGTCCCGAGTGCGAGTGGACACCGGCCTGCACGCGGTTTCGAGCGTCCGCGTGCGTCTAGGACACGGACCTGCAACACGTTAGACGGGTTCCCGGTGGACCGAGTCCAGGAAAAATTAAAGCAGCCCGCGCGAGCAATGCGGAACCGCGCGTTTGGCCAGCAGTGGTTTCGAGCGCGTGGATGCACGGCCTTGGGAATGAATCCGATTATGAGTAGGAACCCGAGGAAATTAGATGCAAGCACAATATTTTTGTGAGGAATTTTGGGATTAGATTGAACACGATAAACCCTAAAAAGATGAAAAAGAAAAACAGGATCGCAAATCAACAAGAAACAGCAACTAGTAGATGCAAATTGGTGTTGATCTAGGCTCTGGCACAAACTAAACCTAATATTTTTGTGGGTCTTTTTCTGGATAGGAAATAAAAACAACTAGACTATGGATTTGCTCACCGAGTAAACCCGAGAATGTGATACCAAGATGATATGGGGTGGACCGATCTTCTCAATGAGCTCTCTCTTTTTTTGTGGGTATTTTCTGGATTTTGTGATAACTAGTGCTGCACTGAGATCTCTCACTTGGATGACCCCTGCTGCCAATGCAACAACAATCAATCCCTTTGGATATTCTCAACTACATACTCTTGCACACACAATCAAATATCACGAGTGGTCTTGTATCCCCCTATTCCCAATGGAATAACAAGATATCACACAACTTTGCAGGTATACTTCAAGATGAATGCTTATCAGCTATACAATCTAGAGGCTAGGGTTTCTTTGGTTTAAACTTGTTCCCCTCTTTCCACACGCATGTGGGGAGTATATATAGGTGGAGGGCTCCTTGCACAAGCACCTCTCCTACTAGGATTAGGACTCAACTAGGAATCCTACTTGGACTAGGAGGACTCTACTAGTACTCCTACTTGGACTAGGAAGGGATACAAACCGACCCAACTTTAGGGGGTTCGGCCATTATGGCATACATGCCATGCCTAATTGAATTAGGACTTCTATATGACGCATTGATCTTCAATGGGGAACCCTCCTCTTGTTTTCACCATTCCTTAGTGTGGAAGAACATTCCTAGAGTTGTTTTCCACACTTGCACATTTGTTTTCAACACTTGATAATTGTTTTCGCCATTTGTACTCTTGCTTTCCAGCATCTCCATCTTGTTTTCCAGTAAGCCTTGAGGTCTTACTCCATTCATGTTTGTGTTATCAATAACCCTGATAATACATAATGCATAGGCTTAGGTAGTATAATATTCTTATAAACACAAATAATATTTATTATTAGGAAAGAATTCACCTTATAATGAACATAAGTGAGGCTCAATATTTTCTTCCAACCTAAGCATGTATAATCACCATGGACCCCTATTATATCCTCATCAGTAGACAATGGTTAAGAGCGTTCTTAGTACCAAAGAAAATATTAGAGAGATTCAGAATCGTTCTCCCATTTATCCGATAGAGATCGGAGAGTTCCGAAGGAGTATCGAAATTATGGGAGAACTGCCCGATAGTGATCGGAGAGTGCCATAAGTGTTTCGAGGACTCAAAATGAATAAGTAATGTGTATTTATTATTAATTAGTGTAATTAATAATTAAATAACATTCTATTTCATTTAAAATGCATTTATTTCACTAATGCGCCTTCTAGGCAGATTTGACCCATTAGGGGAAAAGTGGGAAAAAGAAATAAAGAAAAAGGGGGAGCCCACATGGGCCACTTTGGGCCCATGTGGGGTGTAGCTGCCTCTCCCATGGCCGCATTGGCCATGTGGAATTACTTCCACATGGCTTGGCCAAGGGGAAAGGCTCCCCCTTCCCACTATATAAAGGGAGGCACACATCCCCTTTTCTCCATCCAATTTTCTCTCTCTCTTCTCTCTTCTCCAAACGTGGTTCCCTCTAGATCCATGCTAGGAGTTGAGTATTCTCCACTATAAGCACCCCGCCGTGCTATTAGTCTTTGGTCCATTGCTCTACTTCCGCAACCTTCGCTGGCCGGAGACCGGGATTCATAGTCTACACCGTACGTGTGTAATCCCACGAGGTGTCACACTTGGGGCACTAGTCGTGACCAACTCCTCGATCTTGATGTCGGCATTGTCTTCATCGACAAACCTTGTGCGGGAGGGTAATCCCTGATTTTTGTCTTCAAGGGTATGATCACCATTCCTTCTCTGTTGCTCTATATCTTCATAGTAATAGATCTTGGATCGTTTTCGCTTATCGTTGTTAGGATTTTTTTAGTTTTCTGCTAGGTAATCCTTCAGTGGTATCAGAGCTTATCTATGCATAGATATAGAAGTACGGTTAGAACTCATGGTGGCTGAGGGCATCAATCTTGTAGTTTTTACCTCCTCGCATGTATTTTATTATGATGTTGGCATTGTTTGATCATAGCGGCCCGAAGCCAACCTTACGTGTACACCGTACGCGAGACCGGCATTGCAATTGACATGAAGCTTGTTCCACATAAAGCAGCTATGAGGGTGTCAGTTTCTCTTACAATACATGTCATGGAATTTACAATGGGAGGCCCGAAAGGGATTTGTAACAAACAACTAGTTGATCGGTGTTGTGGTTGCATGTTCGTAGGTAACAAACGGTTCTTATTGCGACAGCCCCACGATCCACGTAAAACTTGCATAAAGATAAAGTAGAAGCGTCTAACTTTATGTTGCAGGGGGGGAAAGGATATAATATGGTAAAGGTGAGCCTATGAATTGTTCGGACTAACCTTTTCACGTGGAGGCATCGAGGACCTGGTGCCATTTCGGAGTGCACGATGGATATCAAGGCGCGACGACCATATCATATCATATCAATTTACACTATTTCATTTGATGTTATTGTGTGGATTTTATATGCATGTGTATACCTATAGTATATTAAGATATGTTCGGCGGTAGCTATATAGGATGATCCCTCTTTTAATTCCAATGTAAGTATTCTCCCTTAGTGTGGCACCAACAATAAAGTCTGCAGTAGGAAAGTGGGTCGTGACGATCGGGTACTTCCTTCTATGTTCGCATACGTCGGTTGTAAGCCATGTATGCACAGCCGGATATACTAAGGTTAAGTTGGTGATCCTAGCATGTACAGACATGGCCTCAGAACATGGAAGACCGAAAGGTCGAGCACGAGTTGCATGGACGATGCAACTGAGATGTTTTGTCTACCTATGAAGCTACACCAATGGCCGTGACGATCGGGGGAGTTGTGGTGGAAGGGGGTCGTGTAATCACTAAACAAAGTGAGATGTTCGTTTGAGTGGGAGTTCGTGTTATATATGCATGTCATATATTTCAATCTGAAAAGCATGAACCCATTATTATGAACAAAAGTCTTATATCTTGCAAATACCATTGTAGATGTATCGCCCCACCTTCAACTAGGGGTGAAAACGGAGCGGATACGGTCGAATAGTAGTGAAACCATGTCTGTAGCCGTATTTTTTCCGGATTCGGAGTCGGAGCGGATAGTGTGCGGATACGAATATAGAATCGGAACACCCGGTTATGAACACGGACCGAATACGGGGCAAATACGGTTCGGTCGCGGATAAATGTTTCCTCAGATGTTTATTAAAAGATAGGAGACATATGATAATCAAAGTGGTGGCTAGGGTTACAGTGGTAGGAATAGACGGAGTTGACGTCCCTGATATATTGTTAGGGGGGCTAGGAGAATAGATAGGGAACCAGTTTTGGGCCAGGCCATATTTTTACATGTTAATGGGCCGTTCAAGGTATTAGTTGGCGGATATTTATCGGATAATTACCGGATATTAACCGTGAAATATGGTATATCCTCGGATACGGGCAGATATTAGTAAAACCACATCCTTTTCCGTATCCGTGAATTACTATCCGTATCTGTGACCGCATCCTTCAACTATCCGGCCGTATACATATTTTCCTTCCGTGAGCCTCCGGTTGGTCGGTCGGTCGGAAATAATCCGTACCGTTTTCACCCCTACCTTCAACCTAGACTCGTTCCTTGAGAAAGAAAATCTTAAGACAAACGGTCCAAAATTCATGTCCTGGTTTCGCAATGTGAGGATCGTCCTCACGCCCTACAAGATGGCCTACATTTTTGAGGTCACAATAGGTGACCAGCCTGATGACTCCGCCTCTGAGGACGACAAGAAAGTCTATCAGTCCAAGGCGGATGACTCCGCTTTTGTCCCGAGTGGCATGCTTATGCCATGGAGGCTGACATTCAAAACGCTTTGAGACTATGAATGCATTTGAGACAATCACTGATCTCAAGGAAGTTTTTGAACCACAAGCCAAGGGTGAGTGGTATGAAGCCTCTGAGGCATTCTTTTCAGCAAAGATGGAAGAACACAGCAGTGTTAGTGAGCATGTAGTCAAAATGTCTGGCTACGTTACCCGCCTTAATGCTCTGGATTGCAAAACCCCAGATGAGTTGGCTATACACAGGGTGCTGCAATCATTGCCTCCTAGCTATAAAGGGTTCGTCATGAACTACAACATGCGCGGGATGGCCAAGAAGTTGTCTGAGCTGTTTGTGATGCTCAAAACTGCTGAGGTGGAGATTAAGAAGGAGCATACGATGTTGATGGTCCACAAGGCCGTGAATTTCAAGAAATCTGGCGCCAAGGGCAAGGGAAGGAACTGGAAGTCCAAGAAGAGTAGCAAGCCTATTGCTAACCTGAGGGCTCCCAAGTCTGGATCCAAGCCAAAGCCCGACATGACATGCTACTACTGCAAGGGTGATGGTCACTGGAAGCGCAATTGCGCCAAGTACCTAGCAGACAAGAAGGCCGGCAAGTTTGCCGACAGAGAGAAAGGTATATGTGATATACATGTAATAGATGTTTACCTTACCGGTGCCTGGAGTAACACTTGGGTATTTGATACCGGTTCTGTTGAGCTGCAGAATGAACGGCGCCTGGCAAAGGACGATGTGACGGTGCGTGTCGGGAACGACAACAAAGTTGATGTGATGGTCGTCGGCACTATCCCTCTACATCTACCGTTGGGATTAATTTTAATATTGAATAAATGTTATTATGTGCCCGCATTGAGTATGCAAATTATTGGTGGGTCTTGCTTGTTACAAGACAATTGTTCATTTAAATCATTATCAAATGGTTGTACTATTTCTATGAATGATATTTTCTATGTTCATGCACCGGAGCATAATTGTTTATTCTTATTGAAACTCGACAATAGTATGCACATCCATAGTGTAGATGCTAAGAGATTGAAACTTAGTGATGATAATTCCATGACTCTATGGCATTACCGTCTTGGTCATATCGGAATAAAACGCATGAAGAAGCTCCATGTTGATGGACTTTTAGACTCATTAGAATTTGATTTTCTTGACACGTGCAAACCATGTCTGATGGGAAAGATGATTAGGACCCTGTTCTACGGTGTTATGGAGCGGGCGTCGGACTTATTGGGAATCATTGATACTGATGTATGTGGCTCAATGAGAGTTTTGACACACAATGGTTCTCGTTACTTTCTTACATTCATTGATGATTTGAGCAGATATGGGTATATCTACTTGATGAAGCACAAATCTGAATAATTTGAGAAATTCAAGGAGTTCTAGAATGAAGTGGAAAATCAACTAAACAAGAAAATCGAACGCCTTCGATCTGATCGAGGTGGTGAGTATTTGAGTTTTGAGTTTGGCACTCATTTGAAGTCTTGTGGTATTGTACCACAACCGACGCCAGCTGGAACACCACAGCGTAATGGTGTCTCGGAGCGACGTAATAGGACTTTGCTGGATAGTGTGCGATCTATGATATCTCTCACGCACTTTCCTGTATCATTTTGGGGTTATGCGTTAGAAACAACTACATTCATTTTAAAATAGGGCACCATCCAAATCCGTGGAGACAACACCGTATGAGATATGGTATGGCAAGAAGCCAAAGTTGTCATTTCTAAAGGTTTGGGCTTGTGAGGCTTACGTTAAGAAACTGCAGCCTGACAAACTCGAACCTAAGGCGTAAAAATGAACTTTTGTAGGATATCCAAAGGATACTATTGGATACACCTTCTACAAAAAGACCGAAGGCAAAACGTTTATTGCCAAAAATGTTTCTTTCCTTTAGAAAGAGTTTCTCGCTAAAGGAGTATGTGGAAGAAAGATAGAACTCGATGAGATCATTGATCCTGAACTTGAAATTCAGAGTAGCATACCGGAAGTTGTTCCGGAAGCGTCTTCTACTGATAGAGCGGATATCGAGTCAGCTATCGTACCTCGCAGGTCTCTAAGACATCGTAAAACACCTGATTGGTATGGTGATGTTGTCTGCATGGTCATGGTGACCGACCCAGACTAACCTGCAACCTTCAAAGCAACAATGGAAGGACCCAAGTCCAAGAGATGGCTAGGAGCCATGAAATACGAAATCCAATCCATGTATGACAACAAAGTATGGAATTTGGTGGATCTTCCCGAAGACCGCAAGACCGTCGATAATAAATGGATTTTTAAGAAAAAGACTGATGCTCATGATAATGTAACCATTTATAAAGCTCGACTTGTCACAAAGGGTTTTCTACAAGTTGAGGGAATTGACTACGATGAAATTTTTTCACCCGTAGCAATGCTTAAGTCTATTCGGATTTTATTAGCAATTGCTGCCTATTTCGATTATGAGATATGGCAGATGGATGTAAAAACGGCGTTCCTAAACGAAAACATTGAGGAAGAGTTGTATATGATGCAACCGGAAGGTTTTGTCGATCCAAAGGATGTTGATAAAGTATGCAAACTTCAACGTTCCATTTATGGACCGAAGCAAGCATCTCAAAGCTGAACTCTTCTCTTTGATGAGGTTATCAAAGCTTTTGGATTTGTCTAAAATGTATAAGAGACCTGCATTTACAAGAAAATGAGTGGGATCTCAGTTGCATTCCTGGTATTATATGTGGATGACATATTACTAGTTGGGAATGATGTGAAATTGCTAGACATCGTGAAGGAGTATTTGAACAATAAGTTTTCTATGAAAGACTCGGGATAAGCTGCTTACGTATTAGGCATTAAGATCTATCGTGATAGATCTATGCGTATGATAGAGGTGAGTCAAAGTACATACCTTGATAAGGTTGTGAAAAGGTTCAACATGGAAGAGGCTATGAAAGGTTTCTTGCCCATGATATCGGGGACAGTACTGAGTAAGACTCAATGTCCGAAAACGGCAGGGGAGAAAAAGAGGATGCCAGACATCCCTTATGCTTCAGCCATAGGCTCGATCATGTATGCCATGTTGTGTACTAGACCAAATGTATCACATGCTGTTAGTTTGACAAGCAAATACCAGAGTGACCCTGGAGAGGCACACTGGGTAGCAGTTAAAAACATCCTCAAGTATCTTAAGCGAACCAAGGATATGTTTCTTGTCTATGGAGGATGTATAGATGAGCTTAACATAACAGGTTACATTGATGCGAGTTTATGGAAAGATCTAGATGACTCGAATTCGCAGATGGGCTATGTGTTTATGGTAAATGGTGGCGCAGTGAGCTGGAGAAGCGGGAAGCAACCCGTTGTGGCCCAATCTACTATGGAGTCGGAGTACGTCAAAGCTAATAATGCAGAGAATGAAGATGTATGGATGAGGAAATTCCTCACGGAGCTTGGAGTGTTTCTAGGCGCGCAAGACCCTGAACATCTACTACGAGAAAACAGGTGCCATTGCTAACGCAAAGGAACCAACGTCTCACTCTACAACCAAGCATATATTCCGGCATTACCATGTGATAAGATATTATCAGAAGAATGGTGACATAAAGATTTTCAAGATACATATGGATCTGAATGTGGCAGATCCGTTGACAAAAAGTCTCCTACGGGAAAAGCACGAGAAACAGAGAGACGCCATCAGTGTTAGAATATTACCTGGTATAATTTTATTAAATTGTAATCTAGTGCAAGTGGGAGACTGAAGGAGTTATGCCCTAGAGGCAATTTAATAAAGATTTTTTTATTATTCATAACTCATTTGGTCATAATATTCCATACCATGCTATAACTGTATTAAGTGGAAACATTAATACACGTGTGGTATGTAAACAAAACCAGGTCCCTAGTAGCCTCTACTTATACTAGTTCGTTGGGTAACAGATGATCAAGGTTTCCTGATCATGGGCATTTATGTCATTGACAACAGAGTCATGTCATTGGTGAATGATGTGATGGATTCACACCCATTGTGTTTATCATAATGAGATCAAGTCATTAAAAGTTCAACATTATGATAACAAAAATGTAGTACCATGACCTTTGATAGTGAAATGGTATCTGAATTGCTATCCTGGAAGTTACTGTGATTGCATCAAATGTCACCCCGTGACAAGGGGGATTATAAAGGTGTATCTTGGGTAATGAAAGGGATATGTTGAGGCGAGCCATCAAGTGCGTGACTTTCCAATCCTAATGACGGATAGATACTCCTGGGCCCACTCGGTGGAGTTGCATCAATTAGTTTGCAAGCACGTGACTCGGTCACGGAGATGCAACGACACGAGAACGAGTTGAATTGTTATGTCGGTAACGAGACTGAACAGAGTATAAGATACCAGATGATAAAGTCTCAGAATAATAGAGTATAACTAAGGCAATAGGTATGGAGACTTATGTTCAAGGTTCAAAACGACACAGAAACTTCGATGGATGCATAGGGGCCATTATGGATGTCCAGATCCTGCTATTGGTCATTGGTCGGAGAAGAGTCTCGACCATGTCTGGAGTATCCCGAACCGTAGGGTGTCACACGTAAGGGTAGACAATGTTCAAGAGTGATATTAGTACCGAAGATAATATTAGAGAGAGGCGGAATCTTTCTGGCATTTATCCGATAGAGATCAGAGAGTTCCGAAGGAGTATCAGAATTAAGTGAGGAATTCCCGATAGTGATCGGAGAGTGCCAAAAGTGTTTCGGGGACTCAAAATGAATAAGTTTATTAATTGGTGTAACTAGTAATTAAATAGCATACTATTTCATTTAAAAATGCATTTATTCCACTAATGGGTCTTCCGGGCAGATTTGGCCCATTAGGGGAAGAGTGGGAAAAAGAAATAAAGAAAAAGGGGGGAGCCCACATGGACCACTTGGGGTCCATGTGGGGTGCGGCTGCCTCTCCCTTGGCCGCATTGGCCACTATATAAAGGGAGGACCCCTCCCCTTTTCTCCATCCAATTTTCTCTCTCTCTTCTCTCTTCTCCAACCGTGGTTCCCTCTAGATCCATGCTAGGAGTTGAGTACTCTCCACTATAAGCACCCCGCCGTGCTATTAGTCTTTGGTCCATTGCTCTAATTCCGCAACCTTCATTGGGCCGGACACCAGGAGTCATAGTCTACACCGTACGTGTGTAATCCCACGAAGTGTCACACTTGGGGCACTAGTCGTGAACCACTCCTCGACCTTGAGGTCAACTTCGTTGTTTCCTCAACAACCCTTGTGCGGGAGGGTAATCCCTGCTTTCGGTCTTCAAGGGTATGATTATCGTTCCTTCTCTGTTACTCTATATCTGCATAGTAATAGATCTTGACTAGTTTTCGGTTATCGTTGTTAGGATTTTTTTGTTTTATGCTACAAAACCCTTCATTGTGAGCCTCAGTGAGCTTCTCTAGCTCCTCGGTTATTTTTTCATGACCAACACCAAACTCAACTATCTTCTTTTTAGTTCTTTTATATTTAACAATTGCATGTTCACATTCTTAAGTAAGCTTCAAAATTAACTCATCATGTGACTCTTAAATAGATTTAAGTTTCTCCTCAAGAGATACTCGAAGCCCATGTTGCTCCTCAAGAGCATTTGAAAGGGAACCCTTTTCAATGCAATCTTCCCTTTCGGTTTCACATTTCTTCTCAAGATCCTCTTGGGCCACTCCCAATTGAATCATGAGGAGATCAAAGTACTTCTTGTTCTCACCTTGCAAGTTAGTCATATATGGGTTCAAAGAGGCAATTTCATCTTCAACACTAGGACTAGCAAGTTTATTCGTTTTCACTTTGAGTCTTAGTGGTGGAAGAAGATGATACCTCGGTGGCCTTAGCCATGAAGCACTTTGCGGAGGGTTGAGGATGATTATCATTGGGGGATTCAAAGAGTGAAGGAGATGATGAAGATGCAATAGCAATTGCGACCACTTCACTTGTGGTTTATTCTTCTTCTTCATCACCGGAATCATACTCTTCTTGAGTCACAAGCACATATCTTGATGATGGCTTCTTGTTGAAGGGTTTCTTCTTGAAATGAGGTTTCTTGTTGGGGATCTTTGACTTGTCCTTGAGAGCTTCCTCCATGGTTTTCCCTATCCTCAAAGGGGCACTCGGCAATAAAGTGATACTTATCTTGACAATTGAAACAAGCCCTCACTTTTTGAGTCCCTTCTTTACCATAGCTTTACTTTGTATTCTCCTCAACATATGCCTTGTTCTTGGGAGGGTTCTTCCAAAAAAAAAATCACCGCAAGAGCAACATAATCCTTAAGCACGAGATCATATTCTTGATATTTGAGCAGGGACAAGTTTTCTTCCAAAGCAACCTATTCTTGTGGATCCACCACCTTGGCCTTCAAAGCAACGGAGGCTTCTTTGTGCATTCCAACAGCACGAGCACGAGTGTGTTAGCAAGCATTGTTTGAACTTTGAAGGAGGCCATCTCTTGCCTCACTTCGTTTGAGGTCATGAGGTTAAATTTGTGTCTTCCTTGAAGGTTCTTCAAATCCACGGGCTCAAACGGCAATAGGGCATTCACTTACTTCCTCTTGATCCAAGCATCATCCACATATTTGGCACCAAGACCACTAAAGGCGGTAGCTAGGGTCTTGAATCTTCGGTAGATGTCCTCATGGCTCTCACCATCAAGTATATAGAACCCTTCGGCCTCATTTCTCAAGGTATCATACCTATTTCTTTGCATGCTTTCATTACCCGCAAACATGATAATAAGAGCATCCCATATTTCTTTGGCAGTGGAATATTGTTGAAGATGAGGCATGTGGTTTGGACCCACGACTTGTTGAATCATCGACAAGGCGGTGTAGTTGAGTTGGCAATCTACCACTTCTCTTATTGTCAAGTTCTTGGGGTCATGAGGCTTGTATCCATCTTGTGTGATCCTCCAAAGCTCAATACAATCAGAGTTCAAGTGAGTTTTCATATAATATTGCCATTGATAAAAAGTATGTGCATAAATTTTAGGGGGGGTCGCCTCTAGGATTAATATGAGGATATGGAATAGGAGGATCAGGAGAGTAATGTCCTTCAACATTGTGGTACTCGTCCTTCTCATCCTTAGGGCATCTCCAGCCGTTGCACCCCCAGGGCCGAAAACGCCGCTGTTTTGGGGCCGCCGAGGCGCCAAACGGCGCTAATCTGGAACCTGGGGGGCAGGCTTCCCAATCGCTCCCCGAGCCCAAGTTTCGGCCCAAAAAAACTCGATTTGAAACTAGGCGCATTTTATTGATTTCAAACAAAGTTCGTACAATTTCGACGCAAATTTAAACTAAAACTCAAATTTAAACCTAAACTACTTAAGGCCTAGGCGCTCAGCGATGGCCTGGCTGTAGTCGACGTCGTCGCCGTCGTCGTCGGGGCCGTCGTCGGCGCGCCTGCTCGTTCCCTGTCTGGGGTCGCCGCAGCCGGAGTTGCCCCACCTGCTCGCCGCGAGGGCTCGCTGGTACTCGACCTCCTCGTCGGAGTCGGGGTCGAGCACGACGTAGACGGGGTCCTTCGTAGGCGGCGGGGGAGGGACGCGTTGCGGCAGCCTCCTGGTCGCGAGCCGCCTTGCGCTGCTCGGTCTCAGCGAGCAGGCGGCGCTGGAGCTCCAGCTCCTCGGCGTTGCTCTCCCGCAGGCTCCAGTCCGCGGCGGAGTCGTCGGCGAGGGGCTGGAGCGTGTTGCGGGACAGCTCCAGCACGACCTTCTGGCCAGGCCACTCCTCGTCGTCGTCGTCCTCGGTCGGCTCCGTCTTCGGACGGACCGCGCGCTCGAATCCGGCGTGCTGTCGCTAGCGTGGCTCGCCAATGCGCAGGGTGCCGCCGCCGCGCCTGCGGACAGGCGCGCCGGAGTTCAGAATAGGGGGGTGAGGGAGCTCGAGTGGGCGCCGGAGGAGATCGAGGTGGCCATCCGCCACGCATCCCGCGCGGAGTTCTGCCGGGGCGGCATCTCCAGTCGCGGCGTGTTGCCGCCGTGGATGTAGTCCAACACCCACTCGAGAGTGCGGTGCTGGCCTCCCCACCAGCGGCGGCGCCCGTGGCCATTGGAGCGGCCCTCGACGGGGCCGTTGTCTCCCAAGGAGGCGAGCTCCCTGTCGCGGTGCCGCGTGAGTTCATCCCACCAGAACTCGTCGTGGCCGTCCGCCGGTAGGCCTTCGTCCGCCGCTAGGCCTTCGCGCGCCTCGGCGATGGCCCGCCGGAACTCCGCGTCCGTTGATGGGAGCGGAGGCACGGGCACCCCGCCCGCGCTGAGGGCCCAGCGCGACTGCCCGCCGCCAGAGCTCGGGAGGCGCATGTCCGGCGGGCACGAGTAGCCCGCGCGATACAGCGCCATCGCCTCGCTCCGGCGCAGGTGACGGCGGATCCAACCGTTGGCGGCGGCGGCGCTGTCGTAGCTCGCCATTTTTCGTGGAGGAAGGAGAGCTCGGGGGAGAGAGGAGAGCGCCGAGGAAGGAGAGAATAGCGAGGTGGAAGAATGGGGCGGGGCGGCGAGCGGCGGGGCCTTTTGTAGCCTGCCGGGCATCTACTGCGCGCGCGTCCCCTCACTGCCGCCCGCCACGCCATTACGCCGGCAGCCTTTGAACGGGCGCATGCACTGGGCGGCCGCCACGCCATAAACGCCGGCAGCCTTTCACCGACGTGAGCGCCGAGAAGATGATCACGGGGGGTTCTGTTCCCGCGTTTATTCGACGCGTCACTGACAGAGCTGGCCCGCGCGTGCTGCCACGCAGTTTCGCCCCCCCAGGCCGAACCCAGCGGGCTGGGTTTGGCCTGGGTGCCGCGGCACGAACTAGCGCCGAAACGGCGCTATTTGGGCTTCTGGGGGGGGCGACTGGTGAAGAAACGGCGCTATTTGGGCTTCTGGGGGGGGGGGGGGGCGACTGGAGATGCCCTTACCCTTAGAAGTTTTGTCTTTAGAGGATTCACTTTTAGGTTCTCCATCCTTATCCCCATTCTCCATCTCGTCCGGTATTTCTGCCAAAGGAGATGAAGTAGAAGTTTCCGAGCCCTTGGCTTTCAAGAGTTGCAACATTAGATCTCGCAACTCCGTCATTTTGACATCCATGGATGAGGTCAAGGAATCTTTCAATTCCTTGAGATCACCCATAGTGACTTTTGCCGTGGACTCGGTGGATTCATATCTGTTGACCATACTATAACTCTTAGGCAGTTAAGCCCAAAGTAGGAGCCGAGGCTCCGACACCAATTTAACGGATAGTATGGGCACCTAGAGGGGGGTGAATAGGCTCTACGAACAATTTTATTTTTTCTTCAAGCTGAGGCTTGACACAAAGGTAAATTCTCTAGGTATGCATCTATGGTGAATTTACGTATATGACAAGCACAACAATAAACAAGATACAAACAAAGAGTAAATGAGATGGAACAAGCTAACCGATAACGGAAGCACGCGGAGACAAGGATGTAATCCCGAGTTCCTCCTTTTGTGGGAGTACATCTCGTTGGAGGGGTGTGAGTCCACAAAGGCCTACTCAACACCACAAAGGCCTCACCCTATTCTCCGATGAACTTCTCCACAAAGGCCTAGTCCACCTTCCACTATTGATTCCCTTTGAGGCGGAAATCGAGTCCTTTACAATGAGCTTGAGGCACACACCCACAACCGAATTGGGGGACTCCCAAGAATCCCCAACAATTAACAAGAGTAGCAATAGAGTCTAGGTTCTCCACAAGGAAACCCTAGACAAGACCTCCTCCAGAGAATGAGTGGGAAATGAAGAACGGCTTGGTGAAGTAGTAGATCAAGGCCTTCTCCTTCAATCCTCCGAAAATCAACAAGTTTGGGTGGAGGGATTGGAAGAAATCTAGGAATTGGTGATCTCAATAAATGTGCAATGAATGCCTTGGACAAACTGGAGCTCTTGGAGAAGAAGGAGGAGTATTTATACCCCCTCCATAAATGTGGCTGTTGGAGCAAGAAATTGGAGCCAGAAATTCCGGTTAGTCTTTCTGCCTCAGACCTGGATTCAAAGGTAGTTGACTTAAATCGGAAACTCTGATTTCACTAAAATTTCCGGTACAAAATTTCTGGCTCGCTTCTTTGCTGAAATAAGGTTTCAACTAGAATTTCTGGTTGGTCTGGAAATTTCCGGTTGACTTCTGTGAGCACAATCTTCAAGTCCTTAGCCATTTTTTCTCCAGATCTTTTCCAAACGGAATATCTGGTTTTGCCCTGAAATTTCTGGTTGGACTTTCCGGCTCACTTCTGTGGCAAATTTCTGAGAAAAACTTCCAAACCGGAATTTCTGGTTTGTTTGGAAATTTCCGGCTACCTACAGTGGCTATTCCACAGAAAACCTTCACTAACGGAATTTCCGGTTGCACCGGAAATATTCGGTTGCCATCTATGACAAATATGGCTGATCTAACTTCACCTTTTTCTGGTGCTCGATGTGAATAAGTAAATAAACACCTGCACCACTGAACACCTTGATAAATAATATCGTTAGTATTGTTAACTGACACTCAAAACCTTAGGGATCAAGAAATGCACTTTCAGCAAGGGTTCCATTCCGGCTAGGTTAGGCTCTGAGAGAACCCTATTAGTCCATAAAAGGAGGTCTAGATATTGCGCACTAGTCTTCTCCTACCTCGAGCACATGCTCACCATTGTACTATAAACCTCTCGAGGCAGTGCAATCCAGACAAGAAGTAGTAGGGTTTAATACCGCACGGTGGTATGAACATGGGTAAACTTCCCCATGTCTCTGTCATGCTTTCGTTGCAGGTCTCATCGCCCAAAGACTCTTGAGGGTGTCGAGTGACTGAGTATTTTAGCCCTAGTGTTCGATACCATGTTTCTCTCGAGACACGTGTTCATTCGGACACGTATCTTTGACACCAACCTAGCTAGGTGGCTTCCTGATATTGTTTGTGGAGAGGTGATGTGTTGTGCCGATATTCTCGCGACAGTTTTGGTGTGTGTGGCTACAGTAGTGCACCCCTGGAAGGTTAAATATTTTCGAGAAGTCGTATCGTCCGCAGTTATGTGACGATCTTGGAGAAAGTGCTGGCAAAAAAGAGCCAGACAACTTACACCTAATAGTATTTGTTAACAGTGAGATAACGATATCACCTGTTTCCATGGGTTGCTTCCTGGCTAGGGGGTTAATCCTGGATGGGTATTGTTGTTGGTGAGTATTTGTAGTTGGTTTTGTCGCTCTCTCTCATCCCTTTCTAGCCTACGGAAGTTGTAGTGTGTCTCTATAAGTTGTTAGTGCTGCTTTCCGCCACTTCAACCACCAACCCCTTCTCCCCGGAATTCAAAGCATGAGAATTGCTTTCTAGTACTATTGCACAGTAGTGACCCCTTCGGGGCTGCTTGTCCATGCAGCCGGCAGGTTTGAAGTCTAACAACGTTAGCTTAGTAATCCCTCCAGCTTGGCCTGGGCAGGTATTTGGACGTCATCATTTATGTTCATAACTCTATTCCAATTTGTATCTTATCCATAGTCGGACTACTTCATTTCCGTTGTTATTTGGATCTTGGTATTGTATGAATTGTATTCTTGACTCGTTCAAGTCATATTGTATATGTACCTTGTGTTGGGAATATGCCCTAGAGGCAATCATGTTTGAAGTAATTCCCAATGTATTCATAAAGTTATTAAGTCGTCCTTGTTTTGAAAATATGATATATGTCATTGAATATGTGATTCGATTGTGAAACTATGTATTCATGTTGTTCATGCTAAATTGTACTTGGTCATTAAGGTTGTGCTGGACACACACCCTAGACTAATGTGAGTGTTGGCTGATGACTCGGTTCCACTTGTCATGGGCATGGCGATGCCATTCCAACGTTCACAGACTTGACTAAAGAGTTTAGCAATTCGGGCTGACCCATATTGAGATGCAACGAGTAAGTCGTCATTTGCATGTCTCAATCAATGCAATCCTTAGATCTGAGGTTGTCGCACAATACGAGTTGCGAATCACCGACTTAGGTTTTGTCAAATGTTGTCCGTGACAAGGCAATTATAAAGGCAGAGTTTGGGTCGAATGAGAAGCAAGCTGTGTGATGTGGATAATCAAAATGGGATTTTGCCCCTACGAATGAAGAGATATTCTCTGGGCCCTCTCGAGTGATAGGATTCCGGAAGCATGGTCATGCGTGACTCGGTTAAATGTTAACTGGGTTTATTGACTAAGAGTTAGTCAGATGAATCATATATCACGGACCGAGAAGAGAGTTGAGCTATTTAAGGGATGACGATAATTCTCCAATAGTTCAACAAGGTATATCGTGAGGCAAAAGGGACTTGGCTGAAAGTCACATTGGAAGGTATGTCGTCATGACCCTATGGAACTTGGGAGTCGGCACATTCTGCTAGGAGCCGCTACTGATTGATCGATTGGGAGTCGGACTCCAATCGTGTCCAAGTCGTCATGAGCCTGCAGGGTCGCACACTTAAGAGCGGGAGCAAGTATATTGGTCGGGTTGGACCCGAACAGGAAATGGACTGAATTCGGGAGTTGACTCACAGAGGGAATAGGCCACAAGCATTGTGAAGCCCACTCCCACTCGCTATGTAAAGAGGGGCGCAGGTTGCCCAACGCACATAAGTTTCCACTCCCATGCGTTGGGAACCCTAGCCCCACTCAGTCCAGCTGCCGCATCGGAACTAGCAGTCCGCCGTCGGAGCTCCTCCTCGTACGTGTGGATACCGGCAGAGGTGCTGTACGATCATCACTTCGACGATCGCGGGATTGGATCGGCTGGATCGGATCGTGGGACTACACTGCATCGACGTGCTTCATCGATAATCCGCAACTGCGCGTCTAGTGGTAATCCTCGTGGCCTTCTACCTCGGCTAGATCTTGGAAGTACCGTGTAGAGAAGTTTTTGTTTATCTCTACGCGTTCCAACAGTGGTATCAGAGCGGTAGCTTCTGGTTTTAGACCCGTGATCTGCACATATGTGATATGTAGTTAGCGTTAGAGTGGATCTAATTGCGGTTTTGGTCGTCATTCTATGAGATAGATCGGTTTTGTACAAGTTTGATTGGATCAATCGTACTCGAGGGTTAATGGATGATCTGTTTTCCATGATCATACTGCTAAGGTCGTGGAACAACTTACCCCTACTGGTCGGTTTCCGCCATCAGGGTATACCATGACACATAAATCCAGTTGCGGTGATTGAAGATCAAAGAGTTTGGTCGAATCGGAATACGGATCAGATTTGGGTAAAACTGTTTTATCCGATGAAGAAATCCATGTTCGGAATGCAGATCAGATTTGGCCCTGTCGTAGCACCTTAGATGTCGTTACGAGTTTCACAAACGCCGGTAGATATCTTTCATATGCATAACTTATTTTTCAGGATGTTATGAATGGTATGGCTTATGTGCATGTGATGTGTGTAATCCGTACACGATCTGCGTATCATGTTTTTGTCGGCTGGCTGGAGCCTAGGTGCTGTCATTTTATTGTATAACGGTCTGTGTGTCGGATTCTCTATGAAATTTTTCATTTACTAGCTAGTGTAGCTTTTTGGAGAACCCGGATGACATGCAAGTCGATATACAAGTCGACTACATGGAGTAAGATGACACATGACAAGAGTTGGCACGAGTCGACTTACAAGCTTTGTAGAGATGGAGATCACCATGAAGAGAGCCATACCATTTCACATTATAATTGCTTTATTTGTGTTATTGTTATGTCTCTTTTTACCTCTATTTAGATAGTTGGTAGATTTTAAATCCCGCAAAGAAGGTCTAGTCGGTCGCCCCGCCAGTGTTGCACCATCACAAGTCGGACATTCTTGGTAGTAGGCTCATAAAATTGAGGTGCTACCAATTCTTTCCGATTAGGTGGGTTTGAGTCGGACTCTTACAGCGGAAGCACTTGGTAAGCTAGACGAGTCTATAACAAGGGTTGTGGGGCTCGGGGCGAGGTAGCTTGGGAGTCGGGGCATGTGATGCCACCCAACTAACATGAGTCGTATTGGATACGATTGGCAAGGTGTTGCCTACCTAGATCACTTGACGGCTAACGGTGATGCTAAAGCTCACTAGTCGGCTTGCTTATTTAGGATCTTGAATCACTTAGTAACCATCGGAGGGGTGTTGGTTCTAGTGGGAGCATAAGTATTAAAGCGTTTAATATGTCTGCTCTTTTATGAATACATGTCTTAAGTGTTTTGCATATTTTCCATTGTAGATCAATGGCACCTAGCAACCTTCCTCAGTTGTCCACTTTTGTGTTGAGGTCAATCCTAGAGAAAGATAAGCTTAATGGAACTAATTTCACCAACTGGTACCGTAATCTGAGGATAGTCCTCAAGCATGACAAGAAAGACCATGTTCTAGACACTCCACTTCCAGATGAGCCTAATGATGATGCGACTGTTGCTGTCATGAATGCCTACCGTAAGACCAAAGATGAGTCTACGGAAATTAGCTGGCTTATGCTTGCACACATAGAACCGGACTTGCAAGAGTAGTTCGAGAATGTTGAGGCCTACGATATGATCGAACGCCTCAAAAGTATGTTCTAGGCTCAGGCAAAGACCGAGAGGTATCAAGTCTCTCAAGCTTTGCTGGGCTGTAAGCTCAAAGACGGCGATCCACTGAGTCCGCATGTAATCAAGATGACTGGTTACGTGTAGTCTCTGTATAGGCTGGGCTTCCCAATTAACGAAGAGTTCGCTACTGATATAATTCTGAACTCTCTTCCTAGTGTGTATGGTTCGTTCATTTTTGAACTACCACATGCATGGTATGGATAAGAAGCTCACTGAATTACATGGGATGCTCAAAACGGCAGAGGCTGATTTCGAGAAAGGCGTCAGTCAAGTGTTGATGGTGCAGAATAAGGCTAAGTTCAAGAAGAGTTCTTGGACCAAGAAGAAGGATAAGTCAGGAGGCAACGCCCATGGCCCTGTCCAGAGCGCTTCCTCAAGGACTAAGCCATCTTCTACAGCCGGAGCCAATTGCTTCTATTGCAAGCAGGATGGCCACTGGAAGAGGAACTGCACCAAGTATTTGGCTGACAAAGCCAAGAGTGGAGGTGTGACTTCCAACTCAGGTACGCTTGTATGCAATGTTGTAGACATTTATCTTGCTGATGCACCTAACAGTTTTTGGGTATATGATACCGGATCAGTTATTCACATTATGCAACTCGTTGCAGGGACTGGTATGAACTAGGAGCGTGGCGAGAGGAGAGGTTGATATTCGGGTCGGCAACAAGGCGAGAGTCGCTGCGTTGGAAGTCAACACGATGCAACTTCATTTACCTTCAGGATTTTTAATGGAGCTGGATAATTGTTATTATGTTCCAGTGCTTAGTAGAAACATTATTTCCGCCTCATGTTTGATGAGACAAGGTTATGAGTCGAATATTAAGAATAATGGTTGTTCTTTATATTTGAAAGATATGTTTCATGGCTTTGCACCCGTTCAGGACGAGTTATTTATTTTGAATCTTGATAGTGAATCGGTCTATAACATAAATGTGAAAAGGTTGAAACCAAATGATCTAAATATGACTTATTTTTGGCACTGTCGACTTGGTCATATAAGTTGGAAGCGCATGAAGAAGCTCCATGATGATGGACTTCTAACTTCGTTCAACTTAGAGTCATTCGAGACATGCGAATCATGCCTACTCAGCAAAATGACCAAGACACCTTTTGTAAGGAGTTGTGAAAGGGCGTCCTACTTGTTGGAACTAATACATAGTGATGTATGTGGTCCAATGAGCACGACAACCAGAGGTGGTTATGAGTACTTCATTACCTTCACTGATGATTTGAGTAGGTATGGATATATCTATTTAATGAAACACAAGTCGGAATCCTTTGAGAAATTCAAGGAATTCCAGAGTGAGGTACAAAATCAACTCGGCAAGAAAATAAAGTTTCTACGGTTGGACCGTGGAGGCGAGTACATGAGCCATGAGTTTGATGACCATCTAAAGAGTTGTGGAATTGTTCCTCAACTCACTCCGTCGGGTACACCGTAGAGGAACGGTGTATCGAAACGGAGAAATCGGACCTTGTTGGACATGGTACGATCAATGATGAGTTGGACAGATCTACCTTTATCATTTTGGGGTTATTGTCTAGAAACTGCAGCGTTCATACTAAACAGAGTACCATCAAAGTCAGTAGAGAAGACACCACATGAGATGTGGACTGGCAAAAGGTCAAGTTTGTCTTTTCTTAAGATTTGGGGTTTTGAAGCATTTTTCAAGCGACTTCAGTCGGACAAGCTCACGCCCAAGTCGGATAAGTGTATTTTCGTGGGGTATCCGAGGGAAACCTTGGGGTACTACTTCTACAACCGAGAAGAGGGCAAAGTGTTTGTCGCTCGAAACGGTGTATTCCTTGAGAAAGAGTTTCTCAATCGGGGAGTCAGTGGGAGCACAGTGCAACTTGAAGAAATTCGAGAGGAACCGGCTAGGGGCGAGTCGGCAAGGGCCTTGGAGGCTGAGCCGGTCGTGGTACCTACGTTGGTAACAGCACCTGAACCACGGAGATCTGCCAGATTACAAAATGCTCGTGATGTTTTACTGTTAGACAGTAACGAGCCGACAACTTATTCGGAAGCGATGGTAGGATCTGATTCCAAGTCATGGATTGGAGCCATGAGATCCGAGTTAAAGTCCATGGATGAAAATCAAGTTTGGAATTTGGTTGATCTGCCAGACGGTGCAAGACCCGTCGAGTGCAAATGGGTATTTAAGAAGAAAACTGATATGGATGGAAATATTTCCGTCTATAAAGCACGACTTGTCGCGAAGGGGTTCCGATAGGTTCGAGGAGTTGACTATGACGAGACCTTCTCGCCCGTAGTGATGCTTAAGTCAGTTCGGATCATGTTAGCCATAGCAGCCTATTTCGACTATGAGATATGGCAGATGGATGTCAAGATTGCTTTCCTTAATGGAAATTTAATTGAGGATGTGTATATGATACAGCCCGAAGGTTTTGTCGATCCAGCTAACGCTGACAAGGTATGGAAATTTTAGAAATCCATTTATGGGTTGAAGCAAGCATCTTGGAGTTGGAACATTCACTTTGATGAGGTAGTCAAATCATTTGGCTTCATCAAGAGCGATCATGATTCTTGTTTATACAATTTAGTGGGAGCAAAGTAAATTTTCTAATCTTATATGTGGACGACATATTACTGATGGGAAATGATGTCATGATGTTGCAAGAAACCAAAAAATCATTGGAAAAGAGTTTCTCAATGAAGGATTTGGGTGAGGCGACTTACATACTGGGAATCAGGATCTATAGAGATAGATCAAGGTGGCTCATTGGATTGAGTCAGAGTACATATCTGGACAAAGTTTTGAAGAAATTAAAAATGGAAGAGTCTAAGAAGGGGTTCTTACCGATGTCCCATGGTGTAAAACTTAGCAAGACTCAGTATCCTTCGACGACTGATGAGCGAAGTCGGATGAGTGTGACCACGTATGCTTCGGCAGTCGGGTCCATCATGCATGCCATGATTTGTACTAGGCCAGATGTTTCCTATGCTCTAAGTGTAACGAGCAGATACCAGGCTGACCCTGGCGAAGCCCACTGGGCAGTGGTTAAAAGCATCCTTAAGTACTTGAGAAGGACTAAGGACATGTTCCTAGTTTATGGAGGTGATGAGGAATTCAGTGTAAAGGGTTACACAGATGTGAGTTATCTCACCGACTCAGATGATTCTCGTTCACAATATGGATACGTGTTCGTCATGAACGGAGGGGTTGTGAGCTCGAAGAGTTCCAAGCAAGATACCGTGTCTGCATCTACGACAGAGGCTGAGTATATTGCTGCCTCAGAGGCTGCGAAGGAAGCTGTTACGATCAGGAACCTCCTGATAGATCTTGGTGTAGTTCAGGGCGCGTCCAGTCTTTTGGAAGTATATTGTGACAACAATGGTGCTATCGCACAAGCCAAGGAACCTAGACAACACAAGAAGAACAAACATATACTCATGCGTTACCACCTCATTCGCCAGTTTGTCGAACAAGGTGATATCAAGTTATGCAAAGTACACACGGATGCAGACATTGCAGATCCGTTGACAAAGGCGCTACCACAGCCAAAGCATGAGGCGCACATGAGAGGTATGGTCATTTGATGACTAGACATATGATGTCGAGATGATTGACTCTAGTGCAAGTGGGAGACTATTAGGAATATGCCCTAGAGGCAATCATGTATGATGTAATTCCCAATGTATTCATAAAGTTATTAAGTCGTCCTTGTTTTGAACATCTGATATATGTCATTGAATATGTGATTTGATTGTGGAACTATGTATTCATGTTGTTCATAATAAATTGTCCTTAATCATTAAGGTTGTGTTGGACACACACCCTAGACTAGTGTGAGTGTTGGCTGATGACTCAGTTCCACTAGTCATGGGCATGGCGATGCCATTCCAACGTTCACATACTTGAGTAAAGAGTTTAGCAAGTCGGACTGACCCATATTGAGATGCAACGAGTAAGTCGTCATTTGCATGTCTCAATCAATGTAATCCTTACATCTGAGGTTGTCGCACAATCCGAGTTGCGGATCATCGACTTAGGTTCTGTCAATCGCTGTTCTGTGACAAGGCAGTTATAAAGGCGGAGTTCGGGTCGAATGAGAAGCAAGCTATGTGATGTGGCTAATCAAGATGAGATTTTGCCCCTCCGAATGGAGAGATATTCTCTGGGCCCTCTCGAGTGATATGATTCCGGAAGCATGACCATGCGTGACTCGGTTAAATGTTAACTGGGTTTATTGACTAAGAGTTAGTCAGATGAATCATATATCACGGACCGAGAAGAGAGTTGAGCTATTTAAGGGATGACGATAATTCTCCTATAGTTCAACAAGGTATATTGTGAGGCAAAAGGGACTTAGATGAAAGTCACATTGGAAGGTATGTCATCATGACTCTATGGCACTTGGTAGTCGGCACGTTCTGCTAGGAGCCGCTACCGATTGATCGATTGGGAGTTGGACTCCAATCGTGTCCAAGTCATCATGAGCCTGCAGGGTCGCACACTTAAGAGCGGGAGCAAATATATTGGTCGGGTTGGACCTAAACCGGAAATGGACTGAATTCGTGAGTTGGACTCACAGAGGGAATGGGCCACAAGCGTTGTGAAGCCCACTCCCACTCACTATATAAAGAGGGGCGCAGGTTGCCCAACGCGCATAAGTTTCCACTCCCATGCGTTGGGAACCCTAGCCCCACTCAGTCCAGCCGCCGCACCGGACCTAGCAGTCCGCCGTTGGAGCTCCTCCTCGTACGTGTGAATACCGGCAGAGGTGATGTACGATCAGCACTTCGACAATCGCGGGATTGGATCGGCTGGATCGGATCGTTGGACTACACTGCATCGACGTGCTTCATCGATAATCCGCAAATGCGCGTCTAGTGGTAATCCTCGTGGCTTTCTACCTTGGCTAGATCTTGGAAGTACCGTGTAGAAAAGTTTTTGTTTATCTCCACGCGTTTCAACGCCTTGTATTGTTTTGGATTATTCGTGAAATGTTGTAATTAATGTTACCACAAACTGACAACACATGATTCATATTATATGGATTTTGGCTTGGAACGCTAAAATCTACATGGGAACCGATTACGGGGTGTCACGGTGTAGTAGAGACTTACTAGGGACACAATATTGTTTATGAAACCACACATGTATTATGTTTCTGGTTAATAAAATTCTATCATAGAGAATAAATATTTATCAACATGTAAATATGATAATAATAATCGAATATTTTATTGCCTCTAGAGCATATTTTCAACAAACATTGGATCAAGTTTTCGGTACTTAAACCAAACCACCCGTCGAGACTAGGTAGCTGATGTACTAGATGAAAACTTCAGTTCCCTAATCATGTTGCCCTTGATCACCCAAAATCCATGTAGTGGGCATATGATGCAATTCAATTGTGTACTATCCTCCGATCCATAATTTTTGTCGTGGTTTTAGTTCAACTTTAAAGTAAAGCCATTTAAAGAATTGTGAAACGGAATTAGTTACAAATGGAGTGAAAGGTTGATAACTATTCTTGATCGCTCTAGTAACTCAAATATTTCTAACTTTATAACTTGCGAGCTCCAAAAAAGTTGTCGAAACACCAAATTGTGATAAGTCGTTAACTCCGGTAACAATGTATGTTCAACACAGTAATTCACGCATTATCATGTGATAATTTATGAGCACGAAAAATATCGCCAAAAAATTTCGAATGACATATACACGTATGATTAGCTCGTTAACTTACATGTTGCAACTTTATAACTTCCGAGCTCCCAAAAAAGGTTGTCAATACATCCACCCTACATAGTAAGTTTTTGAAGTCACAAACAATATATTAATTGTAAGGTAACTCACGCACTATGTGTGATAATTTATGAGTTCGCGAAAAGTCATCAAAACATTTCAGATGACTTTTTAAAGTTGATAACTTTATATGATTAGGACAGTTACTCACATACAGTAGATTGTTAACTTCTAACCGGAAAAGTTCAAAACTACTCTTAAATAGAGTCTCTTTCTTGGGTGGTACGAAAAATATATTTTTTAAGTTTAGAATTGGGAAGAATCGAGATAAATCAACAATTATTTCTTGTTTGCATGCATCCAAATGGAAACAGTTAGCAGTGTCAAAAGGCTTCGAGAACGGGAATCGATAACCTCTACGAGGCATCGGCTGTATATTATATATTAGGTTCGAAGGACCAGAGATACAATGTGTATGGCAAGTTACAAAGAGATAGAGGAGGGATCGGATCGGTATACTACCGTATCCTAAACCAAATAGAGTCCTAGCAATATTGCACATCTAACAACCCTCCCTTAATGACAACCTTGCCCAAGGTTGAGATTACATCTAAACTCATGAAGATCTCTAACAGAAAGAGTCTTCGTGAAACCATCTGCAACCTGGTCCTTGCTTGATATGAATTTGATATCCAGCTGTTTATTTGTAATTCTTTCTCGAAAAAAGTGATAGTCTATCTCAATGTTCTTAGTCCTTGCATGAAAAACAGGATTGGCTAACAAGTAGGTAGCACCCAAGTTGTCACACCATAAACAAGGTTTTTCTTTTAGTGAAACTCCAAGCTCACGAAGTAGAGCTTCAACCGATATCAACTCAGCTGTAGCATTAGCCAAAGCCTTATATTCTGCTTCAGTGCTAGAGCTTGAAGCTGTAGCTTGTTTTCCTGCACTCCAGGAAACCGAATTTGGACCAAAGAATATGGAAAACCCTCGAGTAGATCTTCTATCATCAAGACATCCTGCCCAATCCGCATCTGAAAAAGCACTAAGTAAACTAGAGGAGGACTTCTGAAAAGTAAGTCCAACATCTAGTGTACCCTTAACATATCTCAAGATGCTTTTAACAGTTGTCCAATGTGTAGTTGTGGGAGCATGCAAATATTGACACACCTTGTTAACTGAGAAGGATATATCAGGTCTTTTCAAGGTTAAATACTGAAGAGCACCCACAATGCTTCTGTATTGTGTGCTATCATCATGAGTGAGAGAAGAACCTTCAGTTAAGGAAAATTTATCTGTTGATGATAAGGGTGTGGGACACAATGTACACTTCATCATACCGGCATTTGCATGTAACTCAGCAGCATATTTTCCTTGAGTAAGAAGCAACCCAATATTAATCTTATTTACCTCAATGCCCAAAAAGAAATGAAGATCACCCAAATCCTTGAGAGAAAAATAATCATTAAGATCAAGAAGCAAAGCAGAAATAGCCTGATCCGAGGAGCTGGTCACTATGATGTCATCAACATAGATTAGAATAAAAATCATCACACCACCTTTATTGTATAAGAAAAGTGAAGTATATGCCTTGGAAGCAGTAAAACCAAGTGCTTGCATCTTTGAGCTTAGTCTAGAATACCATGCTCGAGAAGTTTGTTTTAATCCATAAAGAGGCTTATCAAGTTTGCATATGTAATGAGGAGTCTGATGATTTTGAAAACTTGGTGGCCGTTTCACATAAACTTCCTCTTCGAGAACGCCATGAAGAAACCCATTCTTGAGATCTAGCTGCCGCAAACTCCCTTCTCGAGAAACTGAGATGGCTAATACAACTCTGATAGTAGTTTCCTTGATAACTGGACTAAAAGTATCGTCATAATCAATGTCATACCTCTTCTTGAACCCTTTTGCAACTAAACGAGCCTTATACCTATCAATTGTACCATCAGCTCGTTTCTTGATTTTGTATACCCATTTGCAATCAATTATGTTTTTGTTCGGACTTGGAGGAACAAGATGCCACGTCTTGTTTTGGAGCAATGCATTGTACTCCTCCTCCATAGCATTGCTCCAATTTTTCTCAGCAAGTGCATCAGCAACATTCTGTGGCTCACCTAATGAAGCGGTCAAGACATAATCAGAAAAATCTTTTGGTTTTCTTATACCCCTTTGAAGACGTGTAACTACTCGAGAAACAGGCGCCACATGAGGTTCAGCAGGTGCATTTTGCACATAAGATCCGCCCTCTGCAGAAAATCTGCGGCGAATCGCGCTGGGATCCGCATGCATGCCATCATCACTGTCGGACGCGCGGTCGACGATGTCAGAACCGCAGTCAGCGCTGTCGGGTGCTTGGTCGGGTGAGTGGAGGTCGCCTGGAGACACATCGCGACGTCCATTTGGAGGAGAGGAGCTTCGCGTGGAGGTGCATTGCACGGAACGTTGCACCTCTTGACTTCTGCCACCTGTATCTGTCTCGGGATCAGCCCTGGAGCTGCCAGGGGTATCTGCTTCGGGATCAGCAACCGAATCAACACCATAATCCGTGCCACTATTGTCGTTTTCTGCCTTATTTTCATCCTCATCATTTGTACTCATTTCTATATCATTTTGATCCAAAAAAAATTCCAGCATCTGTATTCCCAGACGAACTAGTACCTGCACTAGTATTCTCTGCATCATGGTGAGTAACAATAGGCACAATAGTCAATAGGTAATGGCATGTAATCATCAATATGTGCATCCCCATGATTTGAAAGAGAGGGTAAAAGGAGCATTTCTTGTTTGAGACGTGAGCCAACATTAGGATTTAGATCAGCAAAGGGAAAAAATTGTTCATAAAAAATAAAGTCTCGAGAAATATAGACACGACCAGTAGAAGTATCTAGACATTTAACCCCTTTGTGGCGAGGACTATATCTCGGAAAAACACACCGTGTAGAATGGAAAGCAAGCTTTCTTTTATTTATGGGACGTAAATTAGGCCAGCAAGCACAACCAAAAACATGAAGGAACTCATAATTTGGTTTGGTGTGAAGAAGTCATTCAACAGGAGTTCCTAGATTGATCACTTTGGAAGGAAGCAAGTTTATAAGGAATGTGGCTGTAAGGAAAGTTTCATCCCAAAATTTAAGAGGCATGGATGCATTGGTAAGCAACAAGCCCACCTCAACAATGTGACGGTATTTGCGTTCAGCTGAACCGTTTTGTTGATGGGCATGAGGACAAGAGACATGATGAGTGATGCCAATTTTTTTGAAAGAAGCTATTTAATTTCTCATACTCACCACCCCAATCAATTTGCATAGTGATTATCTTTCTATCAAATTTGCGCTCATCCAGTTGTTGAAAATTAAGAAAGGCTTGATAAACATCAGACTGATTTTTAAGCAAGTAATCCAATTAAATTTACTAAAATCATCGATAAATCTTATATAATAAGCATGTTTTCCAACAGAAACAGGTCTGGGCCCCATACAACTGAGAAAACTTGTTCCAAAGGAATAGTTGACACACTAGTATAGACATGATAGGTTAACTGATGACTCTTAGCTAATTTACAGGGATCACAAATATAAGGATTTATTTGGGATGAATGAGAAATATTATTCTTCCTAAGAACTTATTGAACTATAAAAGAACTAGGATGTCCTAAACGGCAATGCCATGTTGAAGAAGAGGACTTTATTGTGGCGAAAGCTTGCTTGTATGACCCGGTATAGGAAGATACTAACGGGAAGATACCACCATGACACGGTCCCTTATGAAGAATTCTCCTTGTGGCCCGATCCTTAATAAAAAATAAAGAAGGGTGAAACTCAAGAAACACATTATTATCGAGATTGAGTTTGTGAACATAAATAAGATTCTTAGATGCACTAGGGACATGTAGAATATTTCTAAGATGTAAGGAGCTATGGGGAGTGCACAATATTGAATGACCAACATGATTAATTTGCATATCATTACCATCGACCGTATGAACTCGATCACGTCTTGCGTACTTGTCATGTGACTATAGCTTGCTCAATTCGCTGGTGATTTGGTTTGTTGCGCCAGGTGTCAGAATACCAGTTGGTATCCACCCCATATTAAGCCACATGAGCACCCTTGTCACCGTTGCCATCATCATGATCATCCGGAATTCTCCACCAACAATCACTTGCAGGATTCCCATGTATTTTACAAATCTCACATGTCACATCCACATAGGGTGTGGGAGCTCGTCCATGTCTACGTCCATCATCACGACCACGAGGAGGCAAACGCCGATCACCATCATATCCATGCTCTCAGTCACCGCGGTCACCACGATAGGCACGCTCATCCTGGCGGTAATAGCCGTGATCACTGTAGTCGTCAGGGCGCCCATAGCGCTCATAGTATCGACGCTCGTCAGGGCGTCTGTCTCGATCATCAGGACGTGCACACCTGTCATCAGGACGCCAGTCATCAGAGCACCGATCGTCGAAGCGCCAACGATCATCAGAGCGCCGGTTGTCGGAGCGCCAGCGATCATCACGCCCGCGCTGTGGGGGCGCACCACCACGCCGCTCAAGGTGAACAGATGAAGTGAATTCATGTTCTGGTTCTTCTTGGCGTGCATCATACAAGGACAACTGACTGAACAGATCATCAAGAGTTGTGCCAGGATTGGCGTTCACAACGGCGACAATAGCGTTGTATTTTTTGTCGAGTCCATGAAGGACGTAGCCGATGATTTCATCATCATCTAGAGGTTTTCCCGCTGCAGCAAGCTCAAATGCGATAGCCTTCATCTGCGCAAAGTACTTGGAGGCGGTGAGGTTTTGTTTCTTTGTGTCATTGAGGGAAGAGCGCAAACTTTGACACCACATAACCCAAAAATATGACCTGATCTTTGCAAAAAGTTCACTTCTCATGATTACCATACAATTTATTTTGTCTTAACACATGCAAGACTTGTCTAATATGCTCAGTGTGTTCATGTTCATTGTGGCTATATATGAGAACATCATCAAAATAAACTACCACAAATCTATCAATAAACTCTCTCAAAACATGGTTCATTAGTCTCATGAAGTACTAGGTGCATTAGTTAAACCAGAAGGCATCACTAACCATTCATATAAACCAAATTTTGTTTTAAATGTTGTTTTCCACTCACCCCCTCTTTCATCCTAATTTGATGGTAACCACTAAGCAAATCAATTTTAGAGAAAACAGCAGCACCACTTAATTCATCTAACATGTCTTCCAAACGTGGGATAGGATGACGATAATGAATAGTGATGTTGTTAATTGCTCTACAGTCTACACACATGCGCCAAGTACCATCTTTCTTAGGGACTAAAATAACAGGAACATCACAAGGAGAAAGACTGATTCGAATGTACCCTTTGTCTAGCAGCTCTTGTACTTGTTTTTGTATCTCCTTTGTTTCTTGGGGATTTGTTCTATAAAGTGCTAGGTTTGGCAAAGATGATCCAGGAATTAAATCAATTTGGTGCTCAATCCCTCTCAATGGTGGCAGCCCCGAGGGAATTTCTCCTGGAAAAAAAATCATCAAATTCCTGCAAAACATGAGAAACACCAAGAGAAATAGGGGTCATGTCATTAGAAACCAAGATCTCTCCCTTGTGAATAAGCACAATAGGGACTAGTGTAGGATCCTCTCTAAATTCCCTCAAATCCTCCTTAGTGGCTAACATGCATAATAGGTTCTCTCTCTTATTTTTAATTTTACCACTCGAATTGTTTTGACTACTACTACCCATAGCTTGTGAATTTTGTTTTCCCTCATCCCTCTCACTCTGTTTTTCAATATTCACTTCCATTTTGGAACGAGACTCATTTGCAATTTGCTGTGGTGTCATAGGCCTCAAGACAATAGTTCTCCCATGATGATTCAACTCATATGGATTAGCTCTCTCTTCATGCTTCACACTCCTGTCGAATTGCCAAGGTCTTCCCAATAACAAGTGGCAAACTGTCATAGGAACCACATCAAACTCAATAGAATCCTTATAAGGACCAATCTGAAATTCCACACGCACCATATGATTCACTTTCATCTCCCCAGTGCTACTCAACCACTGTATATAATAAGGACTAGGGTGTGGTAAATATTTCAGATTTAGCGTTGCACATAGATCTTTGCTAGCCAAATTCCTGCAACTCCCTCCATCAATAATGACTTTGCAAGACATATTAGGACCAATAACAACTTTGGTTTGAAATAAATTGCACCTCTGAGTTTCAGGACTTGGAAGAACACTCAATGATTTTTGTATGCAAACAATAGATGGCATAGAAGTAGCATAAGCATCCAATGGAGTATCACTCAAATAACCATCATCATCATCATTATTAGGATCAGCATCATCACATGTCTTATACTCATTGTGCTCATTAACAATCATGATTTTAGTATTAGGGCAATCCCTCTTAAAGTGGCCTTTTCCTCCACATGTATGACATGACATATCTTCGTTTCTAGCTGTAGATGCACTAGAACCCGTGGTACTAGCTGCTGGTTGTGATGTTTTCTTTGTAGTGGAAACACTAGGCTCGCCTTGGAAGAAGAAACACCATGAATAGCTGATTGTGGAGGTGGTGCACTAGCCACACAAGGTGTTCTCAATGGAAATCTGCCCCTTGTTCGTGCTGAAATTTTGGCCTCCTCATTGATATGTGATTCGGCCTCTCTAGCATGGTGCCATAACTCATGCATATCGTGATATTGGTGATGCCTAACAATGCCTTTTATTTTGTAATTCAATCCTAGAAGGAAACGTTGCATAGTTTGCTCCAATTGCTCTCTCACTTGTGCCCTTTGCATGATCAATTCCATCTCCTGATAATAAGCATCAACAGTCATAGAACCATGTCTCAGTTGTTGCAGTTGATCAAACGTATTTATTATATAATTTGGTGGTACAAATCTTTCCCTCATGACTCTCTTCATAGTATCCGAGGTGATAATGGGTAATTCACCATCCTCATGCCTCTTTCTCACAGTAGTATCCCACCAACGAAGTGCATAGCCATCAAACTCAAAAAAGGCCGGTTTTATTTTTCTGTCCTCAGTATACTCATGCAAACGCCACAATTTTTCAATCTTGAGCTCCCATAGCAAATATTCTTCAACATCCATGGCATCAAAACTGAAAGGTGGTAGAGAGAATTTTGGTTTGCCCAAAGCATCTTCCTCTCTATTATTTTCAGGTGGTGCATTAAGGGGCACACGCCTTGGAGCAAAATTAGCTCGGCCTTGCAAACCTCCTCGGCCTCTCTCTCCTCTAACTCCACGGCCTACAATGTTTTCCACTCTATCACCTCCATTATTAGCATCACTATGCACACTAGCATTATCATCATCATGAACAGGCAGTCTTTGTGCAATCAAATTCTAGAGATCAGCAAGTTGAGTAGTCAATGTAGCAATGGAATTTTGTATAGTAGTCACTTGCTCATTATTGGCCTCGGCCAATTTATGTGTCTCCCCCACTTTATTCTCCATGGCTTGCATTGCTTCATATAGGGGATCACAAGCATCAGTCACAAATTTCTCTAGATCTTTATGGTCATCCTTCATTTGGTTTGTCAACACATCACGCAATGCCTCATACTCCCTCCAATTCACTCCCCCTTCCTGGTCCTTCTTTTGCTCCACAAGATCATCACTAGAAGGATCCATTAGTGGGTTAGTGAAAACAGAAAACAAGTATCTATATGTGGTGTTCTCTCACAACTCACTCAAAAATAGCAAGACAATTGAGTACCTTACCGTTCCAAAGTGAATAGAAATACTTACCAACAAGTAGTGGCAACTAGTGTGCTTGATGTGAAGAAGAGAATACCCAGGTTTTTAACTCTCACAAAGGCAAACAAGGTTATTTAGTGGGGGCTTGGTATGATACCTAGCAATCACCAAAGTAACGAGTCCTATTTGCTGTTTTGTGATGATATAAAAATACCCGAGGAAACACACACCAATAATGGAGACAGATGTGGCAAAGCAAATATATGGATGAGATTTTGCAATGCACTATAAAGTCACTAGCTAGGCTCACAATAGACAGGCACAAGATTGCTCAATATGAAAAACCAAGTGTCACAATGGTATAATGCAAGCTCCACTAGCAAGCAACAATATCAACTCGGCTTCTTTTCAATTTTATGTTTTCTCTTTTTTTTCCAATGGCCTAAACAACAACTAGAACCAATGTGAACCAAAACAACAAGTGATCACAATGGTATATGTGAGAATGAGCAGCCTGTCAAGAGCACAAAATAGCTATACTTATGGGTAAGTTCCTATTAATATGTTGTAGAAAGGCTGTGGCTATGGTTCACAAAGACCAGACATAGAAACCCTAAGAAAAACAAGAAGAAAACAAAAAGAAAACTAACCTAAAGGTACTAAGTACTCACGGCAGAAAAACAGGCAGAACTCTGCCGTACGGCAGCAACAGCAGTCAAAAACGGTGCCGCTGCAGGACCTCCAAGCGCGCAAGCTGTGAAGGCGAGGCAGCGGCGACACCGTTTTGCTGCCGTGGACTGTTGTGGTGCGGAGCGCGTGGCAGCGGCGGCAGAGATTCGCTGCCGTGAGGTGTTGCGGTCCGGTAGCGCGCGCGAGTGAATTGGTAAGCGAGGTAACGGGCGCGCGGGCGATATTGTAAGCGAAGTAACGGGGCGGCAGCTCGATTCCGAGTAGGGCTCGGCAGAGAAACAGATCGGCGGCAGAGATTTGATAAAAACCGTGCCGCGGTAGGAATCCGAGTGGTAGTCGAATTGGATCAAGCAAACATCACCCGAATTGATTCTTTTTGGAATTTTTTGATATGAATTCGACTAGACAGCTATGAACCCTAACTCTAACCGAAACTTAGACAACTAAAAACAGAAAAAAAGGAGACGCAAATCAAACACAAAAACAACAACTAGAAATTGAAACTAAGATGAAACTAAAGCTATGACAATGATCTAAACTATTTTTGTGGGGTAATTTTCTGTATAGGAATAAAAACACTCGAATATAAGGGATAGATAATAGCTCACTGAGGCAACCTGTAAATCTGATACCAAGATGATAAGTGGTGGCCCAATCTTCTCGATGAACTCCTCACAGATAACCCGAATTGATAACTTGTGTCTCCCTGAAAACTCTCCTGGCTGATCCCTGATGCCAATGCAGCAGTTTGCAACCACAAGGATATTCTCAACTCCACACACTTGCACAAGTAGCCACCGACTACAAGTGGTCCTGTACCGTCTTATTCTCAATGGAACAGCAGGTAACACGAAAAGTTTGCAGATGAACTTCCAGATGAATGCTTACAAGTTGTTTCAATCTAGAGGTCTAGGATTTTTGTTTTAACGTAGTCTAAAGAGCTATGGCTTGGACCCTAGCTATATAAGGGGGGTATGGTGCGGCCACAAGCCTCGTTGCGCAAGCCCCACCCCTAACCCGAATAGGACTCAATGTTGGACTCTATGGTTGAGTTTGTACTCAACCAAACCGACTCAAACTAGATACAAACCGACCCACCATTAAGGGGTGCGGCCATAATGGTATACAGATCATATCTAAAAATACTAGGACTCTATGTGGCGCATTGATATGCATTGGGGGCGCCCTCCTCTTGTTTTCACCATCTCCTAGTGTGGAACAACAAGCTAGTAGTTGTTTTCCACACTTGTACTCTTGTTTTCACCATCTTCTATGCTTGTTTTCACCATGGTGATCTTGTTTTCTAGCTTCTCATCATTGTTTTCCAACTCCTCTTGATGTTCTCCTCCAAGTATGTTTGTGTTATCAATAAACCTGATCATACATAGATGCATAGATTTAGGTAGTATAAAGTTCTCACAATTATAAACATTATACTCAAGTATGAGTGAATTCACCTGTTGTTCTAATAGTTTGGTCATTGATCTTGTCATAGGACCAAGCCTCACTTCATTATCTTGGACAGCCACCTTATCATGTGTAATAATAGGTTAAGAGTTAGGGATGTCTTTATCACGTACCCATCGCCTTTTTTGAGAAGAACGTACCCATCGCCTAATCAATCGTAGTAGGAAGTGGACCACCTGATGGGTTGTGGACCGTGGTCGCATTGGTCTGCCTTTGGCCCAAGTGATCAAACGCTTAGAGATTTAATAGAACGGGACGATACAGACGTACACAATGGCTCCACTAAGGACGGACGAATCAACCACGCGGACGGAAGAAAAAAAGGGACCAAAATTTGGGAGAAAGGGCAAAATGGTAAAACATCAGGTTGGACCGGAAGAAGGCTTCCTCTCTTTATTATTATATATATAATTATTATTACTAGCAAACGTGTCCGTGCTTGCTACGGGAGAGAAGAAAACAACATTTACATGATTAACGATGGAGCGACAATTGCTGATGGTGCCCCACCTCATCGAGTTGAGCAATTAGCGATGGCGGTCGACAACAACTAGATCACTGCTCTAGCGAGCAATCGGCGACGATGCTTGAGTTCACCTTTCAGGGAATGTAAAGAAGATGTCCACCTATCGACCCATTCCTACACCCGTGGGAAGAACTTGGAGATCTTCACGGTGACCCAAGCCATATCTGGCCATGCACCACCATGAGCATTTCCATCGCCTCACGGGGCCTTGAGGCTCCGGTCCACCGACCGCTGCATTCCCTCCTCGGCACAGTCAGCCATCGCGGACTCCATGCTCTTGATCAGCTATGTCCGTTAGTAGCATTTGGTCGCCTTGTTGTACTCATTCCGCACGGGTTCCTCCGCGGATAGCTGACCCAGCAGCAGGATGCCAAACTTCAATTGTTGTTTTCAAAGGAAAAGATACCTCTAGGTAGTTTCAAGAATATACTCCCACGGTATCGAAATGTAAAATGTTTTAGCATTTCCTATATAACATGTACCTAGACATGTTTTAGTGTAACATGCATATGAATCTATACACTAAAACATGTCTAGTTACGTTTTGTCTAAAAAACGCTAAAATAACTAATATTTGATACGGAGGGAGTTCATGCTACTCGGCTCACTTTGCGATGTTTCTCTATTCTTCAGGTCCTTGATCGTCAACTCGCTGAGAGCAGTGAGCGCTTCGAGGGTAACTGGTCAGATGACCGAGAGGAAGATGATGAGGTCTCCTTCGAGACCGCGGACAAGCTTGATCCTCTTGAAGCCGCCCAGACGAGTAAGCATCACGTCGACGCATCTCTTCGCGACTGGTCCGAGGACGAAGATGAAGGTAACTGATTTTATCCCGTCTGATCGCGAGCAGCACAAACTAATTGCTTCCTGCTTCTGAATTGCCTTTCTTCCTTTCAATTTCTCAGATGGTGCTGATGCTGAGGATGACGGTGAGGGTGAGGGCGAGGACGAGGCAGCCCTGGTCGTCGATCCTCTTGCAGTTGCTGCTCCTGTTACCCGCAAGCGCGCGGGTAGCGGTGCCTAAGAGCCCCCGGCCAAGAAGAAGAAGCCGACCGAGAAGACGACCAAGAAGGTCGTGAAGAAGAAACGACCAGCGATCCCTACCCGCAAAGGGTAAGTTCCTTCTCGATTGCACACTTTGGTTCACTTCGTTCTTTTCGGTTGCTTCCCAATCCTTTTACTTCGCTGTTTCCTCTCAGTTTTCCTTTGCCTTCTTCTTATTTTCTGAACGCGATTTTCTCTTCAGAGCCCCCCTGGATGCGGATGCGGCTCGTGCACCCACTGAGACCAAGAAGTAGGCCGCCATCGACGTTGATAAGCTTATCGACCTCGACGGCGACGAGAATGAAGCCGCCAATGCACATGGACACATGGACACCGATGCCCAGAATGTCGAGCTGGAGCAGCAGTCCCGCGCGGATCAAGAAGCGCAGGATGCTGCTCACCAAGATAGGCCTCCTTCTCCTCCGGCCGAGGAGAACCAAGATCAAGATCAAGATCAAGATCAAGAGACGCACAACGACGCCGCCTCTGAGCGGCAGGGAGAAGAACAAGAGCAGTCAGCCACAGGGGCTGCTGAACAGGAAGACCCCGCGACCCAGGTGCGGGTAGAAGAACCAGATGCCTCACAGCCAGATCCCGCTGCCGAGCAGCGGGTAGAAGTAGTCGACGAGGCGGAACAATACCCTCTGAGCGACGCGCAACCAGGCGCCGCGCAGGGTAGCGCTCAGCCAGACGCCGCGCAGGGTAGCGCTCAGCCAGACGCCGCGCCGAGTAGCGCACCACTGGCGCCGCCCACTGCCAAGCCTGTTACGAGGAAGAACGCTCAGGAAGCTGCCGAGAAGAAGGCCGCCGAGGAGAAGGCCAAGAAGGCCACCGAGAAGAAGACCACCGAGAAGAAAACCATCGATAAGCCCACTGCCCAGAAGGAGACGTCGAAGAAGCGAGCTGCCGAGAAGTCAGCAGACCCGGTAGAAGGCACTGTTCGCAGGAACCCGGCGCGTGGCGCCGGTCAAGATGCAACCGCCAAGTCCACTCAGTTGGCTATCCGGGAGCCTGGCGCGGCTGCTGACGCCGTTGGCGCATCCAGCGTCGTAGATCCGCCCAGCTTTCCACCTTACATGGTGAAGGTCAGCCAGCAGCACGAGGTTGGCTTAACCCCCGCGGAAAGGAAGCTCGCTCTTCGGAAAGGGAAGAAAACCGCGGCAGTGGACTCCAGACCCCCGGCCCCAAATCAGGACAAATCCCTCTCCATTTCTTCGCGCGGGGTTCAGGACCAGGCGGTGACATCTCAGGGCCTTGAGCAAGTGCTCGATCTGGTTGGCTTCATCGATGCCAAGTGGGACAGCAAGGTGCTGGGCAACTCGAACTGGGACGACACGGATTTGGGCGACTTGGACCATATGCGTGTCGATTGGAACAAGGCGGACTTGGGTTACAAACCCATGACCATCTCATCCAACTCCGCCACGCTTGCTGCCAAGATGTTCGTCCACCGCAAGAATGCAGAGGACCTCGAGCAATCCTACGCGGTAAGCTTCTACTCATCTTCCCCGAGTTGCGTTTCACTTTTCTTCTACTCTTCTTCTTTTCCTTATCCACTACCCAGTCCCCGAGATTCTGGCCGAGTAGGCGGATACACTCCCGAGTTGCCGCCTTCTTGGGTTGAATCTTTATTACTTTGCCTGATTCTTCTTCCTTTTGCTTCTCAGAATAGCTTACTGAAGCGGACCAACCTGCACCGTCAGCTACTCTGGAACCATGCCATTGCCAAGAGACGCATCGAGGCCCTGGAACGAGAACGCGCAGACGGCGAGGCAGCCGAGAAGGATGTGATGACCACCACATTGAAACTTTCTGAAGTTGAGGGTACGCTTTTAGCTATGCGGTTCTTGCGTTTGGTGTTTACGCCCGCTTCTGCTTTCTGCGCTAACCACTTCTACTCTGCAGGGAAGTTAAAGGCCCTGGCGGATGAGCACTCAACCTGCCGTGCCTTTGTCAAGAGTGGCCAAGCCATGATTAAACGACTAGAAGGTACGTTGCCGTCTTCTCGGCTTGTCTTTGTGTTTCTTTCTTCGCTACTCTGCTGACCGCACTTTGCTCTTTTCAGAAGATCATAAGAAGTTTGCTGAGGAACATCAAGATTGCCTCAAACCTGCTGAGGTGCGGCAGCAGTTGTCCAGCCAGGCTGTCGAGCTGCAGAAAGAACATGCTACCGAGATGGAGAAGCTCCAAGTCCAGCTGCGCACTACGCTCCAGGATGCTATTGACATTGCTGCCGAGAGGGATAGAATAATCGCCGAGAAGGCAAAGAGCGAAGCAGCAGCCAAGGCCAAGGAGAAAACCCTCGAGCAAGAGTGCGAGGTGCTGAAGAAAAGCAATGTCAATCTCTTTGCTCAGCTGAACGGGCTCCGCCTGATTGAAGAGAGGCACCTAGCCAACGAGGAAACATGGAAGACCCAGCTGCAAGGGCTGCGCCATGATTTGAACAGTAAGTGTTCTCTTTTCTTTGCTTCACTGCTTCCTCTTGTTCCTCTGCTACTCGTTTCTTATTTCTACTCTGTTATTGTTTCTGATCTTCTCGATAGCTCTTGCAGGAGTCTTCCCCGACTTCGAGTCTTCTTGCGTGCCTTCCCTGGCAAAGGTCCGAGCAGCTCGCGCTGAGAAGGGCGAGCCTCTGGACACCAGAGCAGAAATCGAGGAGAGCATCCTGATTATGCAAGGGCAGGTTCCGCGGCTAGCGGGCGTGGGCACCGAGATGGTGCGCGTCGCCTTCCAGATCCATAGCCTTTTCTGGCCTGATGACTCTGCGCCGACAACAATCTCCGGACTTGCCTTGAAGTTGCAGCTCGTGAAAGCCGAGCTGAAGAAGTGGCGCGCATCGGGAGCTCGGGCCGGCGCGGACATGATTCTTCTATTTATCACCAGCTGGTATGAAAATCTTAACCTTCAGATTGTCCGCGAGATGCGCCAGGACTCCAAGTGGGAGAAGAACCCCGACTGCGTGGCTATCCGCCAGCTGGTCGCTCACGAGGTCGCTCAATATGCTGATACTGCGACCTTCATCGACGGCCTCACCGAGCCCGACACCGAGGTGGACGAAGGCGAGGAGGAGGACGAAGACAAACAGACGGACACAGAGGAGCTGGACCTGAGCTGCTTCGAGTCTCCTGGTGGCAAGACCGGGAAGGGGAAGGCCGCGGTCGTCACGGATAGCGATGAAGAGGCCGAGAACGAGAAGATGTCGATTGACACCTCCGCGCTCGAGTTCGGCACCTCGTCAGGAGCTGACCTCGACGACACCGTCAGCCTTCGCGCCCAAGCCACCGAGCCCGACGCCGAGCTAGCGAAGACCGTCCCCGTCAACCTGGAAGCGGATGCGACCAAGGGCGGGGCCGAGGACGAAGCTGCGAAGACTGTTGACGCCAGCTCGGAGGCAGACACGACCAAGGCCACTACTGAAGATGAGGCAGCTAAGGCTAGCACCGAGAACGCCGCCTCGACCTGAATCTGTCCTGCAGCTTATTTCTCAAACACTTATCAGATCCCCGGGATGCCGGGTGCAAATGTATCAGACTATTTATGCCGTTGCTACTCATTTTTATTCACACTTGTTGTTTTCAACTTAATCATTTTGTTCAGCCTTGGCTCGATGCCGGGTTGCGTTATCATGCGCGTCCCCGAGTTGCATTTCTTATTCACTCTCTCTTATTGTCTCAGCTCTACTCGCAACTTGTTGCTTTTTTGGTATTCGAGTCACAAGAGTCAAAGAGTAGAGCTGCAAATACTTAGCCGCTTAGAAACAATCATAGTAACGCAGCCCACCACTTAGCCGAAAAGATAAGACAAAGATCAGTAGTAAAAGCACCCTACTCGATTCCTGCACTCTTCCTTTCCTTAGTAATTTTTCTTGTGCTCATGGACCTTTTGCTTGTTCTCTTGCTTGCCATGAAGCCGGGTTTCGGACAGCAGCAAAGTCGAAGAGTTGGCATGTAGGTTTAAACACAGTACTCAATGTACCTTTGAATTTTGAAGTAGAGCAACCGAATAGGCAAAAGGTAAAGCCGAGTAGAAACACTTAGAGCAATTTTGGACGAGGACAGTCCCCGAGTTCAATTTCAGATTGCAGAATAGAATTTCAACTCGGATAGGAGGGTACATACACATCTTTGCTCAGGAATGAAAACGACGGAGTAGGGCTACATTCCAGGGACGCTTAGACTCCTCTCCAGCTTTATCTGCCATGTTCGCCTGCGATGGGCGCACATTTACAAGGTAGTATGCATCGTTGTGCAGCGCTTTGCTCACAATGAAAGGCCCTTCCCATGGAGGAGACAACTTGTGCATCCCGGCTGTGCGTTGCACAAGCCTAAGGACCATGTCTCCTTCTCGGAAAACCCTTGGGTTCACCTTTCGGCTATGATAACGCCGCAGGTTTTGCTGGTAGATAGTCGAACGTGACAGAGTAAGCTCTCTTGCTTCTTCGAGCAGGTCAACGTCGTCTTCTCGAGCTTCTCTCGCCTCTACCTCAGTATAGAGGGTTACTCGAGGGGAGTCATGCTCCAAGTCTATTGGCAATACGGCCTCAGCCCCGTATACCAGGAAGAATGGTGTGTAGCCGGTTGACCGGTTAGGGGTAGTCCTTAGACTCCACAACACCGCTGGCAACTCGTCTAGCCAACACCCAGGTGTTTTCAGCAGTGGCTCAATCAGCCTTGGCTTTATGCCTGCCAGCACCATGCCATTTGCTCTTTCAACCTGCCCATTGGAGGCGGGATGCGCAACGGACGCAACATCTAGCCGGATATGCTTATCTCTGCAGAACCGCACCATTGCCCCCTCTGCGAAATTTGTGCCGTTGTCGGTGATGATGCTGTGCGGGTAGCCATATCTCAGGATCACATCCTTCAAGAATTTCACAGCTGTGGCCCCATCGCACTTCCGAATAGGCTTCACTTCGATCCACTTGGTGAACTTGTCCAACATGACCAGGATGTGTGTCATGTTGCCTTTAGCCGGCTTGAAGGGGCCAACCATATCCAGGCACCATACGGCAAACGGCCATGTGATAGGAATTGTCTTCAGCTCGGAAGCGGGCATGTGAATCTTACTCGTGAACATCTGGCAGCCGCTGCACTTCCTCACGATATCTTCAGCTTGCTGCAGAGCAGTGAGCCAGTAGAAACCATGCCGAAAAGCTTTCTTGACCAATGCCCGAGAAGAGGCGTGGTGCCCGCATTCTCCTTGGTGTATTTCCAGCAGAATTCCTCCTCCTTCTTCTGGGTCCACACAACGTTGCAGCACACCGGTGGCACTTCTTTTGTGCAGCACATCTCGGAATATAGTGTAGCCCTTGGATCTTCTCTGAATCTGTCTTGCGACCACTTCATCTTCTGGCAGAGTACCGTCCCTTAGAAAGGATAATATGGGCATGGCCCAACTCGGTGTCTCCCGTGTGGGAAACACTGGTTCGTCCACTTCCATTGGGACAGGCACCTCCGGTTGCTCTTTAGGGTTGGGAGCACTTCTCTGGAGCCCAGATCGATTGGCAAGGACTTCCTCAATGAAAGCGACAGTCCCCGGGTTAAGGGCAGCAGTCCCTGAGTATGGAGTGGCAGTCCCCGAGTAGGGAGTGGCAGTCCTCGAGTAAGGAGTGGCAGTCCCCGAGTAGGGAGCAGCAGTCCCCGGGTTTCCTGTAGCATTCTCCCATTCAATCTCCATGGGATCAGATTCCTCGCTTGGCAGAGAAGGAACAAATATGGACTCCGAGTTGGGAGAGGGCTTGATGGATGGCTTCCTCAAGTGCTCCAAGGCAACTCCCGCCGGGATGGATTGCCGAGAAGATCCCAACTTGGACAGATCGTCTGCCGCTTCGTTCTCTGCTCGGTGAATGTGCTAGAACTCGCAGCCCTCGAAGAATCCAGTCATAGACTGTACCAGGAAGCGATATGACGCCATGTTGGCATCTAGAGCATCCCAGGTGCCAGAGACTTGCTGCACCACCAGATCTGAATCGCCATAGCATATAATGCGCTGCACGCCAACCTCCTTGGCTACTCGCAAGGCATGCACCACTGCCTCGTACTCTGCTACGTTGTTGGACGCCTTGAAATGAATCTGCAGCACATACTTGAGTTGATCTCGCTTGGGTGACGTAAGCACCATGCCAGCACCAAGGCCTTCCTTCACCTTCGAGCCATCAAAGTGCATCTTCCAGTAATTAGAAACTGGAGCAGGAGGTTCATACTGCACCTCGGCCCAATCCACCAGAAATTCCGCCAGAATCTGAGACTTGATAGCTTCTCTTCTCGCATACGCGGGTGCATACGCGGCCAGCTCGATTGCCCATTTGGCTACTCTGCCACTCGCCTCCTTGTTTCCCATGATATCCGAGATGGGAGCAGAGCTCACAACCGTGACAGGGTGCTCTTGAAAGTAATGCTTTAGCTTCTTGGCGCCCAGGTACACGCCGTAGGTCATCTTCTGGTAATGCGGGTAGTTTTGCTTGGAGCTAGACAGCACTTCACTGAGATAGTACACTGGGCGCTGCACACTCTTGCCTTCTTCTTCTCGCTCCACCACAATCACCACACTGACTACCCGGTTAGTGGCAGCAATGTACAGCAGCATTGGATCCTTGGGTAGCTGACTAGCCAAGATGGGAGCGCTAGCCAGTATTGCCTTCAGCTCATTGAATGCCACATCCTCTTGCGGAGTCCAGACAAACTTGTCACTTTTCTTCATCAGCTGGTATAGAGGCAGGGCCTTCTCGCCCATTCGGCCCAGAAAGCGGCTCAGAGATGCCAAGCAACCAGTGAACTTCTGTACATCCTTCAGGGATCTCGGCAAAGACATGCTCTCAATAGCTTTTATCTTTGAAGGATTGGCTTCAATGCCCCGACTAGACACCAGGAAGCCGAGTAGCTTGCCAGCCGGGACACCAAAGGTGCATTTACTCGGATTCAGCTTCATTTTGTACTTGCGTAGGTTAGCAAAGGTTTCCTCCAGGTCGGCAAGCAGAGTATGTGTTTTATTCGTTTTGATGACAATGTCATCTACGTACACCTGCACATTCTTGCCGAGCTGGTCGTGCAAGCATTTCTGCATGCATCTCTGATAGGTTGCACCCGCATTCCTCAAGCCAAAACACATGACACGATAGCAATAAGCCCCGTACGGGGTAATGAAAGCAGTCTTTATTTGATCAGCAGGATTGAGTGCAATCTGGTGGAAACCAGAGTAGGCATCTATGAAAGACAGCAGTTCACAACCAGCAGTGGAATCGATCACCTGATCGATGAGAGGTAGCGGGAAGGGATCCTTGGGGCATGCCTTGTTCAAGTCGGTGTAGTCGACACACATGCGCCATGCAGTGGCAGCCTTGGGATCCTCCTTCTTCTTCTCGACCATGACCGGGTTGGCTAGCCAATCCGGATGCCGCACCTCCATGATGAAATTGCTTATCAGCAACTTGGTGATCTGGTCGCCAATGGCTTTCCTTCTCTCATCTCCGAAGCGGCGCATAGCCTGCTTCACTGGCTTGGCGTCAGGATGCACATGTAATGAGTGCTCAACCAACTCCCTCGGGACTCCTGGTAAATCTTCATTGGACCAGGCGAATACATCCCGATTCTCACGGAGGAAGTGGATGAGCTCGCTTTCCTATTTCTCCGCCAACCCGGAGCCAATGATGGCTACGCGGTCGGGGAACTCGGGGTCGACCTGGACCTTCTTGGTTTCCTGAGATGCCTGGAACGCGGTCCCGTGTTGAGTACTTGGCACGCCCTGCGCGCCAGCTTGCGCGGATTGCGCCATGGCCACCACCTCATACATCTTCTTCTTCTCGGCAGCAATCACCATCGACTCCGCCAACTGGGAACCAGCAGAGGCACACTCCATGGACTTCTTGTAATCACCAGCAATGGTAATCACACCATTGGGACCAGGGATCTTCATCTTCAGATATGCCGTGTGGGTAGAAGCCATGAACTTGCTCAGAGCAGGCCTGCCGAGTAGAGCATGGTAAGGGATCTTATGATCAACCACCTCGAACTGCAGGCGCTCTGTGCGGCAGTTCTCCCTTGTACCGAATAGCACATCTATCCACACTCGGCCAATCGGGTTGCACGAGACTCCCGGCACAATGCCATGGAAGGTGGTCTTGCTAGGTAGCAGCATGTTCTCGGCCAGGCCAAGCTTCTCGAGTGTGTCTCTGTACACGATGTTGATGCTGCTGCCGTTGTCGATTAGCACCTTGCTGAACCTCACATTCTTCTCGGGACCCAGGAAGGTAGGATCCAACACCAAGGCGTAGCTACCCGGGTTGGGCATCACCTTGGGATGATCTACTCGGGACCACCTGATCTCTTGGTCGCACCAATACATGTAGTGAGGGACAGCAGGAATCACTGCATTGACCTCCATGGCACGCCTGTGCTGTGATTGCTTGTCGACTGGCTCAGAGGTGAAGATCATGTAGCTCTCATGATGCTCTTGGTACTGGTTGGAGCCTCCGCCCCCATTGTTGCCGTTGTTGTTGTTGCCCTGGTAGTTGTTGTTGCCTCTGTTGTTGTTGCGGTTGTAGTTGTTGTTGTTGTTGCGGTAGCTCTCATTGTTGAAGTGACGGTTGGCTCCTAAAGCCACTTGGTTCACATTCTCCCTTCTCGGAAACACTGGCGGCCGAGCTGCGGGTGCGCGAGCAGGCTGCACATTAGCATTGGCCGCTGGTAGAGGAGGAGGAGGAGGCAAGCCTTCATTCTTGATCTCATCCCACCACTCGCACTGCCGAGTAGTGTGGTTAGCAGGCCTCGACGGATGCTGCGTATGGAAGCTGCATGGACCATCCTTCATGTCGTTGAAGACGAACTTCCTCGGCTGCTCGGAGTTGCCGCTACCCGACTGAGGAGCACGGAATGGTTTCTTGTTGCCCTGGCCCTGGTTCTGGTTCTGCCCGTAGGCTCCAGCAGGTTTTTGCCTTTGGCTACCCCCAGCTCCAACAGCCACTGCATCCACCTCTTCAGGGTCGTACCGAGTATCTATTCGGTCACCCCTGCGCTTGTTGCGGAACTCGTTGCGCTTGCTGTTGCTGAAGTTTCTTCTCGGCTCAGAGGAGTCCATCAGGGGCTGAGTAGGATCACCGAGTGCGTACTGATCCGCAATCTTGATGGTCTCCGCCAGAATGTTTGGCATCTCCCTCTGCAACCTCTGCCACAACATGCTGCCATGCCTGCATCCCTGCGCAAACCAAGTGATGGCCTGGGCCTCGTTCACACCTTCACAGGTGTTCCTCAATGTGCTCCACCGAGTAAGGTACTCGCGGTCCGTCTCATCTTCTCGCTGCCTGCAAGCGGACAGCTGCTGTGGCCTATTCGGCCTCTTGTAAGTGCTTGTGAAGTTGCTGATGAAGGCGTCCGAGAAGTCCAGCCAGCAATTGATGATGTTCTTGGGCAAGTTGTTGAGCCAAGTGCGAGCTGGACCCTCTAGCATCTGCGGGACATAGCGCACCGCCCATCTCCTGTTGCCGTTCGCGATATGAACCGCGGTGACATAGTCATTGAGCCAATCTTCCGGCTTGGTGCTGCCGTTGTAGCTCTTGGTGCCCCTTGCGAGCTGGAAGTTCTTCACGGACGGCTCGTTCATGATGCGCGGGCCAAAGCACTCGGGGCCAGGAGGACCCGTGTTCTCCAGCCGGGCTGACAAGCTGATCCGGTCCAGCTGATGCCTTGCATCTCCAGGCGCCAACACGCGCTCGCCAACACGTTCCAGAATATCATAGCCAGCCATCTCCATGGCCGAGTAGCCGTCATCATATCTGTCCACCTGCAGCGCTGCAGGCTGCTCCACCGGGTTGGCGACTGGCGCCACTGCGCGCGGCTGCTGCCTCTGCCGAGTAAGCTGAGCAGCGGGACGCTGAGAAGGACCTGGGCGCGCTCCACCTCGGGCCTGGCTTTGAGCTTGATGGGCTTGGGAGCCTGCTCTTGCAGCGTTGTGTTCCTGCCCGGGCTGCTGCGGCACAGCGAGCTGTTTCGCGGCAGCAGTCGGGTCGTACACCTGCATTTGCCTATCTCTGCCAGAATGTCCTCCGCGTCTCTTCTCGCGGCTGGGATGCGGAGATGAGGCCTGATCGTTAGATCTAGCCGCGTGCGAGTGCACCACTTGCGAGGCTCCAGCACCCGGGTTGGCTTTCCGGAACTCCTCATTCTGCCTAGCAGCCTCCAACACCAACTCGTTGAGCCTTTCCTCCTACCTAACGCGTGCGTCACTGTCGAGATGAGGTAACTCGGCGGCCACGGCCTCTGCAGCTCTAAGTGTCTTGGCGGGTGTGCTATACCTAGGTCTAGTGGAGGTGTTTGCGGTGGCGGACTGAGCGGGGACCTCTACAACCGTTGCCATCTCGGCACCTAGGTTACGCCGCGTGGCGCCTGCTCTGCTAGCTCTCCTAGTTACTGGCGTGAAGCCGTGAGCCTTGTTGTACTCAAGCTGATCTAAGCTAAGCTCTAGCCTGATCTTGTCCAACTCCGCCTGCTCGGCGAGCAGCTCCTGGCGTTGCCGCTCGAGGTGCTCCTTCATGCTCAGGAGCTCGAGGTCGGTGGGAGGCGGCATGCCCGGGCGTGCAGCAGACGCAGGGATTGTCGGAGTCGTGGAGAGCGGTAGGTTGCACTCCTTCTCGTAAGGGCGGTGAGTCCTGCCACCAACGCTCGGGCCAGCATGGTCCTCAGCAACGACCGCAGCGCCAGGAGCACCCGTGCCGGCGTCCGCAGCCAAGCCAGCTACCATCACCTCCGCAACGTCCGCGGAGCTGCCCAGCGGCCTTCCGCGTGCGGCGAAAACGGCAGGTGGATCCTCCGCGTCATGCACCAGCTGGGGATACATGCGGTCGACGACGGTGGCGACGTAGACGAGGTGCGCGCCGAAGGAGATCACCGAGCCGCCCTCCGGCATGGCCTTGCCGCCGAAATCGCCGGCGTTGTCGGTGACGAAGTCGAAGGAGCCGAATCTGTGGACAAGGCCACAGACTACGCGCTCTCCAGTAGCAGAAATCGATCCCGTCCGAACAGAAACTCCAGCCAGCGCCGCTGGTTGCCCCACGGTGGGCGCCAACTGTCGTGGTGGTGTCACGGCAGATGCCATAGGATGGCTAAAGATGTGGGGACGAAGGACGCTGGAGGCGCTCGGGGAGGGATCACGCGACGAGTAGACGCGTGAGGTGAAGATCAAACACTGCAAACAACACGATCTACCCAGGTTCAGGGCCCTCGTGAGGAGGTAAAACCCCTACTCCTGCCTTTCTCTCTGTATTCTGGTGTCTCACCGAGTAGCCACAGTACAAATGTTCTTGCTACCGAGTAGCCACTCTCCTCTCTCCGGGTAGGATTAGGTCAAGAATCTCTACGGGTGTTCTAGTAGTGCTCCCTGGTGAACGTCGTGTGTGTTCGTCCCTCGCGCAGGAGGCGGCTGGGCACCTTATATACCCGGTGCCCTGCCGGATACAGCCAAATACAAACAAGTGTCGACATTGTGTGCACATCGTCCTTCTTCCGAGTTCCCGCTGACAGCTTTGGCTTCTAAGCTTGTCCTGATGCAGAAAGTCGTTGGGCAAAACCAAGTAACCAGTCTGTTATCACTGTGCGAACACAGAGTAGGTCCCCCCCTATCCTACGACGCCGTGCTGACACACTGTCGCTGTCAGGCACGCCGTCCCCAGATGAACAGCGCTGTGAACAGTGCCAAGTATGGACCCGGGATACGCGGGATCCTGTGTCAGAACGGCTCCTTTGACTTCTGGCCCGAGTAGGTTCCCGCCAGCTTTACTCGGGCCAACTCTTCTACTCGAACTGATATAACTTGCTCGATATTTCCTTCTGGTCATCTTTCTGTGAGACCGAGTAGCAGTCGACCGGATAGCAAAGTACCGGGTAGGCGGCTACTCGACCAACTACTCTTCTGATTGTTGCCTTTACCACTTGCCTTTATCCTACTCGGGGGTAACCCCCCGACACTGCACCACAGACATGGTTAGTTTAATATGTTGGGTAGGTTCATCCTCAAAGAAATGGTCCAATCCCGCGTTTTGCACATGAGTATAGAAATCCTGCAGAATTCCCGTAGCACGCATGAATTCCTGACATGGATAGATCGATGGAAACACTCTTTCTTCATGGTGTACAAGCATGACCTCATGCAACTCCAACTCATGCTGGTTTAGTTGATACACATTGTGCTCCATCTCTGATTTTTTTTAACAATCATCACAAAAATTGATTTCAAGCAACTATAAGGTGGAAACTACCATAGAGACTTATATGAGAGCTAAACATGCATCCAAACTATATTATTTATACTTAAATCAAGCATGCAAACTCACATAAGCTATCACCTACAGTACCAAAATACTCAAGAAATACTCCACCACATAAAATTCTACTTGGATAATCGGAGGAGTCACATACCGGAGAGGAAATGCACCAAATTTCAGCAACAATGGTGGGATGAGCAAAGAGATAGAAAAATCTCGAGGAAGAATAGCAAGAACTCGGGTTGCATGAAATGTTTTGAGTTTGTGGGGCGAGAGAGGAATCTTTGGCAAGGGAGAGAGTTAGTGGAGGGTCAGGGGGCCCCACACCATGCGCAAGCGCCACCAGGGGCTGGCCTCATCACCCTATGGTGTGCCTGACTGGTCAGTCCCCCTGGGGTCTCCCAGGTGGCTCTCTGCCTCAGTTTTGACGTAAACATTTATTATAATTTTTATGGAATTTTTCGAGAAACTTTATTTTCGAGGTATTTTCAGAATTTAATAATTAATAAAAACCGAGAACAATAAATGTGGAAGGTGGGGAAAAAAACAAAACCAGAACTACAGAGGTTCTAAGACACTCCAAAAGGAAAATAACCAAAGAAAACAAAGGTGGAGGTGGTGAAAACAGAAGTATGGATGGTGAAAACATGCATAACCACAATAATCAGGGTGAAAACATGAGGAAAACGTGACTATGGATGATGGAAAACATGATTATACTAAATTAGCAAGGTGATAACAGAAGTAAACATGGTGAAAACATAATGGGGAAGGTGAAAATATAGTGAAAACATTGTCCTCTTCATTCAAAATTATTTTGTTAACAAGGGTGATCAAGTCTTTTCACCAGAACAATTTTTATATGAAGAAAAACTTTGCATATCACTAAATAATTATGTTACCTCAACCTTTGTATACATAGTCCCAATCGTAATAATTTCATATTCTTTTGGTGGCATTGGAATGGGACAATAAAATTCTGCAATCTTGATGGTCTAAATATTTTCAACTGAATTTAGACCAAATATTCTATCAATCTTCTTGGGAAAATAAACAGTATGATCTTTATCATTAACCTTAAAAGTTACTTTTCCTTGATTGCAATCTATAACAGCCCCTGCAGTTCTAAGAAAAGGTATCCCAAGAATAATAGACATATTATCATCTTCATGCATTTCCAACACAACAAAGTCAGTTAATATCAAACAATTATTAGTCACTTGAACATGACCATTCTCACATATACCAACACGAATAGAAGTAGAATTGTCAACCATTTGCAAATATATATCAGTGCGTATCAATTTTTCCATAGGGAGCCTCTTATAAAGAGAAAAAGGCATAACACTAAGTCCAGCTCCCAAGTCACATAAAGCAGTTCTAACATAATTATTTTGAATAGAACAAGGGATAGTAGGAATACCAAGATCTCCAAGCTTCTTTGGAACCTTGCCATTAAAAGAGTAATTAGCAAGCATAGTGGAAATTTCCTCATTAGTAATCTTCCTTTTGTTAGAGACAATATCTTTCATATATTTAGAATAAGGAGGCGGTTTAATAGCATCAGTCAAAGAATTTGCAAAATCAAAGGTTTCATCCACTCATAGAATTTATTATATTGTTCTTCCTCCTTTGATTTGTGTTTCTTATTAGGAAAAGGCATGGCTTTTTGCACCCAAGGTTCTCTTTCATTACCATGTTTATTAACAATGAAATCCTCCTTAGTATACTTTGCAGTTTTAGTTTGCTTTTCAGGTTCAGCTAGAGTTTCTTCTTTATCAGAAGCATCACTTTTATCATTATCACTTTCAGTTTCAGAATCAGAAATAGATATACTATTCGGATCTTTAGCAGGTTCAGGAGATTCTACAACAGTTTTATGTCTCTTCTTATATTTCTTATAAGGAGAACTATTGTTTTTAGGTTGCTGGGAATCTTGTTCAATTCTTTTAGGATGTCCTTCAGGATACAAGGGATCCTGAGTAGAAACACCACTTCTAGTAATTATTTCACAAACATGTTTTTCTCTAGAAGCATTAGCTAGCATATCTTTTTGCGCTTTAGTGAGTTGATCAATTTGAGTTTGAACCATATGAAAATGTTTAACAAGCATTTTAACATTATTAGAGGTTCTCTCAATAATACCATGCAAATTATCAATAGCTCTAGAGTTTTCCATAAGATGATTTTGCACTCTCATATTAAACTTGTCTTGCTTAAAAACATAATTATCAAATTCATATAAGCATTGACCAGGTGGTTTAGAGTAGGGAATATCTCTATTATCAAAGTATTGGCGAGACTGTACCTCAACTATTGATGGATGAGGAATAGACTTACATAATTCTTCTATAGGAGGTAAATTCTTCACATCTTCAGATTTAATACCCCTCTCTTTAAGAGATTTCTTGGCTTCCTTCATCACTTCATCAGTTAATTCAATCATCCCTCTCTTCTTGGGTGTTGGTATTGGTGTTGGCTCTGGTGTAGGTGTAGGCTCAGGTATATTCCAATCATCATTATTTTTGGCTATTTTAGCCATTAATTCCTCAGCTTCTTCTGGAGTTTTTTTCCTGAAAACACAACCAGCACAACTATCCAGGTATGTCCTAGATTAAACAGTTAGTCCATTATAAAATATATCTAGGAGCTCATTTTTAGGTAATGGATTGCTAGGGCTAGCTCTTATTAAAGAACAAAACCTTGACCAAGATACAGACAATTTCTCTCCTTCAATTTTCTCAAAGTTAAAGATATCCTGCACAACAGCATGTTGAGCACTAGCTGGAAAATATTTTTGAAAGAAAGCATTAACCAAATCCATAGGACTAGTAATAGATCCAGGTGACAGATTGTTAAACCAAGTTTTAGCTTCATCTTTCAATGAGAACGGGAAGATCTTGGTAACAAAATAAGTACGCAACTTGGTATCATCAGAAAATAAACTACTCAAAGATGAAAGCTCATTCATGTGCTCCATAACACTTTTACTTTAAGTTCCACAAAAAGGTTCCTTCTAAATAATAGATATATGAGATAAATCTAGAGAGAAATCATAATCCTTGTCTCTAATGTGTATGGGAGATGTGGCAAACTTAACATCAAGAGAAGATTTATATTTAACAGCATGTCCTACAAGAAGACTCTTAAGAGCACTTGCACCAGTAGAAGCTTGATCTTCCTTAATAGAGTCATCATTAAGTTCAATATAGGTTTCATCAAGAACATCAATGACAGCGAGAAGAAGAAGTATCGACTGGCCAGGTGGACGTAGTTTGTCGACCAAAAGACCAGGGGTGCTGGGAATACATGACCTAAGTGTCAAAAATACAACCCTCCTAGGAAAATGGCTATTCGAATTATTGACCGAAGAAGGCGTCTCGCAAACGAACCTTAAACTAAAATACATTGGTTCGAAAGCAGTCTCACACGTTATGTGGAAACTAGGTGATTCACACTTTTGGGTCGGTCTAATGGCGACTAAAAATCATTGTTTCGCAATGGAGTATTTAATATTAAGGATGGATCACAGATAAGGTTCTGAGAGGACAAATGGTTAGGTAATGCCACACTCCAAGAACAATATCTGACACTATAATATTGCACGTCATAAGGATGATACGCTGGCTACGTTCTTGCAAACATCACCTCCTAATGTGACGTTCAGACGAGATCTCAATGGTCCATGACTGTTGTCTTGGAATGCACTGGTTCAGAGGTTTATTTCGGTCAATTTGATACCAGGAAACGATGAGTTTCGGTGGAAACTCACTAAGAACGGGATGTTGTCGATTGATTCCATGTATAGGGCAATGATCCAGTCAGATGTTCCAGTAGATATTTTCAAGAACATATGGCTCATGAAGGTACCACTAAAGATTAAAGTTTTTGCGTCGTATCTTCGTAAAGGAGTCATATTAACTAAGGATAATCTTGTCAAACGTAATTGGCATGGGAGTTCAAAATGAGTTTCACGTTCTATATGGACAGTTATCCAAATGGCTTCGAATCTTTATCAACCCACATCCGTTGCAAATATTTTTGGTAACTGGTTAAATGGGGTGGATAAAAGATTCAAAACTATTATTAGGGTAGAAGCGCTAGCCGTTATATGGTCGCTTGATGCGCGGTAACACACGTTCGTTGGGAGACCCCAAGAGAAAGGTATGAAGAGCACAATAGCAAGTTTCCCTCAGAAAGAAACCAAGGATAATCGACCAGTAGGAAGAAGGAGTAACTTCAGAAGGTTGATGCAGCTGAGATGACAGGGCGCACTACCGGTTCAGCAGCAACGTGGAACCTACACAACACAATCAAATCACTTTGCCCCAACGAAGCAGTGAGGTTTTCAATCTCACCTGTTTTGCTGAACACAAAGAGGTTAAATGTATGGTGTGGAAAACAGTATGAAAACAGTGGAAATAGTGTGTGTATTACCAGTATGAGAAAATGGACCGGGTCCACAGTCCACTAGTGGTGTCTCTCCATAGAAGATAAATAACATATGTGGTGAACAAATTACAGCTGGGCAATTAAAACAAATGTAGAATGCACCGTAGTGCATATGCAAGACATAAAGGTTACATGTGATTCATGCGGGCATTACAACAAGATACATAGACCGTCATCCAAGTGCATCTATGACTAATAATCCACCCTCCGAATATCATCCGAACAAACTTTGGGTATTAAGTTGCAAGCAACAGATAATCGCAGTAAGTAAAGTGTGTAATGTAAACAATGTAAACGAATTAAACATCGTTGTTTTCTCCCTAATGGAAACAACACATCCTCCACCCGTCACGTTTCTGTCACTCGAGCACAGATGCAAAGGAGGCAAGAACCCACTATCGAGCATAAATACTCCCTCTTAGAGTTACTAGCGTCTACTTGGCCAGAGCATCTACGAATAATGGAGTAAATAACATATGCATGCAGATAACATGATAGATTGATAATTAGAAGACATAGCATTCAACATTCATCGGATCCCAACAAACACAACATGTAGCATTACATAAATATGATCTCGATCATGTAGGGCAGCTCACGAGATCTAAACATGAGACATAAAGTGGAGAAGACAACCATCTAGCTACTGCTATGGACCCGTAGTCCAGGGATGAACTACTCACGCATCACTTCGGAGGAGGGCATGGTGGTGTAGACCCATCCGGTGCTGAATTTCCCTCCCGGCAGGGTGCCGGGGAGAGCTCCAGAACCCTCCCGATCTCGGGATGACGATGACGGCGGCCTCGGGTGTTTCCCGGGAAAAAGTCGTATTTATTTAGGGTTCACGTATCGGGGGATATATAGGCGAAAGGGCGATGGCGGTGGACGCCCGAGGGGCTCACACCACCCCTAGGCGCGACCAAGGGGGGCACGCCGCCCTATGGTGTGGCCCCTCTCCGGGCCTCTTCAGGACTCTGTGGAACCTTCGCGAATTCTAAGACTTGCAGGATTTGAATTTTCCAATTCCGAGAATATTTCAGAACAACTTTTCTGAAACTAAAAATAGCAGAAAACAAGGATCTGGCTCTATGGCATCTTGTCAATAGGTCAGTCCCGGAAATCGATAAAAATGACATAAAGTGTATAGCAAACATGTAGGAAATAACATGATAACAACATGGAACATCAGAAATTAAGGATACGTTTATGACGTATCAACATCCCCAAGCTAAGTTCCTACTCGTCCTCGAGTAGGTAGACGATAAAAACAAATAATTTATGAGGTGACATGCTACCAACATAAACTTGATCATCAATATTGTAAAATCATATGTAAGTTGAGATCATAGTACTTTAAACACAAGCTTGATAGATATAATTCTAGCAATAAAACATAGCAATCACTTTGCATTGTGAGAAGTAACACAAATAAAAGGTCATGAATAGTAATGCACTCAAAGTTATACGTTTGTTTCAAGCATAGCGATAACATAGAAAACTGATATTTCGCTTGTCTTAAGAGTTGGGCAAAACATAAATGCCAGGACACCTTCAAAGTTTAAGAGGAAGACTAGAATAAATAATTTGAGAACAAACAATAACACATCATGAATCAATTAATAATGTTTCTGGGACAAATGAACATTAAACTCAGAATGCAACTATGCTCTCTCAACTGTTGATGGTGCAGGTCTTGCACTCGTTGGAAAACCTCAACAGGAAGGTATGATGAACACAGCAGCAGTTTTCCCTTAGAAAGAAACCAAGGTTGGATCGACCAGTAGGAGAAAGGAGTAACTTCAGAAGGTTGATGCGGCTGAGATGGCATGGCGCACTACCAGTTCAGCAGCAACGTGGAACCTACACAACACAATCAATTCACTTTGCCCCAACGAAGCAGTGAGGTTGTCAATCTCACACGTTTTGCTGATAACAAAGCGGTTAAATGTATGGTGTGGAAAACAGTATGAGAACAATATGAAAACAAGAGCAGCAGTGTGAAAGCAGTGGAAGCAGTGTGTGTATTATCAGAATGATTAAATGGACCAGGGTCCATAGTTCACTAGAGGTGGCTCTCCATAAAAGATAAATAACATGTGTGGTGAACAAATTACAGCTGGGCAATTGACAGAAATGAAGTATGGACCGTAGTGCATATGCAAGACATAAAGATTACTATGTGATTCATGCGGGCATTACAACAAGATACATAGACCGTCATCCAACTTCATCTAAGACTAATAATCCACCCTCCGGATATCATCCGAACAAAACGTTGGGTATTAAGTTGCAAGCAACAGATAATCGCAGTAATAAAAGTGTGTAATGTAAACAATGTAAACTAAGTAAACACTGTTGTTTTCTCCCTAATGGCAACAACACATCCTCCATCTGTCACGTTTCTGTCACACAAGCATAGATGCAAAGGAGGCATGAACCCACTATCGAGCATAAATACTCCCTCTTGGAGTTACTAGCATCTACTTGGCCAGAGCATCTACTAATAACGAAGATCATGCAAGATCATAAATAACATATGCACGAAGATAACATGATAGATTGATAATCAGAAGACATAGCATTCAACATTCATTAGATCCCAGCAAACACAACATGTAGCGTTACATAAAGATGATCTTGATCATGTAGGGCAGCACACGAGATCTAAACATGAGGTACACAGTGGAGAAGACAACCATCTAGCTACTGCTCACGAGATCTAAACATGAGGTACAAAGTGTTCGGAAATGGAGATACATTTTGGACGTATCAATCTCTTGGTATTAATTTGCAACAACGAAGTGATTTCTTTGTGTGCAACATACAAATGCATTAAGAACAATATATAATGTAAGAAATAATGCATCGTCCGTAGACAAGAACACCGTTGTTTTGTCCCTAGTAGCAATAGCACATCCCCCACCTGGCATGAATCATTCACTCGAGCACAGATAAAAAAGAGGCATGAACCCATTATCTAGCATATAAACTCCCTCCTGGAGATGCACACAATTATGTGATCAAGGTAACCACATACATCAGGGAGTATTGAAAGGACACATTAAAACACTCTAAACGTATAAGTGAACCTTCTCATATAATTACATGAACAAAATAATCATAATTCGATGGTTCATTAGATCCCAAGAGACACAACACATAGCATTGCATCAGATGGATCTCAATCATGTAAGGAAGCTCATGAGAACATTGTATTGATAACCAATGGGGAGAGAGTACCAACTAGATACTGCTATGAACACGTAGTCCACGGGGAAACTATTCACGAAGCATCATGGAGGCAAAACGATCGATTGAGATGGATCCAGGGGCTCCTCCCCGTCCCGGTAGAGTGTCAGAACAGAGACCTTTGTCCCTCTAATTAGGATTTTCGATGGCGGCAGATCTTGAACGTGTTTCCTAAAAATCTTCTAGGTATGCATCATTTTTAGGTCAAGGGGAGTATTTATGGACGAAGAGGCGATGGAGGCGGTGCCCAAGGGCACGGGATGACCCCAAAGCGGGTCAACGCAGGTCGCGCCTGGTTACTCCCCCTCGTGGCAGTGGAAACCACCTAGGGCTCTCCTTCTGACTCCGGGAGTCTTTCGGTGATAAAAATTCCTCGTAAATTTTCAGCTCAATCCGAGCACTTTCATTTTTGTACCTTTTCTACAATACACAGACAAAATAAACAGAAACTCACACCAGGCACTAAATTAATAGATTAGTCCAATAAATGATAGAAAACATAGAAAACTCGTGATAACCCGGATTTTAGGCTTATTAATTATTTTAGGAACATATTATTTGACTTTGCTAATTAGTGATATTTTTAATGAATTTCAATACGTGCACGGAAAAAAATTAGAGAAGTTAAGCTAAGTAGAAAGCTAGCCTGAATTGCTCTCGCTTGACCTAATACCTAGGTGGAAGGTTAGACTTAATTAGCTTATGAGTGTGTATTAATGCAACGAATAGGAAGTTAGAGAGTTAAGAAACGTGCTAGACCATGCATGCACACGAGTTGTAATATCGTAGGCTAGTCACAATGGAGAGTAACATACACTAGTAATACACACATTTTTCTAAACTATATTACTACCCCATAGTGGGAGGTAACATATAGGTAGTATCATATTTATCAGGGTGTAGACTTATTATATATTGGTCTGTGTGATGTTATGGTAGTTACTACCACACTCATCTCTCTCCTCATTAAATATGTGTCACGTCGTCTTTTTTGCCTACGTGAGGGAATGTCCTATAGTTTGTTGGTAAAGTTGTTGGTAAAAATAACCATGTTATCAACGAACAAGTTATCATATAATCTCCCCAATGGCTTATATATCTAAGTTGTCTAATAGAATATGAAGAAATAAATGTGATTACTCTCCATTTCACCTTGGAGCTTGTGCAAAGGTGTTGGTTAATTTACATACAATTTTGCTTTCTCTCCTTATTTATTGCATGCCACATCATCACGTATCCTAGTTGGAAAATTTTATCAACACCAATCTTACGGCTGTTGGAGATGCCCTGATACCTATGTTACTTCCTATGTTACTCCCACTATGACTAGCCGTACTAGTTGTACGAGCTAGTACTACCTGGTAATCATTAGATGCTACTATGTGGCGTCCTTCTAGAGGAAAGAAAGCAGAAGAGTTACAACAGAAATCGGCTGGTCGACCATACGTATGCTGGATGCGCTGCATGTTGGCCACGCTCGCCAGGGACGTTGGCAAATATTTTTCTTAGCGGCAAACGGCAGGCGGCGACCTGGATATTTTAGCTAGCGTGACCGCCGAGCGATTGTCTTCAATAAATAGCTACTGCTGCTGCGCTCATCTCACACGATGTCGACCCTCTGCCCCAGGGGTGTCCAAGGTCTCCGAAGCACGTGCCCCGCGGGGAATCGTTCTGACTAACACGGGTAAGGCCTAGTTCATACTTTTCTGTTATTGTGTTATAGGTAAGCAGCCCGGGGAGGACCCGCCGCGAGATGGAGCAAGGAGCCAACTCCCGGAAGTAGAGCACACGTCACACAAGGCCCGGGGAGACAGTATATGACACTTGTCAAGAGGGTGGCATGGGAGCGCGCGAGAAGGCCAAGTGGGGACCGTCAGCTTGGGAGAGGCAGCCGCCCCGTGGTGAGCGAGCCTGCACGTGGAAGTTGAAGGATGCAAGTTGTACCTTTCCTACAGTGGTTTTGGCCATGTTTCCCTCGACCGGACACATTCAAGGCATGCAATCGGACACCTGCAAGACACCAGGGATAAAGGGAGAAGAAAGGAAAAATAGGGTGCTAATACGAGTAAGAAGGTGCCAGCACAAAAGAGGAAAAAAGGCCAAAATGGAGATACCCAAGAAGAAGGAGGATAAGGAGGGGGAGAGAAGTAGCTAGGGCCCCAGGGCGTTCCCTGGGCTCGAAGTCGTTCCAATAAATCCACCATTGTAACTTGTTCACCCACGATAATTCTAGACTAGACATGCAAGACGCAGGGATCCATCTCGCGATGGCCTAAACCTAGGTAAAAATCATGTCCGTGTACCCTGTGTCACACCCCTCCTCTCCCTCCAAGAGAACTAGCCGGAGGCAAGGGAATCTACATGCCCATCCATCGAACAAATCAGGAAATGGACGTCGGTCTCTCCCGGTGTCCGTGTTTTGACACATGACACATGTCCAACGTTCACTAAAATAGTGAGGGACCAAAGAGAAGGAACAAGAAGAGATTTTTCCGTTAATTTGCGTACATTTTTAGATAATCTAAGAGTACATATATGGAGCCAGAGACGCTGCTGAAATTTAGGGAGAGGACGACGGCGACGATCGCAGAAGTTGATGGCGGCGGAGTTCGCGGGCATGAGATAGCCAGACGAGCGAAGGATTTGGCATATCATATTTGCTGATCGTATGTCGTCTCATACTAGCGTATGAGCTCGTATGTCGATTCTAGCGCGTACATGGAGATATCTTTGATACCAGAGCCGATGATGATATTATTTGATTGCTGGTTTTCTATTGATGATCCTATCGTTCAGATGGTCGTTATTGCAGAAAAGTTCTTCCTACATCTCTCATATATTTTGTGCAATATGTGTTTTTAAATTGCATGATACCGTATGCTACGAGATATCTGTGGACATATGGGGCTATACATGCTGGTGTCGGTATGCGGTGATGGATCCGCAGGAGCCATCGATACAAACCGGGCTTAGCACATCTATTTGACATGGAAATGAGATGAATGTTTTTATACAGAAAACTTGGTGCTACGAAGGTGATTGTATTGTATCGATCGCATTTTAGATGGGACTGTCGGAGTTCTATGCTTAGGACGTCCCTTGTTCGGGAAACTGTCGATGATGGATCCATAGGATCGATCGATATCGAGTAGGTCAAGGTGTCCGAGCTTAGCGGTTCAAAGAGCTTTGCTCTTTGGAACCAGTGTGGTTATGGTTGAGAATGTAGATGTCGGAGTACCCCTCTTAAGAGTGTAAAAGCGTGGAATTTCACTCCTGTGACTATCAGGTTTGGGAAGCTCACTTTCATGTGTGGCAATATGGTTTTAGTTTGCTTAATTACTTAACAATACAATGTTTTAACTTGTATTTGGAAAACGTAGTGTATTTTACAAGGTATATGAAAATGTATGATCGGTTTGCTAAGTATGACTTATCGTACTCACCCTTACACCCCTTGTTTCTATCAGAGTTCGGAGTGGAATACGACTTCGTCCGGAGAGTAGGCTGAACCGGTTGGGTGGTAAACATGTAGAGAACATCATTGTTAACTCCTTGTAAATGTAATAAGGTTGTAAAATGAGAAAATGAGTTGTTGAGATCCACTGTGCTGATTTATCCTGCTTTTCTACGCCTTGTACGTGTACAGACTTTCGGGTCTATAGGCGCGTGGCGGCTCTCATTATCCTAGGCCTGGTCTCAGGAAGCGACTAAAACATTAGAAAAAAATGTAGAAAACAATGTATGGAGTATCAAAACTTATAGATACGTTTGAGACATATCAGACGCCCGCCCTTACACTGACGAGGAGTCGGCCTCGTGGTCGTGCTTTCTCTTGCCAGTTCATTTTAGCGGCACTGCAATAGGGCAGGACTAGGTTTTTGTGCCGGAGGCGAGGAGCAGAGCGTGGCTGGCTAGTCGAGTGGTCCGACTGGGAGGTAATGGCCCCTCCGCCCGCGCACACGTGGCATAAAAAGGACCCGACGGGGTCTCTACGGGGCGATTGAGTCACTGTAGGACCAGGGCGGACATCGAGAGAACCCGCAGATTGTCCGTCTCCTATCCGTGGTGACGCAAGATGGAAATGGATTGGCGTAGATGCGAGACATACATAAAATTACCGTGGGGTTAGGTTGGGTTGCCATGTTGGGCAGACAGATGGAAACATACTCGCGCGGACGATAACGTCGCATGGTTGGAGTTTCCTTGGTTCCAATGGGGGCTCTTATTTACCACCCGCAATCGGCATTGCGCCGTTGTCGCCTGCGGGGCGGCACAGGTGGGCCGGCCCAATTAAGTTTTTCCCCTTCTTTAGTTTTAAAAAATCAGAACAAAAAACTTTGAACAAAAATAAATTTAAACAAAATAATTCTGAACAAAAGAACAAAAAAACTGCGACTAACAAAAAAAATTGAACAAACTTTTTTTTGCACAAATTTTCTTTTGAACAAAAATAAAATTAAACAAAAACAAATTTGAAAAAAATTTGAATTGAAAAACGAAAAAAAAACAAAAAATAGACAGGCCGCCGGTAATGGGCCGGCCCATCGGGTGCCCCACGCAGGCGGCGCGGCCAAAATGTGACGCCAACGAGCGGCAAATAGGAAATGTTGGTTCCAATTGTGCAAATTATTTCAAACCTGTTTAATCTCGCTTACTCGGCCACTTGGCAAGACACTGACCATGAGCTTTTTTCCTCGGGTGTCATTAAAAAAGAGTGACCTTGTGAAAGTGAAGTCCCGCGAGCGAGCGGTCAGGAGATGGACGTGTGTCCCCCGTACCGACGAATTAAAACATGGACACCACTACCTCTAGGTCACCCTAGATTTGGCTTACCCTAAGCCATTAGCCAAATTTTGTCTTATTCTAACCAAAACTCACGCGCAACCCATTCCTGTATTTATACACATGTATACACTAAATGACGAAATTGCTGATGTCACCCCGTATTAATTTTGAAATTAAAAAATCCAAAATGTTTTTTAGCCCAAACCGTTTATCCGATATATGATCCGTTTTCACCATTGGACTAGTCGCGTCGAGATCTTCGAAACTAGATCCCATGTTGATATGTTTTGACAAGTTATCAGGATGTAGTATGTAATTTACCACCCAACTAATGATCAATTTTCGGTTTTAAAATATATCCCACTTTTGGTTGTTTATTTCGATTTTTCGAGTTTGAAAGTTACCGCATAGTTTTATAAGTGAGTTAACACTTTGAAACGATATTAATACATAGGTAGGTAACTATTATTTAGTGAACATGAATAAATGTGTAAATCCATCAATACAATATGGTTAATTGTGTCAGTACTGGATGTATAAATTTTACCGTGAGAGTATGATAACTACGCCGGTTCCGTGGTGGGTAACTATATCATGAACAGATGGGTCACTCCATCATTACTAGGTTGGTAACTTTATAAGTACATGGTGGGTAACTCTATCCATAGTAGGTTGGTAATTTTATCAATACCGGGTTCATAACTTCACCATTACTAGGTTGGGAACTATTAGTACATGGTGGGTAACTCCATCAGTACTAGGTTGGTAACTATCAGTATATGGTGGGTAACTCCATCAATACTAGATTGATAACTTTATCTATACTATCTTGGTAACTTTATAAGTATATGATGGTAACTCCATCATCAATATACTCATAAAGCAGGGTAACTAAAATCATGTCGTGGTGCATAACTATATCATGAACACATGAGTAACTCTATCATTACTGTGTTAATAACTTTTTTAGTATGACGTTGCTAACTTTATCAGTACTAAGTTGGTAACTCTATAAATACCGAGTGGTAAATTTATTAGTACTGTGTTGGTAACTTTATCAGTATTGGGTCGGTAACTTTATCAGTAATAGGTTGGTAACCCTATAAACACCGATTGGTAACTTTATTAGTACTAGGTCGGTAACTTTATCAGTAATAGGTTGATAACTCTATAAATAACGAGTGGTAACTTTATTGGTACTAGGTTGGTACTTTATCAGTACTGGGTCGGTAACTTTATCAATAATAGGTTGGTAACTCTATAAATACTGAGTGGTAACTTTATGTATAATATGTTGGTAACTTTGTCAGCACTGGGACGGTAACTTTATGTGTAATAGGTTGGTCAGTAATAGGTTTATAACTTTATTAATACTAGGTGGGTAACTTTATCAGTATTGGGTTGGTAATTTTATCATGTATATGGTGGTAACTCAATCAATAGTCATGGGTATCTATTACTGATAGAGTATGGTAACTAAAATCAATTTCGTGGTGAATAACTATGTCATGAACACATGGGTAACTCTACCACTACTAGCTACGTAGATAACTCTATCACTACTAGCTAGGTGGATAACTCAATCAGTATAAGGCGGGTAACTTTATTAGTAATATATTGGTAACTCTACCAGTACTGGCCGGTAATTTTACTATTATTAGGTTGGTAACTCTATAAATACTAAGTGGTAATTTTATCAGTATTAGATTTGTAACTTTATCCGTACTTGGTGGTAGTTTTTATTAGTAATAGGTTGATAATTTTATCATTACATTGTGGGCAACTGTCGTGGTGGTGTCACGGCAGATGCCATGGGATGGCTAAAGATGTGGGGACGAAGGACGCTGGAGGTGCTCGGGGAGGGATCACGCGACGAGTAGCCGCGTGAGGTACGAAGTAAACACTACAAACAACACGATCTACCCAGGTTCAGGGCCCTCGTGAGGAGGTAAAACCCCTACTCCTGCCTTTCTCTATGTATTCTGGTGTCTCACCGAGTAGCCACAGTACAATGTTCTTGCTACCGAGTAGCCACTCTTCTCTCTACGTGATGAACTAGGTCAGGAATTAGGTCACAATGTGTTCCAGCATGCGACCCCTCACGCAGGAGGCGGCGGGGCACCTTATATACCCGGTGCCCAGCCGGATACGTCCAAACATGGACAAGTGTCGACATAGTGTGCACATCGTCCTTCTTCCGAGTTCCCGCTGACAGCTTTGGTTCCCAACCTTGGCTGCATCCGGAAAGTCGTTGGGCAAAACCAAGGGGACAGACTGGTATCACTGTGCCAAACACAGACTGGGGCCCCCTTATCCTGCGACCGCCTGCTTCCATGCTGTCACTGTCAGGCAGGCCGGTCCCAGATGAACAGTAGTTCGAATAGTGCCAAGTACGGACCCGGGATACGCGGGATCTTGTGTCAGAACGGCTCCTTTGACTTCTGGCCCGAGTAGGTTCCCGCCAATTTTACTCGGGCCAACTCTTCTACTCGAATGGACAGAACTTGATTGATATCTCCTTCTGGTTATCTTGAAGTGAGACCGAGTAGCAGTCGACCGGGTAGCGAGTACCGGGTAGGCGGCTACTCGACCAAACTTCTCTTCTGACAGTGGCCTTTACCACTTGCCTTTACCCTACTCGGGGGTAACCCCCCGACAGCAGTCCCCGAAGCTGGTAGAGTCTCGCGAACTCGTTCACTAGGCTCTGCCAGCTTAAAACCAATCTTCGTAATAACACCTTTGAACTTCAAGATGCCGAGTAAAACCTCCGAGTAGCACTCTGGAGAGTACCTTGGGTCTCCTCTTTTCCGAATAGGGCTAGTCTCCTTCTCTGCGTCCGAGTGAAAAGACTTAGAGAATTTCTCAAGCGAAGTCTCTGCAGCGCAGAGCACAATCCAGCCTTCCGTGCCGCAACTGGACACGTGTCGTGCATCAGCGACCCCGACGTCTCGTTGCCCAGGACACGACGCGCCACGCGCCCAGTTTTCACGGAGCGGGCCCACCGGCTCGTCATGTCCCATCAAGCGCAGTAATAGGCCACGATCTGGTCGTGGGATCAGCTGCGGCCATTACGCGCGCGTTCCGCGCTTGCGTGCGTTCTATCCGGCCACAGGCTCCACCACACGAGTGTTATGGCCACGATCGATCCCACTACCCCGATGGTAACGGTAATCTGAGGCGAGGGTATAAATACCCCCACCGGTAACTTCCTCTTCTCCCACCTCCGTACTTTCCTCTTTCGCCTTTCTGTCTCTTCTCCGCCGCCGAGCTCTCCGCCGCCGCGCAATTCTTTGCGCCGCCGCGGACTCGTATTCTCCACCAGATCCTTCCCAATCTTCCACCACCTTCTCGCTCGCCGCCATGGCTGCTCGCGTCGGCTGGGCTGGTTCCGATGTCACCGTCGATGACTGCTCCTGGCTCGTGAACACCCGGAGGGTTCCTCCTGGTGTTCAGTGCCGGTCGTCCGACGGCGAAATCGTTCCGGCCCCGCGGGAGGGCGAGCACGTCGTCTTCCTCGCGCACTTTGCGCGAGGATTTGGCCTGCCAGCTTCCGATTTTCTCCGTTCCTTCCTGGATCACTTCGGTGTCCAGATGCACCACCTCCCTCCGAATGCGGTCGTCTTCCTCGCCTATCATACCGTGGTGTGCGAGGCCTTTCTCGGCGTCCGCCCCACGGTACAGACATGGCTGAAGTACTTCCATCTCCGTCAGCAGAGCAAGGGGAAGAAGGATGGCGCGGCCACTGGCAGTCGGGTAACCGACACCGGCAGCGCTATGATGCTGCAGCGGACGGGAACCAACCACCCTCGCATTAAGGGGTTGGATTCCGTCCGTATGTGGCAGAAATCTTTCCTTTACGTGAAGAACATCCCCGCCACGAAGGGGGGACCAGTGACGGACCGCATCAACCTGCCCGCCTGGAGCAACCGAGCTCCGTCCGGGCAGAACTGGAAGACGAGGCCCTCCAACGACCGCAACGCCGTGCAGATGGAGGAGCGGCTCGCTGCGCTAATCGGAGAGGGCCTCAGGAGCGATGACCCCGTCGCCTGCTGGATCAAGAACCGAGTGCTGCCTCTGCAGCAGCGCTCCCATCCAATGTGCTACCTGGGAGGCCCCCGCGATTGCACTCGAACGACCACGTTCGAGCTCAGCAACGCGGACGTCGCCGAGCATGCGAGGTCCATCCTGACCACGGGCCTCCGCGACGATTGGGAGTATGGGTTTACCCCCTTCAGCCGCACGAAGCCGATTCCACGGGTATGCTCCCCTTTCTCTGCTTTCAGCTTATGCACTCCGAGTAGATATTCTCCTCTTCCTACTGCGATTAGCAATTGCATTCCGCACCGAGTAGAGCACTTATCAGAACTGTTTAGGCTTAGTATGCTTGATGTTTGCACGCCTTGTCGGGTAGCATACTTAGAAGAAATTATTAGGCTTAATATGCTTGATCCTTGCACGCCTTTCCGAGTAGGATATGCAGCAAATTTCCCTAGGCTTAGTATGCTTTGTGTTTGCACGCCTATTCGGGTATAGTGCCTTCGTGCTACTCGGTTAACTCGCGACACTTCCTTGTTCTTGAGGTTCTTGACCGCCAGAAAGCTGAAAGCTGCGAACGCTTCGAGGGCAATTGGTCAGATGACCGAGAAGAAGATGACCAGGCCTCCCTCGAGACAGCGGATCAGATCAATCTTCCTCATTCCCCTTCGACAGAGAAGCAGCATGCCGAAACGTCTCTACGCGATTGGTCCGATGACGAGCTAGAGGGTAATTGAATTCATGCTTTTTGTCTGCGAGAAACACTAGCCCTTTGCTTGCTGTTTCTGAAGTGTTTTTCTTCCTCTCTATTTCACAGATGCTGCAGATGCTGAGGATGATGACGAGGATGAGGACGAGAGAGCCCTTGAGTCCAATCCTCTGTCCGTCGCCGCTCCTGCAACCCGCAAGCGGACCGGCAGCGGCGCCCTAGAGCCCCCCGCCAAGAAGAAGAAACCATCCAAGAAGACGACCAAAAAGGTCGTGAAGAGAACAAGACGAACGATTCCCTCCACCAAAGCGTAAGTTTCTTCTCGGTTGCATGTTTCAGTTTACTTTGTTCTTCTCGGTTGACTCCCAATCCTTTCGCTTCACTGTTTTCTCTTGATTTCCTCTGCCCTTTTCTTATCTCTGACCCCAATTTTCTCTTTAGAGCTCCCTTGGACGCGGATGCCGCTCTTGCATCCACCGAGACTCAGAAGAAGGCTGCCATCGATGTCGACAATCTAATCGACCTCGATGGCGACGAGAACAATGCCGCCAATGCATCAACAGAGGGCACTGATGCCCAGAACGCCGAGCCAGAGCCGCAGTTCCGCGCCGAGCAGGAGGCACAGGATGCTGCTCACCAAGAGAAGCCACCTTCCCCTCCGGCCGACACCGCCGAGGGGAACCAAGATCAAGATACAGAGATGCACCACGACGCCGCCGTTGAGCGGCCAGAAGCTGAACATGAGCAGCCAGCCACAGGGGCTGCCGAACAAGAGAATCCCGCTGCCGAGCAGCGGGTAGAAGATACGATCACGACGGAGCACTATCCTCTGAGCGGCGTTCAACCAGACGCTGCGCAGAGTAGCGCCCAACCAGATGGCGCAGCGGATAACACGCCCTTGGTGCCACCAACTGACCAGGGCACTGCACCGCCAGACTCCTCCTTGGTGGAGCAGACCAAGGACACAGCCAGCCCTCCTGCTGGGCGAGTCACCAGGAAACAAACCCAAGATGCTGCCGAGAAGGAAGCAGCCGAGAAGAAAGCCACCGAGAAGGAGAAGGCTGGGGAGAAGAAGACCGAGAAGCAGAAAACCGAGAAGTCGGTTGTCGCGAAGCCAACAGCCCAGAAGGAGAAGGCGAAGAAGCGGGCTGCCGACATGCCGCCGCCAACATCAACTGGCCAGTCCAGGCAGCTGGTTATCCGCAATCCCAGTGCGGTTCCTGCCGCCGCTGCTATAGCTGATCAGCCCTGCTACCCTGATTACATGGTGAAGGTTAGCCAACAGCACCAGGTCGGCTTCTCCCCTACAGACCGGAATCTTGCTCTTCAGAGAGGGAGGAAAGCCGTGGCAGTGGACTCCAGGCCCCCGGCCCCAAATCAAGACAAGTCTGTCTCCATCGCTTCTCGGGGAGCTCGAGACCAGGCGATAACGTCCCAGAGCCTCGAACAAGTACTCGACCTGATCGGCTTCATCGACGCCAAGTGGGACAGCAAAGTTCTCGGCAACCCCAACTGGAACGACATCGATCTGGGCGACATCGACCATATGCGTCAGGATTGGAACAAGGTGGACTTGGGTTGCAAACTCATGACCGTCTCGACCACCTCTGCTACACTTCCTGCCAAGATGTTTGTCCACCGCAAGAACGCCGAGGACCTCGAGCAATCCTACGCGGTAAGTTCCTAATCATCCCTTCCGAGTTGCGTTTTCACTTCTTTTCTACTCTTCCTCTTTTCCTTATCCATCACCCAGTCCCCGAGATTCTGGCCGAGTAGGCGGACATCCTCCCGAGTAGCCACCTTCTCGGGTTGAATCTCAATTACTTGCCTGATTCTTGTTTCTTTTGCTTCTCAGAATAGCGTACTGAAACGGACCAACTTGCACCGTCAACTTCTCTGGAACCATGCCATTGCCAAGAGACGCATTGCTGCCTTGGAGAAAGAGAAAGTGAACGCCGAGGAAGCTGACAAGGAAGTGATGAACAGTACCATGAGGCTGTCTGAGGTGGAAGGTACGCTTCTATCTACACGGTTCTTGCGTTTTTTGTTTACGCCCGCTTCTGCTTTTGTGCGTTAACCATTTCTACTCCGCAGGGAAACTGAAAGCCCTGGTTGACGAGCACGCGAACTGTCGTGCCTTTGTTGAGAATGGCGAGGCCACCATCAAGAAGCTTGAAGGTAAACCACTGTCTACTCGGTTCGCCCTTGTGTCTGTTTCTTTTGCTTTTCCGCTGATCGTGCTTTTGCTTTCCGCAGAAGATCATAAGAAATTTGCCGAGGAGCATCAAGATTGCCTCAAGCCTGCCGAAGTGGAGATGCAACTGGCAAGCCAATCTGCTGCTCTGCAGAGTGAGCACGCTACCGAGATGGAGAAGCTACAACTCCAGCTGCAGAAGGCACTCCAGGATGCTATCAACCTTGGCGCCGAGAGGGACAGAGTCATCGCCGAGAAGGCAAAGGCCGAGACAACAGCCAATGCCAAGGTGAAAGCCCTTGAGCAGGAGTGCGAGGTGTTGACAAAAGCCAATGCTGGGCTCTTTACTCAGCTGGAGGGGCTCCGCTTGCTCGAGGAGAAGCATGTATCCAATGAAGAAACATGGAAGAGCCAGCTGCAGGGGCTGCACCACGAGTTGAATAGTAAGTTTTCTCCTTTCTGCATCTCTTCTTCTCGGTCCTACCTCCTCTCTAATTCTGTTACTAAATTTCTCACTTGCTTTTTGCAGAAATCTTCCCTGACATCATGTCCTCTTGCGCGCCTGCTTTGGCCAAGGCCCAAGCAGCTCGTATTGAGAAGGGCGAGGCTGCGGACACCAGAGCCGAGATCGAGGATAGCATGTTGGTGATGCGAGGGCAGTTCGAACGCCTAGCCGGCGTGGGCACTGACCTGGTGCGCACCGGCTTCCAGCTCCACGAGGTCTTCTGGCCTCAGGATCCTGCGCCAACAACTATTTGTGGCCTTGCTCTGAAGCTGCGCAACGTGAAGGCCGAATTGAAGAAGTGGCGCGCCTCGGGAGCTCGGGCGGGTGCTGATTTGATGCTGCTCTGCGTCGCCTCCTGGTATGAGAACTTGAACATGCAGATTATCCGCGGGAAGCGCGCCAATTCCAAGTGGGAGACGGATCCCAGCTGCGTGACCATGCGCAAGCTGATTGCGCATGAGGTTGCGGAGTATGCTGACACGGCAACCTTCATTGATGGCCTCACTGAACCCGACACCGAGGTGGAGGAGGACGAGGAGGAGGACGAAGAAGCAGACTCCGAGCTGGACTTGGGCTTCTTCGATTCACCTGAGGGCAAGGCCGGGAAAGGGAAAGCCGCGGTCGTCGCGAGTAGCGATGAAGAGGTCGAGGAGATCGACACAGCCGCCCTCGAATTCGGCACCTCATCAGGAGCCGCCCTCGACGACACGGTACGCCCCCAAGGCCAAGCTTCTGGTTCTTCCCTGGCAACAGGACCTGTCTCGGTGGCCACGGCCACTTCAGACCAGGTAGCCACCGATCACGACGTCGAGATGGAGCAGTCCACCACCGTCCACCTGGAAGCGGACGCGACCAATGCCAGCGCCGAAGAGGGAGCTGCGAAAACAGCTGATGCCGGCTCGGAAGCGGGGGCGACCAAGACCACAACAGAAAATGAAGCCGCCAAGGCCAGCACCGACAACACCGCTTCCTCAACATGATTTTATCCTGCAAACTTTTTACTCAAACACTTATCAGATCCCCGGGATGCCGGGAGCAAATGTATCAGACTATTTTATTCCGTTGCTACTCATTTTTATTCCCACTTGTTATTTTCAATTTAATCAGTTTGTTCAACCTGGGCTGGATGCCGAGTTGCGTTATCATGCGAGTCCCCGAGTTGCATTTCTTATTCACTCTCCCTTTTCGTCTCAGCTCTACCCGCAACTTGTTGCTTTTTTGGTATTCGAGTCACAAGAGTTAAAGAGCAGAGCTGCAAATACTTAGCCGCTTAGAAACAATCATAGTAACGCAGCCCACCACTTAGCCGAAAAGATAAGACACAGAACAATAATAAAAGCACCCTACTCGGTTCCTGCACTTTTCCTTTCCTTAGTAATTTTTCTTGTGCTCATGGACCTTTTGCTTGTTCTCTTGCTTGCCATGAAGCCAGGTTTCGGACAACGGCAAAGTCGAAGAGTTGGCATATAGGTTTAAACACAGTACTCAAAGTACTCTTGAATTTTGAAGTAGAGCAACCGAATAGGCAAAAGGTAAAGCCGAGTAGAAACACTTAGAGCAAATTTGGGCGAGGGCAGTCCCCGAGATCAATTTCAGATTGCAGAGTAGAATTTCAACTCGGATAAGAGGGTATATACACATCTTTGCTCACGAATGAAAACGACGAAGTAGAGCTACATTCCAAGGGCGCTTGGTTTCCTCTCCAGCTTTATCTGCCCTGTTCGCCTGTGGTGGGCGTGCATCTATAAGATAGTAAGCATCGTTGTGCAGCGCTTTGCTCACAATGAAAGGTCCTTCCCATGGAGGAGACAACTTGTGCATCCCGGCTGTGCGCTGCACAAGCCTAAGGACCATGTCTCCTTCTCGGAAAACCCTTGGGTTCACCTTTCGGCTATGATAACGCCGCAGGTTTTGCTGGTAGATAGCCGAACGTGACAGAGTCAGCTCTCTTGCTTCTTCAAGCAGGTCAACGTCGTCTTCTCGAGCTTCTCTCGCCTCCACCTCAGTGTAGAGGGTTACTCGGGGGGAGTCATGCTCTAAGTCTATTGGCAACACGGCCTCAGCCCCGTATACCAAGAAGAATGGCGTGTAGCCGGTTGACCGGTTAGGGGTAGTCCTTAGACTCCACAACACCGCTGGCAACTCGTCTAACCAACACCCAGGTGTTTTTAGCAGTGGCTCCATCAGCCTTGGCTTTATGCCTGCCAGTACCATGCCGTTTGCTCTTTCAACTTGCCCATTGGAAGCGGGATGCGCGACTGACGCAACGTCTAGTCGGATATGCTTATCTCTGCAGAACCGCACCATTGCTCCCTCAGCAAAATTTGTGCCGTTGTCGGTGATGATGCTGTGCGGGTAGCCATATCTCAGGATCACATCCTTCACGAATTTCACAGCTGTGGCCCCATCGCACCTCCGAATAGGCTTCACTTCAATCCACTTGGTGAACTTATCCACCATGACTAAGATGTGAGTCATGTTGCCTCTAGCCGGCTGGAAGGGCCCGACCATATCCAAACACCAAACAGCAAATGGCCAAGTGATAGGGATGGTTTTCAGCTCGGAAGCAGGCATGTGAATCTTACTCGCGAACATCTGGCAGCCATTGCACTTTCTCACGATGTCCTCAGCTTGCTGCAGTGTTGTGAGCCAGTAGAAGCCATGCCGAAAAGCTTTCTTAACCAACGCCCGAGAAGAGGCATGGTGCCCGCATTCTCCTTGGTGTATCTCTACCAGAATTTCTTCTCCTTCTGCTGGGTCCACACAACGTTGCAGCACACCGGTGGCACTTCTCTTGTGCAGCACATCTCGGACTATAGTGTAGCCCTTGGATCTTCTCTGAATCTGCCTTGCAGCCACCTCATCTTCTGGTAGAGTACCGTCCCTTAGAAAGGATAATATGGGCATAGCCCAACTCGGTGTCTCCCGTGTGGGAAACACTGGTTCGTCCACTTCCATTGGGGCGGGTACCTGTGGTTGCTCTTTAGGGATGGGAGCACTTCTCTGAAGCCCAGACCGATTAGCAAGGACTTCCTCAATGAATGCGACAGTCCCCGGGTTAAGGACAGCAGTCCCCGAGTAGAGAGTGGCAGTCCCCGAGTAAGGAATGGCAGTCCCCGAGTAAGGAGTGGCAGTCCCCGAGTATGGAGTGGCAGTCCCCGAGTAAGGAATGGCAGTCCCCGAGTAGAGGACGGCAGTCCCCGGGTTTCCTGTAGCATTCTCCCAGTCAATCTCCATGGGATCAGATTCCTCACTTGGCAGAGAAGGAACGAATATGGACTCCGAGTTGGGAGAAGGCTTAATGGATGGTTTCCTCAAGTGCTCCAAGGCAACTCCCGCCGGGATGGATTGCCGAGAAGATCCCAACTTGGATAGCTCATCTGCCGCTTCATTCTCTGCTCGGTGAATGTGCTGGAACTCGCAGCCTTCGAAGAATCCGGTCATAGACTGCACCAGGAAACGATACGACGCCATGTTGGCATCCAGAGCATCCCAAGTGCCAGAGACTTGCTGCACCACCAGATCGGAATCACCATAGCATATGATGCGCTGCACTCCAACTTCCTTGGCTACTCGCAAGCCATGCACCACTGCCTCATACTCTGCAACATTGTTGGATGCCTTGAAGTGAATCTGCAGCACATACTTGAGTTGATCTCGCTTGGGTGACGTAAGCACCACGCCAGCACCAAGGCCTTCCTTCACCTTCGAGCCATCAAAGTGCATCTTCCAGTAATTAGAAACTGGAGCAGGAGGTTCATACTGCACATCGGCCCAATCCACCAGGAATTCCGCCAGAATCTGAGACTTGATGGCTTCTCTTCTCGCGTACGCGGGCGCATATGCGGCCAGCTCGATTGCCCACTTGGCTACTCTGCCACTCGCCTCCTTGTTACCCATGATATCCGAGATGGGGGCAGAGCTCACAACCGTGATAGGATGCTCTTGGAAATAATGCTTTAGCTTCTTGGCGCCCAGGTACACGCCGTAGGTCATCTTCTGGTAGTGCGGGTAGTTTTGCTTGGAGCTGGACAGCACTTCACTAAGATAGTACACTGGGCGCTGCACACTCTTGCCTTCTTCTTCTCGTTCCACCACAATCACCACACTGACTACTCGGTTAGTCGCAGCAATGTACAACAGCATTGGCTCCTTGGGTAGCGGACTAGCCAAGATGGGAGCACTAGCCAGCATTGCTTTCAGCTCATTGAATGCCACATCCGCTTGCGGAGTCCAGACAAACTTGTCACTTTTCTTCATCAATTGGTACAGAGTCAGGGCCTTCTCGCCCATTCGGCCCAGAAAACGGCTCAGAGATGCCAAGCAACCAGTGAATTTCTGCACATCTTTCAGGGATCTCGGCAAAGACATGCTCTCAATAGCTTTTATCTTTGAAGGATTGGCCTCAATGCCCCGACTAGACACCAGGAAGCCGAGTAGCTTGCCAGCCGGGACACCAAAGGTGCATTTACTCGGATTCAGCTTCATTTTGTACTTGCGTAGGTTAGCAAAGGTTTCCTCCAGGTCGGCAAGCAGAGTATGTGTTTTATTCGTTTTGCTGAGAATGTCATCTACGTACACCTGCACATTCTTGCCGAGCTGGTCGTGCAAGCATTTCTGCATGCATCTCTGATAGGTTGCACCCGCATTCCTCAAGCCAAAACACATGACACGATAGCAATAAGCCCCGTACGGGGTAATGAAAGCAGTCTTTATTTGATCAGCAGGGTTGAGTGCAATCTGGTGGAAACCAGAGTAGGCATCTATGAAAGACAACAGTTCACAACCAGCAGTGGAATCGATCACCTGATCGATGCAAGGTAGCGGGAAGGGATCCTTGGGGCATGCCTTGTTCAAGTCGGTGTAGTCGACACACATGCGCCATGCAGTGGCAGCCTTGGGATCCTCCTTCTTCTTCTCGACCATGACCGGGTTGGCTAGCCAATCCGGATGATGCACCTCCATGATGAAATTGCTTATCAGCAGCTTGGTGATCTGGTCACCAATGACCTTCCTTCTCTCATCTCCGAAGCGGCGCATAGCCTGCTTCACTGGCTTGGCGTCGGGACGCACATGTAATGAGTGCTCAACCAACTCCCTCGGGACTCCTGGTAGATCTTCATTGGACCAGGCGAATACATCCCGATTCTCACGGAGGAAGTGGATGAGCTCGCTTTCCTATTTCTCCGCCAACCCGGAGCCAATGATGGCTACGCGGTCGGGGAACTCGGGGTCGACCTGGACCTTCTTGGTCTCCTGAGATGCCTGGAATGCGGTCCCGTGCTGGGTACTCGGCACGCCTTGCGCGCCAGCCTGCGCGGATTGCGCCATAGCCACCACCTCATACATCTTCTTCTTCTCGGCAACAATCACCATCGATTCCGCCAACTGGGAACCAGCAGAGGCACACTCCATGGACTTCTTGTAATCACCAGAGATAGTAATTATGCCATTGGGACCAGGGATCTTCATCTTCAGATATGCAACATGAGTAGAGGCCATGGACTTGCTCAGAGCAAGCCTGCCGAGTAGGGCATGGTAAGGACTCTGATGATCAACCACCTCGAACTGCAGGCGCTCTGTGCGGCAGTTATCCCTGGTGCCGAATAGCACATCTATCCACACTCGGCCAATCGGGTTGCACGAGATCCCAGGCACAATGCCATGGAAGGTGGTCTTGCTGGGCAGCATCATGTTCTCGGCCAGGCCAAGCTTCTCGAGGGTGTCTTTGTACACAATGTTGATGCTGCTGCCATTGTCGATTAGCACCTTGCTGAACCTCACATTCTTCTCGGGACCCAGGAAGGTAGGATCCAGCACCAAGGCATAGCTACCCGGATTGGGCATTACCTTGGGATGATCTACTCGGGACCACCTGATCTCCTGGTCACACCAATACATGTAGTGAGGGACAGCAGGAATCACTGCATTGACCTCCATGGCACGCCTGTGCTGTGATTGCTTGTCGACTGGCTCAGAGGTGAAGATCATGTAGCTCTCGTGATGCTCTTGGTATTGGTTGGAGCCTCCGCCCCCATTGTTGCCGTTGTTGTTGTTGCCCTGGTAGTTGTTGTTGTTGCCTCTGTTGTTGTTGTTGCGGTTGTAGTTGTTGTTGTTGTTGCGGTAGCTCTCATTGTTGAAGTTACGGTTGGCTCCTAAAGCCACCTGGTTCACATTCTCTCTTTTCGGGTACACTGGCGGCCGAGCTGCGGGTGCGCGAGTAGGCTGCACATTGGCGTTGGCCGCTGGCAGAGGAGGAGGAGGAGGCAAGCCATCACTCTTGATCACATCCCACCACTCGCACTGCCGAGTAGTGTGGTTAGCAGGCCTCGAGGGGTGGTGAGTGTGAAAACTGCATGGGCCATCCTTCATGTCATCAAAGACAAACTTCTTCGGCTGCTCGGAGTTTCCGCTACCCGACTGAGAGGTGCGAAATGGCTTCATGTTGCCTTGGCCCTGGTTCTGGTTCTGCCCGTAGGCTCCAGCAGGTTTCTGCCTTTGGCTGCCACCAGCTCTAACAGTCACTGCATTCACCTCTTCAGGATCATACCGAGTATCTATCCGGCGCTTGTTGCGGAACTCGTTGCGCTTGCTGTTGCTGAAGTTTCTTCTCGGCTCAGAGGAGTCCATCAGGGGCTGAGTAGGATCACCGAGTGCGTACTGATCCGCAATCTTGATGGTCTCCACCAGAGTGTTCGGCATCTCCCTCTGCAATCTCTGCCACAACATGCTGCCATGCCTGCATCCCTGCGCAAACCAAGTGATGGTCTGGGCTTCATTCACACCCTCACAGGTGTTCCTCAATGTACTCCACCGAGTAAGGTACTCGCGGTCTGTCTCGTCTTCTCGCTGCCTGCAAGCGGATAGCTGCTGTGGCCTATTCGGCCTCTTGTATGTGCTCGTGAAGTTGCTGATGAAGGCGTCCGAGAAGTCCAGCCAGCAATTGATGCTGTTCTTGGGCAAGTTGTTGAGCCAAGTGCGAGCTGGACCCTCTAGCATCTGCGGGACATAGCGCACCGCCCATCTTCTGTTTCCGTTCGCGATATGGACCGCGGTGACATAATCATTAAGCCAGTCTTCCGGCTTGGTGCTGCCATTGTAGCTCTTGGTGCCCCTTGCGAGCTGGAAGTTCTTCACGGATGGCTCGTTCATGATGCGCGGGCCAAAGCACTCGGGGCCAGGAGGACCCGTGTTCTCCAGCCGCGCCGACAAGCTGATCCGGTCCAGCTGATGCCTCGCATCTCCAGGCGCCAGCATGCGCTCGCCAACACGATCATGAACATCATAGCCAGCCATCTCCATGGCCGAGTAGCCATCATCATATCTGTCCACCTGCACAGCTGCAGGCTGCTCCACCGGGTTGGCGACTGGCGCCACTGCTCGCGGCTGCTGCCTCTGCCGAGTAGGCTGAGCAGCGGGTTGCCGAGAAGGACCTCGGCGCGCTCCATCTCGGGCCTGGCTTTGAGCTTGATGGGCTTGAGAGCCTGCTCTTGCAGCGTTGTGTTCCTGCCCGGGCTGCTGCGGCACAGCAAGCTGTCTCGCGGCAGCAGCCGGGTCGTACACCTGCATTTGCCTATCTCTGGCCGAACGTCCGCTGCGGCTCTTCTCGCGGCTGGGATGCGGAGACGAGGCCTGATCGTTAGATCTAGCCGCGTGCGAGTGCACCACCTGCGAAGCTCCGGCACCCGGGTTGGCCTTCCGGAACTCCTCATTCTGCCTAGCAGCCTCCAACACCAACTCGTTGAGCCTTTCTTGCTGCGTAACACGCGCGTCGCCGTCTAGACGAGGCAACTCGGCAGCTACAGCCTCTGCAGCTCTAAGTGTCTTGGCGGGTGTGCTATATCTGGGCCGGGTGGAGGTGTTTGCGGTGGCGGACTGAGCAGGAACCTCTACAACCGTCGCCATCTCAGCACCAAGGTTGCGCCGAGTGGCGCCTACTCTGCTAGCCCTCCTAGCGACTGGCGTGAAGCCGTGAGCCTTGTTGTACTCGAGCTGATCTAGACTCAACTCCAACCTCACCTTATCCAACTCCGCCTGCTCGGCAAGCAGCTCCAGGCGTTGCCGCTCGAGCTACTCCCTCATGGCTAGAAGCTCGATGTCGGTGGGAGTCGGCATGCCAAGTCGCCCAGCCGACGCGGGAATAGTCGTAGTAGTGGAAGGCGGCAAGTTGCAATCCTTCTCGTAAGGCCTGTGAGTCCTGCCACCAGCGCTCGGTGCAGCAAGATCCTCGACGACGGCCGCAGCGCCAGTAGCGGCTGCGCCAGCGTTTGCCGCCAAGCCAGTCACCATCACCTCAGCGCAGTTTGCAGAACGGCACGCGGGCCTTCCGCAAGCAGCGATCACCGCGGGAGGATCCTCCGCGTCATGCACCAGCTCGGGGTACGCGCGGTTGGCGACGGTGGCGACGTAGACGAGGTGAGAGCCGAAGGAGATCACCGAGCCGCCCTCCGGCATGGCCCTGCCGCCGAAATCGCCGGCGTTGTCGATGACGAAGTCGAAGGAGCCGAATCTGTGGACAAGGCCACAGACCACGCGCTCCGCTGAAGAAGATCCCGTCCGAACAGAAACTCCAGCCAGCGCCGCTGGTTGCCCCACGGTGGGCGCCAACTGTCGTGGTGGTGTCACGGCAGATGCCATGGGATGGCTAAAGATGTGGGGACGAAGGACGCTGGAGGTGCTCGGGGAGGGATCACGCGACGAGTAGCCGCGTGAGGTACGAAGTAAACACTGCAAACAACACGATCTACCCAGGTTCAGGGCCCTCGTGAGGAGGTAAAACCCCTACTCCTGCCTTTCTCTATGTATTCTTGTGTCTCACCGAGTAGCCACAGTACAATGTTCTTGCTACCGAGTAGCCACTCTTCTCTCTACGTGATGAACTAGGTCAGGAATTAGGTCACAATGTGTTCCAGCATGCCATCCCTCACGCAGGAGGTGGCGGGGCACCTTATATACCCGGTGCCCAGCCGGATACATCCAAACATGGACAAGTGTCGACATAGTGTGCACATCGTCCTTCTTCCGAGTTCCCGCTGACAGCTTTGGTTCCTAACCTTGGCTGCATCCGGAAAGTCGTTGGGCAAAACCAAGGGGACAGACTGGTATCACTGTGCCAAACACAGACTGGGGCCCCCTTATCCTGCGACCGCCTGCTTCTATGCTGTCACTGTCAGGCAGGCCGGTCCCAGATGAACAGTAGTTCGAATAGTGCCAAGTACGGACCCGGGATACGCGGGATCCTGTGTCAGAACGGCTCCTTTGACTTTCTGGCCCGAGTAGGTTCCCGACATTTTTACTCGGGCCAACTCTTCTACTCGAATGGACAGAACTTGATTGATTCTTTCTTCTGGTCATCTTGAGGTGAGACCGAGTAGCAGTCAACCGGGTAGCAAGTACCGGGTAGGCGGCTACTCGACCAAACCTCTCTTCTGATAGTTGCTTTTACCACTTGTCTTTACCCTACTCGGGGGTAATCCCCCGACAGCAACTCAGTCAGTATTGATGGTTGACTATTAGCGATAGAGTAGGGTAACTAAAAATGAATTTTGTGGTGGATAACTATGTCATGAACACATGGATAACTCTATCACTAGTAGCTACGTGGATAACTCGATCACTACTAGCTACGTGGATAACTCAATCAGTGTAAGGTGGGTAACTTTATTAGTAATATGTTGGTAACTCTATCAGTACTAGACGGATAACTTTGTTAGTACTAGATTGGTAACTCTATAAGTACTGAGTGGTAACTTTGTAAGTAATAGGTTGATAACTTTATCAGTAGATGGTGGTAACTTTATCAGTAATAGGTTGATAACTTTATCTATACTGGGGGTAACTTTATCAGTACTAGGTTGGTAATTTTATCATTACAAGGTGGCTAACTCAGTCAATATGATGGGTAACTATTGGGCGGGTAACTTGGTTCAGCAAGTGTATCCCGCCTTTGACGTCATCACTATTAGGAGGGCAACTCCATCAATCTAGTATTGGTAACCCCATCACTACTGGGTGGGTAATCAATCAGTCTAGGGTGGATAAGTCCATCACCATTTGTTGGGTAACTCTATCAGTCTAGGTGGGTAAGTCCATCACCACTGGGTGGTAATTCTAGCCGTTTAGGGTAGGTAACTACATACGTCTAGGATTGGTAACTACATTACTACGGGGTGAGTAACTCAGCGGCGTCGAAGATCTTGCATCAGACGTGCCGAAGCGCCACACAGATGACTAGGATACGTGGTGACCGGGTTGACATCCGAGGAGGTATGACGAGTAAGACGATGGATTTCGATGGTGTGCTAGGCACCACATGCACGAAGTTGAGACATGGGTCGTCGGCCTCCTCGAGATAATACCTCACCTAGGCTTTGTCGGCGGTGGGCGGGATCAGGTTGGTCTCCACGTGAGCCTAGACGGCGTCCCTGGCCTCCTCGATATGGTTCCTCATCGGGGAAACTCCATCACCGATAGAGTAAGGTAACCACATGAGCTAATACCTCACCGGTACTAAGTTGGCCTCCACGTGAGCTAATACCTCACCAGTACTAGGTTGGTAACTATATCAGAACAAGGTGGGTAACTCCATCAGTGCTGGCTGAGTAACTATTAGTAATATGTTGGTAACTAAAATTAATTTCGTTGTGGCTAACTATTTCATGAACACATGAGTAACTCTATCACCACTGGGTGTATAACCCAACCAGTACAATATAGGTAATTTTATTAGTAGTAAGTTGTTAACTCTATCAGTCATGGGTAGGTAACTTTACAAGTAGTTGGTTGGTAACTTTATCAGTACTGGGTGGTAACTTTATGAGTACTGGGTTGGTAACTTTAACAGTACTAGGTTGATAACTTTATCAGTATAAGGTGGGTAACTCAATCAATACTCGGTGGGTAACTTTATCTGTACTATGTTGGTAAATTTATCAATACATGGTGCTAGTTCTATTAGAACTCGGTGGTAATTATTACCTATAGTGGGGTAACTACATCGGTTGATTTAATGGTGAAAAAATATACCATGAATACATGGTAACTCCATGAGTACTAGGTTTGGTAACTCTTACAATATAGGTAACTTTATTAACACTAGAACATCCACAATCAGATTTCAAGAACCGCTGACGACACAAAACAAAAAAATCAACTTATGCCACTTGCTCAGCTCCATGCAAAACCATACAGAACATATGCATATACATTCTAAAGAGAAGGTTCCGGTCGGCGAGGTTGCGCCCTAGCCGTGCTGGGCATGATGTTCTACGATTGAGGCAACATTCGTCGTGGGGAGGTCGGGAGGCTCTTCCCTCAGCTCTGGTCTGCTCTGATTGGGCCCTCTTCCGCAGCGATGGACTTGCCATATAGGTGTAAATCCCTGCTTAGACTTCCGCCACCAGCTGGGCGGCGTGGCGTGCACCCGCAGAACCTCCCACCCTCTCGCGTGCACGACACCTTCGAGCGGGGCTCCTCTTGTTGCACTACAACATGCGCCCGTGCTGCGCTGGATAGGAGTGCTACTGCCTTGGTCTTCTTCTTTGTACATGGTGGTAACTAAATCATTTCGTGTTGTATATCTATATCATGGATACATGGAAAACTCTGTCGGTACATGGTAGTAATTTTATCGGTATTAGGTTGGTAACTTTATCAGTACATGGTAGTTCACTCCTTCGGTACTGTGTGGGTAACTGTAACATCCCAAGTATGAAAACCTACCAATTAGAATGTTTGATTTCTTGTTTATTAAAGTTTTGCATCATGTCATCATGTTGTTTGCATTTGTTTCTTATTTGTTGCATTTGTTTTCCACTGTTTTCACAACTCAAATTCAAACCTTAATCAAACAATGTTTTCATACTTGTTCTGTTACAACTTTTGGAATAAAAATAACAAATGAAAACAACCAAATTGTTCCATTTTATTTCATATTGGATCACTTATTAAATTGTTGCTTAATTCAATCCATCACTTCAATCAAGTAATTCCAAATCACTTCCAAACTCAAACCATGTCTCAAAATCATTAAACTTTTGAATCCATGAAGTGCACCACTAATTTGAATTCCTTAAATCATTCTAAACCCTAGGGGAAACCCTATTGAAATTGCTTGTTTTCCTAATATTAATGAATATTGCAAATTTCAATCAATTTGGTTTGTTTTCCAAACAGCACCCAAGTTGGGTCATAACCACTTTATAAACATTATCAATTCAACCAAATAATTTTAATTTTTTTAAAAATTCATAGGGGCTACCCTATAAACATGCTTCTTTTCCTTAATGGTTCATTAATATTAAAATTTCCCAATTTCGTTTTCAAAATGCAAACATCATTTTTAAATCTCAAAATTTTGGAATCTACTCTTGGAAAATGGTTTCTAATTAACTAATTAGCCTAACCTAATTTTTCTGGAAATTTTGGTAAACAAAACATTAACGTTTTCTTCCAAAAGCAAAACTACAAAAAAAATAAAACAAACGAAAATAATAAAAGAGAAACAGCTAGCAGCTAACTAACCTATCTATCTAGGCCCAGCCCGTTTCCCTCTTCTTGGCCCAATACCCCCCTTCAGCTGTCGATGTCTTCAACCTCCAGTGATGTCACCTGTACGAACACAGGAACACCACTCGATCGATCCCTCCCCTTCTGGATGATCCGCCGTACCAGATCCTAGCCCCTATATCTACCCTACCCTCTGCCCCTAAACCCTAGTTCTTCTCTCCCTGCGCCGCCAACTCCTCTTCCCCTTCCCCAAGCTTCTGTTTTCCTTCTGAAAAAAAAATCGACACTGCAACCACCACTGCCTCCCGTCAGACATCACCGCCACCCTCAGCTCCGATCGCCACCGTCCACCTCGAGGGGCATCTGAGGAGGGGAATGGAGCCGCCGCGTTCCCCTGATGCCCCTCGTCCTCTCGCCGCGTGCTGGGACGCACCGCAGCGGCCGCGCCGTGCCGGAGAAGCCGCCGTTTTTCTGCCCCGACGACCTGAACGTCTACAGCGAGCCGCCGGTGAGCGCCCACGATCTTCTCCTCCCTTCCCCTGTGCGCCTCCACACGGGAGCACCACAGCACGGCCGGCCACCGCGCCGCAGCGAGCCACCGCGCGCAACGGCCGCGAGCCGGCAGTGTCTGTTTCCCCGTCGAGATCGGTAGCAGCGGTGCCTGAACCTGTACTGACAGAGAAAGTTCAGTTAACTTTCAGAAACTGCGCAGATAGAAACCTCTTCCTCACTGCATCGCTCTATCTGACAGAAACTCCACAACAGCACAGTGGCACCGTTCCTTGCGATCGTAGCGCAGCGTCCGGGTTCGAGTCCCAGGAGCTGCAATCTTTTTGCGAATATTTTCCCGAGTGTGCGGTCCCACCAGTCATAGAACCACACTGCCACACACGCAGTTGGTCAGCGCCACGCTGGCTAGGCCCGCGGGGCAGAGGCAGTGGTTAGCTAACAGCTCGGTAACAAAAGGATTTCTGCGAATTTCCTAAAATCCCTAATTCTTTTTAATAAACAGAATTAACACAAAACTTTAAAAGTTAATAACTTTTATTCTGTAATTCCAATTAATACAAGTTCTATATGAATTCTGATCCAAATTTCCTAAACTTTCCAAATATCCAACTTGTGTACTGTTTTGAAAACTTCAAATGTATTTAAATTTCAAATTTGAATAATTCAAATGTAATTTGTAATAATTCATAAATAATTCATGCTAATTCCAAATAATGCAAATAAAATATGTTTTCCATACCATTTTGAATATCCTATTCAAATATAAAATTTGTTTTCTGGTTTGAATAATTAAAATTGCCTAAACCCTTTAAGTCTTGTTTAATGCAATTAAAACTTGTTTATTATTGTTTAATTCATAATTAAATAATCCTAAGTCCAATTTCAAATTGTGAAACATGTAATCCAACTAAAATTTGATAACCTTTTCAAAAATAAACTTTGTTATTTGTTTTGCACACTTTAACTTGATGAAAACAATAATTGTTTGTGTGACATGTTTAAGTAACCAAAATTGCTAAACTTAATAAATGATTTCCAAAACTTGTTAAATCCTTTTTCACTTGCATCTAACTTGTTTACTTCTTGTCATCATCATGCATGCATCATGTTTAACTACTTACACTTGCTAATCAAATGTAGCTCATTGCTTCAACCTAAACCCTTTGCATCCATATGCAATTCACATTGCATACGGGTCCAATTAAATTGTGTTATCTTGTCAAGTAGTTTATTCTGATGCATCTATTAACCTGACATGCATCATCCCATGATTGTGCACTATGCCATGATATTGATTGTCTACCTTTTCTGCATTGTTTGTTTGCTTCTTATCGGATAAACGGCGACGTTGAGACCGACGATACTTACGACACCCCTTCTAAGGATTTAGCTCAGTACCAGGCTACTGGGTTTGCAGGCAAGTTATCACTCACATGAACCACTGTGTTCCTTTCAACATTGATTACCGATACTTTCCGTTGTTCTTTTCTGCTAGCCTTAGTAGTAGTTGTTCTGTTACGAACCTATCACATGAATCCCTTAAACCTGATATTGCCTCATCTCCCTTCCTACAACCCATTGTTTGAGCCAGTGTCTTACTAGCATGCTTAGGTTGTTTTGCTCGAGTCTGTTACCCGTTACTTACCGTTACTATTTCTATTACGTTGTGGGGGCTCGATGTTTAATCAATCAATCATGCTAATGTTGTTATTAATAATAAATTTGATGATAAGGCACCGGCAGGAGGCCCATGAGAGGTTTTGAAGCCTGCTAGTGTCGACCCTAATAGGAAAAGGGTCTTGTCTACTGATCCATGATGAGCGCACTACCCGCATTTGGGAAGCGAGTATGGGCGCCCCCCTCAACTTGACCTGATTCGCATCTCGTCCAAATCGCCTCATTTAGTTCGTGTTTTTCATTTGCCGCATGCATGTTTTTGCGAGCCCAGGCCAGGGTGGAACTTTTGTAGTCGGCATATAGGGGGACACGTTCTTAGAGTGCTATGAGGGTCCATTTTCTTCTGGGCTCGATTAGCCGTGCGCCCAAGGTTCTTTGGGCTTGATGCGAAGAATGGTTGGTTGTGTTGAGTACCCCGCTTGGTGGGAGGCATCCCATCTGGCGGGATATTCATGAGTGTACGGCCAAATTGGTGCAACCCTGCAGGGATAATCTTCTCGAGAAGCCGTGTTTTCCGCGGTTATGGATTACTTGGTGAAAGTACTGGCTAACAAGTACTCAGGACAACTTAAACATAATGATCAATCATGTTACACCCAATGATTAATAACTTGACTAGTAATAGGCTTATTGACACAATAATTTGAACCATCATTATTACAACGGTGTGAGTTATCCTCGGATTGCTTCTTTGGATAAGGGGCGAGATCCAGGATGGGTTTGTTTGAAGTTATCTTCCAGTTGGTTACAATCCTCGATCTTATCTCCTTTCTGTTAGCCGGAAGTGGTAGAATCTATGTAGTTGGTTAGCGTAGCCAGTTGCAGCATCTTTTTTACCCCCTCCCTTCCGTTGAACCCAAGGCATCTGTGCTTGGTGTTGACGGGTTACATTTTGGTGAACTGTGAGTCTTGCTTGCCAGTACGTTTATGTACTGACCCCTTTGGGGCTGTGGTTTACGCAGACGACGTTTCCGAGGATCTACATGGTGGCTACTACGTGGAGTATGACGACGAGACTGCTGACGAGTAGATAGCGGACCCGGGCAGGATCCGAGACTTCGTGGATGGGCTACGTCTGTTCGTTCATCCCAAGTATGAAAACTACCCTATAGAATGTTTGATTTCCTGTTTAATTAATGTATTGCATCATGTCATCATATTGTTGCATTTGTTTCTGTTGTGTTGCATCTGTTATTCTTTGTTTTCACCATGAAAGTCAAACAATTTCAAATGCTTGTTTTCATACTTGTTCTGTTACAACTTTTGGAACCAAAATAACAAATAAAAACACCCCTTTTATTCTTTGTTTTTCACTTCTCAATTTGTTGCTTTAATCAAACCAATTTTCCAATCAATTAATTCAATCAATAATTCCAAATCATTTCCAATTTCAAACCAAATCTCAAAACCTTTAATCTTTTGAATCCATGAAATTCACCACTAATTTGAATTCATTAAATCACTTTTACACCCCAAAGAAAACCCTATTGAAAATACCTTGTTTTTCTAATATTAACTAATATTGGAAATCTCAATTAAATTGGTTTAATTTTTAAAAAAACAACAATCAAACAATAAAGTTTTTGAAAACAAACACTACCAATTGGTTGTTTTTCAACTAAGGTAATTATCCTAATTTTATTCCAAAAGTTTCTATAAACAAAACCTTTGTTTTGCTTCCATTTGCTTGCTACAAAAAAAAAACAGTACAAGAAATAAAATAAAATAGCAAAGGAGAAAAAGGGCAGCAGCAACAAAAACCAGCCCAGCCCGTTTACTATCCAGCCCAGTACCCCTGTCGCTTTCTCCTTCCTCTCGATGACGTCGTCATCAGTACGAACTGAAGCAGAACCACCCGATCTTCTCCCCCTCGCTCGATGCCATGCCGTACACCTCCTCATCCCCTATATCTAACCTACCTGCTGCTAACCTAGCCCTAGTTCTTCTCCCTGCGCCGCCAAGCTCTTCTTCCTCCCTCCCCGATCAGCCTCTGTTCTTCCTGTTCTTCTGAAATCCAACACTGAAACACCACCACGAGCACCTCACTGCCTCCCCCTAGCTCCGTTTGCCACGGCCACCTCGAGTAGCGGTTGGTGAGGGAAATGGAATCGGGGATGTCCCCTGATGCTCGCCGTCCACTCTGCTCACGCCGGGAGAGCTCGTAGTGGCCGCGTCGTCGCCGCCAAGTTGCCGCCGCCTCCCTGCTGTCCGTCCTCGCCTGCTGCTGCTTCTGCATCGACAGATCGAGGTGAGGCCCGCTCCTTCCCTCCCTCCGATCGCATCTCCCTCCTCCTCCCCTTTGGCCTTCTCCCCTCCAACCGCCCGCACCAAGGCCCTCCGGCGAGACCAAGGCGGAGCAGCCGCTGCCATCGATCTCTACCTGTTATGTCCGCTCGGGTTCAGTTGATTCAGAAAATAATAACCGCGAGCCACACCTTAACTTCCCCCCGAGTCCTAGTCTAACACCAACCCGAGCTCAGCCCATCTGGTTTGCACCCTGTGATCGTATCAGGAGGTGGGGGGATCGAATCCCACCCCCTGCATATTACACATCTTTTTATTTTTGATTATCCAGACCCATAAAGTTCCTGTTAATCACACATAGGCCCCTGGTATCTAATCTAGACCCCTGAAATAATTATTTCTAAGTCCCTAGATCCATAAAAATGGCAGATTTACCCCAAATTTTGGAAATTGCATAAATAAATCATCCTAACTCCAAATTCAAAATTTTTGATATGTTTTCAATACCAAATTAAATGTTCTACCCAAATATAAAATTTGTTTACTGTTTTGAATATTTTAAATTGGTGCAATATTTGAAAACTTGTCAAATTCACTTAAATTTGCAAAATTCATAACTTGCTCATAAAAATTCCAAATTTCACAAACCAAATATGTTTTCCAATCAATTTTTCATGTACTTTCCAAATATAAATTTTGTTTGCTGTTTTGAATAATTTAAATTGCTGAAAACAACTGTTTCTTGTTTATTGCATTTAAAATTGCCAAAATAATAACTTGCTCATTTTAAATCCAATTTCAACAAATGAAATATGTTTTCCATGCAAAATTAAACCCTCTTTCCAAATATAAACTTTGTTTTCTGTTTTTAATAATTAAAATTGGTTAAATAATTTAAACCTTGTTTAAATCATTTAATATTGTTAAATTCATAACTTGATCAAAACAAATTCTTTTGGGACATATAAAATATGTTTTCAAACCATAAAAGCATAACCTTTTCAAATATGAACTTGGTTTAATGTTTTGATCAAATGAAATTCAATTAACATCCACACTTGAATTAATTCCAATTTAATTCTTGTTTAACTTGTTTAATTCCTAATTAATTTATTTGAAATCCTTTTTCAACAAGTGAAACATGCAATCCACCTAAAATTGTGTGTTCTTTTCAAATATAAACTTTGTTAATTGTTTTGCACACTTTAACTTGATGAAAACAACAAATACTTGTGTGACATGTTTAAGTAACCAAACTTTCCAAACTTAACAAATAACTTCCACACTTGTTAAATTCCTTTTCCACTTGCACCTCTTGTTGTTATTATGTTGTTATCATCATCCATGCATCATGCTAATTCACCTACACAATTTGATTAGTTGTAAAACAATTAATTCAACCATAATTCATGGGCTTTCCATATGCAATCCAATTGCATATGGGTCCATTTAATCCTGTTTCTATCTTGTCAACTATTTCCTTTGGATGCATCAATTAAACTGTCATGCATCATCCCATGTTTGTGCACCTATGCCATTATATTGATTGTTTATCTTTCTGCAATGTTGTTTGCTTCTTCCCGGATAAACGACGACGTTGAGACCGACGATACTTACGACATCCCTTCTAAGGATTTAGCTCAGTACCAGGCTACTGGGTTTTGCAGGCAAGTTATCACTCACATGAACCATCGTGTTCCTTTCAACATTGGTTACCGATACTTTCCGTTGTTCTTTTCTGCTAGCCTTAGTAGTAGTTGTTCTGTTACGAACCTATCACATGAATCCTTTAAACCTGATAATGCCTCATCTCCCTTCCTACAACCCATTGTTCGAGCCAGTGTCTTACTAGCATGCTTAGGTTGTTTTGCTCGAGTCTGTTACCCGTTACTTTCTGTTACTATTTCTATTACGTTCTGGGGGCTCGATGTTTAATCAATCAATCATGCTAATGTTACTATTAATAATAAATTTGATGATAAGGCACCGGCAGGAGGCCCATGAGAGGTTTTGGAGCCTGCTAGTGTCGACCCTAATAGGAAAAGGGTCTTGTCTACTGATCCATGATGAGCGCACTACCCGCATTTGGGAAGCGAGTATGGGCGCCCCCCTCAACTTGACCGGATTCGCATCTCGTCCAAATCGCCTCATTTAGTTCGTGCTTTCCATTTGCCGCATGCATGTTTTTGCGAGCCCAGGCCAGGGTGGAACTTTCGTAGTCGGCATATAGGGGGACACGTTCTTAGAGTGCTATGAGGGTCCATTTTCTTCTGGGCTCGATTAGCCGTGCGCCCAAGGTGCTTTGGGCTTGATGCGAGGAATGGTTGGTTGTGTTGAGTACCCCGCTTGGTGGAAGGGCCTTTCCATCTGGCGGGTTATTCATGAGTGTACGGCCAAATTGGTGCAACCCTGCAGGGATAATCTTCTCGAGAAGCTGTGTTTTCCGCGGTTATGGATTACTTGGTGAAAGTACTGGCTAACAAGTACTCAGGACAACTTAAACATAATGATCAAACATGTTACACCCCATGATTAATAATTTGACTAGTAATAGGCTTATTGACACAATAATTTGAACCATCACTATTACAACTGTGTGAGTTATCCTCGGATCGCTTCTTTGGATAAGGGGCGAGATCCAGGATGGGTTTGTTTGAAGTTATCTTTCAGTTGGTTACAATCCTCGATCTTATCTCCTTTCTGATAGCCGGAAGTGGTAGAATCTCTGTAGTTGGTTGGTGCAGCCAGTTGCAGCACCTTTTATATCCCCTCTCTTCCGTTGAACCCAAGGCATCTGTGCTTGGTGTTGACGGGTTACACTTTGATGAACTGTGAGTCTTGCTTGCCAGTACGTTTATGTACTGACCCCTTTGGGGCTGTGGTTTCCGCAGACCTACGTTTCCGAGGATCTACATGGTGGCTACTACGTGGAGTATGACGAGACTGCTGACGAGTAGATAGCGGACCCGGGCAGGATCCGAGACTTCGTGGATGGGCTCCGTCTGTTTGTTTCCGGCCTCTTAGGCCTATTTGGTTCTTGTCTGTACTCAGACATGTTGAATGCTTCCGCTGTGATGTAATGATGTATTGTTGGGGCATGTGCCCTCTGAATGATTGTATTTGCTATCTCTGCTCTAATGAGAGCCATTTGCAACTTATTTCAATCTTTTGTGTCGTAGAGATCTGTTGTGATATCAGTTGTTCAACGCCGTTGACGTACCATGTGTGTATGGTTTGAAGTACGTCGACGGAAGTGCCTTTGATCTCTAGTGGATAGTTTACATCGACGATGGAATAGCAGGGCTTGTGTTGTCGCGCATAAGCGCAGGCCTACCAGGAAGCTGGGACGTGGGAGCAGTTATGCCCCATAATCCAAGCATCTGCTATCCAGTTCGTACGGTGAGTATCCCCTAGAAATCAGGGTGCGACAAATGGTATCAGAGCCTGTCTGCCTGTAGGATCCCTTTTTACTGGTCGCAGTTTGAGTCTAGAAACTATTTTGTAGCTATATAGGAAAAATGAAACGTGAGAGTAGGAATTCTGTTCTTTTTCTTCTTTTCCCCACCCTCCCTCCCTTTTCTGGTAAGGAAGTGCAACGTTGATTTTTCCCTTCTCACCTAAACTTTCAAGTTAGGATTTCACGAATTCTGGTTTCTCTAGGATGGTTATATCTACTAGACCATAGGAATGGAGGTGGTTGTGACGTGATTTATCATGTTGCCTACTCATGATTGAGAGCGGAGGCGTGTAAGCCCCGGAAGCAGATCCTCTATTCCTTAAGCAGTAGATATTGATCCTTTAGAAGCCCGGATGGGTTTTTCCGTAGTACCTCAGGAATTTTGTTCTCGTTTTCCTTGGTGTTGCTTCAATATCCTGTTCTTCTAAACATTTCCTTTTCGTCCGTTCAAATCTTGTTGTTGTTTTCCACTTCAAATCTTCTACCGGCATCTAATCAAAGTTTCCTCGTTCATCTGCTAAACTCTTGTCCAAATAAAGTATTATTTCATACCGGAGAACCACATTCCTTTGTGTCAACAATCTTTTCCACAACATACAACCCAATTCTGGTTCCATTAAGCAATCAAAACTCTGTTCACTACCCGGGATCTCAAATGTTGACTTCCAAGATAAGTAAGAACAATCCAATTCTAATGGGAGGCCACATATTCCTCGTTACTCTCATGTTGATGATTCTGACATTGATATTATTCTTGGTGTTCCATTCATGTCAATAACTCTGTTCCAACCTTATTACAGATAGTCTATTCTCCAAACGCATCAAATTCTATCCAGCTATACACCCTCGATACAAAACCTCTTCCTTCAATTGAAAATGTTCCGGTGGTTTCCAAATTCCCTGACGTCTACCCAAGAAGTGTCCGGACCTTCTCTTTTCTCAGTAGGAATCTCGGGGCGCGATTCCTTCAAGGGGGGGGGCGTTTTGTAACATCCCAAGTATGAAAACTACCCTATAGAATGTTTGATTTCCTGTTTAATTAATGTATTGCATCATGTCATCATATTGTTGCATTTGTTTCTGTTGTGTTGCATCTGTTATTCTTTGTTTTCACCATGAAAGTCAAACAATTTCAAATGCTTGTTTTCATACTTGTTCTGTTACAACTTTTGGAACCAAAATAACAAATAAAAACACCCCTTTTATTCTTTGTTTTTCACTTCTCAATTTGTTGCTTTAATCAAACCAATTTTCCAATCAATTAATTCAATCAATAATTCCAAATCATTTCCAATTTCAAACCAAATCTCAAAACCTTTAATCTTTTGAATCCATGAAATTCACCACTAATTTGAATTCATTAAATCACTTTTACACCCCAAAGAAAACCCTATTGAAAATACCTTGTTTTTCTAATATTAACTAATATTGGAAATCTCAATTAAATTGGTTTAATTTTTAAAAAAACAACAATCAAACAATAAAGTTTTTGAAAACAAACACTACCAATTGGTTGTTTTTTCAACTAAGGTAATTATCCTAATTTTATTCCAAAAGTTTCTATAAACAAAACCTTTGTTTTGCTTCCATTTGCTTGCTACAAAAAAAAACAGTACAAGAAATAAAATAAAATAGCAAAGGAGAAAAAGGGCAGCAGCAACAAAAACCAGCCCAGCCCGTTTACTATCCAGCCCAGTACCCCTGTCGCTTTCTCCTTCCTCTCGATGACGTCGTCATCAGTACGAACTGAAGCAGAACCACCCGATCTTCTCCCCCTCGCTCGATGCCATGCCGTACACCTCCTCATCCCCTATATCTAACCTACCTGCTGCTAACCTAGCCCTAGTTCTTCTCCCTGCGCCGCCAAGCTCTTCTTCCTCCCTCCCCGATCAGCCTCTGTTCTTCCTGTTCTTCTGAAATCCAACACTGAAACACCACCACGAGCACCTCACTGCCTCCCCCTAGCTCCGTTTGCCACGGCCACCTCGAGTAGCGGTTGGTGAGGGAAATGGAATCGGGGATGTCCCCTGATGCTCGCCGTCCACTCTGCTCACGCCGGGAGAGCTCGTAGTGGCCGCGCCGTCGCCGCCAAGTTGTCGCCGCCTCCCTGCTGTCCGTCCTCGCCTGCTGCTGCTTCTGCATCGACAGATCGAGGTGAGGCCCGCTCCTTCCCTCCCTCCGATCGCATCTCCCTCCTCCTCCCCTTTGGCCTTCTCCCCTCCATCCGCCCGCACCAAGGCCCTCCGGCGAGACCAAGGCGGAGCAGCCGCTGCCATCGATCTCTACCTGTTATGTCCGCTCGGGTTCAGTTGATTCAGAAAATAATAACCGCGAGCCACACCTTAACTTCCCCCCGAGTCCTAGTCTAACACCAACCCGAGCTCAGCCCATCTGGTTTGCACCCTGTGATCGTATCAGGAGGTGGGGGGATCGAATCCCACCCCCTGCATATTACACATCTTTTTATTTTTGATTATCCAGACCCATAAAGTTCCTGTTAATCACACATAGGCCCCTGGTATCTAATCTAGACCCCTGAAATAATTATTTCTAAGTCCCTAGATCCATAAAAATGGCAGATTTACCCCAAATTTTGGAAATTGCATAAATAAATCATCCTAACTCCAAATTCAACATTTTTGATATGTTTTCAATACCAAATTAAATGTTCTACCCAAATATAAAATTTGTTTACTGTTTTGAATATTTTAAATTGGTGCAATATTTGAAAACTTGTCAAATTCACTTAAATTTGCAAAATTCATAACTTGCTCATAAAAATTCCAAATTTCACAAACCAAATATGTTTTCCAATAAATTTTTCATGTACTTTCCAAATATAAATTTTGTTTGCTGTTTTGAATAATTTAAATTGCTGAAAACAACTGTTTCTTGTTTATTGCATTTAAAATTGCCAAAATAATAACTTGCTCATTTTAAATCCAATTTCAACAAATGAAATATGTTTTCCATGCAAAATTAAACCCTCTTTCCAAATATAAACTTTGTTTTCTGTTTTTAATAATTAAAATTGGTTAAATAATTTAAACCTTGTTTAAATCATTTAATATTGTTAAATTCATAACTTGATCAAAACAATTCTTTTGGGACATATAAAATATGTTTTCAAACCATAAAAGCATAACCTTTTCAAATATGAACTTGGTTTAATGTTTTGATCAAATGAAATTCAATTAACATCCACACTTGAATTAATTCCAATTTAATTCTTGTTTAACTTGTTTAATTCCTAATTAATTTATTTGAAATCCTTTTTCAACAAGTGAAACATGCAATCCACCTAAAATTGTGTGTTCTTTTCAAATATAAACTTTGTTAATTGTTTTGCACACTTTAACTTGATGAAAACAACAAATACTTGTGTGACATGTTTAAGTAACCAAACTTTCCAAACTTAACAAATAACTTCCACACTTGTTAAATTCCTTTTCCACTTGCACCTCTTGTTGTTATTATGTTGTTATCATCATCCATGCATCATGCTAATTCACCTACACAATTTGATTAGTTGTAAAACAATTAATTCAACCATAATTCATGGGCTTTCCATATGCAATCCAATTGCATATGGGTCCATTTAATCCTGTTTCTATCTTGTCAACTATTTCCTTTGGATGCATCAATTAAACTGTCATGCATCATCCCATGTTTGTGCACCTATGCCATTATATTGATTGTTTATCTTTCTGCAATGTTGTTTGCTTCTTCCCGGATAAACGACGACGTTGAGACCGACGATACTTACGACATCCCATCTAAGGATTTAGCTCAGTACCAGGCTACTGGGTTTTGCAGGCAAGTTATCACTCACATGAACCATCGTGTTCCTTTCAACATTGGTTACCGATACTTTCCGTTGTTCTTTTCTGCTAGCCTTAGTAGTAGTTGTTCTGTTACGAACCTATCACATGAATCCTTTAAACCTGATAATGCCTCATCTCCCTTCCTACAACCCATTGTTCGAGCCAGTGTCTTACTAGCATGCTTAGGTTGTTTTGCTCGAGTCTGTTACCCGTTACTTTCTGTTACTATTTCTGTTACGTTCTGGGGGCTCGATGTTTAATCAATCAATCATGCTAATGTTACTATTAATAATAAATTTGATGATAAGGCACCGGCAGGAGGCCCATGAGAGGTTTTGGAGCCTGCTAGTGTCGACCCTAATAAGAAAAGGGTCTTGTCTACTGATCCATGATGAGCGCACTACCCGCATTTGGGAAGCGAGTATGGGCGCCCCCTCAACTTGACCGGATTCGCATCTCGTCCAAATCGCCTCATTTAGTTCGTGTTTTCCATTTGCCGCATGCATGTTTTTGCGAGCCCAGGCCAGGGTGGAACTTTCGTAGTCGGCATATAGGGGGACACGTTCTTAGAGTGCTATGAGGGTCCATTTTCTTCTGGGCTCGATTAGCCGTGCGCCCAAGGTGCTTTGGGCTTGATGCGAGGAATGGTTGGTTGTGTTGAGTACCCCCGCTTGGTGGAAGGGCCTTTCCATCTGGCGGGTTATTCATGAGTGTACGGCCAAATTGGTGCAACCCTGCAGGGATAATCTTCTCGAGAAGCCGTGTTTTCCGCGGTTATGGATTACTTGGTGAAAGTACTGGCTAACAAGTACTCAGGACAACTTAAACATAATGATCAAACATGTTACACCCCATGATTAATAATTTGACTAGTAATAGGCTTATTGACACAATAATTTGAACCATCACTATTACAACTGTGTGAGTTATCCTCGGATCGCTTCTTTGGATAAGGGGCGAGATCCAGGATGGGTTTGTTTGAAGTTATCTTTCAGTTGGTTACAATCCTCGATCTTATCTCCTTTCTGATAGCCGGAAGTGGTAGAATCTCTGTAGTTGGTTGGTGCAGCCAGTTGCAGCACCTTTTATATCCCCTCTCTTCCGTTGAACCCAAGGCATCTGTGCTTGGTGTTGACGGGTTACACTTTGGTGAACTGTGAGTCTTGCTTGCCAGTACGTTTATGTACTGACCCCTTTGGGGCTGTGGTTTCCGCAGACCTACGTTTCCGAGGATCTACATGGTGGCTACTACGTGGAGTATGACGAGACTGCTGACGAGTAGATAGTGGACCCGGGCAGGATCCGAGACTTCGTGGATGGGCTCCGTCTGTTTGTTTCCGGCCTCTTAGGCCTATTTGGTTCTTGTCTGTACTCAGACATGTTGAATGCTTCCGCTGTGATGTAATGATGTATTGTTGGGGCATGTGCCCTCTGAATGATTGTATTTGCTATCTCTGCTCTAATGAGAGCCATTTGCAACTTATTTCAATCTTTTGTGTCGTAGAGATCTGTTGTGATATCAGTTGTTCAACGCCGTTGACGTACCATGTGTGTATGGTTTGAAGTACGTCGACGGAAGTGCCTTTGATCTCTAGTGGATAGTTTACATCGACGATGGAATAGCAGGGCTTGTGTTGTCGCGCATAAGCGCAGGCCTACCAGGGAGCTGGGACGTGGGAGCAGTTATGCCCCATAATCCAAGCATCTGCTATCCAGTTCGTGCGGTGAGTATCCCCTAGAAATCAGGGTGCGTCGACGTACTTCAAAACATACACACATGGTACGTCAACGGCGTTGAACAACTGATATCACAACAGATCTCTACGACACAAAAGATTGAAATAAGCTGCAAATGGCTCTCATTAGAGCAGAGATAGCAAATACAATCATTCAGAGGGCACCTGCCCCAACAATACATCATTACAATACAGCGGAAGCATTCAACATGTCTGAGTACAGACAAGAACCAAATAGGCCTAAGAGGCCGGAAACGAAAAGACGGAGCCCATCCACGAAGTCTCGGATCCTGCCCGGGTCCGCTATCTACTCGTCAGCAGTCTCGTCGTCATACTCCACGTAGTAGCCACCATGTAGATCCTCGGAAACGTCGTCTGCGTAAACCACAGCCCCAAAGGGGTCAGTACATAAACGTACTGGCAAGCAAGACTCACAGTTCACCAAAGTGTAACCCGTCAACACCAAGTACAGATGCCTTGGGTTCAACGGAAGAGAGGGGATATAAAAGATGCTGCAACTGGCTGCGCTAACCAACTACAGAGATTCTACCACTTCCGGCTAACAGAAAGGAGATAAGATCGAGGATTGTAACCAACTGAAAGATAACTTCAAACAAACCCATCCTGGATCTCGCCCCTTATCCAAAGAAGCAATCTGAGGATAACCCACACAGTTGTATTAAAGGTGAATCAAGTTATTGTGTCATCAACCTATTACTAGTCAAGTGATTAACCATTGGGTGTAACATGTTTGATCATTATGTTTAAGTTGTCCTGAGTACTTGTTAGCCAGTACTTTCACCAAGTAATCCATAACCGCGGAAAACACGGCTTCTCGAGAAGATTATCCCTGCAGGGTTGCACCAATTTGGCCGTACACTCATGAATATCCCGCCAGATGGGATGCCTCCCACCAAGCGGGGCACTCAACAGAACCAACCATTCTTCGCATCAAGCCCAAAGCACCTTGGGCGCACGGCTAATTGAGCCCAGAAGAAAATGGACCCTCATAGCACTCTAAGAACGTGTCCCCCTATATGCCGACTACGAAAGTTCCACCCTGGCCTGGGCTCGCAAAAACATGCATGCGGCAAATGGAAAACACGAACTAAATGAGGCGATTTGGACGAGATGCGAATCAGGTCAAGTTGAGGGGGGCGCCCATACTCGCTCCCAAATGCGGGTAGTGCGCTCATCATGGATCAGTAGACAAGACCCTTTTCCTATTAGGGTCGACACTAGCAGGCTTCAAAACCTCTCATGGGCCTCCTGCCGGTGCCTTATCATCAAATTTATTATTAATAGTAACATTAGCATGATTGATTGATTAAACATCGAGCCCCCAGAACATAATAGAGTAGTAACGGAAAGTAACGGGTAACAGACTCGAGCAAAACAACCTAAGCATGCTAGTAAGACACGGGCTCAACCAAAAGGTTATAGGTATGGAGGTGAGGCAATATCAGGGTTAAGGGATTCATGTGATAGGTTCGTAACAGAAACAACTACTACTAAGGCTAGCAGAAATAGACAACGGAAAGTATCGGTAACCAATGTTGAAAGGAACACAATGGTTCATGTGAGTGATAACTTGCCTGCAAAACCCAGTAGCCTGGTACTGAGCTAACTCCTTAGAAGGGGTGTCGAAAGTATCGTCGGTCTCAACGTCGTCGTATATCCGGGAAGAAGCAAGCAAACATTGCAGAAAGATAAACAATCAATATAATGGCATAGGTGCACAAACATGGGATGATGCATGTCATGTTAATAGATGCATCAAAGTAACCTACTTGACAAGATAACACAATTTAATTGGACCCCTATGCAGTGTGAATTGCATATGGATGCAAATGGTTAAGGTGGAAGCAATGATCTACATTTGATTAACAAGTGTAAGTGGTTAAACATGATGCTTGCATGATGATGATGACAAGATAACAACAAAATAACAATGATAGATGCAAAGGAAAAGGAATAAAACAAGTTTGGAAATGATTTGTTAATTTTGGAAAGTTTTGGTTACTTAGACATGTCACACAAACAATTATTGTTTTCATCAATTTAAAGTGTTCAAAACAAATAACAAAGTTTATATTTGAAAAGAAAACAAGATTTTAGTTGGATTACATGTTTCACTTGTTGAAAAAGGATTTCAAATAAAGTATTTAGGAATTAAACAAGTTAAACAAGAATTAAATGAATTTAATTCAAACATGAACTTATTTGAGTTTTTATTTGTTCAAAACATTGAGTGAAGTTCATATTTGAAAAGTTTATGCTTTTATGGTTTGAAAACATATTTTATATGTCCCAAAAGAATTTGTTTTGATCAAGTTATGAATTTAGCAATATTAAATGATTTAAACAAGGTTTAAATCATTTAACCAATCTTAATTATTCAAAACATGAAACAAAATTTATATTTGGAAATATGGTTTAATTTTGCATGGAAAACATATTTCATTTGTTGAAATTGGATTTAAAATGAGCAAGTTATTAATTTGGCAATTTTAAATGCAATAAACAAGAAACAGTTGTTTTCAGCAATTTAAATTATTCAAAACAGCAAACAAAATTTATATATGGAAAGTACATGAAAAATTGATTGGAAAACATATTTAGTTTGTGAAATTTGGAATTTTTATGAGCAAGTTATGAATTTTGCAAATTTAAGTGAATTTGACAAGTTTTCAAATTTTGCACCAATTTAAAATATTCAAAACAGTAAACAAATTTTATATTTGGATAGAACATTTAATTTGGTATTGAAAACATATAAAAAATGTTGAATTTGGAGTTAGGATGATTTATTTATGCAATTTACAAAATATAGGGCAAATCTGCCATTTTGATGAATCTAGGGACTTGGAAATTATTTTTACAGGGACTAGAATTAATTAGCAGGGATCTATGTGTGATTTGCAGAAATTCCAGTACCAAAACCTTGCAAAAATAAAAGATTGTTTTATTTGTGGGAGGTGGGATTTGATCCCCCCACCTCCTGATTGCGCTGGGGGAACCAAACCAGTGGGGTGGTGCTTGTGTTTGTAACAGGAGGGGGGCTAGGGGGGTATGAGGTGTTGGTCTCGGGTGTGTTAACTGAACTTCTAATCTGAACCGAACAGGTACCTCGTCAGACATGGCCAGCGACAGAGAGAAGCAGCCATGGCCAGGGGCGATCGCCGGAGAGGACTAGGGGGCGCCGGCTGGGGGGTGCGGGTAGAGAGGAGGAGGGGGAAGCGGGGCGGATCGAGGCCTCACCTGGTGCCCTCGAGGGGAAGGAGGCGGGCGGAGCAGAGGGAGTCGGTGCAGGTGGAGGCAGTGGAGGGCGCCGGCGAGGAAGGGGGATGGCGCCGGCGATGTAGTCGTTCTCTTCACGAATCCTTGCGCGGAGAGGAAGAGGGTGTTGAGGCGGTTCCATTCCCTACCAATTAGAATGTTTGATTTCTTGTTTATTAAAGTTTTGCATCATGTCATCATGTTGTTTGCATTTGTTTCTTATTTGTTGCATTTGTTTTCCACTGTTTTCACAACTCAAATTCAAACCTTAATCAAACAATGTTTTCATACTTGTTCTGTTACAACTTTTGGAATAAAAATAACAAATGAAAACAACCAAATTGTTCCATTTTATTTCATATTGGATCACTTATTAAATTGTTGCTTAATTCAATCCATCACTTCAATCAAGTAATTCCAAATCACTTCCAAACTCAAACCATGTCTCAAAATCATTAAACTTTTGAATCCATGAAGTGCACCACTAATTTGAATTCCTTAAATCATTCTAAACCCTAGGGGAAACCCTATTGAAATTGCTTGTTTTCCTAATATTAATGAATATTGCAAATTTCAATCAATTTGGTTTGTTTTCCAAACAGCACCCAAGTTGGGTCATAACCACTTTATAAACATTATCAATTCAACCAAATAATTTTAATTTTTTTAAAAATTCATAGGGGCTACCCTATAAACATGCTTCTTTTCCTTAATGGTTCATTAATATTAAAATTTCCCAATTTCGTTTTCAAAATGCAAACATCATTTTTAAATCTCAAAATTTTGGAATCTACTCTTGGAAAATGGTTTCTAATTAACTAATTAGCCTAACCTAATTTTTCTGGAAATTTTGGTAAACAAAACATTAACGTTTTCTTCCAAAAGCAAAACTACAAAAAAAAAAAAAACAAACGAAAATAATAAAAGAGAAACAGCTAGCAGCTAACTAACCTATCTATCTAGGCCCAGCCCGTTTCCCTCTTCTTGGCCCAATACCCCCCCTTCAGCTGTCGCTGTCTTCAACCTCCAGTGATGTCACCTGTACGAACACAGGAACACCACTCGATCGATCCCTCCCCTTCTGGATGATCCGCCGTACCAGATCCTAGCTCCTATATCTACCCTACCCTCTGCCCCTAAACCCTAGTTCTTCTCTCCCTGCGCCGCCAACTCCTCTTCCCCTTCCCCAAGCTTCTGTTTTCCTTCTGAAAAAAAAATCGACACTGCAACCACCACTGCCTCCCGTCAGACATCACCGCCACCCTCAGCTCCGATCGCCACCGTCCACCTCGAGGGGCATCTGAGGAGGGGAATGGAGCCGCCGCGTTCCCCTGATGCCCCTCGTCCTCTCGCCGCGTGCTGGGACGCACCGCAGCGGCCGCGCCGTGCCGGAGAAGCCGCCGTTTTTCTGCCCCGACGACCTGAACGTCTACAGCGAGCCGCCGGTGAGCGCCCACGATCTTCTCCTCCCTTCCCCTGTGCGCCTCCACACGGGAGCACCACAGCACGGCCGGCCACTGCGCCGCAGCGAGCCACCGCGCGCAACGGCCGCGAGCCGGCAGTGTCTGTTTCCCCGTCGAGATCGGTAGCAGCGGTGCCTGAACCTGTACTGACAGAGAAAGTTCAGTTAACTTTCAGAAACTGCGCAGATAGAAACCTCTTCCTCACTGCATCGCTCTATCTGACAGAAACTCCGCAACAGCACAGTGGCACCGTTCCTTGCGATCGTAGCGCAGCGTTCGGGTTCGAGTCCCAGGAGCTGCAATCTTTTTGCGAATATTTTCCCGAGTGTGCGGTCCCACCAGTCATAGAACCACACTGCCACGCACGCAGTTGGTCAGCGCCACGCTGGCTAGGCCCGCGGGGCAGAGGCAGTGGTTAGCTAACAGCTCGGTAACAAAAGGATTTCTGCGAATTTCCTAAAATCCCTAATTCTTTTTAATAAACAGAATTAACACAAAACTTTAAAAGTTAATAACTTTTATTCTGTAATTCCAATTAATACAAGTTCTATATGAATTCTGATCCAAATTTCCTAAACTTTCCAAATATCCAACTTGTGTACTGTTTTGAAAATTTCAAATGTATTTAAAATTCAAATTTGAATAATTCAAATGTAATTTGTAATAATTCATAAATAATTCATGCTAATTCCAAATAATGCAAATAAAATATGTTTTCCATACCATTTTGAATATCCTATTCAAATATAAAATTTGTTTTCTGGTTTGAATAATTAAAATTGCCTAAACCCTTTAAGTCTTGTTTAATGCAATTAAAACTTGTTTATTATTGTTTATTTCATAATTAAATAATCCTAAGTCCAATTTCAAATTGTGAAACATGTAATCCAACTAAAATTTGATAACCTTTTCAAATATAAACTTTGTTATTTGTTTTGCACACTTTAACTTGATGAAAACAATAATTGTTTGTGTGACATGTTTAAGTAACCAAAATTGCTAAACTTAATAAATGATTTCCAAAACTTGTTAAATCCTTTTTCACTTGCATCTAACTTGTTTACTTCTTGTCATCATCATGCATGCATCATGTTTAACTACTTACACTTGCTAATCAAATGTAGCTCATTGCTTCAACCTAAACCCTTTGCATCCATATGCAATTCACATTGCATACGGGTCCAATTAAATTGTGTTATCTTGTCAAGTAGTTTATTCTGATGCATCTATTAACCTGACATGCATCATCCCATGATTGTGCACTATGCCATGATATTGATTGTCCACCTTTTCTGCATTGTCTGTTTGCTTCTTATCGGATAAACGGCGACGTTGAGACCGACGATACTTACGACACCCCTTCTAAGGATTTAGCTCAGTACCAGGCTACTGGGTTTGCAGGCAAGTTATCACTCACATGAACCACTGTGTTCCTTTCAACATTGATTACCGATACTTTCCGTTGTTCTTTTCTGCTAGCCTTAGTAGTAGTTGTTCTGTTACGAACCTATCACATGAATCCCTTAAACCTGATATTGCCTCATCTCCCTTCCTACAACCCATTGTTTGAGCCAGTGTCTTACTAGCATGCTTAGGTTGTTTTGCTCGAGTCTGTTACCCGTTACTTACCGTTACTATTTCTATTACGTTGTGGGGGCTCGATGTTTAATCAATCAATCATGCTAATGTTGTTATTAATAATAAATTTGATGATAAGGCACCGGCAGGAGGCCCATGAGAGGTTTTGAAGCCTGCTAGTGTCGACCCTAATAGGAAAAGGGTCTTGTCTACTGATCCATGATGAGCGCACTACCCGCATTTGGGAAGCGAGTATGGGCGCCCCCCTCAACTTGACCTGATTCGCATCTCGTCCAAATCGCCTCATTTAGTTCGTGTTTTCCATTTGCCGCATGCATGTTTTTGCGAGCCCAGGCCAGGGTGGAACTTTTGTAGTCGGCATATAGGGGGACACGTTCTTAGAGTGCTATGAGGGTCAATTTTCTTCTGGGCTCGATTAGCCGTGCGCCCAAGGTTCTTTGGGCTTGATGCGAAGAATGGTTGGTTGTGTTGAGTATCCCGCTTGGTGGGAGGCATCCCATCTGGCGGGATATTCATGAGTGTACGGCCAAATTGGTGCAACCCTGCAGGGATAATCTTCTCGAGAAGCCGTGTTTTCCGCGGTTATGGATTACTTGGTGAAAGTACTGGCTAACAAGTACTCAGGACAACTTAAACATAATGATCAATCATGTTACACCCAATGATTAATAACTTGACTAGTAATAGGCTTATTGACACAATAATTTGAACCATCATTATTACAACGGTGTGAGTTATCCTCGGATTGCTTCTTTGGATAAGGGGCGAGATCCAGGATGGGTTTGTTTGAAGTTATCTTCCAGTTGGTTACAATCCTCGATCTTATCTCCTTTCTGTTAGCCGGAAGTGGTAGAATCTCTGTAGTTGGTTAGCGTAGCCAGTTGCAGCATCTTTTTTACCCCCTCCCTTTCGTTGAACCCAAGGCATCTGTGCTTGGTGTTGACGGGTTACATTTTGGTGAACTGTGAGTCTTGCTTTCCAGTACGTTTATGTACTGACCCCTTTGGGGCTGTGGTTTACGCAGACGACGTTTCCGAGGATCTACATGGTGGCTACTACGTGGAGTATGACGACGAGACTGCTGACGAGTAGATAGCGGACCCGGGCAGGATCCGAGACTTCGTGGATGGGCTACGTCTGTTCGTTTCCGGCCTCTTAGGCCTATTTGGTTCTTGTCTGTACTCAGACATGTTGAATGCTTCCGCTGTATTGTAATGATGTATTGTTGGGGCATGTGCCCTCTGAATGATTGTATTTGCTATCTCTGCTCTAATGAGAGCCATTTGCAACTTATTTCAACCTTTTGTGTCGTAGAGATCTGTTGTGATATCACTTGTTAAACGCCGTTGACGTACCATGTGTGTATGGTTTGAAGTACGTCGACGGAAGTGCCTTTGATCTCTAGTGGATAGTTTACATCGACGATGGAATAGCAGGGCTTGTGTTGTCGCGCATAAGCGCAGGCCTACCAGGAAGCTGGGACGTGGGAGCAGTCTTACCGTTACTATTTCTATTACGTTGTGGGGGCTCGATGTTTAATCAATCAATCATGCTAATGTTGTTATTAATAATAAATTTGATGATAAGGCACCGGCAGGAGGCCCATGAGAGGTTTTGAAGCCTGCTAGTGTCGACCCTAATAGGAAAAGGGTCTTGTCTACTGATCCATGATGAGCGCACTACCCGCATTTGGGAAGCGAGTATGGGCGCCCCCCTCAACTTGACCTGATTCGCATCTCGTCCAAATCGCCTCATTTAGTTCGTGTTTTCCATTTGCCGCATGCATGTTTTTGCGAGCCCAGGCCAGGGTGGAACTTTTGTAGTCGGCATATAGGGGGACACGTTCTTAGAGTGCTATGAGGGTCCATTTTCTTCTGGGCTCGATTAGCCGTGCGCCCAAGGTTCTTTGGGCTTGATGCGAAGAATGGTTGGTTGTGTTGAGTACCCCGCTTGGTGGGAGGCATCCCATCTGGCGGGATATTCATGAGTGTACGGCCAAATTGGTGCAACCCTGCAGGGATAATCTTCTCGAGAAGCCGTGTTTTCCGCGGTTATGGATTACTTGGTGAAAGTACTGGCTAACAAGTACTCAGGACAACTTAAACATAATGATCAATCATGTTACACCCAATGATTAATAACTTGACTAGTAATAGGCTTATTGACACAATAATTTGAACCATCATTATTACAACGGTGTGAGTTATCCTCGGATTGCTTCTTTGGATAAGGGGCGAGATCCAGGATGGGTTTGTTTGAAGTTATCTTCCAGTTGGTTACAATCCTCGATCTTATCTCCTTTCTGTTAGCCGGAAGTGGTAGAATCTCTGTAGTTGGTTAGCGTAGCCAGTTGCAGCATCTTTTTTACCCCCTCCCTTCCGTTGAACCCAAGGCATCTGTGCTTGGTGTTGACGGGTTACATTTTGGTGAACTGTGAGTCTTGCTTGCCAGTACGTTTATGTACTGACCCCTTTGGGGCTGTGGTTTACGCAGACGACGTTTCCGAGGATCTACATGGTGGCTACTACGTGGAGTATGACGACGAGACTGCTGACGAGTAGATAGCGGACCCGGGCAGGATCCGAGACTTCGTGGATGGGCTACGTCTGTTCGTTTCCGGCCTCTTAGGCCTATTTGGTTCTTGTCTGTACTCAGACATGTTGAATGCTTCCGCTGTATTGTAATGATGTATTGTTGGGGCATGTGCCCTCTGAATGATTGTATTTGCTATCTCTGCTCTAATGAGAGCCATTTGCAACTTATTTCAACCTTTTGTGTCGTAGAGATCTGTTGTGATATCACTTCTTAAACGCCGTTGACGTACCATGTGTGTATGGTTTGAAGTACGTCGACGGAAGTGCCTTTGATCTCTAGTGGATAGTTTACATCGACGATGGAATAGCAGGGCTTGTGTTGTCGCGCATAAGCGCAGGCCTACCAGGAAGCTGGGACGTGGGAGCAGTTATGCCCCATAATCCAAGCATCTGCTATCCAGTTCGTACGGTGAGTATCCCCTAGAAATCAGGGTGCGACAGTAACTTCATCAGTATTAGGTGGGTAACTTTATCAATTTTGGGTACGTAACTCCACCAGTACTAGACGAGTAACTTTATCAGTACAAAATAGGTAACTCCATCAATACTTGTTGGTAACTATTACCGGTAGAGTAATTCTAAAATCAATTTCGTGGTGGACAACTATATCATGAACACATGAGTAACTCTATCACTACTAGGTGGATAACTCCATCAGTATAATATGGGTAACTCTATAAGCAATGGTTGGGTAACTTTATTGGTACTAGTTTGACAACTTTATAAGTAATGGGTGAGTAACTTTATTAGTAATAGGTTGATAACTTTATCAATACTGGGTGGGTAAATTTGACAACCCTAGGTTAGTAATTTTATTATTATATGGTGGGTAACTCAATCAGTACCGATGGGTAACTAATAGAGTAGGGTAACTAACATCAGTTTCGTGGTGGCAGGCTATGTCATGAACATAAGCGTAACTCTATCAGTACTTTGTGGATAACTCAATTATTACAATGTGCTAACTTTACTAGTAATAGGTTGGTAGCTCCTATCAGAAATAGGGGTCAGGAGACTCATTCACTTCCTCGATTCTCAGCTCGGTGTTTCCTGGGACTCTCCCGTGGAAGTAGAGCTTGTCGGATGCTAGGTCGTCATTGTCCTGCCACGCTCTCGAGAGGCGGCGGGGGTCGAGAGAGCTTGTCGAGGTAGGCTTGATGTAGTCGAGGGGTTGACCGCGGTCAATGTCCATCGGCGTAGAGGCTGGCCCATTGGCATAGTAAAGGGAACTATCCGAGTGTTGGGGGTGGACAGACGAGGTGGTGGCATCCCCGTCGTGGTGGACATGCGAGGCAGCGGCGCATCCGGCCTGGTGGTCGGACTACTCTCGACCAACAACATATTTATTTAACCGAACGGCTCCTCACCTAGGCGGCGCGGATAGGTTCGGCGAGACCTCGACGGGTTAACAGCACCGTCAAGCTAGTACTCGGAGATCTCAGGATGACTATCATGAAACAAAACACATAGAACACGATTCAGACATTAGGAGTGTTTGATCAAAATTTAGCATTGAAGTAATCTTTTTTTTGTGGTAGAACGTTGAAGTTACTCAAGAGTCAAGAAGCAATGTAACTATCGAGCCTATTAAAGACTTTAAAGACCATTGAAGGCTTCAAAGTAGTACGACCAAATGCAACATCAGGCGACTAAAATGTTGATAACCGCTTCTGATTTTCAACTTACAAACCTTCAAGGCTTCCTTCCCAGCGATAGCTCAAAGAAAAAACAATCAAATTCTAACAAAATCTGATTCAATAGGATTGATATGCTAATCCCACACTATATTGTTATCTTCATAACATTTGCAGTTCGCTAGTTTATCACATAATACCAATCCAGCCAAATTGTAATTTTCTACAAGAAAGAGGACTCAAATCTGCAAAACCGTACTAATTTCTAGCAAGAATTAAAGAGTCGAGGTGATTACATGCAGTAAAAAAGCCATTACACAACCTTGCATGCCACAAGGACCCCTCAAGAACTTCACTCTCGAGACAAGAAAACTAACTAGACTTGGTAACGGATGCCTCTTGGTAAAAAGTTAAGATACAAACCAAGAACAAATTTAATGTAGGTACGATGTTTTACTCCTCCAATCCCTGCAGGACGACTCATCCAATGGCATGTGATACGTCATAAACGTATCTATAATTTCTGATGTTCCATATTGTTTTAATGTCATATGCTACATGTTGTCCTTACACGTTCTGCCATTTTTATCGATTTCCCGGGACTAACCTATCGACAAGATGCAACAGAGCTAGTTCCCTGTTTTCTGCTATTTTTAGTTTCAGAAAAGTTGTTCTGGAAATATACTCAAAATTGGAAAATTCAAAGCCCGGAAGTCTTAAAATTCCCTAAGGTTCCATGGAGTTCCGAAGAGGCCCGGAGGGGGGCACACCATAGGGCGACGCGCCCCCTGTCCGCGTCTGGGGTGGTGTGGGCCCCTCGGGCGCCCACCGCCATCGCCCTTTCGCCTATTTATTCCCCCCGATACGTCAACCTTAGAAATATACCACTTTTCCATGAAAAAACACCCGAGGCCGCTGATGTCTACGCGCGCATCTATTCTTGTAGACAGTGTTGGGCCTCCAAGTGCAGAGGTTTGTAGAATAGCAGCAAGTTTCCCTTAAGTGGATTACCCAAGGTTTATCGAACTCAGGGAGGAAGAGGTCAAAGGTATCCCTCTCAAGCAACCCTGCAATTACGATATAATAAGTCTCTTGTGTCCCCAACACACCTAATACAATTGTAAGTTGTATAGGTGCACTAGTTTGGCAAAGAGATAGTGAGATACAAGTAATATGGATGATTATAAGTGATAATAGCAATCTGGAAAAAATGGCAGCAAACAAACATGTAGCAGAACCAATTACAAACGGCGTTTCAATGCTTAGAAATAAGGCATAGGGATCCTACTTTCACTGGTGAACACTTTCAACAATGATAACATAATTGAATGCATAAATATCTCTCTTCACCATGCTACTCAGAACCACTCTCCGGTCGGATAACAAACACCAATTCATTGCGTAGGGCTACAAAGCACACCTTAAAGTCGCATTCTCATGTCTATTTAACCCCACACTATCAACTTGAGCACCCTAGAAGGTACTAGACAAACACCACAATTTCAACACAAGATAGAAATATCATGCTAAACCACACGGTGCACACACTGTAACCATTACACCGTGATCAAAGTGTCTACGGAGATCTCATAACAAAACCACTTGAGTAGCATAACAGATGAAGAGCAACATCTACTTATTTAACTAGATTACAAAGCTCATGATCACATAAAGATTACACCATGGGAGGGAGATGAAACACATAGCTACCGGTAGAGCTGTCGTGGGATTATCACGGCAGACGTTACCGGGGGTAACTGATCTTGGGGCAAGACGACACAGGCGTTTGGGAGAGGGTTTAGCTCAGAGGAAAACATGATGGAACTCGATCTGGTAGCCGGCAATCAAGTCGCCGAGTCTCCGATCTTAATATATAAACTCGATCTCTCGTATACACTGGATGCTCGATATCAACTGGTACTACTAGGGTTCTTAGATCTCTCTCGACTAGACCTGGGGGTCGGTTTATAAAGCACCCGTACCCCCCATGGCTTACTCTCCAAGGCGCACCCTGGATCCTACCCGGACACGGCATACAAACCCAAACCTTCCTTTAAAGTAACCCACAATCCGGGTTACTAGGCCTACAAACTTGGGCCTTCCAGAAGTTTCTTTATCCTTAGCCGGATCCTGCGTAGCGTCCTTTGGGCCGGGTTACACCTTAGAGTTGGCCTACCGGGTTATTATCCCTCCATCAAGAGCCCTCAGCCCCGAGGGAGAACTACTCCCTCCTCATCATGAGAGACAACAACGACGATGAAGATGGCGGTGGAGTCGATGGAGATGGCTCCGGGGGCACTTCTGAAAGTATAGTATGGGCACCTAGAAGAGGGGGGGGTGAATAGGTGCTATGACCAATTTTAGTTTTTCTTCATAATTAGGCTTGACACAAAGGTAAATTATCTAGATAGTGCAACTAAGGTGAATTTACCTATATGACAAGGATAGAAACTAATACAACTAGTACAACAATAAATGCAATAAGTACAAGTGAGTAAAGATAAGGGAACGAGATAACCGATAGGAAGCACGCGGAGACACGATGTATTCCAGAGTTCCTCCTTGTTAAGGGAGTACGTCTCGTTGGAGGGGTGTGAGCTCGCCACGAAGGCCTACTCAACGCCACAAAGGCCTCACCCTATTCTCCGATGAACCCCGCCACAAAGGCCTAGTTCACCTTCCACTATTGATCCCCTTTGAGGCGGGAATCGAATCCTTTACAAACAAGCTTGAGGCACACACCCACAACCAAATTGGGGGCTCCCAACAATCTTGAATCACCAAGAGTAGCAAGAAGCCTAGGTTCTCCACAAGAGGAAACCCTAGGCCAAGATCCCTCAAGCTAATGAGGGGGAAATGAAAATCCGGTTGGTGAAGATGTAGATCCGGGGCTTCTCCTTCAATCCTCCAAGTTTCAACAAGTTTGGGTGGAGGAGATGGGAGATCTAGCTTGGTGGGTGAGCTCCATTAATGGGGACTTCAATTCTGGATGAGCTACCCCTTGGGGAAGAAGGGGAGCATCTATTTTTAGCTCCACCAAGAAACTAGCCATTTTCTGCGCATTCGACGTGCAATCCGGAATAATTCCGGTCCATCCGGAATAAGTCCGGGCTCCCGGAATAATCCGGAGCAATCCGAATGGCAACAGAAGAAATCACGTTCAAGTCAGAATCGCTCCGGATTGGTCCGGAATGATTCCGGATGGCAACATAGGTTTTCACGGCTAAGTCGGAATTCCTCCGGAATCAATCCGGACCCCAGAATCACCCGGAATAATTCCGGATTGCAACAGAGAAATTCGCGGCCAAGTCGGAATCCTTCCGGAATGGTCCGGAAAAATTCCGGGTTGCACTGAAAAGATCTTCTTTGAGCCAGAAAAACGTCCGCCAACCTTTTATATTATTCACCATTTCTTTGACACCGTTTATGTGCTAATAATGATTATAACCTTTTCAACAAATAGCGCACACGGTAAAAAACTCATTTATGTTGTTAAAAACACACAAAACATAGAGATATCAAAAATGCACTTTCAATATCCCCCTTTTCGGTGTTTGATGACAACATAAAGATTCACAGGGATAATCAAGGTGAACATAAAGAAATGGTCTCCAAAAAATAGACGAAGCTCCTCCTCGATATGTGTCCCGTGAGGCACACACTTCATAGGCTTTGCTCCCCCTATGTTTTAGACACCAAGCAGTCTAAACAAGTTCACAATACATGCAAATAGATAACAATAATGTAAGCAAGCATGATAGTAGCATAACCACGGATAGGGTGACACAACCAAGTCACAAGGTTCCACATAGATAATAAAAAGTTTGCAATTGACGAAAACGAAAATAAAGAAATCGGAGCACAAGCCTATAAGATCGAAACGAAAGGCAAAAGACTCGTTCTCCCACCCTTGCAAAGCCCGTGAAATCCTAAATAGGGACTCCTTCTCCCCCTTTGGCATCAAGACGCCAAAAGGTAAAAAAGAGTCCAACTAGCGTCCCAAGAGATCACTCGTCGCCATCATCTCCTCCGCGGTGCTCATCATCTTCTCCTCGGTACTCCTCTTCCTCTTTCTCCTCTTCCTCCTCTTCATACTCATGATCTCCATGGTTGCCAGCATCATCAAAGTCATCCTCGGCAGATTCCTCTTCATCATCAACATCAGCCAAAGGCACCTCAAAGTAGAAACCATCATCATGAATCTCAGGCATCTCAGTAGGAACATAGACAGCAACAGCGAGGTATGGAGGATCCTCGGGCACATGGATCCCAGCAGCTCGACGGTCAGCGTTCTGAATGCGGTGATTCTCCTTGGCTAGCTCCCTAGCCTCATGGGAAATTTCCCTAGTGTAACTGCACATACTAAACATTGCCTTGAAGAACTGGCAATGCCACTAGAGGTCTGACGCTGAGAAACACCACTTGAAGAAGCAGAAGGAGTAGCTTGAGACATCTTGGACTTGGCCTTGGTGTACTCAGGAATCTCAACACCAGGAATGAGGGTAGGCACCACCTTCTTGCTCCTGACCACTGGAAATTCCTCCATGATCTCAACTTCCAACTTGGCGTTGATAAACCTCTGAATCAGGGGGCCATAGGCAGGCTTCCTCTTCTCCATCACACCAATGCATATCTCACGATACAGGAAATCCATCACATCTATCCTCCTCTGACTATGGGGCTTAGTGAGCGACATGAGGTTCACCATATAGGCCCTAATGGAAGAGTATTCACCAGCCTTGACCACAAGAGTGGCACGGAAGATCTTGGACAGAAGGTTGTAGTAGGGGTACATGTTGGAGTTGAAATGCCTAGTCTTGCCCCGAACATCAGGAGGATAGCATAATTCCAAGATGGAGTTGTCATATTCAGAGTTGTCCTGAATCTTGAAACCATGATGACCATAAGTGGCCTTCCATTTGTAACCCAGAGCATCAACAAATTCACATAGTTTGCTAGTGACCTTGTTCTCCCCAGACATCCAAGTCATAGTGCGCACGGCATCACCCGTGCAGTGCAGAGTGCAATAGAACTGAGCCACCAAGTCCGGATAATAATCACACTCAATTTCCAGAAGTGGTGCCACATTCAGCTTCACCAAGCAATCATGAACATGACGGAGATCACCATTCTTGTGCCTATGATAAAACTCCATATCAATCTGAACCTGCTCACAGACTAGAGGATCATGTGTGGAGTAGAATTCATCCCATGCCTTTTATTGAAGGTTAGTCCAAAAACGTGGATCTTGGCAAGTGGGCTCGTCAAAACGGTATGGGTTCCTCCTCTTGATAGCTTTCCACTGAGGCACGGAGAATTCTTTCAGATTTCCTTCGGTCAGCTTCTCGACTAGACCATCCTCTCGATGCCCAGCACAACCACCGGAAGTGCGACTCCTTTGAGGGGAGAACCCCTTCCAGCGGTGGACTTCCTCTTGGTACCCGCACGAGAGACAGCACCTATGAATAGAGGACATAGAGATAGCAGGGGATGAGTGCATATGCAAAACGGGATACAAAAAGCTCCATAAAGTTTGATGTAGTGCAAGTTTTCGAAATTTCTGGCAGGATCCGGAATTATTCCGGATGGGTCCGGAATTATTCCGGATGCCGAAATTATTCTGATAGGATCCGGAATTTTTCCAGGACCTTCGATTTGACTCGAGATATCCCTAAAAATTCGATTTCTTGGCTTACAAACTGCACCAAACTTAAGGAAGACCTTAGACAAGATCCTAGAATTGAACTAATGTGCAGGAAATTGTGGGAGTGACATGTATGAGATAGATCTGTCTAGATTGGAAGTTGGTTAGACTAGATCTAAGATGGCATGGAAACTAGGGTATGGAGGTTAGCCAAGTATGAAAAAGTTGATAGGAACTCAGATCTATATCAAACCCTAGGTGAGATTTCATCTAGAACCAAAATCAACCAACAAAATCGAGAGAGAGGAGATGCCAAACAAAATACCTTCCATGGGGGATGTTCTTGTCCAAAGAGGGATAAAAAAAATCCTCCCTAAGGGAAACGGGGACGGATGCAGCGAAGTTTTGGTGGATAGGGCACGAGAGGAGGGGGAAATGAGAAGAAAAACTGCCTCCCGTGCGTGGTGGGCCTTTTATAGGCGGAAAACTGTCAGGCCCGGAATAGCCTGGAATTAATCCGATCGGTCCGGAATTATTCCGGAAGGATCCGGAATTTTTCCGACTGGGTCGGATTTTTCCGGAATAATTCCGGCCTATCCAGGATTCGCTCCGAACTAGACCATAAACTGGCAGTTGAAATGGCTAGGAGCAATGTGTCTTAGTGTGGAGTAAGGCATATGCATAGATGAACATAAGGAGAGGAAAATGGACAAGGTAACACAAGGGGTTAGTAATTCCTAGTCTTACTCCTCGGGAAAGATACAAATAAGATCCAACAAGCAACGAGAAGTAGTATTCGGAAATAACAACTTAATAAACCAAAAGCAACCAACTAAGAACCAACTCTTCAAATAAGAAGAGGTTGGTGGCCTAAGCCACCATGTAAGAGTTCATGGTAGGCAACCGCGAAGATATATCTTGGGGGGCATTGCCATTACTCAACATTGAAGCTCACAATTCAACGTTAGAAAAACAGAGATAACAATTTTTTTGCTTTGGGCATGATGGGGGGAGAGAGAACCCAATGTGTTAGGATAACACTCCTCCTATGTCCATGCCTACACCTAAACCCAAACATGTTTCATCTATAGGGGTGTGTGCAAGATCCTCAAGTCAAGCTCCTAGAATCAATGATGTTTAGTTCATTCCTCAAGAACATGAATCTTGCATCGTCGAGTGGCTTTGTGAAGATATCCGCGAGATTGTCCTTGGTGGGCACATAAGATAGTGCAATATCACCTCTTGCCACATGGTCTTAGATGAAATGATGACGAATATCAATGTGCTTTGTTCTTGTATGTTGCACGGGGTTGTAGGCGATCTTGATAGCACTTTCATTTTCACACATGAGAGTCATCTTATCCAAATGAACGTCATATTCCTTGAGTGTTTTCCTCGTCCATAGAAATTGGGTGCAAGCACTTGCGGCGGCTACATACTCGGCTTCGGCGGTGGAGAGAGATATGCAATTTTGCTTCTTGGAAGACCAACTCACCAAAGATCTACCAAGAAATTAGCAAGCCCCATAAGTGGACTTCCTATCATCTTGATCACCCGCCCAATCGGAATCCGTGAATCCCTTGAGAGAAAATTGTGCCCCCTTTGGGTACCACAAACCAAATCTTGGGGTATGAACCAAATACCGAAAGATCCTATGGACCGCCATTAAATGTCTTTCCTCAGGAGCAGCTTGATACCTTGCACACACACCTACACTCAAAATTATATCGGGCCTAGATGCACAAAGGTAAAACAAAAAACCAATCATAGAACGGTACAACTTTTTGTCCACATCTTTACCCTTCGGGTTACGAGATAGGTGGCACTTGACTTGCATAGGAGATGGCTTGATCTTTGCATTTTGGAAATTAAACCGCTTGATCATGTCTTGGGTATACTTGGCTTGAGAAATGAAAGTCCCTCGATCCAATTGCTTGATCTCAAAGCCAAGGAAGAATTTAAGCTCTCCCATCATAGACATCTCGAACCTGTCAGTCATAAGCTTTGAGAACTCATTATTGAAAGCTTGGTTAGTTGAGCCAAAGATAATATCGTCCATATAGAGTTGGCATATGAAAAGCTCTCCCTTTACTCTCTTTGTGAGGAGAGTGGGGTCGATCTTCCCAACTTCAAAACCACGGTCATCCAACAACTCTCTAAGGTGCTCATACCACGCACGTGGTGCTTGTTAAGTCCATAGAGCGCCTTATCGAGCTTGTAGACATGGTTAGGAAAGTTGAGATTCTTGAACCTTGGAGGTTGCTTAACATATACCTCCTCTTTTAGTGGACCATTAAATAAAGAACTTTTAACACCCATTTGTTGCAATTTGAAATTATGCAAAGATGCATAAGCAAGAAGGATACAGATGGACTCAAGGCGAGCCACGTGAGCATAGGTTTCATCAAAGTCAATGCCTTCAACTTGAGTGTAACCTTGAGCTACCAATATTTCCTTGTTCCTTATAACAATTCCATGCTCATCTTGCTTGTTCTTGAATATCCACTTAGTGCCAATAACATTGTGGAAATCTTTGGGCTTCTCAACTAATCTCCAAACCTTGTTGCGCTCAAAGTTATTGAGTTCATCATGCATCGCTTCAACCCAATCGGAGTCCTCAAGAGCTTCAAACACTTTCTTTCGTTCCACCATAGATATGTGAGCTTGATGCTCACTAAAATGTGCCAATTGCCTTCTTGTGGATCTTCTAGCTTTAATATCTTCCAAGACCTTGTTGTCTTGGGAATCAATATGCTTCAAAGCTCTTCTTATCCTTTTAGCACGATGGGTTCAATATCCTCATTATTGCAAGGAGGGATCACTTGATCATCTTGATCATCTTGATCATTTGGGTCCCCGTCTTGACCAACTTGGCCTTGATCATCATCATCATCATCAACAACAACAACTTCTTCAACACTAGCTTCAACTTGAGGAGAGGAGGATGAGGATGGTTGATCTTGGCCTTGACCTTAACTAGCATGAATGATAGGAGTGTTTGCATCTTGCGTAGTAACTTGGTAAATAAGAGGAGGGTATTCAACATGTTCTTGGGTAGGTGCATCACTTGGGTCCTTGGCTTGTTCTTCTATTGTAGAGGAGGGCTCCACTTGGGTAGAGAATAGTCCTTCTCGAGTCGCCATAAGGTGTCCCTCGATGGGGCGAAAAAATCCCACACCAATCCTTCCTATGGCTTCTTGAGGCATTTCAACATCTACATTAGAAACATGAAATTACGCCACTTGGGAGCCATCATTTTCTTCAAAAATCACACTACAAGATTCTATGACAATCCATGAGGCTTTGTCAAAGACTCTATAAGTGTGGGATTCGGCACCATAACCAACAAATATACCCTCAATAGTTTTGGATTGAAATTTAGACAACCTAACACCCTTGATCAAATATAAGCACTTACAACCGAATACACGGAAGTATGAGACGTTGGGCTTGTTGCTAGTGAGGATCTCATTTGGAGTCTTGTCCAAGCCCTTGCGGATGTAGAGGCGGTTGGAGGAGTCGCACACGGTGGATATGGCCTCGGCGCACAAATATTGGGGAGAAGAATACTCCGCCAGCATGGTCCTTGCCATATCCAAGAGAGTGCGATTATTCCTTTCGGCAATACCATTTTGTTGAGGAGTGTAAGTGGCGGAGTATTGATGACGAATGCCTTCTTCACTAAGGAATTCATTCAAAGTGTAGTTCTTGAACTCCGAACCATTATCACTCCTAATAGCCATGATTTTCACATTGTGTTGACGTTGCACTTGGTTGGAGAAGTCGATGATGGTTTGTTGAGTTTCACTCTTGCACTTGAAGAAATAAACCCAAGTGTATCTTGAATAATCATCGACAATCACCAAGCAATACTTCTTGCCTAAAAGACTTGCCTCGGGCACGACACCAAAAAGATCAACATGGAGAAGCTCCAAGATCCTCTTTGATGAAATAATAGTCTTGGCCTTGTGCGAGATATCATGCATCTTTCCTTCAACACACGACCTACAAACGCGATCTTTGGAAAAGGAAACATTTTCCTTTAGTCTGACAATAAGGCCACCTTTGTGAAGACTTTGCAAAGTTCTCATGTTGACATGGGACAAGCGGCGATGCCACAACCATCCCACGTCCGCCTTTCCGAAAAGACACATTGATTGAGAGTTGGTAGACTTCAAAAAGTCCACCACGAACAACTCATTTTCAACATGTACCACGTATGTGACATCAAGAGTCTTTCTCCTCAAAATGACCACAATATCTTCATCAAAAAAGACGGAGAAACCCATCTTTCCAAGAGAGCGGAGGGAAAGTAAATTGAAACCAAGGGATTCGACAAGCATACCATTCAAGATAGTGATATCGGGAGAAATCACAACCTTGCCGAACCCCGATACCTTAGACAAGTAAAAGTCTCCATAAGTGACGGTTGCTTGAATGTCATTTGGGCGCAACTCCGTGACAAGTTCTTTGCTTCCGATCATATGAATAGTGCATCCACTATCAATTATCCATTTAGACCCACCAGAAGCATAGTCATGCAATAGATCATTGACTAGAGTTAAGACCCGAGGAGGATCCCTTGATGTTAGCAACAAGGGTCTTTGGAACCCAAATGGTATAGTCAATATAACCCTCGATAGGACCAAAATATTTATCTTGCACAACACCATAATAATCAACATATAAGAAATGGTGTGGATTGTTAGTTCCCGCGGAGATGCTACGAGTAGTGTTGTCCCTCATGACACTACTACTCGAAGAAACATTGCTAGCTTGTGCGGGTGTGCTACGAGTAGTGTTGTCCCTAATGACAATACCACTCAAAACACCATTGTTGGCCTTCTTCTTGTTCTTCTTCTTCTTGTTGTTCTTATTCTTGGCAACATAGCCAAGTCCTTGCTTGCCCACTTGTGGCCTTGGAGCACTCAATTGTGGTCTAGCAACAACCATATGAGGACTAGGGGTAAACACTTGTGGGGTAGAGACCACAACTTTCTCAACTTGAGGGCCTTTTCCCTTGAGCCTTGCAAGCTCTTGTTTCAACCTAGCATTTTCCTCAATAATATTAGCATGATCACAAGAAGAAGTAGAGGTGCTAGGGTTGTTAAGTTGATTAAGTTGAGTTTGAAGTTGTTCATGCAACTCTTTGAGGGAAGAATGTTGACTCTCCAAAGCTTTGTGAGCCTTGGTTAGTTTTTCAAACTCCTCGGTTAGTTTACCATGACCAACACCAAACTCAACCTTATCCTTTTTAGCCTTTTTATATTTAGCAATTGCAAGGTCACGTTCCTTAGTGATATTAGAAACAAGTTCATTATGTGTTTCTTCAATAGATTCAAGTTCCTTCTCAAGAGAAACCCTACCATCATGCTCTTCCTCAAGAGTCATAGAGAGGGATGCAATTTCATCCGCATTGGCTCATGAGATGTTCAAAGTACTTCTTGGTCTCCCCTTATATGTTAGACATAGAAATTTCCAAAGAGATAATTTGATCTTCTATTCTAAGACTAGCAAGATTTTCAAGTTCACTTGGGGTCTTAGAGATGGGATAAGGGGATACCTCCGAGGCCTTAGCCATGAAGCACTTGGCATTGGGGTGAGGATGATTCTCATAGGGGGATTCAAATATAGATGAAGACAATGGAGTACAAGCAATAGCAAGAGATGCCACTTCACTTGTGGTTTCTTCTTCTTCATCACTTCCGGAATCATATTCCTCTTGAGTCATTAGCACAAACTTTGTGGGAGACTTCTTGTAGAATGGTTTCTTCTTGAAGTGAGGTTTCTTGTAGTCAACTTTGGATTTGTCCTTGCGAATGAGCTTGCCACTATGGAGTTCTCTATTTTCATAGGGACACTCCGCAATGAAATGGTGCTTATCTTGACAATTGAAGCAAGACCTCACTCATTGAGTCCCATCATTGCCATAGCGAGACTTGGTATTCTCCTCAACATATTTCTTGGCCTTGGGAGGATTTTTCCAAAACTTCTGCACGGTGAGAGCAATGATATCCTTGAGCACGGGATCATATTCTTGATCCTTTAATGGAGCCAAATCCTCATGGCTTTCTTCTTCATACTCAACCTCTCTTGACACAACCTTGGCCTTCAAAGCAACCGATGCCCCTTTGTGCATTCCTATGGACCTAGCACAGTTGTCAAGAGCATTCTTGGTTTGCACTTGATAGGAGCACATCTCTTGCATAACTTGGGTTGAGGTCAAAGAAGCAAAGTCATGTCTTCCTTGAATGCTCTTCAAGTCTGCGGGCTCAAATGGCATGATGGCAATCATGTACTTCCTTTTGATCCAAGCATCATCAATGTACTTGGCACAAACATTGGAGAACGCGGTGGCAAGTGTCTTGAGCCTTCGGTACATGTCTTCGTGGTTCTCTCAATCATGCATATAGAACCCTTCGGCCTCATTGGTCAAGGCATCATACCTATTGCTTTGCATGCTCTTATTGCCCACAAACATGACGACAAGAGCGTCCCATGTTTCCTTGGCGGTGGAATATTGTTGAAGATGCGGCATGTGGTTAGGACAAGGCGGTGTAGTTGAGTTGACAATCTATGGCTTCTCTTCTTGTTAGGTTCTTGGGGTCATGAGGCTTGTATCCATCATGAGTGACCCTCCAAAGCTCTATACAAGAAGAGTTCAAGTGAGTCTCCATGTAATATTGCCATTCAGGAAAAGAAAAAGTATCAATTTTAGGTGGATCTCCCCTAGGAATTATATGAGGATGTGGGATGGGAGGATCGGGAGAATAACCTCCTTTTACGGAGTGATATCCTTCATCTCCTTCCGTACCCTTTTTGGTGGAGTTTTCAGCGGAAACATCTTTAGATAGTTCACCATCTACCCTTTTCTTGGCGCCCTCCGGAATTTCATCCGGAGGAGATGAGCCGATGACCTCCGGTCCTTTGGCTTTCAAGAGTTGCCTCAAGACTTGACGCAACTCATCGATTTTGGTCTCCATGGAAGAGGTCAATGATTTTTTTAACTCAATGAGATCATTCATAGAGACCGTGCCTCGGATACGGCGGTCTCTGCCTCATCGACCATACTTAAACTCTTATGCGGTTAAGCCCGATATAACAGCCGAGGCTCTGATACCAATTGAAAGTATAGTATGGGCACCTAGAGGGGGGGTGAATAGGTGCTACGACCAATTTTAATTTTTCTTCACAATTAGGCTTGACAAAAAGGTAAATTCTTTAGATAGTGCAGCTAAGGTGAATTTACCTATATGACAAGGATAGCAACTAATGCAACTAGTACAACAATAAATGCAACAAGTACAATTGAGTAAAGATAAGGGAACGAGATAAACGGTAGGAAGCACACGGAGACACGATGTATTCCCGAGTTCCTCCTTGTTAAGGGAGTACGTCTCGTTGGAGGGGTGTGAGATCGCCACAAAGGCCTACTCAACGCCACAAAGGCCTCACCCTATTATCCGATGAACCCCGCCACAAAGGCCTAGTTCACCTTCCACTATTGATCCCCTTTAAGGCGGGAATCGAATCCTTTACAAACAAGCTTGGGGCACACACCCACAATCAAATTGGGGGCTCCCAACAATCTTGAATCACCAAGAGTAGCAAGAAGCCTAGGTTCTCCACAAGAGGAAACCCTAGGCCAAGATCCCTCAATCTAATGAGGGGAAAATGAAAATCCGGTTGGTGAAGATGTAGATCCGGGGTTTGTCCTTCAATCCTCCAAGTTTCAAAAAGTTTGGGTGGAGGAGATGGGAGATCTAGCTATGTGGGCGAGCTCCATAAATGGGGTCTTCAATTCTGGACGAGCTACCCCTTGGGGAAAAAGGGGAGCATCTATTTATAGCTCCACCAAGAAACTAGCCGTTTTCTGCGCAGTCAACGTGCAATCCGGAATAATTTCGGACTCCCGGAATAATCCGGAGCAATCCGGATGGCAACAGAAGAAATCACGTTCAAGTCGGAATCGCTCCGGATTGGTCCGGAATGATTGCGGATGGAAACAGAGGTTTTCACGACCAAGTCGGAATTCCTCCGGAATCAATCCGGACCCTGGAATCACCCGGAATAATTTTGGATTGCAACAGGGAAATTCGCGGCCAAGTTGGAATCCTTCCGGAATGATCCGGAAAAATTCCGGGTTGCACTGAAAATATCTTCTTTGAGCCAGAAAAACGTCTGCCGACCTTTTATCTTCTTCACTGTCGCACCCAGACTTCTAGAGGATACTCACAGCCCACTAAACAGTAGATAAATGGCTTACGGGGCATACCGGCACCCGCATCTCAATATGAGTAGGCCAACACGTAAACGTGTAACAACCATCCTCTACTATTCATCATCTGCGTAAACCATCCCATAGAAATCCGACTACTTCCATTGACGTACTTCATAACATACACACATGGTACGTCAACGGCATTTGAACAAGTGATATCACAAGAAATCTCTAAGACACAAAGAAATAGAAATAAGAGGCAAATAGCTCTCACTAGAGCAGAGATAGCAAATACAATCATCCAGAGGACACATGTCCCAACAAGTCATCATTACAACACAGCGGAAGCATCCAAAGTGTCTGAGTACAGACAAAATCCAAATAGGCCTAAGAGGCCGGAAACGAAAAGACGGAGCCCATCCACGATATCTCGGATCCTGCCCGGGTCCGCTATCTACTCGTCAGCAGCCTCGTCATACTCCACGTAGTAGCCACCATGGGGATCCTCGGAAACGTAGTCTGCAGAACACGCAACCCCAAAGGGGTCAGTACAGACGAGTATTGGTAAGCAAGACGCACAAGATACCAAAGTGTACCCGGCAACACCAAGTACAGATGCTTTGGGTTCAACGGAAGAATAGGTGATACTAGGATGCGGCAGCGGGCTGCCTAACCAACTACAGAGACACGCTACAACATCCGGCTAAAAGAGAGGGATAAGATAGCGTATCGGAACCAACTACCAACAACCTCAAACAAACCCATCCTGGATCTCGCCCCTTATCCAAAGAAGCAATCCGAGGATAACTCACACAGTTGGATTAGTGAAGGTTCAAGTTATTGTGTCAATAAGCTTATTACTAGTCAGCTTGTTATCGATTAGGTGTAAGTTGTCTAATCCTTGTTAGCCAGCCCTATCACCAAGTCATCCATAACCGCGGACAACACGGCTTCTCGAGAAGATTTAACCCTGCAGGGATGCACCAATTTGGCCGTACACGTAAGAATATCCCGCCAGACGGGGATCAAACCCACCAAGCGAGACACTCAACACAACCCAACTCTTCTTCGCATCAAGCCCAAAGAACCCCGTGCAATTGAGCGCACGGCTAATCAAGCCCCACGAAGAAAAGGGGACCCTCATAGCACTCTAAGAACGTGTCTCCCTAAATGCCAACTACAAAAGTTACCACCCTGGCCTCGGGTTCGCACCTTCATATGCATGCGGCAAATGGAAAACCCGAACTTAATGAGGCGATTTGGACGAGATGCGAATTGAATCAAAGTTGAGGGGGGCGCCCATACACGCTTCCCACATGCGGTTAGCGCGCTCATCATGGATCTAGAGGACAAGAACCTTTTCCTAATTAAGGTCGACACTAGCAGGCCTCAAAACCATACCCGACCTCTTGCCGGTGCCTTATCATCAAATTAGCATTACCTCATACATTAACAGGTTGTTGTTTACACATCGAGCCCCAGAACATGATAAATATGGTAACAGAAATAACGGACAGCAGACTCGAGCATAAACAACCCTAAGCATGCTAGTAAGACACATGCAACAAACAACGGGGTTATAGGTGGGGAGGATAGGCTATATCAGGGTTACAGGATAACATGTGATAGGATCGGAACACAAGCAACGAATCTTAAGGCTAGCAGGATAGACAACGGAAAGTATCGATATCCAGTGTGGAAAGGACACAATGGTTCATGTGAGTGAATACTTGTCTGCAAACTCAGTAGCCTGGTACTGGGCTAACTCCTCAGAAGTAGTGTCGTAAACCTCGTCTGTCTCAACGTCGTCGTCTATTCGGGAAGAAGCAAACAAACAACGCAGAGAGACAAACAATCAATAACATGGCATAATGCACAATCAAGGGATGATGCATGACAATTTAATTGATGCATCAAAGATAAGGTACTTGACATGGTAACATAATTAAATGGGCCCATATGCAATTTGGTTTGCATATGGAAAAGCCCATGAATTAAGGTTGAATTAAATGATCTACAATTAACCATCATGTGAAAGTTGATTAGAATGATGCATGGATGAAGAAAACAATAAGAAAACAACAATAGCTTCAATTTGAAATGTGGTTTACCAAGTTTGGAATTTTTATTTATTAAGTTATAAAAATTGGCTTCTTAAATGGGTTACACAAGCATTTGTTGTTTTCACCAATTTTAAATGTTCAAAATAGATAAAAAAAATTCATATTTGGAAAGAACACCAAATTTTAGGTGGGATACATGTTTCATTTGTTGAAAAAGGAATTAAAATGAATTAATTATGAATTAAACAAGTTTAAACAAGATTTAAATGAATTTAATTCAAGTATGAAATTATTTGAATTTTTATTTGTTCAAAACACTAAATAAAATTCATATTTGAAAAGATTATATTTTTCTGGTTTGAAAACATATTTTATATGTTCAAATAGAATTTAGTTTGACCAAGTTATGAAATTAGCAATTTTAAATGATTTAAACAAGGTTTAAATTATTTAACAAATTTTAATTATTCAAAACAGGAAACAAAGTTTATATTTGGAAAGGTGGTTCAATTTTGCATGGAAAACATATTTTATATGGGCCATTTGAATTAAATTTGAATTATTTATGAATTTAACCAAATTTGAAATGAGTTGTTTGAATTTGAGTTTTGAAAACATTTGAAATGTTCAAAACAGTAACCAAATGATTTAAACATGTAGAGAATTGAATTTGGTACAAAAAACATATTTTATTTATTAAGTTTGGATTTGAAATGCAAAAGTTATTTGCATTTGAAATTTGGGGGCTATTCTGCAATTTTTAAAAGTTTTAAAACTGTTCCAAGGGCTTAGGTGCGAAAAAGGAATTACAGAACGGCCCCTGGAAACCATTTCTACGCAGCAGATCAACCCCTGGGTCACTGGCCTGTGGGCCAGCGCCCAGCTGGCGCTGCGTGGCGCGCGTGTGTGTGCCTGCGTGGCATCCGCAGTCGATAGCAGGTGGGACCATCTAGCACGCGTGGCAAAGGAGCAAAAATTTTGGTTTTAATCTGTGCCGCGGGGGTTCGAACCCGCGAGCTAGCGCTGCGCGCCGTTAGATCAAGCCACTACGGTGTGGATCGAATCGTGACAGTGGAAGCGCGCGCGTGGTTTTGAGGTAGATCTGCGGGGTGCGCGCTTAACTGACGAAACTGAACCCAAGGTTCAGTCTTTCGTCTGAACCTGTCGACGGCGGAGGGAAACGGCGGCAGCAACAACACGGCGACCACGATCGGGCGGCGCTAGGCATACGTGCTTGCGTGCTGAGGGTTGTGGAGCGTGCGCGTGTGCTTGGACGGCCCGAAAACGCACGGGATCGTGCTCGATTACAGCCATGGCGGCACGGTGGCGGACGCTACCGGAGTTTCAGAACGTGCGCTAGCGAAACAGGAAACGAGGAGGCTGGAGAGAGGCATGGGACGCTGCGGTGTCTCAACGGGAGGTGGTTGGGGTAGCTGGTTGAGGCTGCCGTGGTCGGGGACGACGAGCTGACGGTGAGTTTCAGAAACGGCCGGCGAGGAGACAGAGGAATTCCGGCGTCGTGGCGATCCCTGGGACCCGCTCGTCCTGGCCTGCTCGATGAGGACGAGGGAGAGGTGGCGGTCCTGCTCGTGCACCTGGCCTGGTCGGAGGCGCTCGCTAGGCTGATGTCAACGGCGGCGCCATGCTCGGCCACTTCCCCCAACGGTCGCCGGAAAGAAATCAGAGAGGAGGAAGGGATGGAGGAAGAGGCTGGCGGCGGCAGGGAGGAAGGAGAGGGCTAGGCTAGGGTTTGGGAGCTCGGGTGGTAGATATAGGGCGAGCAGGGAGCAGGTGGAGGGCGCGGTGGTGTGTGCTGGCGTCAGCTGACGCCAGCCGTACGGAGGAGGAAGAAAAGGCCGCGGGCCTGCTGCTGCGCGCGCTGGGGGTAGGTGGGCTGGGCTGGCCCAGCTGGCTGGCCTGGTCTGCCTCCCCCAGCCGTTTTCTGTTTTTTATTTTTTCTTTCTCTCTTTTTTTTTGCAGAAAAGAAAAAGGGAAGAAATGAAAGGGTTTTTGGGGTTTGAAAATTTGGTGATAATTTTTATAGTTTGTTATTTACAAAAGCCCAGCTGTGCCATTTTTTGTTTTTCAAAAGTTTGAATTTAGTTGCTGTTTGGAAATTCAAATGAATTTGAGTGAATTTGGGATTAATTGAATTAATGAAAGAAGCAAGTTGATAGTTTGAACTTTTAAGTTTATTGGAAACAATTTGATGTTTTGATTTGCAAATTTTATTTGAAACATTGTAACAGAACAAGTATGAAACAAATAGATTTGAATTTTGGTTTGAAAATCAAATAGAAAAACAATGGAAAACAAATGCAATGCTTATGATGACATGATGCAAAACATAAATTAACAAAAAGCAAACATTCTAATGGTGTTTTCATACTTGGGATGTTACATTCACCATTTCTTTGACACCGTTTATGTGCTAATAATGATTATAACCTTTTCAGCAAATAACGCACACGGTTAAAAACTCATTTATGTTGTTAACAAACACATAAAACATAGAGATATCGAAAATGCACTTTCAACTTCCCCGTCCCGGCAGGGTGCCGAAACAGAGATTTCTGTCCCCCGAAACTTGTCGGCGGCGGCGGCGGAGCTACGGAACGTTTCGTGGAAGGGGGCCGATATCTTTAGGGTTTATGCCTCGGGGGGGAATATATATGCGAAAGGGCAACGTCGGTGAGCGCCCAAGGGGCCCACACCACTAGTCGGCATGGCCAGGGGGAGCCCGCGCGGCCCCATGGTGTGGCTGATCCAGGCACCCCTCCGGGTATTCTTTGGACTCTGTTGACATGTCCGGAATTCTAAGAATTTTGGCTTTTAAATCGTCCAATTCCAAGAATATTTACAGAACAACTTTCCTGAAACTAAAAACAGGAACTGGCTCTCTGGCATCTTGTCAATAGGTTAGTCCTAGAAAATCCATAAAAATACATAAAGTGTAAAGAAAACATGTAGCATATGGCAGGAAAAGAACATGGAACATCAGAAATTAAGGATATGTTCATGACGTATCAGCCGCCGTCATCGTCAACCCGAGATCGGGAGGGTTCTGGAGCTCTCCCCGGCACCCTGCCTGGAGAGAAAATCATCACCGGAGGGGTCTACACCACCATGCCCACCTCGAGATTGATGCGTGAGTAGTTCATCCCTGGACTACGGGTCCATACCAGTAGCTAGATGGTTGTCTTCTCCTCTTTATGCCTCATGTTTGGATCTCGTGAGCTGCCTCACATGATCGAGATCATCTTATTGTAGTGCTACATGTTGTGTTTGCTGGGATCCGATGATTATTGAATGCTATGTCTTTTGATTATCAATCTATCATGTTATCTTCATGTGTATGTTATTTATGATCTTGCATGCTCTCCGTTGTTAGTAGATGCTCTGGCCAAGTAGATGCTAGTGACTCCAAGAGGGAGTATTTATGCTCGATAGTGGGTTCATGCCTCCTTTGCATCTGTGCTCGAGTGACAGAACCGTGACCGATGAAGCATGTGCTGTTGCCATTATGGAGAAAACAATAATGTTTACTTCATTTACATTGTTTACATTACACACTTTGCCTACTGCGATAATCTGTTGCTTCCAACTTAATACCCAACGTTTGTTCGGATGATATTCAGAGGGTGGATTATTAGTCATAAATGCAGTTGGATGACGATCTATGTATTTTGTTGTAATTCCCACATGAATCTCATAGTAATATTTATGTCATGCATGTTTATTTATATGTCAATTGCCCAGCTATAATTTTTTTACCACGCATGTTAGCTATCTTTTATGGAGAGACACCTCTAGTGAACCGTGGACCCCGGTCCATTTTAACATAATGATAATACAACCACTTCAATTATTGTTTCCACTGTTTTCACCCTGCTACTGCTGTTTTCATATTGTTCTTATACTGTTTTCCACACCATACATTTAACCTCTTTGTTATCAGCAAAACCGGTGGGATTGACAACCTCATTGCTGCGCTGGGGCAAAGTGAATTTATTGTGTTGTGTAGGTTCCACGTTGTTGCTGAACCGGTAGTGCGCCCTGCCATCTCAACTGCATCAACCTTTAGATATTTCTTGTCCTCCTACTGGTCGATTCAACCTTGGTTTCTTTTCTGAGGGAAAACTTGTTGCTGCACTCTTCACAACCTTTCTCTTGGGGTTTACCAACGTTAGCACCCATCAAGCTTTTTTGGCGCTGTTGCCGGGGAGGAAGAGAATTTCTGCAAGGGGAGTCTCCCACTTCCAATCTCTTTACTTTGTTTTAGTTTTGCTTAGTTTATTTTATTTTGTCTTGTTTGCTTATCTTTATCAAAAACACAAAAAATAGTTCTTATTCTAGTTGTAGTTTTTATCCAGTTTTTAGTCTTGCTAAAATGAGTGTTCCTGAAGTTCAGCTTCGTTCTTTTAAACAAAAAGGGGGAGAAAGTTTGAAAGATGCTTGGTATAGAATAAGTGATCCTCATCATAGATGCAATAAGAAATATTCCACTTTAATCCTTCTTAGGAATTTTTATGCTGGCATTACTAGCTGGTATAGGTATGTTCTAGACACTCTTACAGGTGGAAATTTTCTGGGAACTCCTGCTTTGGAAGCCTGTAATTTAATTGAAAGTTTAGTTCGAAGACCACCTACCAAGGTTGTTAAAACTAAGATCACTTTTGATTATGTTATTAAAAATCTGAACTCTATGGAGAAAAATTTGCCAAATTTCCTTGATAATGCTAGCAAAGTTAATGAACCAATAGTAAGTATCAACAAGAGAATTACTGTTTTAGAAGCTAGCAATATCCATGATAGTCAAAATATGAGGATTGGTAAATTGCAGGAGGCTATGGAAACTTTAATCTCAACCTTTTTGTAACACCCGGGGGATTCCCCCCCCCCCAAAGTACAATTGTTTGTTCTCTGTTTGCATGGTATTGCATTGCATCTCCTGCATTCTTGTTTTCTGTGTCTCTCAAACCAATTGAAAATTCCAAAAACATATGCCAAAGTTTTTGAAACAAATCACAAACAATAACATCTCAATTTGTTTCACCAAACTTGAATTTATAAATAATTCAACTGTTCAAAGTTGAGATAAATCATTCAATGTGAATTTCAATCAAATCCGTTCCAATTTCAAAACGGTACCAAATATTCAAAATTTGGAGAAAGAAAAGTTGTGCACCTGGGCTTTTTAAGTGCCAAGTGCATGGTTTTTATTTCATAATTTTTGGTTGTATAAAAAACCCCTCAATTCCTTTTCTTACACCTTCTACAAAAAAAAGAGAAAGAAAAAGAAAAAGAAAGAAAACCGAGCTAGGGGAGGCAGGCCAGCCCAAAAGGGCCAGCCCACCTACTACCCTTTGCACCCAGCCCACCAGGAGGCCCCTCCTTGTCGTCTTCCTCACGAGGTCGTACAGAACTGACCATGGCCTCCTCCTGGTCTCCCCTCTCCCCTCCATATCTACCCCCCCTCCTCCAAGCCCCAAATCCTAACCTCCTCCCTCCATTCCCTCTCCACCGCCGCCACCTCCCTTCTTCCTCCTCCCCTAATTTCTTTCTCTGAAAACTTTCGAACGGAGAAGAGGGCACCGGAGCACCTCACCGTGGCGCCACTGCTATGGGCCCTCCCGCGCCCGTGCAAGGACGCCAGGAGCTCCGCCTCATCGAGCAGGTGCTCCACGCAGAAGGAATCATGCCGGGAGCTCCTCAATCATCGCCGGCGTCCTCGACAAGTTCTCCGGCCGGCGATCTTCTCCGGCGAAATTCCGGCGCCACGGCCTCCTTCTCCGGCGAAATTTTGTGTTCTTTCCAAATATAAATTTTGTTATCTGTTTTGAACATTTAAAATTGGTGAAAACAACAAATGTTTGTTTAAATCATTCCAAATGCCAAAGTTCATAACTTAATAAATAAAATTCCAAACTTGGTAAACAACATATCAAATTGAAGCTATTGTTGTTTTCTTATTGTTTTCATCATCCATGCATCATCCTAATCAACTTTCACATGATGGTTATTTGTAGATCATTTAATTCAACATTAATTCATGGGCTTTTCCATATGCAATCCAAATTGCATATGGGCCCATTTGAATATGTTTACCATGTCAACTGGTTTACTTTGATGCACCAATAAATTGTCATGCATATAAAATAGGATCATGCTGGATCTTTTGCCGTAGTAGTAATTGTTGCATCCGGTGTTTGTTCTAGTTCGTTGCTTCTTCGCGGATAGGACGCTGAGATGATGTGAGCAACGACAAGTTCTGCGGATGTACCTCTACTTGCTGGATCTCAGGCAAGTATACTCACTTGCTACCTATGGCTGCCTTTCATCACTTGTTACCGATTCTTTCTGTTGTCCTTATGCTAGCCTTATGATTCGATGCTTGTGTCTCGATCCTATCATATGTTTACTTTGCAGCCATGATATAGCCTTTCCTTCCACTTCCTATTAACTGTTGCTTGTTTACCTTGTTGGCCCTCGTGTCGTAGTTGCATGCTTAGTGTTGTTTGCGCTCAAGTCTTGTTGTCCGTGTTATCACCTGTTTAGTTTGATAGTTGGGTTTCAATTCAATCAACTTCATGTTAAAGTTTGGGGTAATAATAATTTGATGATAAGGCACCGGCAGGAGACCCGGCGTGGTTTTGAGGCCTGCTAGTGTCGACCTTAATTAGGAAAAGGGTTTTGTCCTCCGATCCATGATGAGCGCACTAACCGCATGTAGGAAGCGAGTATGGGTGCCCCCCGCAATTCTGATTCGATTCGCATCTCGTCCAAATCGCCACACTTAGTTCGGGCTTTCCATTTGATGCATGCATATGCAGGTGCGAGCCCTTGGCGCCAGGGTGGAACTTTTGTAGTCGGCATTTAGGGCGGCGTGGTCTTCCAGTGCTATGAGGGTTCCCCTTTTCTTCGTGGGGGCTCGATTAGCCGCGCACGCACAGCACGTGGTTCTTTGGGCTTGATGCGAAGAAGAGTTGGGTTGTGTTGAGTGGCCTGCTTGGTGGGTTTGCTCCCCGCCTGGCGGGTTATTCTTAAGTGTACGGCCAAATTGGTGCATCCCTACAGGGTTAAATCTTCTCGAGAAGCCGTGTTGTCCGCGGTTATGGATGACTTGGTGAAAGTGCTGGCTAACAAGTACTCAGACAACTTACACTTAACGATGATAACTTGACTAGTAATATAGATTACCTACACCATAAAAATGAATGTCACTTTAATCAACAGTGTGAGTTTCCTTGGGTTGCTTCCTTAGTAGGGGGTAACATTGGATGGGTATTGTTTGGTGAGTAGTTGTAGTTGGTTCTGATACGCTACCTTATCCCTTTCTCTTAGCCGGATGTTGTAGCGTGTCTCTGTAGTTAGTTAGTGCAGCCCGCTGCCGCTTCTTTGTAATAATCCCTTCCTTTCCGTTGTACCCAAAGTATTTGTATCTTGTGATGATTGGTTACGCTGGTATCTTGTGAGTATGGGTTATCCACTTGCCAGTACTTAACCGTACTGTCCCACGAATCCATTTCGTGGCTGCATATTCCACATTGCAGTCAACAGGTTTGAAGTCTGACGACGTTAGCTTGGGAATCCCTCCGGCTTGGCCTGGGCAGGGATTGGACGCCATCGGTTATCTTCAGGACTCTTAGTCCAATTTGTATCTTGTCCGTATTCGGACACTATGTTGTTTCTTCCGCTGTTATTTGGATCTTTGTATTGCATCAGTTGTATCCTTGAATCGTTTGAGTCGTCTTGTATATACCTCCTCTGTTGTTGTTGTGGATTATTCGTGAACTGTTGTAATGTTATCACAAGTGGCAACCTGGAATCGGTTATTATGTGGATTTTGGTGGAAATGCTGAAATTTGCATAGTGCCCGATCTCGGGGCGTCACACTTTTCTTCTCTAAAGTTTAAGAGGGAGAAACCTTCTATGGGAAAAAACAAAAAAATTATGTATGTCCCCAAGATGCCTAAACCAAAATCCCCTAATGTGCTTAAAATTAATAAAACTTTTAGTGAAACTAAAAGTGATTTGCACGTCGAATCATCTTCTGGGGTGTCTAAAGTACCCATTGCTACAATTGGTGTTTTGGAGGAAATTCTTGATTTGGATGCTACTTCACTTGAAAATACTTGATTCCACTTTTCTGGGCCTAGCCAAAAGGCGTTAAAGAAAAGCACTTCTTGGGAGATAACCCATGGTTTTATTTTTTCTTTGTTTTTCTCTGTTTTCTTTGAGTCAAGGGGTTGTATACTTACGTAGAAACTCCTTTGCATCTTTATTGTCATGTTTTAGTTGTGCCAAGTGAAGTTTCTAACGAAAGTTGGAGTTGGTTTTGGATTTCTGCGCAGGAAACAGATTTCTAATGTCCATCGTAAAAAATCGTATAAAATCCAGAAAGATCAGAATGACCTGAAACTTTTTGTGCTTATTCCTCAGCTAATTCAAAAACTTTTTTGTTCTTTAAGTTTTTCGATCTGAGCAACGTAAGTGCCCATAAAAAATTTTCTTACGGACTGTTCTGGTTTTGGTAGATTCTGCCATTTTTCTTGCATTTGCTCCTTTACGATGTCAAGTGGATTTCTTTGCTTTACGAAACATCAGAGGCTGTAGCTAATGCTTAAAAGTATCAATAGCACATGTTCCCATGCAGAACCCATGGATTTTTGATTGTTGCACTAACCCTTTAATGTAAATTACTATTTGATTGTGGTGTGAAGGAAGTTTTCAAGGGTCGATCAAGATGAGTGCAAGGTCAAATCTTGGGGATGCCCCCGTGGTTCATCCCAGTAAATTCTAAGAAGGCTGAATCATCTAAGATTGGGGATACCCAAGGCATCCTCTTCTTCATCAACAATTTATCAGGTCACTTCTAGTGAAACTATATTTTTATTCGGTCACATCATATGAAGTTTACTGGGAGCGTCTATTTTTTTTCTTTGCTGCAATAATATAGTTTAAACCTAGCATTCTTTGTGTGGGAGAGAGAAATGCTCTGCTTTTTCATTTGAATACTCGTTATGCTCGTATTCTTAGTTTTTCTTCTAGCCGCTGCAAAATTCCTGTTTAGCTCCTGTTTTTTCTTGCATCTCTTATTTAGAGCTATTAGGTTTAGTAGAGTTGTGTTAGCACTATCTTGTTTCATTGCTCCATCTCTTGGAGAGTTCTTGTTTATTATGAAATGCTTGGTGTTGGAAATCGGTACTACAGTTTTCGTCCGAATAACGGTGCAATTAGAAACTTGTATAGACTGTGGCTAGACTTTTTCATGTCATGCTAGATGTTATTTTAATTCTAAAGCATAGTAGCTATTTGTAGCATGATTAGTCTCAAACAGGTGAGAGTGTTTAATATGCCTTTGAAAGAACCATGAGTTGTTCTTGTCATCTTGAAGCATAAATTTGTGGTGTTCTCCTTTGAATGTTTTATTTGGATGACTTAGAACATGCTTACACCATGTTTATGACTACAAACCAGTCACTTATAGTGTTGGAACGTGTAGAGATAAACAAAAACTATTCCTACGCAGTACTTCCAAGATCTAGCTGAGGTAGAAGGCCACGAGGATTACCACTAGACGCGCGGTTGCGGATTATCGATGAAGCGCGTTGGGGCAGTGCAGTCCCACGATCCGATCCAGCCGATCCGATCCCTCGAACGTCGAAGTGCTGAACGTACAACACCTCTGCCAGTATCCACACGTACGAGGAGGAGCACCGACGGCAGACTGCTAGGTCTGGTGCGACGGCTGGACTGAGTGGGGCTAGGGTTCCCAACGCATGGGAGTGGACTAACGTGCCCGCTGGGCAACCTGCGCCCCTCTTTATATAGCGTATGGTAGTGGGCTGCACAACACTTGGCCCATTCCCTCTGTGAGTCCGACTCACAAAATCAGTCCATTTCCGGTTCGGGTCCAACCCAACCAATACTTGCTCCCCTCTTAAGTGTGCGACCCTGCAGGCTCATGGCGACTTGGACACGATTGGAGTCCGACTCTCAATCGATCAATCGGTAGCGGCTCCTAGCAGAACATGCCGACTCCCAAGTCCCATTGAGTCATGACGGCATACCTTTCAATGTGATATTCATCTTAGTCCCTTTTGCCTCACGATATACCTTGTCGAACTATAGGCGATTTATCGTCATCCCTTTAATAGTTCAACTCTCTTCTCGATCCGTGATATGTGATTCATCTGACTAACTCTTAGTCAACAGACACAGTTAACACTTAACTGAGTCGCGCATGGCCATGCTTCCTGAATCATATCACTCGAGAGGGCCCAGAGAATATCTCTCCATTCGGAGGGGAAAAATCCCATCTTGGTTATCCACATCACGCAGCTTGCTTCTCATTCGACCCGAACTCTGCTTTTATAACTGCCTTGTCACAGAGCAGCGTTTGACAGAACCTAAGTCGGTGATCCACAACTCGGATTGTGCGACAACCTCAGGTATAAGGATTACATTGATTGAGACATGCAAATGACGACTTGCTCGTTGCATCTCAATGTGGGTCAGTCCGACTTTGCTAAACTCTTTAGCCAAGTCCGTGAACGTTGGAATAGCATCACCATGTCCATGACAAGTGGAACCGTGTCATCAGCCAACACTCACATTAGTCTAGGGTGTGTGTCCAGCACAACCTTAATGACCAAGGACAATCTAGTATGAACAACATGAATATATAGTTCCACAATCGAATCACATATTCAATGACATATATCAGATGTTCAAAACAAGGACAACTTAATAACTTTATGAATACATTGGGAATTACATCATACATGATTGCCTCTAGGGCATATTCCCAACAGTCTCCCACTTGAACTAGAGTCAGTCATCTTGGCATCATATGCCTAGGCATCGAATGCCCATGCCTCTCATGTGCGCCTCATGCTTAGGCTGTGGTAGCGCCTTTGTCAACGGATCTGCAATGTTTGCATCCGTGTGTACTTTGCATAACTTGATATCACCTTGTTCGACAAACTGGCGAATGAGGTGGTACCGCATGAGTATATGTTTGTTATTCTGGTGTTTTCTAGGTTCCTTGGCTTGTGCGATAGCACCATTGTTGTCACAATATACGTCCAAAGGATTGGACGCGTCCTGAACCACACCAAGATCCATCAGGAGGTTCCTGATGCAAATAGCTTCCTTTGCCGCCTCTGAGGCAGCAATATACTCAGCCTCTGTTGTAGATGCAGACACCGTATCTTGCTTGGAACTCTTCCAGCTCACAGCTCCTCCGTTCATTACGAACACGTATCCCGATTGCGAACGAGAATCATCTAAGTCGGTGAGATAACTCGCATCCGTGTAACCCTTTACACTGAATTCCTCATCACCTCCATAAACTTGGAACATTTCCTTAGTATTTCTCAAGTACTTAAGGATGTTTTTAACCGCTGCCCAGTGAGCTTCGCTAGGGTCAGCCTGGTATCTGCTCGTAACACTTAGAGCATAGGAAACATCTGGCCTAGTACAAATCATGGCATACATGATGGATCCGATTGCCGAAGCATACCGGATCACACTCATCCGACTTCGCTCATCAGTCGTCGAAGGACACTGAGTCTTGCTAAGTTTTATGCCATGGGACATTGGTAAGAATCCCTTCTTGGACTCTTCCATTTTGAATTTCTTCAAAACCTTGTCCAGATATGTACTCTGACTCAATCCAATGAGCCGCCTGGATCTATCTCTATAGATCCTGATTCCTAATATGTAAGTTGCCTCACCCAAATCCTTCATTGAGAAACTCACTCTTTGGTTTCTTGCAACATCATGACATCATTTCCAATCAGCAATATGTCATCCACATATAAGATTAGAAAATTTACTTTGCTCCCACTAAACTTCTTGTATAAACAAGAATCATGATCTCTCATGATGAAGCCAAACGATTTGACTACCTCATCAAAGCGAATGTTGCAACTCCGAGATGCTTGCTTCAACCCATAAATGGATTTCTGAAGTTTGCATACTTTGCCAGCGTTAGCTGGATCGACAAAACCTTCCAGTTGTATCATATACACGTCCTCAGTTAAATTTCCATTAAGGAAAGTCGTCTTGACATCCATCTGCCATATCTCATAGTCGAAATAGGCTGCTATAGCTAACATGATCCGAACTGATTTAAGCATCGCTACGGGCGAGAAGGTCTCGTCGTAGTCAACTCCTTGAACCTGTCGGAACCCCTTCGCGACAAGTCGTGCTTTATAGACGGAAACATTTCCATCCATATCAATTTTCCTTTTAAAGACCCATTTGCACTCGACGGGTCTTGCACCGTCAGGCAGATCAACCAAATTCCAAACTTGGTTTTCATCCATGGACTTTAACTCGGATCTCATGGCTCCAAGCCATGACTCGGAATCAGATCCCACCATCGCTTCCGAATAAGTTGCCGGCTCATTACTGTCTAACAGTAAAACATCTCGAGCACTCTGTAATCTGGCAGATCTCCGTGGTTCAGGTGTTGTAACCGGTGTAGGTACCACGACCGGCTCAGCCTCCAAGGCGTTCGCCGACTCGCCCCTAGCCGGTTCCTCTCGAATTTCTTTGAGTTGCACTGTGCTCCCACTGACTTCCCGACCGAGAAACTCTTTCTCAAGGAAGACACCATTCCGAGCGACAAACACTTTGCCCTCTTCCCGGTTGTAGAAGTAGTACCCCAAGGTTTCCCTCGGATACCCCACGAAAATACACTTATCCGACTTGGGCGTGAGCTTGTCCGACTGAAGTCGCTTGACAAATGCTTCACAACCCCAAATCTTAAGAAAAGACAAACTTGGCTTTTTACCAGTCCACATCTCATGTGGTGTCTTCTCTACTGACTTTGATGGTACTCTGTTTAGTGTGAAAGCTGCAGTTTCGAGACAATAACCCCAAAATGATAAAGGTAGATCTGTCTGACTCATCATTGATTGTACCATGTCCAACATGGTCTGATTTCTCCGTTCCAATACACCGTTTCTCTGCGGTGTACCCGGCGGAGTGAGTTGAGGAACTATTCCACAACTCTTTAGATGGTCATCAAACTCATGGCTCATGTACTCGCCTCCACGGTCCGACCGTAGAAACTTTATTTTCTTGCCGAGTTGATTTTGTACCTCACTCTGGAATTCCTTGAACTTTTCAAAGGCTTCCAACTTGTGTTTCATTAAATAGATATCCATACCTACTCAAATCATCAGTGAAGGTAATGAAGTACTCATAACCACCTCTGCCTGTCGTGCTCATTGGACCACATACATCACTGTCGAGACATCGAAGTAGTTTTCATAGACGGGGGTGCCATGAGACTACGGTAGAGACGTGGGGTAACGGGATAGCGTAGTAACACAGAACACAGGATTTTACCCAGGTTCGGTACGTCGCGACAGTACGACGTGCCTACTCCTGCACTTCTCACTAATTGGGACTAAAGCCCGTAAACAGGGTTACAATGTGAGGGTTTTAGATCTAAACTACTCAACGAGGATGAGCTTCTCGGCGAGTTGGCGTAGAGCTTCTCTGTTTTCTCCTTTGTTGGTTGTTTTGTTTATCTCCCGTCCGGCTTTATATAATAGCCGGATTAGGGCTTACAGAATAAGAAACCTAGAAAACTACGGTAACTTGTAACTTGGAAAGCAAGGAATCCGTCTTCTTCTCCAAGCCAGATCACATGGGCTGTGATACGGGTTCTTCTAGAATCCGGCTTCTGCGCGTCGGATTACTGGGCCGCCTAATGGACCTAAGCCCACTACCACTTAGGCCACCCTGGTAATCCGGCACTTGGCCTACCATCTTCAATACCCCTATTTGGTATACATCCGACAGTAGCCCCCAAGAAGGATCAAAACTCTGATTCTCCGCCATTCGCCAAATATTCTTTGTCCGAGAAATATTGATTCAGCAGTCTTGATTCTTCTTATTCTTCTTTTGAAAAAGATGGTGGCATGAAACTCGGAATCCTGAAAATCCGGCTTTTCTCTCACAATCCTTCGTGGGGAAGAAACTTCTTACGTCAGCACACTCAATCATGATGACGTAAGCGACGTTTGAGTTTTACTCGGAAAAACCCAAAAACATATCTCTGACAGATTCTCGCGGGAAACGAGGCGATAACCATCATTACCCCGTCGTTTCATTTCCCGGATTTTCCGGCGAGCGACACGCGGCAAACATCCAACGGTCAAAATAGCCATTGGCGCGTATCTTGACGGATTTCTGGCTATAAATAGCCATCCTCGTCCTCAACGAAAACCTTCCGCACTCGCACCGCTCTCGCCATTGACGCGCGCAAGCTCCCAAGCGACGCACTGTTCCGCGCACTCCTGACCTCCAAGCACCGGAAACGAACGCGCCGCCCGAAAATGGCAGGCTCACCGTCGTCGCCCACAAGCGCCGCCATCAACGACATCATCAGCGACCTAGATCCCCAAACTGGGTCACCCAAGCACGCCGGCGACGAGCCGGAGAAATCCGCGGCCTCTGCGGCGGGCGGAAAAAATCTTTCTGCCACCGCGGACGTTGCGGGCGCTAGCTCTGCCGCCTCCCCGCCGTTCGCTCCTGAAACGGCGGAGGAGAAGATCCAGCTCGTCGGTGACGAGCTCGCCGCCGCAGAAGCGGCCACCGCCTCCGCCACCGGAGCAGATGAGGAGGCGGAGTCTGCAGGCAACTGGGTTGCCTGCAGCATTCCCCCGGCTCTTCTTCCAAACTTGGAGAAAGAGGGCCTGATCCTCCAAGGGAAATGGCGGCTCCCCGAAGACGAGAACGAGCCGGCGCCAAGGGATAGCGAAAGGGTTCTCCTTTCTTCCCACCTTCTAAGAGGTATGGGGCTCCCCCCTTCCGCTTTTTTCCTCCAAGTCCTTTCTCACTACAACATCCAACCCCACAACCTGCCACCCAACTCCATTCTTTATTTAGCCGGGTTCCAGGCCCTTTTCGAGGGTTATTTAGGTTTAGAGCCTAGGTTAGACTTCTGGATGTACTGTTTCGGAGTTAAGCGAAACTCCTCGGAGGGCGCACTTCCGACTTGCGGGACCATCTCCTTTACTCTTCGGAGGTTTAGGGAAGATTGCTTCCCCAAGATCAAGACATCAGAATCCGTCAAATTTTGGACGGGTTCTTTCTTTTATCATCCCGATGTGCCTTTTCCAAAAAAGGCCATCGGGGTTCCACCTTTTGCCAACACCGCCGCTGTTCCCCAAGAGAATTGGGGAACAGAAGCCGTCCAAGTCCTGCCGCCTGATCTACTAAGGATCAAGCGGCGCATCGCCAAGCTCACCTCCATGGATCCGCCTCTAACCGGCATGGACACGGTTCTATGCTGGCCGACTAGGCGAATTCAGCAATTGGCCAACCACAGTGGCCGTCTCATGTGCGAATACACGGGAGTCAAGGATCCGATGTGGACAACCACCAAAGATTGGCCCGCAAAGGAGCTTCGACGGCGCATCAACCAGTTGGTCGCATCACGCGACCAATACGAAGCGAGTCGGCCAATGTATACGGCCGACAATCCGGTTCCCAAGGTAATTTTTCAGTCATTTGGGTACAGTTTTATTTTTTCTCGGATTTTCTAGCTTCTGATTCTGATCTTGTTTGTCCGACAGTTCGCGGATCTTCCAGATTCGGAATTGGTCTCCGAGGCTGAGCTGGACGCGCTGCGCACCGCTGCTACAGGTGGACGCAAGCGCAAGAAGATTATTTCCTCTGAGGAAATTATCGACCTTGACGGAATCCCCGTCGCCACTTCCAGGTTCTTTCATCTGGGTTCTTTTTCTTTCATGAGAACTTTTCATCCTTCTTCCGTGTTTTAACTTTTCCGGGTTTTTTGTTTTTTAGCCTACCTCCCTCCAGCCTGAAGCCAAAGAAGCTCAAGAAACACAAAGTTGTTTCCAGCCGAGGCAGCCAACCTTCTCCCGCCGTTGCCCCGGACACACCGTCCTCAATGGCGGAAGAGCACGCTGCAGCCCCCACGACCAGGCCGTCAGAGCCCAGCCAGCCCGTTGTGTCGGACACGGACACGAGGGAAAGGGCGGCTCCAGAGGTGGAGAAATTTTCTCGGACTTTCGACGAAGAAATTCCCACCTTTGACAAGGACTTCAAGATTATCAATGATGGCCTAAGCGCGGCCGGAACTGCTTTTGCGGAATACGCAAAAGAGTTCAAGGAAAACTTGGCGGGTTTGCACCGAATGAGCCAGGTATGTAACTCTAGCCCCCAAGCATTAAACAAAATTGCATGCCTGTTTTGCTTTGATGCTTTTTGTAACCATTCTTTTCCTTGCTATGTTGCAGCAAACCGCCGAAACCATAAACATGGAAGTTTTCAACAAACTCACCATCAAGAATAAGGAGGTTAGAAATCTCCTTTCTATTCTTGAGGAGAGAGAGGCGGAACTGGCATCGTCTCAGCTCGCTTTGTCGGAAACATCAGGTACACATTTTTCCTCTGAGGTTTGCGATTCAATTTTTTGTCTAAGTACTTATTCCGGAAATTTGCTAAACCCGGAATTTTCTTTGCTTTCCAGCTGCTTTGGCTAAGGCCAAGCAAATAGCTGAAGACGCCGGCAATGCCGAGAATCTACGGAAGGAGAATTTGGAGCTTCACAAGCATCTTGTGAAGGCTCAAAAGGATCTGGAGGCCAGCAACTTGGCCCTTGGAGTTGCGAACTCCAAGGCTTCTGAACAGGCGGAGAAGGATAAATCCACCATTCAGGATTTAGAAAATGCTCTGAACCTTCGCCTGGAGGAAATCTCCGAGATCGACAGGCTTATCGGTAATTTTCCGTTACCTTTATTATTTTTCCATATCTTGTTTTTCTTCTCTGTTTTTTGCCTAACACTTTTGATTGTCTTGTCGGAAAAAACAGGAGATATCCCAGATGGTACCCGGCTTGAAGGGATCCAAGCCTTTGGGAAGATGTGGACTTCGATCCGTGCTGCTGGAATGCAGCTGGTGAACAAGTTTCTTCCCGCAAGGACTGGGGAGTTCTCGGAGGTTGAAAAAATTCCGGGAGCCATCATGGAGGTGGCGGAATCCAGGGATTCTATCCTGCGTTCCGCTGCACGGGGTGGTGCGCGTATGGCACTCGGCCTTATGCGCATGCACTACCCCGGTGCTAAATCCTGGCGCGTGGCGTCCGGTGTCCCTCAAGGATACACGGACGCTCAGCGAAATACCATCTTTGATGAAATCAAAGGCCACGCCACCCAGATTGCCTCCATGGTAAATATTTCCGTCAATTATCCAGAAGAGGAGATCCCTCCAATCCCCGAGGACGACAGCAGCGAGGAGGAATCAGATGCTTGAAGGGCTACCTTTGACCTGGATAGTAAAAATAGACAATAGGAGCATTACTGTTCTTTCAATGTAATCCAAAATGTAATGCTTCTGTTTATATGAATGAAAAATTCCGCCTTTTGCAATTTTAGTTATGAAATTTTTTGCAAGGTTTTTCGGATGTTACTATTCCTTTATCTTCTAAGTTCTCTGGCATATATGTTTTAACTGTCCTTAGTGTTTGAAATGGCTCAAATAGCAATATGGATCGTCATGCCGAGTAACTGGGCGTAACCAATCAGTTTAAACTCGGAAACATGGACCATGCTAAAGGCATTTTTACTAACTAGTTCCAGTAACCCAACACATACGCAATCAGATAATGCTTAGAGAAACAAGGAATTTTTTGACCGAAACTTGGGCACGCAGGCAATTCAAGTTTCCTTTAGCCGTTAGCAGGCTGAAAAAACATTCAGTTTCTTAACGCCGAGTACGCAGGCACAATTCGGGTTAACATTGAGTATTTTGTAAGATCATTGGGAAATAGAGAAGGTGGAAACATGCTTTTACTATAATGAACTTGTAAAAAACATGGATACCAGAAATCCAACAACTTTATTTCATGATCTCAAAAGATGTTTACATAGATATTGAACTAAGTATAGAAGAGACATAACTGCTATGTATTCCAAAGCTTTGCTATCCACTTGATTTTGTCGGATTTCTTCAACAACTTGTATAGTGTTAGGATTTTAGCCCCCAGCCGACTAATAAATCTGCTAACGGCAGCTGCGGAACCCGTCAATCTTTGGACATCTTTGACGCAGGTAGGTTTTGTGATGTTCAAGATTGCCTTGATCTTTTCCGGGTTAACTTCTATTCCTCTGTGAGAAACGATGAAACCCAGAAGTTTTCCTGAGGGAACCCCGAATACGCACTTAGATGGATTCAACTTCATCTTGTAGGTGCGTAAGTTTTCGAAAGTTTCTCGCAAATCCTCAAGGAGTGTATGTTTTTCCTTGGTTACGACAGCAATATCGTCCACATAAACATGGACATTTTTTCCAATCTGACTATGCAAACAACGTTGCATGCAACGCTGGTAGGTTGCACATGCGTTCTTCAGGCCAAACGGCATGGTTACGTAATAATACGTCTCGTATGGGGTTATGAAAGAAGTCTTAATTTGATCTTCCTTTTTCATGCGGATTTGGTGATACCCAGAGTATGCATCCAAAAAGCACAAAAGCTCAGCGCCTGCAGTGGCATCTATTATTTGATCGATTCGCGGTAATGCGAACCTATCTTTCGGACACAATTTGTTCAAGCCTGTGTAATCTATACACATTCTAAGAGCAGTAGTGTCTTTCTTCGGTACTAATACCGGATTTGCGGACCAGTCAGTATGGATCACTTCCTTGATGAAATCCGCTGCTAAAAGCCGGATAATTTCCTTGCCAATAGCCTTCCGTCTTCTTCCGTCAAATCGACGGAGACCTTGTTTGACGGGTTTTGATCCAGGAATAACCTTAAGTTGGTGCTCAGCAAGTTCCCTGGGTACACCTGGCATGTCAGCTGGACACCAGGCAAAAATATCCCAGTTCTCACGGAGGAACTTGATGAGCTCGCCTTCCTATTTGTCAGTCATCCCAGTCCCTACGACGACAAATTTTGTCGGATCTTTGGGATCTAGGATTACCTGTCTTGTATTCTCGGATGCCTTGAAGCTGTCTGTTGGCTTCCGAGTTTCTTTTCCTGCCGGCATTTCTGACGGCGATACCTCCTTGGCTAATTCCTTCAGTTCTTCCTTTGCTATAACTCTCTGAGCGCAAAGGGCGTTTTCTTTCTCCAACTCATTTGCCAGCTTGAAATCACCAGCTATAGTGATTACTCCTCCTTTGGGTCCTGGCATCTTGAGCTTGTTATAAATATAACAGGATCTTGCCATGAATTTGGCGAAAGCTGGATGTCCGAGTATTGCGTGATACACGCTTTCGAACGGCACTGCTTCGAAGGATACTTTTTCCTGCCGGAAGTGATCTTTATCTCCGAAGGTGACATCTAGGGAAATTTCTCCTAGGGATCGTGCTTGCCTGCCAGGGACGATACCATGGAAGCGTATGTTGCTGTAGTTGAGCTGAGACTCGGAAATCTTCAGATGCTTCAGTGTATCCAGGTACATTATATTAATGCTGGATCCTCCATCCATCAGCACTCTTCTTAGCCTAGTATTTTGAACAATAGGGCTTACAACAAGAGCTTGTGTGCCGGGTTTAGGGATATTTCCGGGATGATCAGACTGATCCCAGATTATCGGTGTGTTGGAGTACTTCAAGAATTTCGGGGTTGCCGGAACAACCGCGTTTATTTCTCGAAGTGTTCTTTTTGCCACCTTTGCTGACGGGGTTGCTAAGAAAGTTAGCATTGCTTCTCCATCAACTCTCGGAAACTTGGGTTCGCCTTTACGCTGTTGTTCCTGGATTTTTTCGTCAGTGTCCGATTCACTGTCTTCTTTGTCAGCTTCTGGCTTTTGTTTGGCGGGTTTCCTTTTGGAACCCTTCCCCTGGCTTCCGGCTCCTGCACTGCCTTTCATGTGCTTATTTAGCCGGCATTGCGCGTTTGTATGGGTGGGTTTCCCAAATTGCGAGTGGTGAACACAAGGTTCCGACTTAATCCTTTCCCACTCCTCTGGAGTGTAATTGATTGGATCTGGGTTGCGTCCTTTCCACTTGTTTCCCTTTTCTCCTCCAAAGGCTATGTTCACCTCTTTGGGTTTCGTCGTTGTTTCTGGAGTGGCTTTTTTGTTAGAACGAGGGGCTTTCTTGGCAAGTATCAATGATTCAATATTGCCTCCTCTTGCTCTGATGTCATCCTCGGCTGCGGCATGCTCATTGGCGGTTGTAAGCATGGATCCGAGATCCTTGTGCTTTTTGGAACCAACCATGAACGGTACGAGTCCGGGTTTTAGGCCATTGACGAAAGCATGCATTGCTTGTACGTCAGTTACTCCAGAGCAACTATTCTTCATTGCTGTCCATCTGGAGATGAAATCCACGTATGGTTCATCCTCAAATTGCGTGCAACGGTTTAGCTGGTTGATGCTATTCGGGCGTTTGTATGTTCCCCGGAAATGCTGAGTAAATACTCTAGCCATATCGTCCCAGCTGTCCACTGTTCGTGATGGTAATCCATTGATCCAATCTCTGGCTCCGTCCAGCAGCATTAGGGGAAGAAACTTGACAGCTTCCAAGTATGTCCCATTGTTGATCCGGACGGCTGTATAGTAATCCGAGAGCCAGGTATCCGGGTTTGTGCTGCCAGTGTATTTCTGGTACGTTGGACCGACCTTGGCAAAGCCAGAATTCAGCGTTATTCTTCGGATCCTGTCAGTAAAACACTTAGGACCAAAGTATAGATCATCTTTTCTGCTCTGTCAATGTGTGCAGAATATCTTCCGGCTGAATGGACAGAAGGGGATCTGCTCCTTTCTCTTCCATTGTTGCGCGAACGCGCTTTTCCGGGATTGTTTCTATCTCTTCCGTGATCACGCCCTTTTGGATTAGGCGGAGTTCTACTCCTGTGCCTTTCTTTGTCCTTAGGCGGTGTCCGGGATCTCTCATGCCTGTGAGGTATATCGTATCTTCCAGCTTTCTCAGCTGGGTTTCTCGGAGGTGGCATTATTTTGCCGTCTTTCCGGTGTTTGTCTTCCCGATCATGGGGTTTATACCCATCTTTCGGGAGATGGGATCCGGTCCTAGACGCTGCATCCCGGTTGTTGGGGTTTTTCTTGTCTTTTCTCGGATCCTCTTTTTTATCTTTTGAATTGTCTGAATCCCCGGGTTCTTCCGGTCCAGGTGCTCCAGCAGCGCAAGTAGCCGTCTTGCATAAGGCGGAGTTATCGTGCAGCCTCCCTGATCGCTCTTGGGCGCGCTGTTGTTGTTGCAATGCTTTTCCTAGGAAAGCATACACCCCTTGGAGTTTTTCTCCATTGGAATACAGATCGTTGTTAAGAATCGCGAACGCTGCTTCCGCGTTTTCTGCTGCGGTCTTGTATATTGGTTCGCCCTTGGCATCTTTGTCGTTTACCTGCTTTTGCCAAGACGGGTTATGGAACCTTTCTTTTGGCGGCAGTTCTTCCGGTCTTGCGATTCCGGGTAACCTAGTAGGTTTTAACGCGGATCTATTCTTTCTCTCGTACTCCTCTATTTCTTCCTTCATGACCTTGATGTCATTATGGGTTTGCTGGAGATGTTGCCGAGATCTGAGTAGATGTTGCTGTTGCCGTTGGAAAGCTTGTCTCCTGGCTTCCAGCATCTCAGGGGGTTCATCTGGTCCCACTGGTGTTTGCAGTAGCTCTTGCTCTTCCTGTTCCGTCATTGGCGGAGCAGTGATTTCCTTAGATTTCTTCTTCGCATGCTTTGTTCCGCTAACATCTCCAACTTCCAGGTTTTCATCAGCGAGATCAGCTGATTTTTTCTTCCGGATTTTGTATTGGAGTTTTTTAGCAGCACGGTGCTTTTTCTTGGAAGAGGGAGGTTTTTTGACAGGCTCATCTTCTGTCATCTCCTTGACACTGGGGAATATCGGAGAAGTTTCTCCGTCTTCTCTCTCTTCCTCTGGCGAAGCGGTTTTAGGGCTTTCCTGGCTGCCGGCGTCCGTGGTATCAGCCGGTTTCGCCATTAAGACTTCATGGAATCCCTCTTGAAAGGATTTAACCTTTCTTACGAAGGCGTCCTCATCTTCGTCTTCAGAGTCGAAGTTATCCGATCCGGTTTCCGACTCCAACCTCGCCTCAATGGCGGCAAGCACGGATTCTGCTTCCGAGTTGATCGTCTTGTTGACGGATGTCGGATCTTCCGCCTCTGTGACGGGTGTTTGATCTTCCGTCTCCATGACGGGTGCGTTGTTGTCTGCCTCTTGCACGGGATTTCCGTCATCCGTGTTTTCGGCGATTTCGGATTGCACCATGCCGATAAAGTGTGTATCACTTTTTTGTCGGCGATCTGAGCAGAATCCGGCATCATAGTCATCTTCGACTGGGTATAGGGCGGGTGGGATAAATTTGCTTCCACCGCAAAACCCCATTGCTTCTGCAGTTAGCCCGATAAAGATGTTAGCAGATCCTATCGGTAACACGCAGGCACTTACCAGGTGGTTTTGCGCCGGTATGTAGGATCCGTTGTCGAGGAAGCGCCCGACGTCGTTGTCGAATTCCAATCTTCCGACAGTGATTGATCTTCCGATTCCGCCAAGTATCCCAGATCGGAATCTTACGCCTGACGTCGTTTGCCCCACGGTGGGCGCCAACTGTCGAGACATCGAAGTAGTTTTCATAGACGGGGGTGCCATGAGACTACGGTAGAGACGTGGGGTAACGGGATAGCGTAGTAACACAGAACACAGGATTTTACCCAGGTTCGGTACGTCGCGACAGTACGACGTGCCTACTCCTGCACTTCTCACTAATTGGGACTAAAGCCCGTAAACAGGGTTACAATGTGAGGGTTTTAGATCTAAACTACTCGACGAGGATGAGCTTCTCGGCGAGTTGGCGTAGAGCTTCTCTGTTTTCTCCTTTGTTGGTTGTTTTGTTTATCTCCCGTCCGGCTTTATATAATAGCCGGATTAGGGCTTACAGAATAAGAAACCTAGAAAACTACGGTAACTTGTAACTTGGAAAGCAAGGAATCCGTCTTCTTCTCCAAGCCAGATCACATGGGCTGTGATCCGGGTTCTTCTAGAATCCGGCTTCTGCGCGTCGGATTACTGGGCCGCCTAATGGACCTAAGCCCACTACCACTTAGGCCACCCTGGTAATCCGGCACTTGGCCTACCATCTTCTATACCCCTATTTGGTATACATCCGACAATCACTATGTATTAGTTCCAACAAATCGGACGCCCTTTCACAACTCCTCGCAAAAGGTGTGTTGGTCATTTTGCCTAGTAGGCATGATTCGCATGTCTCGAATGACTCTAAGTCGAACGAAGTTAGAAGTCCATCATCATGGAGCTTGTTCATGCGCTTCCAACTTATATGACCAAGACGACAGTGCCAAAAGTAGGTCATATTCAGATCATTTGGTTTCAACCTTTTAACATTTATGTTATAGACCGATTCACTATCAAGATTTAAAATAAATAACCCGTTCTGAACGGGTGCAAAGCCATGAAACATATCTTTCAAATATAAAGAACAACCATTATTCTTAATATTCGACTCATAACCTTGTCTCATCAAACATGAGGCGGAAATAATGTTTCGACTAAGCGCTGGAACATAATAACAATTATTCAGTTCCAATAAAAATCCTGAAGGTAAATGAAGTTGCATCGTGCCGACTTCCAACGCAGCGACTTTCGCCTTGTTGCCGACCCGAATATCAACATCTCCTCTTGCCACGCTCCTAGTTCTTACCAGTCCCTGCAACGAGTTGCATATGTGAATAACTGATCCGGTATCATATACCCAAGAACTATTAGGCGCATCAGTAAGATAAATGTCTATAACATTGCACACAAGCGTACCTGAGTTGGAAGTCACACCTCCACTCTTGGCTCTGTCAGCCAAATACTTGGTGCAGTTCCTCTTCTAGTGGCAATCCTGCTTGCAATAGAAGCAGTTGGCTCCGACTGTAGGAGATGGCTTAGTCTTTGAGGAAGCACTCTGGACAGGGCCATGGGCGCTACCTCCTGACTTATCCTTCTTCTTCTTAGTCTAAGAACTCTTCTTGAACTTAGCCTTATTCTGCACCATCAACACTTGACTGGCGCCTTTCTTAAGATCAGCCTCTGCCATTTTGAGCATCCCATGTAATTCAGTGATCTTCTTATCCATACCATGCATATGGTAGTTCGAGATGAACGTACCATACGCACTAGGAAGACAGTTCAGAATTATATCAGTAGCGAACTCTTCGTTAATTGGGAAGCCCAGCCGATCCAGAGACTGTATGTAACCAACCATCTTGATTACATGCGGACTCAGTGGATCGCCGTCTTTCAGCTTACAGCCAAGCAAAGCTTGAGGGACTTGATACCTCTTGGTCTTTGCTTGAGTCTGGAACATACTTTTGAGGCTTTCGATCTTATCGTAGGCCTCAACATTTTCGAACTGCTGCTGCAAATCCGGTTCCATGTGTGCAAGCATAAGACAGCTAATTTCCGTAGACTCATCTCTAGTCTTACGGTAGGCATTCATGACAGCGACAGTCGCATCGTCATCTGGCTCTTCTGGAAGTGGAGTTTCTAGAACATGTTCTTTCTTGTCATGCTTGAGGACTATCCTCAGATTACGATACCAGTTGGTGAAATTAGTTCCATTAAGCTTATCTTTCTCTAGGATTGACCTCAACGCAAAAGTGGACAACTGAGGAAGGTTGCTAGGTGCCATCGATCTACAACATAAAATATGCAAAAACACTTAAGACATGTATTCATAAAAGAGTAGGCATATTAAACGCTTTAATACTTATGCTCCCACTAGAACCAACATCCCTCCGATGGTTGCTAAGTGATTCAAGATCCTAAATAAGCAAGTCGACTAGTGAGCTTTAGCATCACCGCTAGCCGTCAAGTGATCTAGGTAGGCAACACCTTTCCAATCGTATACCTATACGACTCCTGTTAGTTGGGTGGCATCACATGCCCCGGCTCCCAACCTTCCTCGCCCCGAGCCCCACAACCGTTGTGATGGACTCGTCTAGATTACCAAGTGCTTCTGCTTGTAAGAGTCTGACTTAAACCCACCTAACCGGAAAGAATTGGTAGCACCTCAATTTTATGAGCCCACTACCAAGAATGTCCGACTTGTGATGCTGCAGCACTAGCGGAGCGACCGACTAGACCTTCTTTGAGGGATTAAAGAATCTACCAACTATCTAAATAGAGGTAAACAGAGACATAACAATAACACAAATAAAGCAATTATAATGTGAAATTGTATGGCTCTCTTCATGGTGATCTCCATCTCCACAAAGCTTGTAAGTCGACTCGTGCCAACTCTTGTCACGTGCCATCTTACTCCATGTAGCCGACTTGTACATCGACTTGCATGCCACCGGGTTCTCCAACAAGCTACACTAGCTAGTAAATCAAAGATTACACAGAGAATCCGACACGCAGGCCGGTATACAATAAAATGACAGCACCTAGGCTCCAGTCGGCTGACAAAAACATGATACACAGATCATGTATGGATTACACACATCACATGCACATAAGCCATACCATTCACAACTTCCTGCAAAAACAAGTTATGCATAGATACGATATCTACCGGCGCTGTGAAACTCGCAACGACATCTAAGGCGCTACGACAGGGCAAAGCCGGCGGTCCCTCGCGAGTGCGGGCAGCGCCCGACAATTTTGGAAAACGCAGATCTCATCTGCATTCCGAACATGGATTTCTTCATCGGATAAAACGATTTTACCCAAATCTGATCCGTATTCCGATTCGATCAAACTCTTTGATCTTCGATCACCGCAACTGGATTTATGTGTTACAGTATATCCCGATGGCGGAAACCAACCGGTAGGGGTAAGTTGTTCCACGACCTTAGCAGTATGATCACGGAAACCAGATCATCCATTAACCCCGAGTATGATTGATCCAATCAACCTTGTACAAAACCGATCTATCTCATAGACCGACCACCAAAACAGCAATTAGATCACATCTAACGCTAACTACATATCACATATGTACGGATCTCGGGCCTAATACCAGAAGCTACCGCTCTGATACCACTGTTAGAACACGTAGAGATAAACAAAAACTTTTCCTACGCGGTACTTCCAAGATCTAGCCGAGGTAGAAGGCCACGAGGATTACCACTAGACGCGCGGTTGCGGATTATCGATGAAGCGCGTCGGGGCAGTGCAGTCCCACGATCCGATCCAGCCGATCCGATCCCTCGAACGTCGAAGTGCTGAACATACAGCACCTCTGCCAGTATCCACACGTACGAGGAGGAGCACCAACGGAAGACTGCTAGGTCTGGTGCGACGGCTAGACTGAGTGGGGCTAGGGTTCCAAACGCATGGGAGTGGACTAACGTGCCCGCTGGGCAACCTGCACCCCTCTTTATATAGCGTATGGTAGTGGGCTGCACAACACTTGTGGCTCATTCCCTCTGTGAGTCCGACTCACAAAATCAGTCCATTTCCGGTTCGGGTCCAACCCAACCAATACTTGCTCCCGCTCTTAAGTGTGCGACCCTGCAGGCTCATGGCGACTTGGACACGATTGGAGTCCGACTCTCAATCGATCAATCGGTAGCGGCTCCTAGCAGAACGTACCGACTCCCAAGTCCCATTGAGTCATGACGACATACCTTTGAATGTGATATTCATCGTAGTCCCTTTTGCCTCACGATATACCTTGTCGAACTATAGGCGATTTATCGTCATCCCTTTGATAGTTCAACTCTCTTCTCGATCCGTGATATGTGATTCATCTGACTAACTCTTAGTCAACAGACACAGTTAACACTTAACTGAGTCGCGCATGGCCATGCTTCCTGAATCATATCACTCGAGAGGGCCCAGAGAATATCTCTCCATTCGGAGGGGCAAAATCCCATCTTGGTTATCCACATCACGCAGCTTGCTTCTCATTCGACCCAAACTCTACTTTTATAACTGGCTTGTCACATAGTAGCGTTTGACAGAACCTAAGTCGGTGATCCACAACTCGGATTGTGCGACAACCTCAGGTCTAAGGATTACATTGATTGAGACATGCAAATGACGACTTGCTCGTTGCATCTCAATGTGGGTCAGTCCGACTTTGCTAAACTCTTTAGCCAAGTCCGTGAACGTTGGAATAGCATCGCCATGCCCATGACAAGTGGAACCGTGTCATCAGCCAACACTCACATTAGTCTAGGGTGTGTGTCCAGCACAACCTTAATGACCAAGGACAATCTAGTATGAACAACATGAATATATAATTCCACAATTGAATCACATATTCAATGACATATATCAGATGTTCAAAACAAGGACAACTTAATAACTTTATGAATACATTGGGAATTACATCATACATGATTGCCTCTAGGGCATATTCCCAACATATAGCCTCTATGATCATTTAGTTTTTGAACTTGTAGTACCACTTATGCTTTGATTAATAATGTTTTTATTGCTATGCATGATTATGGCCATTATTGCTCTCTTGATTTGTCGCTCCCAGTCTTTTGCTAGCCTCCACCTGTACTGAGTATGAGCTCTACTCGTGCATCCAACTCCCAAAACCAAAGTTTGCCAAATGAGTCCACCATATCTACCTACATGTGGTATTTAACTGCCACTCCAAAGTAAATTGCTCACGTGTTACCTTTAAAACCTTCAAAATTACTCATGTTTTGTGCTCCTGTTTTATCTCATGAGGACGTAAATAGAGAATCTTTATCTCACTTGTTGATTGGACTTTCACACCCCAGACTAGTGGCTTCATCCGCTTATCCAATTGATAGAAGAGCTGGCAGCGGGGTGCCCAGCCCCAAATTAATACAAAAAATTCTCTTCACTATTTTTGTCCCTGATTTATCAATCAAAGCATAATTGTGTAAACTAAAGAGAAAGAGGGATGACCTTCTACCCAGATGCGTCCTTCTATGGGAGCCTCTCTTGCGAAGTCTAGTTGGCTTGTGACGTTCTGTATTTTGTGTTTACTATTCGTTGACATAAGCATACACACCTCTCTGAAAATTAGACACTCCTCCATGGTATGTGATTGTTGGCAGGCACCGGAGGATTCGGTTAGCCATGGTTTGTGTAGGAAAGGTTGGGAGGAGTTTCAACCATTTTTATGCCTTTGTTTAACAAAATAAAAGCTCTAGCACTTGAGTGATCCTTGCTTCCCTCTGCGAAGGGCCTTTCTTTTACTTTTATGTTGAGTCTCCATCTTCTAACTTTATGTACAGTTGAGAGAGCATGGTTGCTATTCTGAGTTTAACGTGCATTTGTCCCAGAAACATTATTAATTGATTCATGATGTGTTATTGTTTGTTCTCAAATTATTTGTTCTAGTCTTCCTCCTAAACTTTGAAGGTGTCCTGGCATTTATGTTTTTCCCCACTATTAAGGACAAGCGAAATATCACTTTGCCATGTTATCTTTATGCTCGAAACATGTTAGGGATTGAACGTGTTGTATTACTTAGGGGCCAAAGGCCACAATCTATATATTACAAGTACAAGACAAATATATAGGGAACCCCCTAATCTATATACATATCACTCTAACACCCCCCTCAAACTCATGGTGGATTAACAACACTGACTTTGGAGAGAAAGAAACTATGCTGTGCTCTAGTCTGGACCTTCATAAAGAAGTCCGCCAAGTGTAACTATGAAGGCACATACTCGAGCGCAATAATCTGATCCTGCACACTAGCACGAACAAAAGAAGCATCAAGACCAATATGCTTGGTGAGCTCATGATTCACCGGTTCACGTGCAATACTGATAGCACATGTACTGTCAGAGAATACATCAGTGGGTGTCGTAACGGAGACACCAAAATCAACAAGTAACCACCGTAACCAAGTCACCTCAATAGTCAAAAGAGCCATCACTCGCAACTCAGCCTCTGCACTCGAACGAGAAACTGCGGTCTGCTTCTTCGTCTTCTAGGAAATAAGAGAACCACCAAGAAAAATACAGTAAGCAGACAGTGACCGGCAATCCAGAGGATCACTAGCCCATGTAGCATCCGAGTAGGACTGGAGCTGTAACAAGCTGGAACAAGGAAAAAAAGAGAGAAAGAGAGATCGTCCCACGAAGATAGCGTAGAACACGAAGAAGGTGACTATAATGAACCGAGGTAGGAGTAGAAACAAACCGACTCAAGATATGAACAGAATAAGAAATATCTAGGCGAGTAACAACTAAATAGACGAGACTCCCGACAAGATGTCGATAACGAGTCGGATCAGAGAGAGGATCACCGTCTAAAGCACGGAGAGAGAGATGGAGATCCATAGGGTTCTCAGCAGTACGCTCATCAGTAAGAGCGTCACGAGTAAGAAGATCATGAACATACCGTTCTTGGGAGATAAAGAAACCATCAGAGGTAGATGAAACCTCAATCCCAAGAAAGTAACGAAGTGGACCAAGATTCGACATAAGAAACTGCTCACTCATACAAGCCTTAACAAAGGTAATATACTCAGGATCGTCACCAGTGATGATCATGTCATAAACATATAGAAGAAGGAGAGTTCGACAACAAGGAGAGCAGTGAACAAATAGCGCAGGTTCATGAGCACAGGGAGAAAAGCCAGCAGCCATAACCACAGAAGCAAAGCGCTCAAACCATGCACGAGGGGCTCTCTTAAGGCCACAAAGAGAGCGACGTAGATGGCAGACCATTCCGTTCATCAACAGAATACCCAGGTGGTGGTCGCATATAGACCTCCTCACACAACTCACCACTAAGAAAGGAATTCTTAACATCAAGCTGAGACACAGACCAATGACAAACAGATGCAACGGAAAGAAGAGTCCGAACAGTGGGCACGTGAGCGACAGGAGCAAAAGTCTCGTCATAATCGCGGCCATGTTCTTCTTGGAAGCCACGAGCAACCAAACGAGCTTTGTAACGCTCGAGGGACCCATAGAGTGAGTCTTTAGCTTATATATCCACTTACAGGTGATAGGGCGAATAGAAGGAGGGAGAGGAACAATCTCCCATGTACTGGTGCGCTCGAGTGCACCGATCTCCTCGGCCATCGCAAGCTGCCATTCAGGATGAACAACAACCTCACGGAACGTAGTCGGCTCCAAAATAGCAGTAACACTGTAACTGGCAGAATTATAGAAATCAGACGTATTACAAGGCCAAGTGCGAAGAGAGTAAGACGGCTGAGACAGGTGCACCCGAAGTAGAAGGTGCATCAGAGGACTCGTTCACAACACGTGGACGACGAGTATAGTAAAAGGGAAAAGTAGGATGGGAGGGAATGGTAGGAGGAGACAGAGAGGTAGAAGACACCGATGAAGAGGGTGAAGAACGCGGCGATGAAGGAGGAGAGGATAGGGTCAGTATAGGTGGCTCCGGAGTAGGAGGAGAAGAAATAGAGAAACCAAGGGAAGGGAGTCAGGAAGAGTGAGAAAAGAAAGATCCTCCATAGTGGAGGTCGAGGAGGTCGATCGCGGATAGAAAGGTCTAGACTCATCAAAAGTCACATCCCGGGAAATACGCATCCGACGGTCCACATGGTCCCAACAACGATAGCCCTTGTGCTCATCACTATATCCAAGAAAAACACACTCAACAGACCGAGCGGTTAGTTTGGTGCGTTCACGAGGAGCGAGGACACCTAGCAAACGCAGCCAAACAAACGCAACATAGAATAGTCGGGAGAACGATCATAAAGTTGCTCAAGAGGAATGGCACCCTGAAGGGAAGCAGAAGGCTGGATATTAATAAGATGAGCCGAGGTAGAGACAACCTCAGCCCAGAAATGAGGCGGGAGAGAAGAAGCAATCATCATCGCACAAGCAGTCTCAAGAAGATGGCGATGCTTACGCCCAGCCACGCCATTCTGAGCATGCGCACCGGGACAAGAGAATTGAGCAAGCGTGCCCTGCTAAGTAAGGACACCATGCAACTGCTTGGAGATATACTCACCAGCAGAGTCTGCACGAAACACACGAATCAGCGTAGAAAATTGAGTAAGAACCATGGCTGCAAAACTCATATATATGGAGATAACCTCACTACGAGAAGACATAAAATACAACCAAGTATAACGAGAGAAATCATCTTTAAAAATGATATAGTATTTATGGCCCCCTTTCGAAGTGAAAAGAGCTGGACCCCAAACATCAGAGTGAACTAAGTCAAAAGAACGCTGAGAGATAGACGCACTAATAGGATAGGGCAACTCAGTATGTTTCCCTAGCCGACAACCCTGACACTGTAAAGAAACATCTCCTGAGACAGACCCCGGAAGACCACGATGAACTAATGACGATAGACGAGAACGACAAAGATGACCAAGACGATGATGCCACTGCTAAAAAGAACCGGTGACGGAGGCGACGATGGCGGGAGAACTGGCAGGCGAGATGGCAGCGGAAGGAATACGAAGCCAGTCTAACTCCCAAAGACCTTGAGAATCACGGCGGCGAGGGCCAGCTCCAACCAGAACCTGAGTGTGACGATCTTGAACATAGAAAGAATCAGCGTAAAAAATGACACGACAACCAGAGCCAGTAAGTTGACTAGCGGAGAACAGGTTCATAGTAAGACGAGGAATATGAGAAATATCAGGGACTAAGAAGGAAGAAGTAGAAAGAGTACCGCGACCAGAGACATGGAGATGAGTACCATCAGCAGTGAGAGCACTAAGAGGAGAATCAATAGGTCGAAAAGAAGAGAGAGTGGAAGAAATATAAGTCATATGAAAAGAAGCTATAGAATCCAGAACCCACGACGATGTACCTGACTGTGTAGAGGATGATGGTCCTAAAGTGCCATAAGAATCAGTCACAAAGCCAGCAGTACCAGTCGAAGAAGAGCCTGAAGTAGGAAGCATCCGCACCATCTCCTGCTCAGTAGGAGTGACCGTAGAACCCGATCCAGTAGACGAACCCGACGATCCATGAGACAGACGAGGACCAGACTGCGTCCTCTGCTGGTGCAGATCACGCTCCCTCGTGTAACAGCGAGACTCAGTGTGACCATCCATGTCACAGTAGGTGCAGTGAGATCGTGGACGAGAGCCACGACCCTGGCCCGGAGGAGTGGGCAACAATGGTGGAGCAGTGGACCACGTAAGAGCTGGTGGAGTAGGTGACGGAGCAGGACCACGGGGCGACGGGGCAGGTCCACGGGTGTCGCACCCTGGTTTCTAGGGGATACTCATCGGGCCGAACTGGATAGCAGATGCTTGGATTATGGGGCATAACTGCTCCCACGTCCCAGCTTCCTGGTAGGCCTGCGCTTATGCGCGACAACACAAGCCCTGCTATTCCACCGTCGATGTAAACTATCCACTAGAGACCATAGGCACTACTGTCGACGTACTTCATATCAATCACGCAGGGTACGTCAACAGCGTTAAAACGGAATGATACCACAGAATGTCTCTAAGACACAAAAGATTGAAATAAGGTTGCAAATAGCCTTCACTAAGGCAGAGAATAGCAAATACAATCATCCAGAGGACACATGTCCCAACATAACATCATTACATCACAGCGGAATCATTCAACAGGTCTGAGTACAGATGTAACATCCCAAGTATGAAAATCATCCAATTAGAATGTTTGTTGCATGTTTATTAAAGTTTTGCATCATGTCATCATTTGTTTTTATGTTGTTTGCATTTGTTTCCTTATTATTGCAATTGTTTTCCACTGTTTTCACAACTCAAACTTAAACCTTATTCAAACATGGTTTCATACTTGCTCTGTTACAACTTTTGGAACAAAAATAACAAATAAAAACAATCATTTTATTCCTTGTTTTTCACTTATTAAATTGTTGGTTTAATCAAACCATTATTCCATCAATGTTTCCCAAACCATCTTTAAAATTCCAAACCAAGTTCAAATCAGTACCTATTTGAACCCATCAAAGTTCACCACACATTTGTGATCTTAAAATCATTTTAAACCTAGGGGTAACCCTATCCAAATACATGTTTTTCTTAATGGTTTATTAATATCAAAATTCCTCTAATTTGGTTTCAAATGCAAACCTAATTTTAAATCTCAAATTTTTGAAATCCAAAGTTGGAATATGTTTTCTAATTACCTAACAATGCCTAAACTAATTTTTCTGTAATTTTTGTTAACTAAACCCTTAACAGTTTTCTTCCAAAAGCAAACTACAGAAAAAAATAAAAGGCAGCAGCTAACCTACAGCGCGCGCAGCAGACAAGCAGCAGCCCAGCCCAACTAGCCTAGCTGCGCGCGACCCAACCCAGCTAATCTCCCACTTACCGCTTCGCCCGCGCCAAGATTCGTGCCGCCCTCCTATTCCTCCTTCGTCACCCCGTACGGCAACGAATCGAGCGGAGCCACCGCAACCCCGCGCGCCTCCGGCGGCAGCCAAGCTCCTGGCGCCTATAAAAGCACGCCTAGGGCACCCCCGTACCACCCTAGCCCTAGGTCTTCCCTGCTCTTCACTCCGCCGCCGCCAATCGCCTCCATCTCGACGGATTTCTCCTCTGCTGCAACCTCGCCGGCGGCAGCTGCTCTGAAGATCACGATGGCGCCGCCGCGCATCGCCCCCACCTAGCTACCAATCACCTGAAATCGTTTCCCCACCTTCTCCTCTACCCCTTGGACACCAGAAGGAACCAAGTTAACCCTCAGATCGACGCCGCGTTTCTTCTCCCTCTCCGGCCACCGCGCCACGTTTCTGAATCCGTTGCTTGCACCGCCGTTGCAGGGCTCGTCGTCATCAATTGTTTGCTGCAACCGCACCGTATCTTACTCCTCTACGCAACGGACACCAGAGGGGGCCAGGAGACCATCTACCTCGCCGGCGCCGTCCTCGACCTCGCCGCGGACTCTGTCGTCACCGTACGTCATCGTCAGGCCGCTGCTACCTCAACGACGTTGGTGAGCGCCGTTCACCGTTCCCTCCTCCTCCACTGCATCCGTGCATCTGCGCGTCTATCTGCACATCCACGCAGTCGTTGGTTATCGAGGTCCACCGTTTGTAGCGTCGCCGGCGATCTCTGTCTGACGGTCGAGCAAATGTTTGCTCGACAGCGATTCAGTTATCCAACTGAACCTTAACCTGAAGGCGTTCCCCTTACTGTCAAGCAACTGCACGCAGCGCAACTGGTTGCGTTCCTTTCTGAAACTCGAGCAGGGCGCGGGTTCGAGGCCTGAGCGCCCCCCAACATTTTGCTCTTTTATTCCGCAAGCGTGAGCTGGCCCACTGTCATCGACCTGGGTTGCCACGTGTGCTTGCGCAGGGCCACGCTGTCCACTGGCCCACTGCGCAGTGGCAGGGGGTAGCGTGAGGCTGAGTAACAAACGTTTTTTCTGCGCAATTCAAAAAAAATCCCAAATTTCTTTTAATAAGCAGAATAAAAACCAAACTTTGAAATTCAATAACTTTCATTTTATAATTCCAACAATTACAAACTTTATATGAATCTTGATCCAAATTTCCTAAACTTTCCAAATATCCAATTTGTGTTCTGTTTTGAGTTTTCAAAATTCTTTTAAATTTCAAATTTGAATAATTCAAATGCAAATTGAAATAATTCATAACTAATTCATACTGTTTTCAAATAATTCAAATAAAATAGGTTTTTCACACCTTTTTGAATGTTCTATTCAAATATAAAACTTGTTTCATTGTTTGAATAATTTAAAATTGCCTAAACAATTTAAACCTTGTTTAATTCAATTAAATTTGATAAAATCATAACTTGATTAATATAAAATATTTTTGAACATGCAAATTATGTTTTCAAACCACCAAAGTGTGAACTTTTAAAATGTGAATTTGAATTTATGGTTTGAACAAATAAAATTCAATTAATATTTAAGCTTGTTTTAAATTCAATTAAAACTTGTTTACTATTGTTTAATTCATAACTAAATAATCCAAAGTCCAATTTCAAAATGTGAAACATGTAATTCAACTAAAATTTGATGTTCTTTTCAAATATAAAATTTGTAAATTGTTTTGCACACTCTAACTTGATGAAAACAATATCTGTTTTGTGGCATGTCTAAGTAACCAAAACTTTCCAAAATTAACAAATAATTTCCACACTTGTTTTATTCTTTTTCTTTTGCACCTATCCTTGTTATTTTGTTGTTATCTTGTCATCATCATCATGCATGCATCATGATAACAACTATCACCTAATAAATAATTGTAAATCATTTGTTCCACTTATTTCAATGGATCCTTTCCATATGCAACCCTTGCATATGGGTCCATTTAATTTGTGCTATCTTGTTAGTCAATTTATTTTGAGGCACCCATTAAATTGTCATGCATCATGTTGACTGTGCACAATGCCATGAACATGATTGTTTACTTTCCTGTTTTGTTTGTTTGCTTCTTCTCGAATAGACGACGACGTTGAGGCAGACGACCTTTACAGCCCCCCTTCTGAGGATCTAGCTCAGTACCCGGCTGATCAGTTTGCAGGCAAGTTATCACTCACATGAACCATCGTGTTCCTTTCAACCCTGGTTACCGATACTTTCCGTTGTCTATACTTGCTAGCCTTAGTGGTAGATGTTTTTGTTACGAACCTATCACATGAATCCTTTAACCCTGATATTGCCTCATCACCCCTCCTACAACCCATTGAGTGAGCCAGTGTCTTTCTAGCATGCTTAGGTTGTTTTGCTCGAATCTGTTACCCGTTATTTTCAGTTACTATATCTTTATTATGTTCTGGGGGCTCGATGTTTAATCAATCAATCAATCATGCTAATGTTATACTGTTAATAATAATCTGATGATAAGGCACCGGCAGGAGGCCCATGAGAGGTTTTGAGGCCTGCTAGTGTCGACCCTAATAGGAAAAGGGTCTTGTCTACTGATCCATGATGAGCGCACTACCCGCATGTGGGAAGCGAGTATGGGCGCCCCCCTCAATTTGATTCGATTCGCATCTCGTCCAAATCATCTCATTTAGTTCGTGCTTTCTATTTGCCGCATGCATGTTTTTGCGAGCCCAGCGCAGGGTGGAACTTTTGTAGTCGGCATATAGGGGGACACGGTCTTAGAGTGCTATGAGGGTCCCTTTTCTTCGGGGCTTGATTAGCCGTGCGCCCAAGGTGCTTTGGGCTTGATGCGGAGATGTGACGCCCCGAGATCGGGCACTATGCAGATTTCAGCATTCCCGCCAAATCCGCATAATAACCGATTCCAGGTTGCCATTTATGATAACATTACAATAGTTCACGAATATTCCACAATTACAAGAGCAACAGATAGATACAAGATGACTCGAACGAGCCAGGGCTTACAACTGATACAATACAAAGATCCAAATAACAGCGGAAGAAACAAACGTCCGTCTACGGACAAGATCCAAATTGGACTAAGAGTCCTGAAGATAACCGAAGGCGTCCAATCCCTGCCCAGGCCAAGCCGGAGGGATTCCCAAGCTAACGTCGTCAGACTTCAAACCTGTTGACTGCAATTTGGAATTTGCAGCCACGAAGAGATTCGTGGGTTAGTACGGTTAAGTACTGGCAAGGGGGATAAAACCCATACTCACAAGTTACCGGCGTAGCCAGTCATCACAAGATACAAATACTTTAGGATCAACAGAAAGGAAGGGGTTATTGCAAATATGTGACAGCAGGCTGCACTAACCAACTACAGAGGGAATACTACAACTTCCAACTAACAGAAAGGGGATAAGATCGAGGATTGTAACCAACGGAAAGTAAATCCAAACAAACCCATCCTGGACCTCGCCCCTTTAGCCAAAGAAGCAATCCGAGGATAACTCACACAGTTGTATTAAGATGAATCAAGTTATTGTGTGAATAAACCTATTACTAGTCAAGTTGTTAATCATGGGGTGTAACATGGTTAATCATTATGTTAAAGTTGTCCTGAGTACTTGTTAGCCAGTACTTTCACCAAGTAATCCATAACCGCGGAAAACACGGCTTCTCGAGAAGATTATCCCTGCAGGGTTGCACCAATTTAGCCGTACACTCATGAATATCCCGCCAGATGGAGCGGCCACTCCACCAAGCGGGGCACTCAACACAATCCAACCCTTCTTCGCATCAAGCCCAAAGCACCTTGGGCGCACGGCTAATCGAGCCCAGAAGAAAATGGACCCTCATAGCACTCTAAGAACGTGTCCCCCTATATGCCGACTACGAAAGTTCCACCCGGGTACCAAGGGCTCGCAAGATCATGCATGCAGCAAATGGAAAACCCGAACTAAATGAGGCGATTTGGACGAGATGCGAATCGGGTCAAACTGAGGGGGAGCCCATACTCCCCAAATGCGGGTAGTGCGCTCATCATGGATCAGTAGACAAGACCCTTTTCCTATTAGGGTCGACACTAGCAGGCCTCAAAACCACAAAGGGCCTCCTGCCGGTGCCTTATCATCAAATTTATTATTAATAGCAACATTAGCATGATTGATTGATTAACATCGAGCCCCCAGAACATAATAGAGTAATAACAGAAAGTAACGGGTAACAGACTCGAGCAAAACAACCCTAAGCAAGATAGTAAGACACGGGCAACAAGCAATGGTTATAGGTATGGTAGTGAGGCAATATCAAGGTTAAGGGATTCATGTGATGGGTTCGTAACAGAAACAACTACTACTCAGGCTAGCAGAAAAGAACAACGGAAAGAATCGGTAACAAGTGATGAAAGGCAGCCATATGGCAGCAAGTGAGTATACTTGCCTGAGATCCCGCAAGGTAGCAGAACTTGTCGTTGCTCACATCATCTCAACGTCCTATCCGGGAAGAAGCAACGAACCTCGAACAAACACCGGATGCAACAATTACTACTACGGCAAAAGATCCAGCATGATCAAGATATGGATGCATGGCAATTTAATTGATGCATAGAAATAACCTAGTTGACAAGTTAAACAAATTTAAATGGACCCATATGCAATTTGAGTTGCATATGAACAGCCCATGAATTATGGTTGAAACAATTGTTTTCCAACTAATCAACAGGTGAAGGTGGATTAGCATGATGCATGGAAAAGGGAAACAGCAAAATAGCAACATTAGAATCAATTTAAGATAGGGTGTAGCAATTTAGAATTTTATTATTAATTTAGGGAATTTTTGGGTGCCTTAAAGGTGACACAAGTATTTGTTGTTTTCAACCATTTAAAATGTTCAAAACAAATAACAAAGTGGATATTTGAAAAGAACATCAAATTTTAGGTTGGATTACATGTTTCACATTTTGAAATTGGACTTAGGATTATTTAATTATGAAGTAAACAATATTAAACAATTTTTAATTGAATTAAACAAGATTTGAATTGTTTAGGCAATTTAAATTATTCAAACCATGAAACAAAATTTATATTTGAAAAGGTTATTCAAAATGGTATGGAAAACATATTTTATTTGCATTATTTGGATTAATAATGAATTAGTTATTGATTTTAGCAAATTGCATTTGAATTGTTCAAATTTGAATTTTAAATGCATTTTGAAATTTCAAAACAGTGAACAAATGAATTACTTGAAAAGAGTATTTGATTTGGATCAGAAAACATATAAAACTTGTATTTATTGGGCTTATAGATTAGAAGATATTAAGGTTTGAAGTTTTAGGATTAATTCTGTTAATTAAAAGGAATTTGTTTTGAAATCAGAAACGTTAGCAATTTTTTGTTACCGGGCTGCACTTTACACACAGCCACTGCCTCGTGGGGCCTAGCCAGCGTGGCGTGGTGGGAAGATGAGGTGGCGCAGCGGGAGGATGACAGGTGGGGCCCAGCGCGCGCAATGGAAATAAAAGGAAAAGGGGCGCCCCTGGGATTCGATCCCAGGATCTGCACCGCGCGCGAGGGGAACTGGACCAACTGGGCTCTGTTCCGTTCGTGTGTGGATACCGTTCCGAAACAGGAAGAGGTGTGGTTTGGTTGTCTAACTGAATTTCGAACCCAGCTCACAGACTTCGTCAGGTTCAGCAAAAACGAGCGACGGCGAGTCCTCATCGATGCTGCTGGTTCCCGTACATGTCCTGGAGGTCGAGGGGTTGCAGCAGCCAGGTGGATTGCGTGGGTCGTGCGGGGCTGTGCTGGTGCGGGCCTTGTGCGTGCGGTCAGAGCGAGAGGGACAGGAGAAGGGGGTGGGCGCACCTGCTACTGGCCGCGGTCGAGGTACAGAAACGGCGGGAGCTTGCCGGCGACGGCGCGGCGTCCATGGTGACTCCCAGCTGGAGGCGATGGGACGGGAGGGTGGCCGGGGCACCCCCGTTTCCATTCCCGCGATCGGCCGTCCCCGGCGCCCACCCTTTCCCCGCCGCCCTGGAGCTTCCTCCTCCGGCCATGGCATCGCTGGTTTTTTTTTTCAGAGAGTTACAGAAGAGTAGAAAGGTAGGGTGGGCAGTGGATTGGCGGCGCTAGGAGGGGGAAGGAGGAGATGGAGTAGGTGGCTAGGGTTTGGAGGGGGCTTGAGGGAGAGATATAGGGGAGGGGAGCAGCGCACATGGGGGGAGGCGCTCGGTGACAGCGACCTCTCCCCCTCGTGTCCGTACGAAGAAGAAAGTGGTCGTGGGCTGCTGGGCTTAGGGGTGGGCTGGTTGTAGGTGGGCTTGGCCTGCCTCTCAGCTCACCCCTCTCTTCTATTTTTTTTTTCATATATTTTTTGTAAGGGATAAGGAGAGAGAGATAGAAGAGAGTTTTGGGGAAATTTATTTTATGAATTTTGTATTAAGTTTCAAACAGAAATTAAAGCAATTGTTAATCTTAGATTCACAATTTTGAAAGTTTAATTTGATTAAAAGGTGTTAGTTGAGTTTGTTTCTCAAAGAGGGTTTGGGTTGTTTATTTGATAACTAAATTTTATTAATTTGCAACACAACAACAACAAGTAGTTTTAAAAATAGTTTTCAACAATTTGAAATTATTAATTGGATATTAATTTGTTATGTGATTTTTTTTTTGGGTAAAAGGGGTTTGGTTTGGAAGTTGGAAATAAACAAATGGTATTTAATGAGTTCAATCAATTAAACATTATTGAATCAATTGGTTTGCAAAATTTTAATATTTAAACCCATATTGAAAAAGGATTGATTTGATTTGGATTTGGTTATTTGAATTTTACCATTAGGGTTTTGAACAATTTAAATTGTTTTGGAGTTTTGAGTGGTTTGGAAAACATGATGCAATGATTATGGGATGCAGATGATGCAAACAAAAAGAAAACAAACAGGTAACACCCCAGGTGTTACAGACGACACCACTAACAAGGGATTGCGCCCTCGCAATCCACCTGCTAACCCGGGAGGGGAAAGAAGTTCGACTACTGATTCTCCGTGCTTCCACTTGATTTCCTCGACACCACTAACAAGGGATTCTTGCTGGGAGTGATGACGATATTCTTCCACCAGGAATCTTCCGATGATCGGACCTATTAGGTTAAAGGCTCAGAAAACGTCCACCCACGTAGGATCCTAACACTTTGAAAGATTGAGTACGAGAGTAGACTCCAAAACAAATAAGATGGGAGGGGAAATAGAATAGAGATAAGGAGAAAACAAGAATCCTATTGAGATGTTTTCCAAAATAGTTTAGCAGAAATAGTTTTTTTTTTGACACTCTAGAAACAACGACCGTTAGCGAGGTCATCCTACAGGCTTTGCGGACCCGTTGCTTCGATAACCATTCGTATCGAAACAATCTCGGGAATCGGAACCAAGGCTCTGATACCATTTGTGACGCCCCGAGATCGGGCACTATGCAGATTTCAGCATTCCCGCCAAATCCGCATAATAACCGATTCCAGGTTGCCATTTATGATAACATTACAATAGTTCACGAATATTCCACAATTACAACAGCAACAGATAGATACAAGATGACTCGAACGAGCCAGGGCTTACAACTGATACAATACAAAGATCCAAATAACAGCGGAAGAAACAAACGTCCGTCTACGGACAAGATCCAAATTGGACTAAGAGTCCTGAAGATAACCGAAGGCGTCCAATCCCTGCCCAGGCCAAGCCGGAGGGATTCCCAAGCTAACGTCGTCAGACTTCAAACCTGTTGACTGCAATTTGGAATTTGCAGCCACGAAGAGATTCGTGGGTCAGTACGGTTAAGTACTGGCAAGGGGGATAAAACCCATACTCACAAGTTACCGGCGTAGCCAGTCATCACAAGATACAAATACTTTAGGATCAACAGAAAGGAAGGGGTTATTGCAAATATGTGACAGCAGGCTGCACTAACCAACTACAGAGGGAATACTACAACTTCCAACTAACAGAAAGGGGATAAGATCGAGGATTGTAACCAACTGAAAGTAAATCCAAACAAACCCATCCTGGACCTCGCCCCTTTAGCCAAAGAAGCAATCCGAGGATAACTCACACAGTTGTATTAAGATGAATCAAGTTATTGTGTGAATAAACCTATTACTAGTCAAGTTGTTAATCATGGGGTGTAACATGGTTAATCATTATGTTAAAGTTGTCCTGAGTACTTGTTAGCCAGTACTTTCACCAAGTAATCCATAACCGCGGAAAACACGGCTTCTCGAGAAGATTATCCCTGCAGGGTTGCACCAATTTAGCCGTACACTCATGAATATCCCGCCAGATGGAGCGGCCACTCCACCAAGCGGGGCACTCAACACAATCCAACCCTTCTTCGCATCAAGCCCAAAGCACCTTGGGCGCACGGCTAATCGAGCCCAGAAGAAAATGGACCCTCATAGCACTCTAAGAACGTGTCCCCCTATATGCCGACTACGAAAGTTCCACCCGGGTACCAAGGGCTCGCAAGATCATGCATGCAGCAAATGGAAAACCCGAACTAAATGAGGCGATTTGGACGAGATGCGAATCGGGTCAAACTGAGGGGGAGCCCATACTCCCCAAATGCGGGTAGTGCGCTCATCATGGATCAGTAGACAAGACCCTTTTCCTATTAGGGTCGACACTAGCAGGCCTCAAAACCACAAAGGGCCTCCTGCCGGTGCCTTATCATCAAATTTATTATTAATAGCAACATTAGCATGATTGATTGATTAACATCGAGCCCCCAGAACATAATAGAGTAATAACAGAAAGTAACGGGTAACAGACTCGAGCAAAACAACCCTAAGCAAGATAGTAAGACACGGGCAACAAGCAATGGTTATAGGTATGGTAGTGAGGCAATATCAAGGTTAAGGGATTCATGTGATGGGTTCGTAACAGAAACAACTACTACTCAGGCTAGCAGAAAAGAACGATGGAAAGAATCGGTAACAAGTGATGAAAGGCAGCCATATGGCAGCAAGTGAGTATACTTGCCTGAGATCCCGCAAGGTAGCAGAACTTGTCGTTGCTCACATCATCTCAACGTCCTATCCGGGAAGAAGCAACGAACCTCGAACAAACACCGGATGCAACAATTACTACTACGGCAAAAGATCCAGCATGATCAAGATATGGATGCATGGCAATTTAATTGATGCATAGAAATAACCTAGTTGACAAGTTAAACAAATTTAAATGGACCCATATGCAATTTGAGTTGCATATGAACAGCCCATGAATTATGGTTGAAACAATTGTTTTCCAACTAATCAACAGGTGAAGGTGGATTAGCATGATGCATGGAAAAGGGAAACAGCAAAATAACAACATTAGAATCAATTTAAGATAGGGTGTAGCAATTTAGAATTTTATTATTAATTTAGGGAATTTTTGGGTGCCTTAAAGGTGACACAAGTATTTGTTGTTTTCAACCATTTAAAATGTTCAAAACAAATAACAAAGTGGATATTTGAAAAGAACATCAAATTTTAGGTTGGATTACATGTTTCACATTTTGAAATTGGACTTAGGATTATTTAATTATGAAGTAAACAATATTAAACAATTTTTAATTGAATTAAACAAGATTTGAATTGTTTAGGCAATTTAAATTATTCAAACCATGAAAAAAAATTTATATTTGAAAAGGTTATTCAAAATGGTATGGAAAACATATTTTATTTGCATTATTTGGATTAATAATGAATTAGTTATTGATTTTAGCAAATTGCATTTGAATTGTTCAAATTTGAATTCTAAATGCATTTTGAAATTTCAAAACAGTGAACAAATGAATTACTTGAAAAGAGTATTTGATTTGGATCAGAAAACATATAAAACTTGTATTTATTGGGCTTATAGAGTAGAAGATATTAAGGTTTGAAGTTTTAGGATTAATTCTGTTAATTAAAAGGAATTTGTTTTGAAATCAGAAACGTTAGCAATTTTTTGTTACCGGGCTGCACTTTACACACAGCCACTGCCTCGTGGGGCCTAGCCAGCGTGGCGCGGTGGGAAGATGAGGTGGCGCAGCGGGTGGATGACAGGTGGGGCCCAGCGCGCGCAATGGAAATAAAAGGAAAAGGGGCGCCCCTGGGATTCGATCCCAGGATCTGCACCGCGCGCGAGGGGAACTGGACCAACTGGGCTCTGTTCCGTTCGTGTGTGGATACCGTTCCGAAACAGGAAGAGGTGTGGTTTGGTTGTCTAACTGAATTTCGAACCCAGCTCGCAGACTTCGTCAGGTTCAGCAAAAACGAGCGACGGCGAGTCCTCATCGATGCTGCTGGTTCCCGTACATGTCCTGGAGGTCGAGGGGTTGCAGCAGCCAGGTGGATTGCGTGGGTCGTGCGGGGCTGTGCTGGTGCGGGCCTTGTGCGTGCGGTCAGAGCGAGAGGGACAGGAGAAGGGGGTGGGCGCACCTGCTACTGGCCGCGGTCGAGGTACAGAAACGGCGGGAGCTTGCCGGCGACGGCGCGGCGTCCATGGTGACTCCCAGCTGGAGGCGATGGGACGGGAGGGTGGCCGGGGCACCCCCGTTTCCATTCCCGCGATCGGCCGTCCCCGGCGCCCACCCTTTCCCCGCCGCCCTGGAGCTTCCTCCTCCGGCCATGGCATCGCTGGTTTTTTTTTTCAGAGAGTTACAGAAGAGTAGAAAGGTAGGGTGTGCAGTGGATTGGCGGCGCTAGGAGGGGGAAGGAGGAGATGGAGTAGGTGGCTAGGGTTTGGAGGGGGCTTGAGGGAGAGATATAGGGGAGGGGAGCAGCGCACATGGGGGGAGGCGCTCGGTGACAGCGACCTCTCCCCCTCGTGTCCGTACGAAGAAGAAAGTGGTCGTGGGCTGCTGGGCTTAGGGGTGGGCTGGTTGTAGGTGGGCTTGGCCTGCCTCTCAGCTCACCCCTCTCTTCAATTTTTTTTTTCATATATTTTTTGTAAGGGATAAGGAGAGAGAGATAGAAGAGAGTTTTGGGGAAATTTATTTTATGAAATTTGTATTAAGTTTCAAACAGAAATTAAAGCAATTGTTAATCTTAGATTCACAATTTTGAAAGTTTAATTTGATTAAAAGGTGTTAGTTGAGTTTGTTTCTCAAAGAGGGTTTGGGTTGTTTATTTGATAACTAAATTTTATTAATTTGCAACACAACAACAACAAGTAGTTTTAAAAATAGTTTTCAACAATTTGAAATTATTAATTGGATATTAATTTGTTATGTGATTTTTTTTTTTGGGTAAAAGGGGTTTGGTTTGGAAGTTGGAAATAAACAAATGGTATTTAATGAGTTCAATCAATTAAACATTATTGAATCAATTGGTTTGCAAAATTTTAATATTTAAACCCATATTGAAAAAGGATTGATTTGATTTGGATTTGGTTATTTGAATTTTACCATTAGGGTTTTGAACAATTTAAATTGTTTTGGAGTTTTGAGTGGTTTGGAAAACATGATGCAATGATTATGGGATGCAGATGATGCAAACAAAAAGAAAACAAACAGGTAACACCCCAGGTGTTACAGGAGAAGAGTTGAATTGTGTTGAGTGCCCCGCTTGGTGGGAGGCATCCCATCTGGCGGGTTATTCATACGTGTACGGCCAAATTGGTGCAACCCTGCAGGGATAATCTTCTCGAGAAGCCGTGTTTTCCGCGGTTATGGATTACTTGGTGAAAGTACTGGCTAACAAGTACTCAGGACAACTTAAACATAATTATCAAACATGTTTCACCCAATGATTAATAATTTGACTAGTAATAGGTTATTCACACAAATAACTTGATTCATCTTAATCCAATGGTGTGAGTTATCCTCGGGTTGCTTCTTTGGATAAGGGGCGAGATCCAGGATGGGTTTGGTTGAAGTTATCTTCCAGTTGGTTACAACACTCGATCTTATCCCCTTTCTAATAGTTGGATATGATAGAATCTCTGTAGTTGGTTAGCGCAGCCAGTTGCAGCATTATTATGTAACCCCTTCTTTCCGTTGAACCAAGTCATCTGTGATTGTGTTGACGGGATATACTTTGGTGAACTGTGAGTCTTGCTTGCCAGTACTTGGATGTACTGACCCCGTTGGGGCTGTGGTTTACGCAGACTACGACTACGGCTACGATGACCACCAGGATGGCTACTTCGTGGAGTTTGACGAGACTGCAGACGAGTAGTTAGCTGGACCAGGGCAGGATCCAGAACCTACGTGGATGGGCTTCGTCTTATTTATTTTCTCCGGCTTCTTAAGCCTGTTGGATTTGTCTGTACCCAGAGACCTTTGATTGCTTCCGCTGTTGTAATGGATGATATGTTGGGACGTGTGTCCTCTGGATGATTGTATTCGCTATTTCTGGCTTAGTGAAGGCCAGTTGCAACTTTATTTCTATCTTTTGTGTCGTAGAGATAAGCTGTGATAATCATTCGTTCCAAGCTGTTGACGTACAGTGCGTGCTTGTTATGAAGTACGTCGACAGTAGTGCCTGTGACTCCTAATGGATAGTTTACATCGACGGTGGAATAGTAGGGCTTGTGTTGTCGCGCATAAGCGCAGGCCTACCAGGAAGCTGGGACGTGGGAGCAGTTATGCCCCATAATCCAAGCACCTACTATCCAGTTCGTACGATGAGTATCCCTTAGAAGCCAGGGTGCGACAAATGGTATCAGAGCCTGTCTGCCTGTAGGATCCCTTTTTACTGGTCGCAGTTGAGTCTAGAAACTATTTTGTAGCTATATAGGAAAATGAAACGTGAGAGTAGGAATTCTGCCATTTTTCTTCTTTCCCCACCCACCCACCCTTTTCTGGTAAGGAAGTGCAACGTTGTTTTTCTTTTCTCACCTAAACTTTCAAGTTAGGATTTCACGTGTTTTGGGTTTTCTGTAGTACCTCAGGACTTTTGGTCTCGTTTTCCCGATGTTGCTTCGATATCATGTTCTTCTGAAGAACCTTTCGTCCGTTCAAACCTTGTTGTTGTTTTCCACAACCTTTTTCTTCTACCGGAGTCTAATCAAAACATTCCAAATCATCTGCAGATGGGTCTCAGCTACTACCCGCAGGTGGTTCGCATGACTCGCTGTGAGAGCACCGCCGGTTTTCCGGAGATGCTGAGAGACATGGTTACCTATCTGGGGTTCCATTGGGCACCAGAGTACCAGGTCTACGAGCACCAGCGCGAGTTCGACCAGACTTTCTACCGGGCCATCGTCTACATTCTGTCGGATGATGGCAGGAGCATTGCCCACCGCTACGAGGCAGTAGGTTCCACAGTGGATATGGCCGTGCAGCAGGCAGCGTACGTGAGTCTCACCGTTCTCCGTGCTGACTACTGGGGGTTTGATGATTCCATCTATCGTCACATCCCCCGTGGTTACATCACGGCAGCGGGAGTTCACTTCACTCTCCACCGCAACCTGGATACCTACGAGGATGATAGCTCCAGGCTGCACACCACTGCCCAGTTCGTGTGGCACAGTGACGCCGTTGCTTCCACACTTGCTCAGGAGTTGGCCTCAGTCAGGGAGCAGCTCTACCTAGCGTTGACGCGTCTGGCGACGTACACCACAGACTTCGTTGGAGACGAGCGCTTTGCGCGTTTCCAGCAGACACTGGGTTTTCCTCTGCCAGATGCTGGAGGTTACGAGCCGATCAGAGGCCCACTTCTCGACCTCGGAGCTGGTTACACAGGGATTCCCCGCTATGGAGCACAGGGAGAGGACGCTTTCTACTTCACCACACCGAGAGTTGCTCTCAGAGCAGTTCCTATCTACAGGGATCGTCGTCATACCTACTTCCGTGGGATTCCTCCGCACCGTATCTCTCGTCGTACTACTCACCGCCGTCCTGCGTGATGAGCATGGGAGTACCGTTGTATCCATTCCTAGCTATGTTTAGTTATCCTTGTCTTTCGAACCATGTATTGGTCTGTTGGATATTCTGATGTATTTGAACATGTGATGATGTACCTGTTGGTTATCTATTCATGCGTCGGAATAATCTATCTTTCGGTTACCAAGTCTATCCTTTTCTGTTGTTGTGCTAAAATGAATTTCTGTTCAGGATGCCTCCAACCAGGAACAACCCGCCTCCGCCACCACCAATGGGGGAACTGTTGGCTCAGATGACCCAAGTGGTGACACAGATGGCCCAGATCCAGGCTAACCAGCACCACAACCAGAATGCTCCAAGGGTCACCATCAAGGATTTCCTCAGCTTGGGCCCAAAAGCTTTCGTGGCAACACGTGAGCCCCTGGATGCTGATGACTGGATCCGTGACGTAGCAAGAGCTCTGGAGATTGCTCATGTTGCGGAAGAGGATAAGGTCAAGTATGCCACCTACCTACTGAAGGGTCAGGCAGCTACTTGGTGGGAGAACTACCAGACCATGAGAGCTGGCTATCCTATCACCTGGGGATGTTTCAAGGATGCCTTCCTGAAGCACCACATCCCGGATGGTCTCATGGAAAGGATGCGTGAGGAATTCTGCTCTCTCAAACAGGGCAAGCTGGACGTTCTCGGCTACCAGAACGAGTTCAATCGTCTCGCTCGGTACGCTGGTGACGAAGTGTCCACCGAAGCCAAGAAGATGGCAAGGTTCCGCCGAGGGTTTAACCCAAAACTGAAGTACGCTCTCACCAACATCAAGTGCAAGGACTTCGTGGAGCTCGTGAACACCGTGCTCAATGAGGAGAATGGGCGCAAGGCGTTCGATGAGTCGCGCAAGCACTCGCGTGAGGGTGGTTCCTCCTCCAACATGACCACCCCTCCGCAGAAGCGCCGCATCTGGGTGCCAAATGGTGCTGTCACTCGGGCTCCAAATGCCCAAGCTTCTCCAGGCTTTGGTCCCCGCCCACCCAACCCATCTCAGATGCAGGATCAGAGGTTCCCGATGGGGCAGCCAAGGCCAGGTCCTCCTCGTGTCGTCACTTGCTTCAAGTGCAAGGAGACTGGACACTATGCTGATAAGTGCACTCAGAAGCAGCTACCCCTACCTCCTCGCCCCAACACCAACCAGGCTATGGTTCGTGCTCCCCCGGCTAAAGCCTTCAACTCCAACAACAGGCCTGTCGGGAGGAACGCGAGGGTGAACCATATCAAGGCCGACAAAGCTGAGGAAGCTGCTGACGTCGTTCTCGGTATATTACCCGTAAACTCTATTCCAGCTAAAGTGTTGTTTGATACTGGAGCATCGCATTCGTTTGTGTCAAAGATCTTTGCTACAACGTACAATTTAGCTCTGGTTCCGCTAAGCAATCAAATATATGTGCACTCTCCGGGAACTAAAATGATTACTTCCAAGATAAGCATGGACAATCAGATCCTAATTGGGGGTCGCATATTCCTTGCTTCACTCATGTTGCTGGGAAATTCTGACATTGATGTCATTCTGGGTATGGATTGGTTGAAGACCCACAAAGCTAAAATTGACTATGCTCAAAAGTCAATAACTCTCTCCCACACTTCAGGCCAGATAGTCTATTCTCCATATGGATCAAGTTCTGTTCAGCTGTTCAACCTCGATGCCAAACCCCTTCCTGCAATTGAAAATGTTCCGGTGGTTTGTGAATTCCCTGACGTCTTTCCAGAAGAGTTGCCAGGGATGCCCCCGGACAGAGCAGTTGAGTTCGTGATCGAGCTTGAGCCAGGTACTGCTCCAATCTCTAAGCATCCATATAAGATAGCTCCTCCTGAACTGAAATTGTTGAAGGAGCAGATCGATATGTACATGGACAAAGGTTACATTCAGCCTAGTTCCTCCGCTTGGGGTTGCCCAACTCTGTTTGTTGCCAAGAAGGATCAAACAAAAAGACTCGTGGTTGACTATCGTCCTCTCAACGAGAAAACCATCAAGAACAAGTATCCACTTCCTCGTATCGATGATCTTTTTGATCAACTTGCTGGAGCCTCAATATTCTCAAAGTTGGATTTGAGGATGGGTTACCATCAGATAAAGATCAGAAAGGAAGATATTCCTAAGACAGCTTTCACCACTCGTTACGGTCTATATGAATACACCGTCATGTCCTTTGGTCTCACCAATGCACCGGCAACGTTCTCAAGACTCATGAATTCTGTCTTCCATGAATACCTCGACAAGTTCGTTGTGGTATATCTCGATGACATTCTAGTCTACTCAAAATCCGAGGAAGAGCATGGAGAACACCTTCGTCTCACTCTCATGAAACTTCGCGAGCATCGTCTGTATGCCAAGTTTTCCAAATGTGAGTTCTGGATTCCAGAAGTTGCATATCTTGGTAATATCATCTCTGCCAAAGGCATTGCCATTGATCCTGAAAAAGTTAAGGCAATTGTTGATTGGAAACCCCCTAAGACGGTGAAGCAAGTCAGAAGTTTTCTTGGCTTGGCTAGCTATTGCCGTCGTTTCGTCCAAAACTTTTCCAAGATTGCCAAACCTCTCACTGATCTCACAAAGAAGGACAAAAAGTTCGTTTGGACTCCACAATGTGATGAGAGTTTCAACCTCCTGAAGACTAAACTCACTTCCACACCTGTTCTAGTTGGCCCCGATACTACCAAACCTTTCCAGATATTCTGTGATGCATCTCTCCAAGGCCTAGGAGCAGTTCTTATGCAAGAACGTCAAGTTGTGGCTTATGCTTCACGTCAGTTGAATGCACATGAGCAAAACTATCCCACTCATGATCTTGAACTAGCAGCAGTTGTGTTTTCCCTCAAGAAATGGAGACAATACTTGTTGGTAACAAAACTGAAATCTTTTCCGATCACAAGAGTCTGAAATACATCTTCACTCAGCCAGATCTGAACCTCAGGCAAAGGAGATGGATTGAGAAGATTAAAGACTTTGATCTCACCATTTCTTACACTCCAGGCAAGGCTAATGTTATGGCCGACGCTCTCAGTCGCAAATCCTATTGCAATAATCTCATGATCATGGAAAGCCAACCTCCACTTCATGAAGAATTCCAGAAGCTGAACCTTGGTCTTGTTCCTGAAGGATACCTTGCTAGCTTGACAGCCAGCCCAACTCTCGAGGACAAGATTCGTTCTGAACAACTTCGTGATAATGAAATCAAGAAGATGGTAGAGCAAATCAAGGAGGGCAGTGATAAGTTCAAGTCCTTCTCAATTGATGACAAGGGAACTGTGTTTCTTCGAAGGACGCATTGCAGTCCCTCAGATTCAAAGTCTCAAGGATATCATTCTCAAGGAGGCTCATGAAACTCCTCTATCCATTCACCCTGGAAGTACAAAGATGTACCAGGATCTCAAGACTCTGTATTGGTGGCCTGGCATGAAACGTGAAAATTGCTCAATACGTTTCTGAATGCGACGTTTGTCAACGTGTTAAGGCAGTCCATCAGAAGACAACAGGTCTACTCCAACCTCTAAAAATTCCTGAGTGGAAGTGGGACATGATTGAAATGGACTTCGTTACTGGGTTTCCAAGTCCAAAAAGGGCAACGATGCAATCTTCGTTGTTATTGATCGTCTCACTAAGGTTGCTCACTTCTATGCTGTAAAGGAAACTATCTCAGCTAGCCAGTTAGCAGAGCTCTACACAGCAAAGGTTGTTCCCCTTCATGGTGTTCCATTGGAAATAAGCTCAGACCGTGGAAGTATCTTCACTTCTCATTTCTGGAAGAGCTTTCAAGAAGCATTGGGCACCAAACTTCTGTTCAGCACAGCTTATCACCCTCAGTCTCAGGGGCAAGTCGAAAGAGTCAATCAGATTCTCGAGGATATGCTCAGAGCATGTGGTCTCTCCTTTGGCATGAAATGGGAGGATTGCGTTCCATATGCTGAATTCTCCTACAACAACAGCTACCAGGCAAGCCTAGGCATGGCACCATTTGAGGCACTGTATGGTCGCAGATGCAGGAGTCCAATCAATTGGTCTGGAGCTGGTGAACGTTCACTTTTAGGCCCTGACATTGTTAAGGAAGCCGAGGAGAAAGTTCGTATCATTCGTGACAATCTCAGGATTGCTCAGTCTCGTCAGAAGAGCTATTATGATAGCAAGCACCGGACATGGTCTATGCACCTGGTGATAAGGCATATCTCCGTGTAACTCCCCTCAGAGGCACTCATCGTTTTGGTGTGAAAGGAAAGCTTGCACCAAGATACATTGGCCCTTTCAACATCCTCTCAAGACGTGCAGAGAATGCTTATCGTCTTGAACTTCGAGAAAAACTATCCAAAGTGCACGATGTGTTCCACGTGTCACAACTCAAGAAGTGTTTCAAAGATCCAGATCGTGCAGTTGATCATGATTCCATTGAACTGCAAGATGATCTATCTTATGAGGAGCACCCTATTCGTATTCTCGATGAGACCGAGCGTAAGACTCGCAACAAGAGCACCAAGTTCTTGAAAGTCCAATGGTCGCATCATTCTGATAAAGAGGCAACGTGGGAGACTGAAGAGGATCTTCGCAAGAAGTATCCGGACCTGTTCAATTCTCAGTAGGGAATCTCGGGGCGCGATTCCTTCAAGGGGGGGCGTTTTGTAACATCCCAAGTATGAAAATCATCCAATTAGAATGTTTGTTGCATGTTTATTAAAGTTTTGCATCATGTCATCATTTGTTTTTATGTTGTTTGCATTTGTTTCCTTATTATTGCAATTGTTTTCCACTGTTTTCACAACTCAAACTTAAACCTTATTCAAACATGGTTTCATACTTGCTATGTTACAACTTTTGGAACAAAAATAACAAATAAAAACAATCATTTTATTCCTTGTTTTTCACTTATTAAATTGTTGGTTTAATCAAACCATTATTCCATCAATGTTTCCCAAACCATCTTTAAAATTCCAAACCAAGTTCAAATCAGTACCTATTTGAACCCATCAAAGTTCACCACACATTTGTGATCTTAAAATCATTTTAAACCTAGGGGTAACCCTATCCAAATACATGTTTTTCTTAATGGTTTATTAATATCAAAATTCCTCTAATTTGGTTTCAAATGCAAACCTAATTTTAAATCTCAAATTTTTGAAATCCAAAGTTGGAATATGTTTTCTAATTACTTAACAATGCCTAAACTAATTTTTCTGTAATTTTTGTTAACTAAACCCTTAACAGTTTTCTTCCAAAAGCAAACTACAAAAAAAATAAAACAGAAAAAAATAAAAGGCAGCAGCTAACCTACAGCGCGCGCAGCAGACAAGCAGCAGCCCAGCCCAACTAGCCTAGCTGCGCGCGACCCAACCCAGCTAATCTCCCACTTACCGCTTCGCCCGCGCCAAGATTCGTGCCGCCCTCCTATTCCTCCTTCGTCACCCCGTACGGCAACGAATCGAGCGGAGCCACCGCAACCCCGCGCGCCTCCGGCGGCAGCCAAGCTCCTGGCGCCTATAAAAGCACGCCTAGGGCACCCCCGTACCACCCTAGCCCTAGGTCTTCCCTGCTCTTCACTCCGCCGCCGCCAATCGCCTCCATCTCGACGGATTTCTCCTCTGCTGCAACCTCGCCGGCGGCAGCTGCTCTGAAGATCACGATGGCGCCGCCGCGCATCGCCCCCACCTAGCTACCAATCACCTGAAATCGTTTCCCCACCTTCTCCTCTACCCCTTGGACACCAGAAGGAACCAAGGTAACCCTCAGATCGACGCCGCGTTTCTTCTCCCTCTCCGGCCACCGCGCCACGTTTCTGAATCCGTTGCTCGCACCGCCGTTGCAGGGCTCGTCGTCATCAATTGTTTGCTGCAACCGCACCGTATCTTACTCCTCTACGCAACGGACACCAGAGGGGGCCAGGAGACCATCTACCTCGCCGGCGCCGTCCTCGACCTCGCCGCGGACTCTGTCGTCACCGTACGTCATCGTCAGGCCGCTGCTACCTCAACGATGTTGGTGAGAGCCGTTCACCGTTCCCTCCTCCTCCACTGCATCCGTGCATCTGCGCGTCCATCTGCACATCCACGCAGTCGTTGGTATCGAGGTCCACCGTGTAGCGTCGCCGGCGATCTCTGTCTGACGGTCGAGCAAATGTTTGCTCGACAGCGATTCAGTTAACCAACTGAACCTTAACCTGAAGGCGTTCCCCTTACTGTCAAGCAACTGCACGCAGCGCAACTGGTTGCGTTCCTTTCTGAAACTCGAGCAGGGCGCGGGTTCGAGGCCTGAGCGCCCCAACATTTTGCTCTTTTATTCCGCAGCGTGAGCTGGCCCACTGTCATCGACCTGGGTTGCCACGTGTGCTTGCGCAGGGCCACGCTGTCCACTGGCCCACTGCGCAGTGGCAGGGGTAGCGTGAGGCTGAGTAACAAACGTTTTTCTGCGCAATTCAAAAAAATCCCAAATTTCTTTTAATAAGCAGAATAAAAACCAAACTTTGAAATTCAATAACTTTCATTTTATAATTCCAACAATTACAAACTTTATATGAATCTTGATCCAAATTTCCTAAACTTTCCAAATATCCAATTTGTGTTCTGTTTTGAGTTTTCAAAATTCTTTTAGATTTCAAATTTGAATAATTCAAATGCAAATTGAAATAATTCATAACTAATTCATACTGTTTTCAAATAATTCAAATAAAATAGGTTTTTCACACCTTTTTGAATGTTCTATTCAAATATAAAACTTGTTTCATTGTTTGAATAATTTAAAATTGCCTAAACAATTTAAACCTTGTTTAATTCAATTAAATTTGATAAAATCATAACTTGATTAATATAAAATATTTTGAACATGCAAATTATGTTTTCAAACCACCAAAGTGTGAACTTTTCAAATGTGAATTTGAATTTATGGTTTGAACAAATAAAATTCAATTAATATTTAAGCTTGTTTTAAATTCAATTAAAACTTGTTTACTATTGTTTAATTCATAACTAAATAATCCAAAGTCCAATTTCAAAATGTGAAACATGTAATCTTTACCTAATAATAAAGAGAGGAAGGTTTCTTCCGGTTCAACTTGGCGTTTTACCGTTTTGCCCTTCCACCAAAATATCTATCTTTAATTTCGCGTTCTCGTTTTTTTTTCGTATAGGTTGTGCATCTATCCGTGGCACGCTGGTTGCCATCATGGGTAAATAGTATTTGAAACGGGAACAAAATCCATCACGAAATCCATCATCGCCCACTCAATAAAAGCCGCACATACGAGCTACCTCCTCTGCTCGATTTGTCCCCGTCTGCGCCGAATTCCCGTCTAGGAGTTCGCTTCAAGCTAGAGCTTCACATGGATCCTTGAGTTCTTTACACATCGGAGCCACCGCAGAACGGCGACTGCCACTGCTGCCCTTCCTTCACGGGCTTCACCCCAAAACCTGCGACTTAGGGGCCCTCACCATGCAGCCATCGCTAGGGATCATCAAGCTGCAGCCTGCATGCCAGGAGAAAACCATGGGGCGGCGGATCTGACCCAGGTGGAGCTGCTCCCTCGTGGCTGCCGTTGGAAGCGAGGGGTTCATGTTGCACCTGTTGGAACAGTGCGGCAAGACGTGGAGGAGGAGGAGAACATGGGAATGTCACGGTGCTCGCGTACATGCCGGCGCGGTGGAGATGTCGCCCTGGCTACCGGAGAAACCTGCACGCCGATGCATATCCCTCCCCCTGTCTCTACCCTACCGAGGCGTAGCTGCTCAAGGCCGCGGAAGGTGCTCGAGCCCCTACAATCTGATCTTGCCTTGGTCTCCTCCGACGTGATCCTGTACCACCCGCGTTGGACGACAGCTGCAAGGTGTGCGTGCGCGAGCACAAGGACCTTAATCGGACTATTTGTCCCACGCTCACATCACTCGATATTAATTGGCATCAACACGCGCTGCACGGAACCAGTCGGCCACGATCTCTGTCTCTCTAGAAGCTTTTCCTTGTTCATTTTCCAGAGCGATTGGGAAAATAACGTAGTGCGGTGCTAGATAGCTTCCTATCATTAATGATATCATGTGCAATGTTGGACTGCCTGCCGTCATCGAGTTCTTCTCACAGTTCAGGAACGGCCACAATGTGCAGGCAGCCGGCGGCGGGCTGATGCGTCTGTATTCTGCAGTGAACTCGACATATGACAACCTTCCGGTCGAATTTATTTACAGATTAATTCTCAGATTGTCGATCAATCAGCTGGTGAGTTGCTAGCTTAATTGGTTTCATATACATGCATGTACTATTTTATTGAATAATATAAGAGGATTGCATATCTTTGTACACATCTTTTTTTTAATCACGTCATTTGCACATTGTTCAAAGCTCATGTCTCCCTATTTTCTCTAATTATGAATTTGTGATTAGTTTTTCAAAATATTAAAATTACCATGTCATCTCATTGACGATATATGGATATATAAACCGATTCAATGTAATTGTAGACCTAACAGATTTTTTCATATTTTTGTTAGCCGCACAAATGGACAAATATTGCAAATAAAAAATTGTTGGGGATGCCGTTGGCAGGGCGAAGAGTAGCTATGTGGAGCACCGGTTCGTGTCACTACACATAGTTTTTAGCTCTACGCAGTCGGCGATGGTCATCAATGGAGAAATCGTAGGAAGAAAACTAGGTATAACGTAGTGCGGTGCAACGATAGTGACGTCGATCCTTTAGGAGCAGCAGCTCCTCATCTGTTGTATGAGAAATCGTCCTGTTAGGAGAGCAGCTGACGAGGCCACGGGGAGGAGAACGTGGTGGGGCTGGTGTGGTTGTCTTGGTTGCGATGGAGGAGCTCCTCAGTCCATAATTCCTTCCCATGCTGGAGCAACTAGAAGCGTGGCTAGATTTAGCACTCAATTTCATAGTTTTAAATAGCGGGCTATGAGATATAGCGTTTGCCTCAAAATTAGCTAAATCGACGCTATAGCGCTATATGACGCTATAACATCGCTATAGAGATGCTATAGCGATGCTATAGCCTGCTATTTAAAACTATACTCAATATAGAGAAAAAGTCCCAGCATCCTTATTTTCACAGTGCATAGTGTTGCTACATACTAGCACTGATTAACTCACGTAAATACGTCAGGGTGATGAGGAAGAAGAGGTCGCCCAGGAGCGCCGTGCGAGGGGCTGTGAGGCAATGCTCCAACTTGAAGATGTTGACGCAGTTTTTTTGGGAAGATTTGGGGATTTGTTCTGAAGATTTTGATTTTGCACATGTGTTATGCTCTAAAGTTTCTGCTCTGAAGATTGCAAGGCAAGGGTTCTAGCTAAGGTTCATGCCATGGTAATTTAAATGCACATGCAATTAGTTATTCTAGCATTCGGAATTAGGAATGCAACATCAAGTAGCGATTTATACGTGTAGATATATTGAGATTTTATTAGTTAGACGCTGTTTTGGGATGCACAGTGAAACAGTGGAACTAGATCTAAAGTGAAACGTGGAAATCAACATCAGTAGTGTAGTATACATTGATTTCTAAGTTTCTGAGAAATATTAATTTTATTCAGACCGGATGCAACGCGCGGGCTCCAAATATTCCAAATATCAAAACCCTAATAATTGCTTAAAAAGAGCACCGCTCATAAATTATTTAGTTGTTTTCAAAGATTTATTTCTCCCGTTGCAACGCACGGGCACGTTTGCTAGTTCAACTAAAATTTGATGTTCTTTTCAAATATAAAATTTGTAAATTGTTTTGCACACTCTAACTTGATGAAAACAATATCTGTTTTGTGGCATGTCTAAGTAACCAAAACTTTCCAAAATTAACAAATAATTTCCACACTTGTTTTATTCTTTTTCTTTTGCACCTATCCTTGTTATTTTGTTGTTATCTTGTCATCATCATCATGCATGCATCATGATAACAACTATCACCTAATAAATAATTGTAAATCATTTGTTCCACTTATTTTAATGGATCCTTTCCATATGCAACCCTTGCATATGGGTCCATTTAATTTGTGCTATCTTGTTAGTCAATTTATTTTGAGGCACCCATTAAATTGTCATGCATCATGTTGACTGTGCACAATGCCATGAACATGATTGTTTACCTTCCTGTTTTGTTTGTTTGCTTCTTCTCGAATAGACGACGACGTTGAGGCAGACGACCTTTACAGCCCCCCTTCTGAGGATCTAGCTCAGTACCCGGCTGATCAGTTTGCAGGCAAGTTATCACTCACATGAACCATCGTGTTCCTTTCAACCCTGGTTACCGATACTTTCCGTTGTCTATACTTGCTAGCCTTAGTGGTAGATGTTTCTGTTACGAACCTATCACATGAATCCTTTAACCCTGATATTGCCTCATCACCCCTCCTACAACCCATTGAGTGAGCCAGTGTCTTTCTAGCATGCTTAGGTTGTTTTGCTCGAATCTGTTACCCGTTATTTTCAGTTACTATATCTTTATTATGTTCTGGGGGCTCGATGTTTAATCAATCAATCAATCATGCTAATGTTATACTGTTAATAATAATCTGATGATAAGGCACCGGCAGGAGGCCCATGAGAGGTTTTGAGGCCTGCTAGTGTCGACCCTAATAGGAAAAGGGTCTTGTCTACTGATCCATGATGAGCGCACTACCCGCATGTGGGAAGCGAGTATGGGCGCCCCCCTCAATTTGATTCGATTCGCATCTCGTCCAAATCATCTCATTTAGTTCGTGCTTTCTATTTGCCGCATGCATGTTTTTGCGAGCCCAACGCAGGGTGGAACTTTTGTAGTCGGCATATAGGGGGACACGGTCTTAGAGTGCTATGAGGGTCCCTTTTCTTCGGGGCTTGATTAGCCGTGCGCCCAAGGTGCTTTAGGCTTGATGCGGAGAAGAGTTGAATTGTGTTGAGTGCCCCGCTTGGTGGGAGGCATCCCATCTGGCGGGTTATTCATACGTGTACGGCCAAATTGGTGCAACCCTGCAGGGATAATCTTCTCGAGAAGCCGTGTTTTCCGCGGTTATGGATTACTTGGTGAAAGTACTGGCTAACAAGTACTCAGGACAACTTAAACATAATTATCAAACATGTTTCACCCAATGATTAATAATTTGACTAGTAATAGGTTATTCACACAAATAACTTGATTCATCTTAATCCAACGGTGTGAGTTATCCTCGGGTTGCTTCTTTGGATAAGGGGCGAGATCCAGGATGGGTTTGGTCGAAGTTATCTTCCAGTTGGTTACAACACTCGATCTTATCCCCTTTCTAATAGTTGGATATGATAGAATCTCTGTAGTTGGTTAGCGCAGCCAGTTGCAGCATTATTATGTAACCCCTTCTTTCCGTTGAACCAAGTCATCTGTGCTTGTGTTGACGGGATATACTTTGGTGAACTGTGAGTCTTGCTTGCCAGTACTTGGATGTACTGACCCCGTTGGGGCTGTGGTTTACGCAGACTACGACTACGGCTACGATGACCACCAGGATGGCTACTTCGTGGAGTTTGACGAGACTGCAGACGAGTAGTTAGCTGGACCAGGGCAGGATCCAGAACCTACGTGGATGGGCTTCGTCTTATTTATTTTCTCCGGCTTCTTAAGCCTGTTGGATTTGTCTGTACCTAGACACCTTTGATTGCTTCCGCTGTTGTAATGGATGATATGTTGGGACGTGTGTCCTCTGGATGATTGTATTCGCTATTTCTGGCTTAGTGAAGGCCAGTTGCAACTTTATTTCTATCTTTTGTGTCGTAGAGATAAGCTGTGATAATCATTCGTTCCAAGCTGTTGACGTACAGTGCGTGCTTGTTATGAAGTACGTCGACAGTAGTGCCTGTGACTCCTAATGGATAGTTTACATCGACGGTGGAATAGTAGGGCTTGTGTTGTCGCGCATAAGCGCAGGCCTACCAGGAAGCTGGGACGTGGGAGCAGTTATGCCCCATAATCCAAGCACCTACTATCCAGTTCGTACGATGAGTATCCCTTAGAAGCCAGGGTGCGACAACAGACAAGATCCAAATAGGCCTAAGAGGCCGGAAACGAAAAGACGGAGCCCATCCACGAAGTCTCGGATCCTGTCCAGGTCCGCTATCTACTCGTCAACAGCCTCGTCATGCTCCACGTAGTAGCCACCATGGAGATCCCCGGAAACGTAGTCTGCGGAAACCACAGCCCCAAAGGGGTCAGTACAACAACGTACTGGCAAGCAAGACTCACAGTTCACCAAAGTGTAACCCGTCAACACCAAGCACAGATGCTTTGGGTTCAACGGAAGGAAGGGTGATATAAAAGATGCGGCAGCGGGCTGCACTAACCAACTACAGAACAAACTATGACTTCCGGCTAACAGAAAGGAGATAAGATAGCGTATCGTAACCAACTATAACTAACCACCAAACAAACCCATCCTGGATCTCGTCCCTTATCCAAAGAAGCAATCCGAGGATAACTCACACAGTTGGATTAATGATGGTTCAGGTTATTGTGTCAATAAACCTATTACTAGTCAAGTTATTATAGTTAGGTGTAAGTTGTCTGAGTACTTGTTAGCCAGTACTTTCACCAAGTCGTCACATAACCGCGGACAACACGGCTTCTCGAGAAGATTCATCCCTGCAGGGTGTGCTCCAGTACCCGTACACACTCAAGCCACCAACTAAAACTCAGGTGGACTCGACACGACTCGAACCATCACTACAGCCTGTCCTAGGAGCCACGGAGCTATAAGGTCCCAGCCACGCAGCCGAATACTCAGCGCAGGTGTGCAAAACTCCCGCAGGACACAACACCCCGGCAATACAGGCCTCGCCCTATATGTGTGCGTCATCATCATCATCAGTAACCATGGGAGCGACCCATTCATGCGTATGAGCCAAATGGAACACCCGAACTAAGTGTGGCTCTTCGGACAAACTGCAGATCAGATCAAAGCCGAGGGGGGTTCCATACCACCACCCGGATGCGGTGAGCACGCTCATCATGGATCAGTAGACAAGACCCTTTTCCTAATTAGGGTCGACACTAGCAGGCCTCAAAACCACGACGGGCCTCCTGCCGGTGCCTTAACATCAAATTATTATTATTACCCAAGCATTAATAGGTTGTTGTTTACACATCGAGCCCATAGATCATAAAAGAAATATGATAACAGAAAGTAACGGGTAACAGACTCGAGCAGAAACAACCCTAAGCATGCTAGTAAGACACGGGCTCAAACAACGGGGTTATAGGAGTGGAGGTGAGGCAATATCATGGTTTCAGGGTATCATGTGATAGGATCGTAACAGAAGCAACGATACATATGGCTAGCAGAAATAGACAACGGAAAAGTATCGGTAACCAATGTTGAAAAGAACACAGTGGTTCATGTGAGTGATAACTTGCCTGCAAACCCAGTAGCCTGGTACTGAGCTAGAACCTCAGAAGGGGTGTCGTAAGGATCGTCGGTCTCAACGTCGTCGTCTAACCGAGAAGAAGCAAACAGACAAAGCAGAAAGGGTAGACAATCAATATCATGGCATAGTGCACAATCATGGGGATGATGCATGTCATGTTAATAGTTGCATCAAAATAAACTAGTTGACATGGTAACACAAATTAAATGGACACATATGCAATTTTGAGTTGCATATGAAAAGCTCATGAATTTTGGGTTAGATTATTTGTTTTCCAACTAATCAACAGATGAAGGTGAATTAGTATGATGCATGGATGAGGAAAACAACAAAATAACAACAATAGAACCAATTTAAAATAGGGTTTACCAATTTAGAAATTTACTAGCAAACGTGCCCGTGCGTTGCAACGGGAGAAATAAATCTTTGAAAACAACTAAATAATTTATGAGCGGTGCTCTTTTTAAGCAATTATTAGGGTTTTGATATTTGGAATATTTGGAGCCCGCGCGTTGCATCCGGTCTGAATAAAATTAATATTTCTCAGAAACTTAGAAATCAATGTATACTACACTACTGATGTTGATTTCCACGTTTCACTTTAGATCTAGTTCCACTGTTTCACTGTGCATCCCAAAACAGCGTCTAACTAATAAAATCTCAATATATCTACACGTATAAATCGCTACTTGATGTTGCATTCCTAATTCCGAATGCTAGAATAACTAATTGCATGTGCATTTAAATTACCATGGCATGAACCTTAGCTAGAACCCTTGCCTTGCAATCTTCAGAGCAGAAACTTTAGAGCATAACACATGTGCAAAATCAAAATCTTCGGAACAAATCCCCAAATCTTCCCAAAAAAACTGCGTCAACATCTTCAAGTTGGAGCATTGCCTCACAGCCCCTCGCACGGCGCTCCTGGGCGACCTCTTCTTCCTCATCACCCTGACGTATTTACGTGAGTTAATCAGTGCTAGTATGTAGCAACACTATGCACTGTGAAAATAAGGATGCTGGGACTTTTTCTCTATATTGAGTATAGTTTTAAATAGCAGGCTATAGCATCGCTATAGCATCTCTATAGCGATGTTATAGCGTCATATAGCGCTATAGCGTCGATTTAGCTAATTTTGAGGCAAACGCTATATCTCATAGCCCGCTATTTAAAACTATGAAATTGAGTGCTAAATCTAGCCACGCTTCTAGTTGCTCCAGCATGGGAAGGAATTATGGACTGAGGAGCTCCTCCCATCGCAACCAAGACAACCACACCAGCCCCACCACGTTCTCCTCCCCGTGGCCTCGTCAGCTGCTCTCCTAACAGGACGATTTCTCATACAACAGATGAGGAGCTGCTGCTCCTAAAGGATCGACGTCACTATCGTTGCACCGCACTACGTTATACCTAGTTTTCTTCCTACGATTTCTCCATTGATGACCATCGCCGACTGCGTAGAGCTAAAAACTATGTGTAGTGACACGAACCGGTGCTCCACATAGCTACTCTTCGCCCTGCCAACGGCATCCCCAACAATTTTTTATTTGCAATATTTGTCCATTTGTGCGGCTAACAAAAATATGAAAAAATCTGTTAGGTCTACAATTACATTGAATCGGTTTATATATCCATATATCGTCAATGAGATGACATGGTAATTTTAATATTTTGAAAAACTAATCACAAATTCATAATTAGAGAAAATAGGGAGACATGAGCTTTGAACAATGTGCAAATGACGTGATTAAAAAAAAGATGTGTACAAAGATATGCAATCCTCTTATATTATTCAATAAAATAGTACATGCATGTATATGAAACCAATTAAGCTAGCAACTCACCAGCTGATTGATCGACAATCTGAGAATTAATCTGTAAATAAATTCGACCGGAAGGTTGTCATATGTCGAGTTCACTGCAGAATACAGACGCATCAGCCCGCCGCCGGCTGCCTGCACATTGTGGCCGTTCCTGAACTGTGAGAAGAACTCGATGACGGCAGGCAGTCCAACATTGCACATGATATCATTAATGATAGGAAGCTAGCTAGCACCGCACTACGTTATTTTCCCAATCGCTCTGGAAAATGAACAAGGAAAAGCTTCTAGAGAGACAGAGATCGTGGCCGACTGGTTCCGTGCAGCGCGTGTTGATGCCAATTAATATCGAGTGATGTGAGCGTGGGACAAATAGTCCGATTAAGGTCCTTGTGCTCGCGCACGCACACCTTGCAGCTGTCGTCCAACGCGGGTGGTACAGGATCACGTCGGAGGAGACCAAGGCAAGATCAGATTGTAGGGGCTCGAGCACCTTCCGCGGCCTTGAGCAGCTACGCCTCGGTAGGGTAGAGACAGGGGGAGGGATATGCATCGGCGTGCAGGTTTCTCCGGTAGCCAGGGCGACATCTCCACCGCGCCGGCATGTACGCGAGCACCGTGACATTCCCATGTTCTCCTCCTCCTCCACGTCTTGCCGCACTGTTCCAACAGGTGCAACATGAACCCCTCGCTTCCAACGGCAGCCACGAGGGAGCAGCTCCACCTGGGTCAGATCCGCCGCCCCATGGTTTTCTCCTGGCATGCAGGCTGCAGCTTGATGATCCCTAGCGATGGCTGCATGGTGAGGGCCCCTAAGTCGCAGGTTTTGGGGTGAAGCCCGTGAAGGAAGGGCAGCAGTGGCAGTCGCCGTTCTGCGGTGGCTCCGATGTGTAAAGAACTCAAGGATCCATGTGAAGCTCTAGCTTGAAGCGAACTCCTAGACGGGAATTCGGCGCAGACGGGGAAAAATCGAGCAGAGGAGGTAGCTCGTATGTGCGGCTTTTATTGAGTGGGCGATGATGGATTTCGTGATGGATTTTGTTCCCGTTTCAAATACTATTTACCCATGATGGCAACCAGCGTGCCACGGATAGATGCACAACCTATACGAAAAAAAAACGAGAACGCGAAATTAAAGATAGATATTTTGGTGGAAGGGCAAAACGGTAAAACGCCAAGTTGAACCGGAAGAAACCTTCCTCTCTTTATTATTAGGTAAAGATTTATTAATTTAGGTGATTTTTGGTTCCTTAAAGGGATTACACAAAAATAGTTGTTGTTTTCACCAATTTAAATTGTGCAAAACAAATAACAAAATTCATATTTGAAAAGTTTATACTTTTCTAGGTTGAAAACATATTTTGCATGTTCAAAAATAATTTAATTTTGAGCAAGTTATGATTTCATCAAATTTAAATGAATTAAACAAGTATTAAATTATTTAGGCAATTTAAATTATTCAAATCAGGAAACAAAATTTATATTTGAATTGGTGGTTCAAAATGGTTTGGAAAACATATTTTATTTGCATGATTTGGATTAATAATGAATTAGTTATGGATTTTAGCAAATTGCAAGTGAATTATTTGAATTCAAATTTGAATTGCATTTTGAAAACTCAAAACAGAAAACAAATGCTATAGATAGATAGAGAATTTAATTTGGTGCGGTGTACATATTTTATTTATTTTTGTTGGAGTTGGGATTTAAAAGTTATTTGGGTTTGAAGTTTAGGGACTAAACTGTAATAAAAACTAGACTTAAAATAAAGGAAAACGTGCAGAAAAGCAATTTGCACCACGCAGTGAGCAGACCCAGCCACTGACAGTGGGGCCAGGGCCTGCGTGGCGCCTAGGTGGCCTGCAGGGCCACTGACAGTGGGCCCCGCACGGGTGCGGGCAAGGGAAAAAATTGGGGAGGCAAATGCCTCCCCTGGGATTTGATCCCGGGACCTCTCCCTTGGGCGCACGGGTCTGTACCAGTTGGGCTAGATTCGGTTGCTTGTCAGGGTAGGGGCTGGTTGGGGTATATTCTTCAGTCTACGCGCAAAACTGAATTTAACTGAATTCGACCGCAGGTGCGGGCTGCAGCGAAGCGGACAGACAGCGAGCGTACAGAGGAAAACGATCGACGGGGCATCGTGGCCGCTGGCGACTCGGCTGCTCGCGGGCCGGTCCGCGGTGGCGCGCGGCGGCGCGGATGCGGCCGGTGTCCGGCCGGGCTGTGCTGGTGCGAGGCGGAGAGGGGATAGGAGGCGAGGGCGGAACAGGGGTGAGAGGCGCTCACCTTGCAGTCGAACAGAGGAGCGGGGCGGCGAGAAATCGGATGGCGGCGGAGCTCCGGTGATCGTCGGCGGGTACAGAGGAGATGGCGAGGACGAGGGAGCCGGGACGGTTCCGTTCCCGGCCCTAGCGCGGCCGGGCGGGCACCGTGGCGGCGGCGCCTCGCCGGAGAGGGAGGCGGTGAAGGTGGCCTTCGGTGGAGAGCGAGTACAGCGAGAGGGAGAGAGCGGGAGGAGAGCGGCGCGAGGGAGGAGAAGGGAGGAAGAAGGAATTAGGGCTAGGAGGGAGGGGTGCTCGAGGTCTTAAGGGTAAGGGGATCTCGGGATCGCCGTTGCCTCCTCTGGTGCGGACGTGGCCACCATGGATGCCTCTCCGTACCGTACGGAGGTAGGAGATACAGACGTGGGGGGTATGGGCCAGTGGGAGTTGGGCTAGCCCAATTGGGCTGAATGCCCCTTTGCCCCCCCCCCCCCTCTCTTTTCTCTTTATTCTTCCTTTTATTATTATTTTTTTCAGATTTGGGAAAAGAGAGAAACAAATGATTCTAGGGTTAGCAAAATTTTGGAATAAATTTTATATTGCTCTGTTTTGTAACAGCACTTGAAAACAAACTTTTGTTTTTTCCAAATAAATTTAATTGATGTTATTGGTTTGGAAATTAAATGATTTTAAGCAATTTTTGGTATCAAAAGAATAAATGAACCTAAGCCAAAAATTTAAAGTTTTGGATTCCACTTTTTGGTGGAACAAAATATTGTTTGTTTGGTAGTTTTTATTTGACACATTGTAACATAACAAGTATGACAAATAATTGAATTTTGTTTTGGAATTCAAATAGAAATCAGATGGAAACAATTGAAATCAAATGCAACAGAAGCAATTATGATGACATGATGCAAAGTAATAATAAAACAAGAAACAAAACATCTAGGGGGAGATTTTCATACTTGGGATGTTACAACGGGCAGCCAGCACAGAAGGAACATTAAGCAGACCAACGCCATGGAGCTTAGAAAACACCTCCGACATAGGAATACGACTACGGGCAAGCAGCTGAGCATGACGAACCTTAATCTCAGGACGAAGGCGCGACAAGAACTCGTAGATGCACTGGAACTCCAAGTCAGAGCGCACGGTCTGACAACATGGGCAGGTGCCACACACAGCAGTACGAAGAGAGTCGAGCTGACGCCAGATAGCAGAACTCTGCATGTAGAACTGATCAACAGTGGAGTCACCCTGCTGTAGAGCATGCTCCTGACGAACCACAGAAAGATAAAGAGCATCCCCAGATGGCTGATAGCGTTGACCAAGGTGAGCCCACATGGCAGCGACAGTACCAAGTCCCATGAACTCCTGAAGCAAACTGAGGTAGAACAGTGGCAGTAAGGACAGCTGCAGCACGAGCATCATCATCCACCCACTGAGTGTATGCAGTCATGTTCTTCTGATAGATCGCAAAAGTGGCAGAGTAGTTCTGAACCTTCTGCTCATGCGTCGAACAATGGCTTCATCCGCACTCTTAGCTGCATCCTTTTCGGCCTGAGAAGCACCGACAACAAGGACTGGTGGTGTCGGTGGAGTAGGAACCGTAGGAGCAACAGGGCACAACGGACAGGAGACCTCGCTAGAAAGAACACCCCACAGACGAAGATCACACATATGAACGCGCAGAAAGGCAGCGAAATCAGGATAGTTAGTGCCATCAAAGATCACGGAGCACCGAGGAATCGCGACAAAGCCAGCTGCAGCCATAGCAATTTTTTTTTACTTTTTTTACACAGTGAACTCCCAATCTCAACTCCCAGATCGATCAAGAAGACGGAGACGACGGAAACCAGGAAGACGACGGCAGAACGGGTGGCTGGCTGGACGAGTGGCGGAGGTAGCCGGGGCGGAGACGAACATCGCTGACGGCCGGCGGGCGGCAGCCTGGGGGACGTGCAGGGGCTCGAGGTTGCTGGCGGCCGGGACGGTGACGGCCGGCGGGCAACGGCCTGGGGGACGTGTGGCGGCTCGAGGTTGCTGTCGGCCGGGCGAAGACGGGAAGCCTCAGGCGGAGTCAACGAACGGGAAGCGTGGGCGGCGGGGCAGATGGTCGCTGTACTTCACGGGCAAAAGAGCTGGTCGCTGTACAAGCGCACGTGATGAAGCTTCACAAGAAATTCCAGCGTCCGTGACGAAGCTTCACAAGAAATTCCCCGCACACAGAGCCGGGTTGCGCGAGGACGAGTTCTTGTGGAGGGCGCAGCCAGATCGATCCAGCAATCTGTATGAGGCGGCGGCCAGGAGAGAAAAACAATATACGGAATCCTAGATGTCTGATACCATGTTAGGGATTGAACGTGTTGTATTACTCAGGGGCCAAAGGCCACAATCTATATATTACAAGTACAAGGAAAATATGCAGGGAACCCCCTAATCTATATACATATCACTCTAACAAAACAAACGTATAGCTTTGCAGTGCATTATTATTCATGATCTTTTGTTTGTGTTACTTTTCATGATGCAAGGTGATTACTATGTTTTATTGTTAGAATTATATCTATCATGCTTGTGTTAAAGTTCTATGATCTCAGCTATGCTTATGCTTTTACAATTTAGAAGACCAAGTTTATGTTGGTAGCATGTCAGGTCAGAAATTATTTGTTTTGTCGTTTACCTACTCGAGGACGAGTAGGAACTAAGCTTGGGGATGTTGATACGTCATAAACGCATCTATAAGTTCTGATGTTCCATGTTGTTTTCATGCAATATGATACATGTTTTCCTTACACTTTATGTCATTTTTATCGATTTCCCGTGACTAACCTATTGACAAGATGCCATAGAGTCAGTCCCCTGTTTTCTGCTATTTTTAGTTTCAGAAAAGTTGTTTTCTGGAAATATTCTTGGAATTGGAAAATTCGAAGCCCAGAAGTCTTAGAATTCCTGAAGGTTCCACAGAGTCCCGAAGAGTCCCGGAGGGGGGCCACACCATAGGGCGGCACACCCCTGGCCGCGCCTAGGGGTGGTGTGGGCCCCTCGGGCGTCCACCGCCATCGCTCTTTCGCCTATTTATTCCCCCCGATACGTCAACCCTAGAAATATACCACTTTTCCATGAAAAACACCCGAAGCCACCATCATCGTCAACCCAAGATAGGGAGGGTTCTGGAGCTCTCCCCGGCACCCTGCCGGGAGGAAAAATCATCGCCGGAGGGGTCTACACCACCATGCCTGCCTCTGGAGTGATGCGTGAGTAGTTCATCCCTGGACTACGGGTCCATAGCAGTAGCTAGATGGTTCTCCTCTCCTCTTTATGCCTTATGTTTGGATCTCGTGAGCTGCCTCATATGATCGAGATCATCTTATTGTAATGCTACATGTTGTGTTTGCTGGGATCCGATGATTATTGAATGTTATGTCTTTTGTTTATCAATCTATCATGTTATCTTCATGTGTATGTTATTTATGATCTTGCATTCTCTCCGTTGTTAGTAGATGCTTTGGCCAAGTAGATGCTAGTGACTCCAAGAGGGAGTATTTATGCTCGATAGTGGGTTCATGCCTCCTTTGCATCTGTGCTCGAGTGACAGAAGCGTGGCGGATGGAGGATGTGCTGTTGCCATTAGGGAGAAAACAACGATGTTTGCTTCGTTTATATTGTTTACATTACACACTTTGCTTACTGCAATAATCTGTTGCTTGCAACTTAATACCCAATGTTTGTTCGGATGATATTCAGAGGGTGGATTATTAGTCATAGATGCAGTTGGATGACGATCTATGTATTTTGTTGTAATGCCCGCATGAATCTCATAGTAATCTTTATGTCATGCATGTTTCTTTATCTGTCAATTGCCGAGCTGTAATTTGTTCACGACACATGTTAGCTATCTTTTAAGGAGAGACACCTCTAGTGAATCGTGGACCCTGGTCCATTTTCTCATACTGATAATACAACCACTGCAATTACTGTTTCCACTGTTTTCACACCGCTACTGCAGTTTTCATATTGCTCTCATACTGTTTTCCATGCCATGCATTTAACCTCTTTGTTATCAGCAAAACCGGTGATATTGACAACCTCACTGTTGCGTTGGGGAAAAGTGAATTTATTGTGTTGTGTAGGTTCCACGTTGCTACTGAACCGGTAGTGCACCCTGCCATCTCAGCTGTATGAGATTTCTTGTCCTCCTCCTGGTCGGTTCAACCTTGGTTTCTTTTCTGAGGGAAAACTTGCTGCTGCACTCTTCACAACCTTTCTCTTGGGGTTTACCAACGTCAGCACCCATCAGCGCGCTGAAGTTTGATCTACTGTGCGTAAGATGCTTTACCAAGAACTTGCGCGACGCCCCCATGTCAGCACACTGGACCAGTTTTGGGCAGCGCGGCGAGATGGCCAACCCCTGGCCGACGCAATCCTGGTCAAAGGCACAGTTACAGCCGAATAGGACGCGTCCGACGCGGCCGGGATCCATGGTCTCGAGGCAGAGCGCCTCATCGTCGTCGTCCGTGGCCTCCGCCTGGACGCCCTCGCCAAACTGCCTCAGCTCAGCTGTTGATTGCCCATTCAAAACGGGTGGCGGTGTTGAGGAGCTGGGATGGAGGCGGGACCATCCCGGTGGCGCGTTGTGTGAACCATAGGAGAACAAGGCAGCGCCTACATGCGCCAGCGAGGAGATTTAGGGCGCACGACCGGTACTGTTCTGATATAGGAGGTGGAAGAAGGCTTCTTGACCCGCTGGGGGTGGGCGAGGCCGTCGTAGTGGCCTGGCGGTGTGGAGGAGGGGTATAGGAGACGAGATCGAGAGGCGGGTGACCTGCGGCGGCTGGTCAACGCGTGTAGTGGAGAAGATCGAGGGGATTCATCACGAACAGGTTCGTGTGTGTCAGTCCGAAACAATTTTCTCCGTTCGTTGGCAAATCGACAACCCATGTAGCGCCTGGAGATAAGCTAATCTCAGGGCGCCCTGAGATTAGATTTTTCATAAAACATTAGGCCTTTTTTCCATGCGCAAACTAGCTCGCTCGGCCTATACGTTCGCTTTTTCCACGCGCATGTACTTACTTTCTATGGTCTAAAAAAAGGACGGGATGTTGTGCGTACGCTCGCGCGCCTGCAAGTCCGCTCCATGCACACGCCCTGTAAATTCACTCCTTCCAATCAATTGAATAACTCACGGAATCCTATATGTTCATATGCGATGTATCTTTGTACATTCATAACACTTAAAAGCGAAGTATAAACTACCGAAAGTCAAAGTACAAAAAAAATCTAAAAGTTGAAGTACAAAAAGTCATGAATTAAAAAACAATGAAACACGATGTACACAAATAGTGAAACCAAAAGTACAAAATCATGAAGTAAAAAAAATAAAGAAGGTAGAAAACTCCGAAATACAAAAACGGAGAATCGCGATGTATAAAAATACTGAAACTGAAAGTAAAAGAAAGTTGAAGTATAAAAATCAGAAAATCACGAAGTATAAGATAAAAAAGATCAAAGTATAAAAATACTGAAAGGCTTAGTATATAAATCACGAAGTATAAAGTAAAAAAAGCCGAAGTAGAAAAATATTGAAACCGAGGTACAAAAACCACAAAGTACAGAAAATCACAAAATACAGAGTATAGAAGGCCAAATTACAAACATATAGAAATCTAAAGTATATGTATTCAACTTTTGGAAATAAAAAAATCGTTAAAACTCATCAACATGAGATCGAGTTTTAAAGATCTCGGCGCGACGATCACAAATATAAAAACCGTTTATAGTTTGTATAAACGGTTCTTAAAGTATCTAGTTGTAAAAATAATTTTAAAATAATTACGCCTCTAAAACCTTCGCGGAAAGTAGAAATCCCACAAAAACTACCCCCTTCATCTTTGCATACAAGGCCACTATCAAATATACAATTTTGCTTCTTTATAATACCACAAACACTAAATGAGGCAAAATTAATTATGTTTTCCTCATGCAACCAACACATTAATTACCCAACCCAATCACCAAACATGCATGCATACATAGGCTTGTGTGATGTGGTTGTGCTCCCCAAAAGAGACAATAGAGAAATAGAAGTTGTATGCACTCATTTATTAACCCGGTAAACGAGGCAGGTTGACTCCTTTCCGGGTAACCTGTGGCAACGGTTGAAACGGACCACCTATAAGTCCGTAACCACCAACAAAACGTGTGTTCCTTAATTCATCTTCCTTCCCGCGTCCAGTGACGAAGTGGTGGTCGGAAAATTGACCTGAGCCACGGGTGACCGTGAGCTAGCCTTGCCCTAAACGAGGCTAATTAAGTTGGCTTTGAGATGCATTAATTAGTTTACCTTGGTATCTGTAATGTAAGTTTGTGGCCTTGTAGACTGCTCACAATAGAAGTAACATAGGTGGTAACATAAGTGTCATGTAGGCAAAAAAGATGATGTGACACTCATTTAATGAGGAGAGAGAGATGCTAGTGGTATCATAGATAGATACCGTAACATAACGCATCTATAGCCTAATAAATATACTAGTATATGATACTATAAATATGTTACAACCCATCATATGCATGATATGAGAATATGATACTCCCTATTGTGACTAGTCCTATAAAAAACGGAGGGAGTATCTCTCTACTTGTGCATGCATATACACACGCAAATAACTAGGAGAATGAAAAACGTGACAATTGTCACAGCCGAGACCACGCGCAGTTCGGCTTTGGTTATCAACCTAGTGATTTAGATTTCCCTCGCTCAGGAAGATATTTCGCGGTCGAGGATAAACCCAGCGAGCACAGCCAAGATTTGGATATATTTCACCATTGCCATCTGTTCAGCCTGCCTCCCAACAATGGCTCTCCCCCCTGTTCGCCTCCTCCTCCCCGCGTGCCTGCCGCCTCTCCGCCACCCCGAGCACTCAGCTACACTTCGCCACGGCCACCTCTCCTTTGCTGTCTCCAACATCGCCCGCTCATCCGGCCACCGCGCGGCTTTCGCTATCTGTGCTGCTAGCGCCTCCGTCGCCCCGGCGCCTGCGGAGACAGAGGAGGAGGCGGAGGATGAGCAGGCAGCGGGGCCCAAGACGCGGCTCATCGCGATGAACATCCCTTGGGACTTCACGCCCGACGACATGCGCGCACTCTTCGAGAAGCAAGGCACCGTCGTCGACGTGGAGGTAACTGTTCGTTTCCGTTGCCTTAGCCGCTTGAAGCCAAAGGAACCACTGCGAATTGCCAGCAGCTGCAATCCGTCGGGATAACGAATAGAGATATTTCCATATCAAAGTAGCAATAATCTATACTAAGACGTTGTCTGTATGGTTCAACTATATTTGCGTTACCAGCCTGCCTGGGGAGAATGAACTGAACAAAAACACAGTGTAGTGGTGTAACGTTACTGGACCCTTTTTACAATTGCTGTACGCCTGTGCCATAGAAAAGGAAATATATAGCACAAATAATATAGGAGAGTAGCATTTCCCATATCCAGCGCCACGATTCTCGAACTGTATTTATAGAGGAAAGACAATGAATCCTAACAATTGGTATAACCATTCCACAGCATTGAATATTAAATTAAGCTTGATTTGGTCTACATGATTTTCGTTTCGTGCATGCTCACAAAGCATTACGGATATGACAATTCTTCCATCGCTGATTCAAGCTGTATCTCTAATGCTATACCCCTTCCATACGAAAAATAAAAACAAAGGTTGACACCCATATTCTTTATTCTTCCCTTGACCAAATTATGAAGATGTGTCTAGCATTTATATAGCATTGGATATATTGGACGCAATTGGTATGCATACTTCTTGTTACATGTTTTGTATTTAGAAAGGTAGAGGAGTTTGACATAAAATGCATTTCAAAAGTTATTCATTTATTATTTATTACCTCTGTTCCACAATGTAACCCGTTTTAGTATGCAATCTTAGCCTACTAAAACAACTTACATTGTGGAACAGAGGTAGTGTGAAAGAAAGTACCACAGGGAACTTCGTTAGTGATTGCTTTTGTTGGGTGATTTTGTAGCTTTCAATGTACAGTTCCAAAAAGAACAGGGGATTAGCATTTGTAACTATGGGTTCAGAAGAGGAGGCTCTTTCAGCAATCAACAATCTCAATATGTCTGTAAGTGCAAGCTTGGTGCTGAAAGAATGACTTTCGATCTTATTTCCAGACATAACCTGCTTAAATCATCATGACTGTTCATTATTTATCTCCTGATCTACCTATTTGTTTTTTAGACCTTGAATGACAGAACAATTAAGGTGGACTTTGCAAAACCTAAAAAGAAGCAACCTATTGTGCCATCAGCTCCTGTGGAAAAAAATGTTGTGTTCGTAGGGAATTTAACATGGAGAGTGAGATCACGCCATCTTCGGGAGTTATTTGCCTCAACCCCAGGTGTCCAATCAGTTGAAGTTATCTTTCATACCACCACACCGAGGCGGTCTGCTGGTTATGCATTTGTTTCGTTTTCATCGAAAGAGGAGGCAGAGGCTGCTATTTCTACCTTCAATGGCCAGGTACATATTCTGAAATATTGTATCTACAACATTATAAGGATGTTATTTGTTTGCTGTTCACAGTCGAGCGCATGCAAATATGCTAGTGCAAAGCGCTCAAACAACACACACGCCCACGCATGCACAATATTGGAGGCCCCATTTCTCTCTCTCAAAAAAAATGGAGGGCCCATATGTCCACTTAATGTGGCATCACATTGCCCCACTGAAAGCTCACATTCGTATGTACTCCAAATAAACACGGTATACCCAGTCAATCTTGAGAATTACACCTGAGTGGGTGTAAATGAACAACCTCGCTACCATCAGTAGGCCACATAGGGCCATCCGTTTAAGGTGTAATATCTGACTTGTTAATCTTCTTGTAGGAATTGATGGGACGATCCATTAACGTGGTGTTCAAAGAAGACACTGCCAAAAAGAACAAATCTTCTACTTCGGAGGAAGAGAACTTGGAGGTAGAATCATCCGAGGAGACTGATAGCTAAGAATGGATTGTTTTGAGAACCACGGAAAGAGTTTTAATGGGTTCATCTGAAGGACTACAATGCTCTCTTACAGTAATAACTCTATCTCAGTCCTTGGTCAGTTTTTTGTACAAATTTAGTTACAAGGAGGAAACTATATAACTCCTGTGAGAAATTGAACAACATCATTTCTTCTATTTGCCAATGCTAAACATGTCTGTTCATTTTAATTTAAAACACTATAAATTTATAAGATAATGAGCAATATAGCTTATGTGCTGCTTCGGTTGCCAAATACATTTTCATGCTGTAAGCAAAGTAGCAAACTGCCTTAATTTCATATTTTTGCTATAGTGTTCCTTCTGACTTGTTGATCTTTGCGTCTTATGCATCATTTTGACCATTAAAGGTACTAGGTATTCATACAGAACTAGTTTTTACAATTGCTTATTATATGACCCAATGGACGTTAAAACATGCTGAAAGTAGTTATGGCAGCATTATCTTAATTATGACTGTTTATGCCTCCTGCTCATATTGACATTTTATTTTTTCACAGGGTCACCAAGCAACTCTTGAGTCTTCAAATGGTTCGTTTTGTAAGTTCTTCACTAGTTCAGTTAATCTGGATGACGCTGGAGGTTAGCTCGATGCTAGGGGTGCAGAAAGTCTGTGAGCTGTTGACATCTGAGCTAATTAATCGTACACTATAAGTATTAATGAATTTGAGCGCAACCTGCTGACTGATTTGACTATATTTTGTTTTCCCTCTGTAATGTTATATATTTTGACCTATGGTACTTCTCGGCGGATTGTTAATGGATAAAAATGACGCTAAGTTAGTGTGACATCTGCACTTCCAAATTGCATAACCAGGCCGATTATAAGGTAATATAGCTCGTACAGCTTGAACCTGCTTGTTGAGCTCTGAGCCTGTAGATAAAACTTCTCTAAACATATTTGACTGTAGGAGTACTAGTTACTATTGTTATTCTCGTTTTACGTGTGAGAAAGGCCACTGGTATCTCGGCTTCTTCCTTTAAGAATGAAACTGTGTGGTCTTCCATCCACATCTGTCTGTTTGAGTTGACAAATCAAAACTAATTATTCTTCAGTCTGGCTACTGTGTTGATCATGACTGTGATGTGGTATCCCTTCCAATCCCTAAACACACGGGATTTCCAGAGCTGTGGTGCGTCCAGCCGGCACAGCGTTGGATGGGCCCCCCCTGTCAGTGTGAGTGTGATGTGTTGTCGTATGGGCTGCCTGTGGGTGCGTAGGCAGGTCAGTTTTCTTGCGCGTTGATGTGGGCCCTTTGGTATGTCGGTTTGACGTGTTCGAGCACATCATGTCGTATGCGTGGCTCGTCTCTGTTCAGTTGGGAATATCTTCGTTTGTGCGCTTTCCCTACTGCTCGGATTTCCGGTGGCGTCCTTGCGACGGTGGATTTGGGCTTCCCCTTGCATTTCCTCTTGTTTTCCGTTAAATCATTCCACCTTGAATCTCAGGAGAAATAAACTTCAAGTACCTCGTTCATCTCTAGTACCAGGTCAAAGTTTTGTAATTCGTGGATTCAAGAAGTTTCATTAGCTTCTATTCTGTTCCACCTTTGAGTATCACACTCTTATATGTCAAGAGGTCGTGTTGAGTTTCATGGCCTTATTGATGAAGTGATGCTCTTACATGTCCTCACTCCCCCTTCCTCCAAGCTGAAATACTCGAGAACATTGGGTGTGCTTTGAGGTGTGTATCACATGTTCCTAGCAATTCTTATTGCTTTGAAAAATCTAAGAAACATATGTATCCTTCTTAGCACTATTTGTTTCCCGACCTCTAACTAAAGTTGATTGTGTTACCAAATCCGTTCATTCCGGTGAACATTCTTGGTCAAAGAGTTAGGTTCACAACAAAGCTCTCAAGACCATATCGGTTGCTCTGAAAAGCAAGATTCCTTTTAAACTCTGAGACATACCGGTAGGTTGTGATATTCTGGTTGTCTTTCCAGAAGTATCACCAGGTTGTTTACCTGACCGTAATGTCCAAACAAGGGGTAGTTTGAACTGCTCCTTTCTCCAAGAAACTGTGCTAGATACCCTGGACTAGAAGGTTGAGCTTAGCCAATAATTTGGAGAGTTGAAAGACAAAAACTCCGCTAACTTGATCCTTCATTAAGGGGTGCCTAGTTCTCATACTGTTGAAGCGGGATAGTATCTCCGTAGTGGACATGCTATCATCCTACCCTTGATTTGATTTGGGCTATCGTCAAATCAAGATCAGATCCAAGGATTATCTTTATGGTGTTTTCACTCATGGTGTTTTGCCGAGTACACCTTCATGTCCTCTAGTCTGACCAATATTTTGGCTTGTTCATGTATCAGATGTGTCCTCTCTGCTTGGAGTATCTTGGTAAGTGTGTTGTCGAGCCCATCGATGCCATTCCTACTTATCTAAGTTGCAAGAGGTTCATGTCGAACAATTGGCACTAATGTTGTAAACTTTTGAGAACCATCTTTGTGTTATCGCGAAGTTATGTTCTGGATGTTCGAAGTAACTTACTCTGGTTCATGTGCTTATGCTGAAAGTTGTCGCCTTGGATCCGAGTAAAGTTTTCTTGTTCCTTCGGGAATAATCCAAATTCGGCCATGCATGTGTGGACTATTCTTGAGATGGTAGGTTGTTACCTCCATTTCTTGAACAAGTTCTGCATCCACAACCAGCCACTGACTGATCATAGGTGAAAGAGAAGAAGTCCAAGAACTCCGTTAACTTTGTAATCATATTCCCAACAAGGACTCTGATCTGTTCCTTCGCAAGTAAACCATGTAGGTACAACCGTCTTTCGCAAGTTGCTAATACATGAGGTCTGCCATCTCGCTCATCTTCTTCAGTGTGACAGCATAGTCCATATCTTGAGAATATAGTAAACGTATCTCGTTGGTAACCGGTGCAACCTCTTCGATCAAACATACCGAGTCTAAGTTATCAACCCACTAACTAGAGCTGAATCTCAAGCAGCAACGATGGTTAGTGTTTCCTCAAGGGTATTGGATTAGGTCCGTTTTAAAATCCGGCATGGTTGATCTTGTGGTTGACACAACTAGCCGAAAGGCCTAATGTCATACCCCTTTGAATCAGCAAAACCAACCACTCTTTGTGAGAATGATTGTGTGACTCATTCTAGAAGTTTCCCCTTCCCGTGCTTCCAAACCGGAGTTCTACACTGACTTGATGAACTATAGAAGGCTTGTCATGAGCCTGCTGTTGGTATCTAAAACATCAAGGAGACCTTGGAACTTACTATGTCCAATGTATCTCTACCAATCCTCCAAACCTTTATTTTAGTGGAAACAAGTTCATCATGAGAACCATCTCGTGGTGTTTTGTAACCGCCATTGATCAGTTCCCTGTTTCAAGTTGTCGATGGCGGCGACGAAGAAGAAGACAATGTCGCTGGCGATGAAGATGACGAGGACGATTCCTCGGGAGTCAAGGCGGAGGGTGGCGAGTCGGACTCGGCGGAGGCCTGAGCACCTCCGTCCGAGGAAGAGGTTTGGGTTCCTTCGTCCAGAGAGAAAGCCTAACAATCTGGATCAGTCAGCCTTCCTTTTTCTCTTGGTCCTCGGCCTTCATCCAGGCTCCTCTTTTTCCTCCTTCTCATCGGACCTCCTTCCTCGGCCGACCATATCTCGTCGCTATGGCGAGACAGGTTCAGCCATGGTGGCCATCGTGCTTTCTTCTTCTGTAGCCATGGAGAGGGGGTAGCTCTCTCCGACGTTCTTGCCTCGTTTTGTCTTCAAAGTGGATCTGCAGCATGTTTATGTATCGAGATGCATCTTATGAATGGAATATGAAGAAAGCGTTCTTTGTTTCTTTTCGCTGTCTTTTGCAAGTGATCTCTTAAGAGTAGTGTGTCTTCTAGAGAGTAAGTGAGGGAAGTTGAACTTAGCTCTGTGAGAGTTTCTCGATGTTCTTCGTCTGGCGAGTTGCATCTTCGAATGTCCTTGTGATGGTCCCTTGCTGACGTGCTCGGCATTTTCCTTGCGGATGGCTCTGCCCGTTTACTTCACGAGACTAGCAGTTGCTTCGGCAGCGAGCAAGAGTGTGTGCATGTTTCTCCTCTCATGGATACCTTGAGAGGAAGTCAACACCAAGGACTTAAGTGAGGTGTCGTGCATGGTAGTCACCCGTTTCGACAGAGTGCACGATAGCGACCCGTTTCGGCAGAGCTCTTACACTTGGATTTAATCTAATTGGGTCTTACCCGTGCACGGGTATGAATCCCAGCCCCCGCTTGCGAGGTTCCCTCGAGAGGAAGTAACAGATGCACACTCCTGAGGAATAGATGCTTGTCGAGGCGACAAAGACAGTTAGCAAAATAGAGGGTGAGACTTTTCTTTACAACGCTTGGGGATGTCATTACCCTGCGGTCCCCCAAGAAGCACTTGACGTCACCATGCGGACACGGCACTCCCATCGTCATGGGGCTGATACTCGCGCGAGTTCAGATGCAAAGGTTTGCCATGCGGCTTCCCACTTGTGTGGGTAGAAGCTCTCGCGGCTAGGCGGCACTCCTGGTGAGAGCTCCCTGAGACCTTCACGGAGAGAGGTCCTGGTGTCGTTTTTACCGTGGCATCACGGGGTCCCCTCAAGGGTGCGTCACCACTGATGGTGCCGATCTTGCACTCGTTGGGAGATCCCAAGAGGAAGGTATGAAGAGCACACCAGCAAGTTTTCCCTCAGAAAGAAACCAAGGTTGAATCGACCAGTAGGAGAAAGAAATCACTTCCGAAGGTTGATGCAGCTAAGGTGGTAGGGCGCACTACCGGTTCATAGGCAACGTGGAACCTACACAACACAATCAAATCACTCTGCCCCAATAAAACAATGAGGTTGTCAATCTCACCGGTTTTGGTGAACACAAATAGGTTAAACGTATCGTGTGGAAAATAATATTTGTTTGCAGTAGATGAAAGCGAACAGTGATAGCAGTAGTAAAACAGTAGCAGCAGTATGGAAACAGAGATTGTAGTGGTTGTATTATCAGTATGAGGAAAAAGGACCGAGGTCTCTCCCAAGACAAATAGATAGCATGTGTGGTGAACAAATTACAACTAGGCAATTGACAAATATAAAGACCGCACCGCATGACATGATGATTACTATGTGATTCATGCGGGCATTACAACAAGATACATAGACCGTTATCCCGCTCTAAAGGGATTTCGACCGATATGTGGATTTGTTGAGTTTTCGTGGATTTGAGCTGTGGATTTGTTGCTTGAGACCATTCCCCACCTTTCTATTCAACCGCTTTCCTCGAATTTGTCCCAAATTTTCTTGGATTTGAAGGAATTTGGAATTTGAGCAAAAATCACAGAAAAAATTCCGCTCTTCGATTCTCCGACAGATTTTCGAACGTGTTTTTCTTTGTCGTTGTTGGTCCGATTTGAGTGATTCAAGTTTCCACATGAAGCCCACAACATCATCTACGCATCTACACGAACGGATCGACACGACATCGACAACCCCCGGCCGCAAGTCCGTGATCGTCCACAAGATAGGTATAACTTGCTTTCCGCTTGAACTAACCCATCCTTCGTGTACCTTGCCAATTCGGACTAGCTCTTTTATACTTCTTGGCATTGCACTAGTGGCACCGAGAGTGTGTGTTTTTGCACTTGTGAGAGCGTAGTTCGACTAGGCTTGGCATTTGTATCCCCATATAGCAAAAAGTGAAAAGAGAAAATCAAAAAAAAAAAAGATCGATGCCAATTGCTACCACTTGTAGGAACATGTAGCTTCGCGTCGCAAAAGAGAAGAGAGTGACCGGTTTCCACGGTGCGAATCTTGTTGCCCCTTATAGTTAGCGGTTTGAGCTAGCGTCCTTCTTGCGTTGGTGTGGCATTGAGCTTAGTCTTCAATAGGTACATTTCGTCCCCGCTCGTCCATTGGCCGCACTAACCCTATTTATCCCTTGTGTGTGTGTGTATTCCATTTTTGTTTCCCCTACTACGTTTGGTTCTTTTGCTAACATTTCATTGTGGTTCCTTTCTGCGTTTTACAACACACTTTTTTTTCAGGATTTGTTGTTTTTCCTTGCCACTTTTCTCGCCCATTTTCCTTCCACATAAAGCGTGTGTGTTGTCGTTTGCGGTTTTCTTTCGATCTTTTTGGACTCACCTTGGACATACCGCCCTACACCTAGGCTCGTCCACTAGCCTCAATACGACCAAAACAGGTAACGTTGGGTAAGTGAGACATTCATTTATTTATATCACCCTTGTGTGTTTTTGAGATGGCTAGGGAAGGAGTATTCACAAGTCCGAGCTCGGAAGATGAAGGAAACCCTTTCTTCAACGACAACGCCTACCACAACTTTGTCACCTACAACGACCACTTCCAACTCCACCAAATCGTGAAGGACGGATTGGAGCGCTATGAACGTCGAATCCACGCACAAGAGGCCCGATTGAATGATCAAATGACGTGCATCAACATCAACTTGGCCCACCTTGCCAACCGTCGTGGATCACCATCGTCCTCAAGGTCGAGAAGTTCAGGCCACCACACTCAAGATCATTACCAAGCTCGTCGCCATGATCACAACCCTAACATGGAGGATGGTGAACAACCACAACAAGGACCACAAAAAGAGCCACCACCACCACCTCCTTCGCCACAAGCTCCTCGATGACATTGGTATGAAGATAGCTCGCCATCACCACCACCTCGACACCGCCAAGGCCGTGGTGACCCTCTTCAAAATACCCCTCGACGATCGGACCTTCGACAACATCATCACCCACCTCGACAAGGTCTTCCTCATGACTATGGTCACAATGATTTCGTGGATGGGGCTCGCCAACATCGAAGGCCACCAAGGCGCAATGCGCATCACCACCACAATGACCGCCAAGAACAAGAACTTTCCCAACACCCTCGCCAAGATCAAGAACCTTCTCAACACCCTCGCAATGAACATGAGCATCCTCAACAACAAGAACGTGACAATGATTCTAGTGAACGCCGTGAAGCGCGACTCCGCCGTCATCACCAACTCCATCCTAATGACCACCGGCGTCATCCTCCTCATCATGACCGCCAACTCCAATACAATGAGGATGAACCATATGATCTTTAACCTCCTATCTATGATGAAGATCCACATGAGCGACCCCATCGACAACAAGAAGACAACAACATGAGTGCCTTTCGCTTCAACGTCCCAAAGTTCAATGGTGAAAATGACCCCGAAGAATATCTTGCTTGGTCTCTCAAGGTGGACAAGATCTTCGACATCCACAACTTTAGTGACAAGAAGATGGTTGCTATGGATTCTTTGGAGTTTGAAGGCTATGCACTCTTATGGTGGGACCGTCTCCAAGCGGAAAGAGTCCGGAACCGGATTGCACTCATCAATACTTGGAACGAGATGAAGCAATTCATGAATGCTCGCTTTGTTCCTCCACACTACAAATGCGACCTCTTCAAAAGCTTCAAGAGCTTCGACAAGGTTTGAAGTCAGTTGATGAGTACTACAAGGAGATGGAGACCTCTTTGATAAGGGCTCATGTGATGTAATCCCAAGAGCAAATAATGGCCGCTTCCTCAATGGCCTCAACTATCCCATAAGGAAGATTGTTGAGTATCAACCCTATGACAACATCGTTGTACTTGTCCATCAAGCTCTCAAGGCCAAACGTCAAATTGCGGAAGACCTCAAGTACAACAAGAAAAAGGCTTACTTTGCCTCAAGGCCTTATTCTTCGTCTCCAATGACACAAGTATCAATACCGACCAACACCAAGAGCACATCTAGAGCTCCCAATGCTACCAACAAGACTTCGCAACCGTTCAAGAAACAAGCGTATCCTACCTACCACCTCTAATGCTCCTCAAGCCAAGTCGAGCACTATCACTTGCTTAAACTGTGGTGAAAGTGGACACAAGTCCTTCGAGTGTTCCAACAAGATGATCATGATTGTCAACCAAGATGGTGAATGTGACTCCATGAGTGAAGGCGTATACTATGCCTTTCACCAAGTTGCTCTTAATTCTTTGGACACACAAAATGAGGATGAAGAAAGTGTCTATTGGGATGAGGACAAGAATCCATCACTAGTGATGACAAGATTACTTACTACTTCTCCTCAATATGAGCATGACCAACGTTGCAATCTCTTCCAAACTCGTGCCGGTATCAATGGAAAATAAATCAAGGTTATCATCGATGGCGGTAGTTGCCATAATTTGGGTAGCAAAGAACTTTGCGACAAACTCCAATTGACTTACAAGCAACACCCTCATCCCTACCATGTCCAATGGATAAGTGACTCCGGCACCTTTAAGATTCAACACATGGTCTCCGTGCACTTCAAGATTGGCCCCTATGAAGACAAGGTTGAGTGTGATGTTGTGCCGATGACCGTGTGTCATATTCTTCATGGACGACCTTGGCAATATGACAAGAGTGTTATTCATGACGGGCGTACCAACCACTATAGCTTCAAGTAGAATAACAAGACATTTGTGCTCCGCCCCATGTCTCATAGCCAAGTTATCGCCGACAACGCCAAGACCCTTGCACGCAAACAAGAAGAGCTCAAATCTTGTAATATGAGTGGTGAGCAAGTGATCCACCTCAAAGAGAGTGAGAGCCACAAGCCAAACATGAGTGAAAAAATTTCGAGTGCTCCCAAAGGCCTTGCCTTACTTGCCACCAAAAGAGAGGTGCGAGAGTTACGAGATGACCCATCCATCCTTCACTTTGTCCTCGTGTGCAAAGGAGAAGCACTTGAAACTAACGCCATAACAAGCCTTCCTCCGTCCTTGTTACCATTGTTGCAGGAATTTGAGGACGTGCTTCCCGACAAACTACCACCGGGTATCCCTCCCCTACGTGGCATCGAGCACCGCATTGACCTCATTCCGGGTGCTCCACTTCCGAACTGTGCTCCCTACCGCACCAACCCCGAGGAGACTAAGGAGATCGAGCGAAAAATACAAGAACTACTTGAGAAATGTTTCATCCGCGAATATCTTAGCCCTTGTGCAGTTCCGGTTATCCTTGTCCCTAAGCAAGATGATACTTCTCGCATGTGTATGGATTGTCGTCCTATCAATGCTATCACCGTTATATATAGACATCCCATCCCTAGGCTTGATGACATGCTTGATGAATTAACTGGTGCTACTATCTTTTCCAAAATTGATCTTAAAGTGGATACCACCAAATTCGCATGAGCATAGGAGATGAATGGAAAACAACTTTCAAAACAAAACTTGGCTTGTATGAATGGCTTGCCATTCCCTTTGGTCTTTCGAATTCTCCTTCAACTTTCATGCGTCTCATGAATGAAGTTTTGCACCCTTTCATTGGCAAATTTGTCGTGGTTTATTTTGATGACCTTCTTATCTATAGAAATATTGTTGGAGGACCACCTTGATCATATTTCTCAAGTCTTGTTGGCTCTTCGCAAAGCAAAACTTTTTGCCAATCTTTCCAATTGCAAGTTTTGCACCAACAAGCTTGCTTCTTAGGATTTGTGATTTATTCCAATGGAATTGAAGTCGACAACAAGAAAGTTGAGGAAATTAGAAATTGGCCTAACCCTACTTCCGTGGGTGAGATAAGGAGTTTTCATGGCCTTGCCGGTTTCTATCGCCGCTTCGTGAAGGATTTTTCCACCATTGCTTTCCCTTTAAATGAGCTTACAAAGAAAAAGGTACCATTTGTTTGGGGCAAGTCCCAACAAAAAGCTTTTGACACCCTCAAGAAATGTTTGACCGAAACTCCTTTGCTTGACTTTCCGGATTATGAGAAAACCTTTGAGATTGAATGTGATGCTAGTGGAATAGGCATTGGTGGCATTCTTATGAAAAATGGATGCCCCGTTGCTTATCATAGTGAGAAATTAGATGGTGCTAGACTCAATTACCCAATTCATGACAAGGAACCATTTGCTTTGGTTAGAGTCTTAGAAGTTTGGCAACACTACCTTTGGCCTAAAGAATTTGTCATTCATTCCGATCATGAATCATTGAAATATTTGAAAAGTCAAGCTAATTTGAACAAACGACATCCTAAATGAGTAGAATTCATTGAATCTTTTCCTTATGTCATTAAGTACAAGAAAGGTAAAGAGAATGTTGTAGCGGATGCTTTGTCTAGAAAAGAGTGTCTTCTTACCCACCTTGACATTAATGTGATTGGTTTGTATGACATCAAATACTTATACTCTACCGATATTTTCTTTGGGCCCATTTTTGAGAAATGCTTGCCCAATCGAGGTTTTGATGACTACTATCTTCACAAAGGTTTCTTGTTTAAGGCTAACAAATTTTATATTCCGGAGTCCTCTCTTTGTTTGTTGTTATTGAAGGAATCACATGAAGGAGGTCTCATGGGACACTTTGGCCGGGACAAGACCTATGCCATGCTCTCCAACCACTACTATTGGCCTAAGACGAGTCACCAAGTTGAAAGACTCGTCAAGCGATGTCCTACATGTCTCCGAGCTAAGTCTACTTCCAATCCTCGTGGTCTATACTTACCATTACCTACACCACATGCACCTTGGAGTGACATTAGCATGGACTTTGTGTAAGGACTCTCACGCACTAAAACAAACATGGACTCAATCTTCGTCGTTGTTGGTCGTTTCTCTAAGATGGCACATTTCATTCCTTGCAATAGAATCGACGATGCTTCACATGTCGCCAGTTTGTTTTTCAAGGAAATTGTGCGTCTACATGGTGTGCCCATGATGGTGCAGGTCTTGCACTTGTTGGGAGACCCCAAGAGGAAGGTATGATGAGCACATCAGCAATTTTCCCTCAGTAAAAAACTAAGGTTTAATTGACCAGTAGGAGGAAGGAGTAACTTCAGAAGGTTGAAGCAGCTGAGATGGCAGGGCGCACTACCGGTTCAGAAGCAACACAGAAACTACACAACATAATCAAATAACTTTTCCCCAACGAAGCAGTGAGGTTGTCAATCTCACCGATTTTGCTGAACACAAAGAGGTTAAACGTATGGTGTGAAAAACAGTAGGAAAACAGTATGAAAGTAGTAGCAGCAGTATGAAAGCAGTAGGTGTTTTATCAGTATGAGGAAAATGGACCGGGGTCCACAGTTCACTAGTGGCGTCTCTCCGTGAAAGATAAATAACATGTGTGGTGAACAAGTTACAGCTGGGCAATTGACAGAAATGAAGGCTACACCATAGTGCATATGCAAGACATAAATATTACTATGTGATTCATGCGGGCATTACAGCAAAATACATAGACCGTCATCCAACTGCATCTATGTCTAATAATCCACCCTCCGAATATCATCCGAACAAACGTTGGGTATTAAGTTGGAAGCAACAGATTATCGCTGTAAGCAAAGTGTGCAATGTAAACAATGTAAACTAGGTAAACACCGTTGTTTTCTCGCTAATGGCAATATCACATCCTCCATCCGTCACGTTTCTGTCACTCGAGCACAGATGAAAAGGAGGCATGAACCCAATATCGAGCATAAATACTCCCTCTTGGAGTTACTAGAATCTACTTGGCCAGAGCATCTACTAATAACGGAGAGCATGCAAGATCATAAATAACATAAGCATGAAGATAACATGATAGATTGATAATCAGAAGACATAGCATTCAACATTTATAAGATCCCAATAAACACAACATGTAGCATTAGATAAAGATGATCTTGATCATCATAGGCAGCTCACAAGATCTAAACATGAGGTACAAAGTGGAGAGAACAACCATCTAGCTACTGCTATGGACCCGTAGTCTAGGGATGAACTACTCACGCATCCCTTCGGAGGAGGGCATGGTGGTGTAGACCCCTCCGGTGATGAATTCCCCTCCCGGCAGGGTGCCGAGGAGAGCTCCAGAACCCTCCCGATCTCGGGATGACGATAACGGCGGCCTTGGGTGTTTTTCGGGACAAAGTGGAATATATTTAGGGTTTACGTCTCGGGGGGATTAAATAGGCGAAAGGGCAGAGGCGGTGGAGTCCTAGGGGCCCCACACCACCCCTGGCGCAGCCAAGGGGGGCGCGCCTCCCTATGGTGTGGGCCCCCTGAGGCCCCCCTCCGGGTCTCTTCGGGACTCCGTGGAACCTTCGGTAATTCTAAGACTTCCGAGCTTCGAATTTTCTAATTCCGAGAATATTTCCATAACAACTTTTCTGAAACTAAAAACAGCAGAAAACAGGGAACAAGCTCTGTGGCATGCTACCAACATAAACTTGATCATCAATAATGTAAAAGCATAAGTAAGCTAAGATCATAGACCTTTAACACAAGCATGATAAATAGAACTTTAATAATAAAGCATAGCAATCACCTTGCATCATGAGAAGTAACTCAAAATAAAAGATCATGAATAACAATGCAACGAAAGATATACGTTTGTTTCAAGTATAGAGAGAACATGTCAAAGTGATACTTCGCTAGTCCTTAAGAGTGGGGCAAAACATAAATGCCAGTACAACTTCAAAGTTCATGAGGAAGACTAGAAAAAATAATTAGAGAAGAGGCAATAACACATAATGAATCAATTAATAATGTTTCTGGGACAAATGGACATAAAACTCAGAATGGAAACTATGCTCTCTCAACCGTGCATAAAGTTACAAGATGGAGACTCAACATAAAAGTAAAAGAAAGGCCCTTCGCAGAGGGAAGCATGGATCACTCATGTGATAGAGATTTTATTTTATTAAATAGAGGTATAAAAACTTGAAACTCCTCCCAACCATCTTTCACAAACCATGGCTAACCGAATCCTCGGGTGCCTGCCAACAATCACATACCGTGGAGGAGTGTCTATATTTTAAGAGAGGTGTATGCTTATATCAATGAATGGTAAACAGAAAATACAGTACGTCACAAGCCTAGACTTCACAAGAGAAGCTCCCATAGAAGGACGCATCTGGGTAGAAGTTCATCCCTGTTTCTCTTTTGTTTACACAATTATGCTTTAACTGATAAATCAGGGGCAAAAATAGTGAAGAAAATTTGTGTTATTAATTTGGGGCTGGGCACCCCGCTGCCAGCTCTTCTATCATTGGATAAGCGGATGAAGCCACTAGTCTATGGTGTGAAATTCCAATCAACAAGTGAGATAAAGATTCACTATTTACGTCCTCATGAGCTAAAACAGGAGTAATTTTGAAAGTTTTAAAGGTAACACATGAGCAATTTACTTTGTAGTGGAGGTTAATTACCACATGTAGGTAGGTATGGTGGATAAAATGGGAAAACTTTGGTTTTTGGGAGTTGGATGCACGTGTAGAGCTTATACTCAGTACAGGTGGAGGCTAGAAAGAGTCTGGGAGCGACAAATCAAGAGAGCATAAGAGCCATAATCATGCATAGCGGCATAAACATCATAAATTAAAGCATAAGTGGTACCACAAGTTCAAAAACTAAATGATCATATAGGCTATTCATGACTGGTTCATAGTCATAAACATGGTGTGAGCATGCGCCAAGTCAACCAAATAAAACATTCAAAGGAGAACACCACAAATTTATGCTTCAATATGACAAGAACAACTCATGATTCTTTCAATCATCTAGCATGATATGAAAAAGTCTAGCCACAGTCTATACAAGCTTCTACTTGCACCGTTAAAAATTCTACTTCAAGCAGCAGTTTCTTTTCCCAACAAGCACCATACAAAACATGCTTTAACAAAAACTCTCTAAATGCTACAGCAAGAAAACATGATAGGAATCACAAAACACTACTAAAACTAACAGCCCTGAATAAGAGATACAATGAAAATCAGAGCTAAACAGAAATTATTGCAACAACTAGAAGAAAAACTAAGAATACTAGCATAACAAGTATTCAAACCAAAAAGCGGAGCGTGTTTCTCTACCAAACAAAGAATGCTAGGATCCAACTATATTATTGCATCAAGGAAAACAAAATAAAACAAAGGAAAAAATAAAACAAAAGAAAAACAAACAGACACTGCAAGTAAACTTCATATGATGTGACCGGATAAAAATATAGTTTCACGAGAAGTGACCTGATAGATAGTTGATGAAGAAGGGGATGCCTTGGGCATCCCCAAGCTTAGATGCTTGAGTCTTATAAAAATATGCTTGGATGAACCATGGGGGCATCCCCAAGCTTTGACCTTGCACTCTTCTCGATCACAAATATCACCTCTTCTCTTGACCCTTGAAAACTTCCTTCACACCACACTCAAACAGTGATTCTCTTTAGAGGGTTAGTGAAACAATTAAAAATCCATTGGTTCTGTATGGCACAAGTGATATTGACACTTCTAAATATTATCTAGAACCACTGATGTTTCGTGAAGCAAACAAATCCACTTGACATTGCAAAATAGCAAATGCAAGAAAATGTGCAGAATCTGCCAAAACCAGAAAAGTAGAAGAATTTTTTTGAGGCACTTACATTGCTCAGATCGAAAAACTTAAGGAACTAAAATGTTGCGGAATTAGCCGAGGAATAAGCACAAAAATTTTCAGATCATTCTGATCTTCCTGTATTTTATACGTTTTTTACGGTGGACAGCAGAAATCTGTTTCCTGCGCAGAAATCCGAAACCAACTCCAAGTCTCGTCAAAAACCTTACTTGGCACTAATAAAACATGAAAATAAATATACAAAGTAGTTTCTACATAATTATACAATCCCCTGACTCAAAGAAAACAGAGAAAAACAAAGAAAAAAATAAAAAACATGGGTTATCTCCCAAGAGGTGCTTTTCTTTAACGCCTTTTAGCTAGGCCTAGAAAAGTATTTTCAAGTGAAGAAGCATCCAAATTGTAACTTGTTCAAATAACAGAATCAAAAGGCAACTTCATTATCTTTCTAGGAAAGTGTTCCATACCTTTCTTGAGTGGTAACTGAAATTTAATATTCCCTTCTTTCATGTCAATAACAGAACCAACGGTTCCAAGAAAAGGTCTTCCCAAAACAATTGGACAAGAAGCATCACATTTAATATTCAAGACAAAAAAATCAACAGGGACAAGATAATTATTAAACATGATAAGAACATCATCAACTCTCCCCAAAGGTTTCTTTCTAACATTATCAATAAGACGAATATCCAAATAACAAGGTTCGAATGGTGGTAAATCAAGAATATCGTAGAGTTTCTTGGGCATAACAGAGATACTAGCACCAAGATCACACAGAGCATTGCAATCAAAATCATTCACTTTCATTTTAATAATAGGTTCCCAACCATCATTTAGCTTCCTAGGGATAGAGGCTTCACATCTTAATTCATCTTCTCTAATTTGCATGAGAGCATTTGTAATATGTTTTGTGAAAGACATATTCATAGCACTAGCATTAGGACAACTAGCAAGATTTTGCAAGAAATTAATCACTTCAGTTATGTTGCAATCATAAAAATCAAGATCATTTTTATCAAAGGTAATGGGACCATTGTCTACCATATTTCTAAAAATTTCAGCACTTTTATCAGGAACATTTTTAGCAGTTTCAGGCAGTTTTGCATTTTTAATAGAAGAAGTGGGAGTATTTATGACACCGATTACTCTACCATTTATAGTAGAAGGTTTTCTAGCATGAGAAGCTTCAGTTTTACTAGTGGTGGTAATGGTGCAAACATTAGCTATATTATTCTTTCTAGCTATTTCATCTTCTCTTTCCCATCTAGCATGCAATTCAGCTCACATCCTAACATTATCATCAATTCGAATTTGGATAGTATTCAAAGTTTTACTTTCTTTAACATCATGAGGCATAACCTTTAGTTTCAGAAAATCAACATCAAGAGCAAGACTATCAACTTTAGAAGCAAGAACATCAATTTTTCCAAAATTTTCCTCAACAAATTAATTAAAAGAAGTTTGTGTACTAATAAAATTCTTAAGCATGTTCTCAAGATCAGAGGGTATACTTCTATTGTTGTTGTAGGAATTACCATAAGCATTACTATTATTGGGAGGATATGGCCTATAATTGTTGCGACCAAAATTATTCCTATAAGCATTGTGTTGAAATTATTATTCTTAATGAAGTTCACATCAACATGCTCTTCTTGAGCAATCAAAGAGGCTAAAGTAACATTATTTGGATCAATAGGAGCATGGCCATTCACAAGCATAGACATAATAGCATCAAGTCTTTCATTCAAAGAGGAGGTTGAATTTACCTTCTTACCAGTTGTAGCTCTCTCAGTGTGCCACTCGGAATAATTTACCATCATATCATAAAGAAGCTTTGTTGTTGACCCCAAGGTAATGGGCATAAAGGTTCCTCCAGTAGCTGAATCCAGAAGGTTTCTTGAAGAAAAATTTAGACCTGCATAAAAGGTTTGGATGATCATCCAAGTAGTCAGTCCATGAGTGGGACAATTCTTTACTAAAGATTTCATTCTTTCCTAAGCTTTAGCAACATGCTCATTATCAAGTTGCTTAAAATTCATAATTTTACTTCTTTAATATATAATCTTAGCAGGAGGATAATATTTTCCAATGAAAGCATCTTTGCACTTAGTCCAAGAATCAATACTATTTCTAGGCAAAGACAGCAACCATTCTTTAGCTCTTCCTCCCAAAGAGAAAGGAAACAATTTCAGTTTAATCTCCATAAACATCCTTATATTTTTGCATCTCACATAGTTCAACAAAATTATTAAGATGGGCACCAGCATCATTAGTACTAACACCAGAAAATTGCTCTCTCATAACAAGGTTTAACATGGCAGGTTTTATCTCATAAAAATCGGCAGTAGGAGCAGGTGGAGCAATAGGTGTCCTAATGAAATCATTGTTGTTGGTGCTAGTAAAGTCACACAACTTAGTGTTCTCAGGAGTAGTCATTTTAACAATACTAAAAACAGGAATAAACTACATCTAGAATAAGAACTATTTTTTTTGGGTGTTTTTGACAAAGAGAAGAAAACAAAACAAAATTAAAATAAACTAAGAAAACAAAAACAAAGAGAAGAGATTGGAAGTGAGAGACTCCCCTTGCAGAAATTCTCTTCCTCCCCGGCAACGGCGCCGGTGTAACAGCCCAATTTTTGGAAGACAGGAAAAAAAACTTGTTTTCAATAACCCAAAAATCAGGGCCAACAAAAACTTTTTAATATATTTGACTAATGCTTGTGTTTCTTTTCTATTTGGTTGTTGTATGTGTTTGTGTTTGAGTTTGTTAACATCTGACATTAAAAACCAATGATCATAACTTTCTTAAAAACACAACCCTTGTGATCAAGTCATGACAAGAAAGCTTATCATCTTCATCCATCACACTCTTTTGGCAAAAACCTTTTTGAAAATGTTTTGATTTTAGAAGAAACCCCAAAGGCCAAGTTTTGAGGAAACAAAAGAAATTTCCAAAACTATATGAAAGGTATTTTGGAGCTAATCATCTCCAACCTGTTTTCAACCAACATGTTTTTGCAAGTATTTCAAAAACTCCCTCTCACTTCCTTCTTTTGCAAAAACAATAAGAGGGGACTATGTTACCCCTGTGTTTTACCTCAATTATATTCTTTTGGAAATAACAACTTTTGAGCTGAACCTATTTATAAAATCCTCTTGTCATGGTATGACTTGATCACTACCTAAAATTAACACTTGAGAGAAACACCTGGAAATTAATTTGAAGAACTCAGTTGTTTGAGTGATCTTGTGTGCCTTGTTATTTTATCTGCTTGTTGTGTGATCTTATCTTGTGTTTGCTTTGAAGTATTTATTTCGGTTTGTTGATTAATGTGTGTTGTTCTAAGTAAATAAAACCTAGTTATAGCAAGATCAAAAATCAACATCATATTCCATCATATGTCCATATCATATTCTGTTTTCTTAAAAAACCTCCAACCTTGGAGATATGCCTTTATGTCAAATGATGTTCTATCCATCAATGTACCTTCATGTACATCATGTTTAACATCTATACCATCCATCCAAGTTGTTATTCTGTATATTGAAACCCTTTGGCATCATCTTTCAAAGTCCTTTAGAAGGCATCCCTAAATATTGATCATATTCCTTTTATCTTGATGCACTTTCTCTATGTTACTCCAAATCACTCCTTATTGTTTTCAGGCCCAATGAACCTACCCTTTTCATATCCATGACCCATACATCACCATCATATGGTCCATTTATTTTCCAATGTCCATTTAATTATATATCTCTCATGGTTTTTAACCTATTAAATAAACTCTTGTTTTCACCCTTTTTCCACTTGGTGCCTCAAATATTTTCAAAAGAGTTGCTTATTAAAAATCACTTTTGGGATCTATATTATATACTCTCTCACCCCAACTCAAAAATATTTTTTTTAAAAGCATTTTACTAATTATTATTTTCCATTTTCCAAAAGGCCAGAAATGGACTTTAGAATATTTTGTGAAGGAAAGTATTTCCTAAAATCTTGGAAAAATTACCCAACATGACTATGGGTATGTGGGACCATTTTATACAAAAACATTTTCAAGTTGTTTACAAAATTTTGGAGAAAACATTTAAAAACAGTTTCTGCCATTTTTGAATTTCCAAAATTTTGTGAAAGAAATAATTTTAGAAAACCTTGAGACCACCATCCCTAGAATCAATTCTTCACCCTCTATCCAATGGACATGCTATTTCATATCTGTTCTATTCAGAATTTTGGTGAAAACCAGCAAAAACCACCTCTGTTCTTTCTGGTCACTGTTGAGAACAGGCCTATCCTGGACTATTCCCACCCTCTCCCTTCCTCTCTCCTGCACCTGGACAGTGTATTTTAGTCCCTTAACACCCTAGAAATGGTCTACCTACTCCTCTCTCTTCCTATCTCAGGCACCAACAAATGGACAAAGGGGTGATCACCACCCATTTCTCTCATCGACCACCGCAGTGCACCACAGGGAGAAAGCTTGCGCCAGCAGCCTCCTATAGCCTCCCGTGACTCCCTGGCGAGAGCCCTCCCTCTCTGATTGTCCTCTTCTTCCTACCCATGCGCTGGCCATGGCGCCCAGGACGCGCTCGCCACGTCCCTCACGTTCTAACACCTGGAAGGCATGCCCCAACTCGTGTCCTCTTGATTCCGCTCCACAAGCTCTCCAGGAGCAAGCCCGTGCTCATCCTTGGTCTCATTCGCCCTCCTATCTCCTCCTCATCCCTGTCGAACACCTACGGGTGAGAACAGGGAACACTCGTTTCCACTCACCCCAGCACCGAAATCTCCCCTCCGTTCGTCCCTCGAGTGTTGCCTCACCCCCGTGAGTTTCCCGGACACGCTCCCTGTGTCTTATCGACCTCGAGCGAGCACACCCGTGGTCGCCATGGGCGCCGGGAGCCGAGCTCCGATGACAACCGTCCCCGAGCCACCCTTCTGTTATCCATCAAGTCCATCCACCTCGTGATGCATCTAATCGAAACCCTAGCTGGAAACCCCTCTCCCTAACACGGTTGCTCGCCGGAATCGGCCGCCGACCGCCGCGGGTAACCTCCTCGTCGAGCCACCGTTGCAGGTCCTCTCCGCCCTCTCCTTAGGCTTCATTCCCTCTCCCTTGGCCTCTTCAGGCTTCTGCCCTTTTTAATTTGGAGTTTTACCCTCTGCAGGTGTGCTCCCGATGACGACCTTGGTCGCCGGCCGCCGCACCTCGTCAAGGACTCCCCCTCGGCCATCCCCTGCAAGCGGGAGTGAGAGCATGTGGTTCGCATCGCCTCCCGCTACCGATTGGTGCAGGTCTCGCTTCCGGGGAAGCCCTGAATCCCTCCACGGCGAAACTCCGGCAGAGAAGACATAGCTCCGCCGTCGATATCCGTTTCCACCACCCGTTTCTGGTCGCCGCCGACGATGGATGACGTGGTCTCCTCTCTGTCGACGGATCCGCATCCAACGGGTGTGTTTGAATCCTGGAGCATTGGATCTCGGCCGCTCATTTCTGATCTTACGGCTGCATACCGGTTCGACCGCGCGCGCTCGCTCACGGGCTGGCCTACCTCTGCGCGGCCCATCACTCTCCAAATCTGGCCCATTCCTGTTTTTTTTCTGCAGGTGGTATTTCTTTCCCAGCAGATCTGTTTCTGGCTGTTTGCTTTAATTCATAATGAAAATGCTAATCTTTGAGTTTTCACAAACTAAAAATCACAGTGATAGATCTACTTTTTCTTAACCATATCCAACTTGCAGATCTAGTTTTTGTGCTGTATTTTAGGAGAAATAAAATAAATGGCAGAGACACTCATTAACACCATTTACTTAATAACTTGAGTTTTATGTATCGAAAACATGCAAACTCAACTGTTCTGAGTAGCCCTTGAATATATCTATCTGTGGAAGTTGGCCTTGTGTTGACTTGAGTTATTTATTGAAAATGACATGAATGTTAGTTTTAGGCTAGAGAGCACTTCTATGATTTGTTTAATTTTATTGGTGATGCTTTTTTATGTGAATCCACTTGTTTTGGTTTGATAGTGACTAGGAGCACCTTATACTATATTTTCATGATTTTAGGAGTTACAGAATAGGTTTGGTGCAAAATTTGGTAAATAGTCTTTTTCTGTCTATTTTTGACATGACTTGATAAATTGTTGTGTTATCATGTTCTTGTTATAAAATTGATTCCTAGCATGTGTAGGTTATTTATACATGTTTGAAATGTGTCTTGAGTGTTTCACTAGTATTATAGGGTTTGTGTGTGAAAGCCATGCTTGTTATAGTTTAAATCTCAATATGTCGTTTGCCTAGTAAAAATAGGTTAAAATTATGTTATTCTTCATATTGGTATGATGAATTGAGTAAATGCTTTAGTATTGTTTTCCATAGCATAGCTACTGTTATTTTACCATATTATACTTGTTTGCATGCTTGAGTGACCTCTAGATAAGTTTTTCATGCTATGATAGTTTTAGATGATTTTATGCCATAAGTTGTTATTTGCATGCTTAATTTTTGAGGCATTGATTAGATTGTTATTTTGAGATTACTAGCATGTTTAGGTGTTGTTTTCTCTGTTATTTGGATGCTATCTTATAGATCCATCATGTTAGAATAAATCATGTTTGATGATCTAGTATTGTTATGCATGTATGCATGTCTAAATGGCCCTTTTTGCATCTCTAGTTTTAGTAGTATTTTGCCCCATGATTTTTTTCATGCATTGAGTGATGCCATGACATGTTTGGTATTGTTTTGTCTCTGTTATTAGGTTGCTTAGCTACTGGTTATATTATTTCTCCTTGTTTATAAAAGCATGTGTTACTATGGGCTTGTAGTATTGCTTGTTAATATTTTCCTATGCATGTGTATGTGTTCCTAGGTTGTTTTCTTGTTATTTTTCTCATCCTCATGAATTACCAGAGAGTCATTTAACCTTAATTGGGCATGTTATGAGAGTGGCACACCCACTGGAATCATGCCATTTTGGTTGAGGATCCATAACATCAAGTGTAGTGTTATTCATGTGTGTTGTCTGTGCATGTTTTGCTTGTTGGTGTGCACCCTAGTAATATTGTTTGTGAGTGTACTTGTTTGATGAAATGCTTGCTGTATGTTTACTTTTTGTCAAGTGCTTGCATTTGTTTGGTTCTGATTGGGTGTTTTCCTTTTCGAGTTTACGACGTTAGATAACGAAGACGGTATTATTTTCCCGGAGAGGTTTTTATTGCAACTCTTGTTTATTTCAAGAGCAAGACCAAGACCAGTGCCAAGGCAAGCCACTCTAAATGCTTGCTGTTGTTTTACTTATCATTATCTATCATGCATTCTTTACTTCTGAAGTTTTACAAAAGTTGATTCAAAAACTATTTCCTCAAGTGGACTATACCACTATATGTTTTATGTATCTAATATGCTATATCCACTATATAATCTTGGTGTTACCAAGCCCCTTAGATATTTTAGTATCATCACTTCATTCACTTAAGTTCCCTAGTGGACATTTTAACTTGATGTTTTTGGAAAGCAAAAGCTTGGAAAAACCCCGAGGAAAGGTGGGACCTTGTCCGAGGGAGGTATGTGAAGAAGGAAATGTTTTCGACCTTGTTTTCCAAAAATGACACATAACCTAGTCTTCGCCGGACAACCAAGCCGTGCTGCCACATTACCCCAATATGGGAACGGGGTCTAGCTAATTGCTTGTCGGTGTTAGTCCGTGCCTACCTCAAAGTGCTATAGGGGTTAGAGTCCCCCGAACCGAATTGTCGCCAGGGGGAGAAACGGGACATTCACAGTGTGGGATTAAGTTCACTACCGGTTGCAGCAATTGGGTCTTCTGCCATGGCGGTGTGTTGTCAGGGGAAACCGGATCGATACGGCTGACTCACTCGGTGCCGGGGAGAACAAACCCAGTTGAAGAGGTAGTCATTTACTAGCATTGACATAGTGGATGGTTAGGACCAGTTATCTGATGTTTGCATACTGTCTCGGACAGTCCGTGGTTGTTCACGGCGGATGTACTGGATCTTGTGGATTGTGTACACCTCTGCAGAGTAAAACTATTCAGAATATCCGCGTCCTCGGATATGGACAGTTGAATGGCCATGTAGCTAGCATTGTGTCAATGTTTTCGAAAAGCTGGAAAAGTGTTTTGGAACTTGTACCTGGGAGGTACGTTGAAAGGGAATGATTGTACCTTTGAGGTACCGGATAAATGATGATCTTGAAGATGTGATCATCCAAGAAGTTTTGCAAAGAGAAACTTTTATTCTATTTAAAATGCTTTATCAAAACCTTGTGGACATGCCATATCTACAAGAGAAATGAAATATCTTTTGAAGTATCTTCTTCAACAAAGAAAAATAAAACTTGTGCAACTATGATGGGTCTTAAATTCATCATGGCTAGTTGAACCCTAATTACATCCTTCCTACCACCTATATATATGCATACTTGCATGTTTAGCTTTCATTTGGGGTGTCTTGCAGAGTACATTCAAACATACTCACATTGGTTTCGTCCCTGGCTATTGTCTTAGCCAGACTTTGAGCAGAAACCCGGAGAACCTGAAGAAGATGGTGTCGCTGACGGCTATGCGAACTAGGAACGTCTCTGAGTCAGTAGCCTGTAGGTAGTCAAGGCGTGACTTGGGTTTACCACGAGTGTGTTTTGTAGTCTTCCGCTGTTTTTAGTGTGTGTTCCTGCCCTGCGTGGCAGTTGTTTTCAACTGAGTCAAGTGACCAGTTGTGTAAGCCGTGTATTCGTGTAGTGGATGTTGTAATCTGCAATGCCAACTCGAGTATGTTGTTCACGACTAACTGATCATGGGATCGTGAATGTATGCATACTGGAGGTCTCGGACTGCTAGTCTGGGGTCCCCACAGCCGGAAAAATAGCTTGATGGTGCAGGTCTTGCACTCGTTGGGAGACCCCAAGAGGAAGGTATGATGAGCACATCAGCAGTATTTTCTTAGTAAGAAACCAAGGTTTAATCGACCAGTAGGAGGAAGGAGTAACTTCAGAAGGTTGAAGCAGCTGAGATGGCAGGGTGCACTACTAGTTTAGAAGCAACATGGAACCTACACAACACAATCAAATCACTTTGCCCCAACGAAGCAGTGAGGTTGTCAATCTCACCGGTTTTGCTGAACACAAAGAGGTTAAACGTGGTGTGGAAAACAGTAGGAAAGCAGTAGCAGCAGTACGAAAGCAGTATGAAAGCAATAGCAGCAGTCTGAAATTAATAGGTGTTTTATCAATATGAGGAAAATGGACCGGGGTCCATAGTTCACTAGTGGTGTCTCTCTGTGAAAGATAAATAACATGTGTGGCGAACAAATTACAGCTGGGCAATTGACAGAAATGAAGCTGCACCGTAGTGCATATGCGATTCATACGGGCATTACAACAAAATACATAGACCGTCATCCAACTGCATCTATGTCTAATAATCCACCCTCCGAATATCATCCGAACAAACGTTGGGTATTAAGTTGCAAGCAACAGATTATCTCCGTAAGCAAAGTGTGTAATGTAAACTAGGTAAACACCGTTGTTTTCTCCCTAATGGCAACAGCACATCCTCCATCCGTCACGTTTCTGTCACTCGAGCACAGATGAAAAGGAGGCATGAACCCACTATCGAGCATAAATACTCCCTCTTGGAGTTACTAGCATCTACTTGGCCAGAGCATCTACTGATAACGGAGAGCATGCAAGATCATAAATAACATAAGCATGAAGAAAACAGGATATATTGATAATCAGAAGACATAACATTCAACATTCATCAGATCCCAGCAAACACAACATGTAGCATTACATAAAGATGATCTTGATCATGATAGGCAGCTCACAAGATATAAACATGAGGTACAAAGTGGAGATAACAACCATCTAGCTACTGCTATGGACCCGTAGTCCAAGGATAAACTACTCACGCATCACTTCGGAGGAGGGCATGGTGGTGTAGACCCCTCTGGTGATGAATTACCCTCCTGGCAGGGTTTCGGGGAGAGCTCCAGAACCCTCCCGATCTCGGGATGACGATGACGGCGGCCTCGGGTATATTTTGGGACGAAGTGGAATATATTTAGGGTTTACGTCTCGGGGGGATTAAATAGGCGAAAGGTCAGAGGCGGTGGAGGCCTGGAGGCCCCACACCACGCCGCCCTATGGTGTGGGCCCCCTGAGGACCCCCTTCGGCTCTCTTTGGGACTTTGTGGAACCTTCAGGAATTCTAAGACTTCCGGGCTTCGAATTTTCCAATTCCGAGAATATTTCTAGAACAACTTTTCTGAAACTAAAAATCGCAGAAAACAGGGAACTGGCTCTGTGGCATCTTGTCAATATGTTAGTACGGAAAATCGATAAAAATGACATAAAGTGTATAGAAAACATGTGGGAAACAATAAGAAAACAACATGGAACATTAGAAATTAAGGATACGTTTATGACATATCAGCCCACATCAATTGTGTCGGATCGAGATGTCCAGTGCACCTCCTACTTTTGGAAGACTTTGATGGCCAAGCTCGGTGCCAAGCTACTATTCTCCACCGCCTACCACCCGCAAACGGATGGCCAAACCGAAGTGGTGAATCGCACACTCTCTTCACTCCTACGGGAATTGATCAAGCCCAACCTCAAGAATTGGGAGGAATGCATCCCACATGCCGAGTTCGCCTATAATCGAGCACTACACCAAGCTACTAAGAGAAGCTCCTTTGAGATCATCTACGGCTTGAACCTCAACACCGCTCTCGAAATCCTACCATTGCCTCTATGCGAGCAAGTGAACATGGACATTGACAAGCACACCGACTACATCAAGAAGCTCCATAAGTCAACAAGAGCTACTCTTGAAAAGCATTCCGAGCACCGAGCATCCATGATGAACAAGAAGCCCATGGTATTTCCAAGAAGGTGACCTCGTTTGGCTACACTTGCGGAAGGACCGTTTCCCACAAGAGCGTGCTACGCCTTGATGGTGCCTTGACGGGGAGACTTCTTAATGATGATGAATTTTAAGTCCCCGGCAACGGCGCCAGAAATTCTTGACGCTTGTGATAGCGTGTTGGGAACCCCAAGAGGAGGGTGTGATGAGTACAACGGCAAGAATTTCCCTCAGTTAAGAACCAAGGTTATCAATCCAATAGGAGAAAGATGATCTTCGGAAGGTTGATGCCACGAACGATGGTGATGGCGCCTCACCGGTGTCAGCAACAACGTGGAACCTGCACACAACACAACCAAAATACTTTGTCCCAACGGTACAGTGAGGTTGTGAATCTCACCGGTCCTGCTGAAAACAAAGATTAGAAGTATAGTGTGGAAAATGGTGTATGCTTGCAGTAAGTAAAGAAAGGAGGGAATTGTAGTGGTTTGTTGAACAGTGTAGCAAAATGGACCGGGGTTCATAGGTTCACTAGTGTTGTCTCTCCATAAAAGATAGCATGTTGGGTGAACAAATTACAACTGGGCAATTGAAAAATAGAGGTTGCACCGTAGTGCACATTCATCACATGATGACTACTATGATATTTAGTGCGGGCATTACAACAATATACATGGATCGTAAACCAACTGCATCTATGACTAATAATCCACCCTCAGGTTATCATCCGAACCCCCTTAGGTATTAAGTTGCAAGCAACAGATAATCGCATTAAGCAATGTGTGTAATGTAAGCAATGATTGTGCACGCGGGCACTCACACCGTTGTTTTCTCCCTAGTGGCAACATCACATCCTCCCCCGTCACGTTTCTGGCACTCGAGCACAGGCGAAAAGGAGGCATGAACCCAACTATCGAGCATAAATACTCCCTCTTGGAGTCACTAGCAACTACTTGGCCAGAGCAACCACTAGCAACGGAAAGCACGCAAGATCACAAATAACATATGCAATAAAGACTATAATCAACTTCGCATAAGTTCAATATTCATCGGATCCTAGCAAACACAAGCACATATAATTACATAAGAACAATCTCGATCATGTTAGGCAGCGCACGAGATCTAAACATTGAGGCATAGGAGGAGAAGACAACCATCTAGCTACTGCTATGGACCCGTAGTCCAAGGATGAACTACTGATGCATCACTCCAGAGGCAGGCATGGTGATGAAGAGGCCTCCGGTGATGATCTCCTCTTCGGCAGGGTGCCGGGAGACAGCTTCAGAACCCCCTGATCTAGGGTTGACGATGACGGCGGTGGATGCGGAACTTTTCGAGGATTTTTTATCATATATGTAGGGTTTTCCTTCGGAGGAGAATAAATAGGCTAAAGGGCGACGTCGGTGGGCCACCAGGGTGGCCTCACCACCCCCCAGGCGCGACAAGGGGGGGCCGCGCCTGGCTATGGTGAGGGCCCCCCCGGTGCCCGTCTTCGACTCCTCTTTGGACTTCTGGATGCTTCCGGGGAAAATAGGAACTTCGGGATTCGTGGGGTCCAATTCCGAGAATATTTCCAGAACAACTTTTCTGAAATAAAAAACAGCAGAAAACAGGGACCTGGCACTTGACATCTTGTTAATAGGTTAGTTCTGGAAAACGTGCAAAAATGCTATAAAGAAGGAAGAAAACATGTAGCAATTGGCATAATATCAACATGGAACATCAGAAATTATAGATACGTTGGAGACGTATGAGAGCGCAACTCCAAACTCAAGCCAAGAGGTGACGAACCTTTCAAGATCATCAAGCGCATCAACAACAACGCTTACAAGCTTGACTTACCGCAATCCAAGTACCTCACCCACAACTCCTTCAACGTCAAGGATCTCTCTCCCTTCCATGGATATCCAAGTGATGAGGAAGATCACAAGTCGAGGTCGACTCTTTTTCAGGGGGGGGATGATGCAGCACACCCCATTCCACCAAGCACATCACCAAGTGTACCTATGACAAGATCACGAGCAAAGGCGATGCATGATAAGGTGAACTCAATCCTCACTCTCTATGCTTCCGATGACTTGGTGAATGGTGCGCTACCTCATGGAAATTCCCTATGTGTCATCAGGTTTGATCCCACCATGGAACCCCAAGACGGTGCTCAAGATGCCCAAGACGACGCCCAAGAAGCCACGAAAGAAGTCTGAGAAGACGGCGTCAGGGAAGAAGAAGAGACGAGAAAGAAAGGGAGAAAACAGGGGTCCCTGCCTCAACCCCCGGCTAGGCCGGCCCCTAGGCCGGACCCCCCCACAGAGAAGGCCGGCCTTCACCCCGGCCTCAGGTCGGCCCATCCGCACGCTAGGCCGGGAGGACACCCGAAGCCCCTGTCCTCCACCCCGGCCTCGGGCCGGCTCCTAGGCCGACTCCTACGCACCTCCTCCTCGGCCCCAGGCTGGCGCGCCAGGAACCGACGCCAGCCCCGCGCCTGCTTCCACCCCGGCCTAAAGGGACGGCCAGGCCGGCCTCCCAGGCCGAAACCCCTGAGGACTGCGGGATTTGGAGGAAATCGCCCTTTTTTCACCTCCACCTACCCCCTTGCCTATACAAGGACTTCCCCGAGCTGGATCTAGGGTTAGAGATGAATTGAGAACTTCGATCTTTGCTCTTGTACCCCTGTTGTGAGGCTACTCCCATGGTTGTACCTAGGACCGTATCAAGGCTACTCCTATGATGTGTATCTAGGATCGTACCAAGGCTACACTTGGTTACCTATCCTTTCCCCTTGGGAATCAGTTAGGAACTTTCCAATCTATCTCAACTAATCCTTGAGGTTTTATTGGCGTGGTGGACCGGCCACGTGGTGTTGAAGCGGTTTCCGATAAGGTGAGTTCGGTTGGATCGATCATTCCGTAGGCGGCCGTTGCGGCTTAGTTGACGGGATATTTGGGTCTTTCAGTTCCCGCTAGTTATCCCCCTTTTGTTTGCCCTCGATTCCCCTCTCGTGTTCATCATTCGTTCGTCGTGTTATTGGTTGATTCATGAAGATCGGGCCACCCAAGAGGTTTACACTCCATATCAAGAATGGTGGTACCGCTGGTGGCGCCAGTGAAGCAGCAAAGCAGCAAAGGGCCACGTGACATTCAGGCTCACCGTGCGGAAGACGGTCGCAGTGGCGGAAGCACCGGAGGAACTGCGCACGCAGTGCCTCCCACGTGCTTACGGAGTTGTCTAGGAGGTTCAACAACCAAGCAAGCGGAGGACCACAAAGCGTCAGGAGAAAGTACCTCATGAGGCACCTGTCGCGTCCCCCGACGGCATGGACCCTTTCTTTGTACCTTCGTACGAAGCCCGCAGGTGGGGTGTCGCCAGTGTAGCGAGGTGGGAGAAGAGGGCGAAATGCGGAGGGCCACCTTGCCTCCCACAGGTCCCTCGAGAACGTGTAGCAGCACCCTGCCCTGGCGCTCGCCCGCCTCTCTCGGTAGCTAGGCAACTCTGAGTCCACGGGGGAGTTTCCCGAGGTTGAGGATGTCGTGTCGCGCGATCGGTGGGGCTGAGTCTCGTGTGCGCGGGACTCCGCGGGGTCGGCCATAGGCGTGGCTTCCGCGGTGAAGTCGGTGAGCTCCCAGGTGGAGGATGGAGCACCTGCTGCCACGGGAGTAGCGCCTGCTGCCTGAGCGAGCTCGGTGGTGGGTACCAACCGAGGGTCGCTGGTGGCGGCGTCGGACGGACAGCGCCGCGGCCCCTGTGCTCCAGGCAGGGCATCCTGCTGGCACTGTCCACCATGCTTGTGCACGATCGATGGACGCAGGACGAGCGTCGCCTGCGCAGGAGATTGCAGAGGCCGTGTCGGGTCCGCAAGGGACTCGCCGATAAGCTTCGTGTCATGTCCGCGACACGGCATGGGGGATCGAGAATGATGGGTCATGTTGCTGGAGAAGCCGAAGATGAGGCTGCCGATGGTTGTCCGCTTCCAGGATCGCACCTTGCGGCCGGCCCGGTTAGCGCGGGAGGCGACCATGGTGACGGAGATGCAAAAGAACGCCTTAGCCCCCTACCTGGCGCGCCAAATGTTGGAGAGGTAGATATGTCTAGGACAGGATCGCTTCTAGAGGTTTCGAATACTGGGGACTAATCACGTTCAGACACACCTCGGGAAGCCTCGACAGGGATCTCGTGAGGGTTAACAATGATGACACGGGGAGTTGCCCAGGTTCAGGTCACCATGATGGTGTAAAACCCTACTCCTGCTTGTCTGTTGGATTGCACCGTGGTGTCTACAGTACAAGTATGAGCTTGTGCTCGAGTTAGACTATTGGGGGGCTCTTGGTGGATCTGAGCTCTGGATCCCCTTCTATGAGGGCCAAGGGGCCCTTCTTATACTAGCGTTTGGACCTCCTTCCCGCTCATTTGGCTGGAAAGGGCTCCTACAATGCGCCAAAGTGGAGGACAACTCATACTCTGCGCCGCCTGCACGGTCTTGGTCGTTGAGGACAGCTGCACCGTCCATGGCAGAATAGTGGGGGCGTCCGGTGACGTTGCCTCCGTCTTGTAGCATAGTCCTAGTCTTCTTTCACCAAAGGGGAAAGCCTCGGTCACGGCTTTGGCGCGTGCAGCGGCATTCCGCGCTTTATACACGGGAATGGCAACTGCGGTCAAAGCCGCTCTGCGGCGCCTTCGTCACCCGCGTAGAGGCTGTGGTGTCACTTTCACATGGGTTGTCTCCCGTAGGTTTGGGGGCTGCTTTAGAGAGGAGCGGGGACGGAGTAGAGCTCCTCTTCAACAGCGGGAGGCGATCTCCCGGAAGATGACCCCTCGTTAGGGGATTCCCCTTGACGGGAAAAGGGGTGGTGTTGTTTCCCAAGGAGACGCGGTACGGGCTCTCCCCGCGCTAGATAGGCTGGGCTTGCAGCAGACGGCCCAGGATACCCTGATATCCATGGGTCCGTCAAGATTGACCAAAATTGGAAAAAAAGGACAAAAAATGGTTTCCTCATATCCTCGAGCAGGTCCAAGAGCCGTATAGTCCTGATGGCGGCGGTAGAGCTGAAGGAGATCAAGGAGTAGCGGAGACCACGTGTAAGGCTAACGGCCTAAACTCATACCTCCTGAAATTAACGTCAAGTTTAGCAACACCAAACGGCAACCGGCAGCCTCAAGTTCGTCTACCTATAGTCTAAAAGTTTGTCTACCTGTGTATATCAGGCCAACATTAGTGGCATCTGCTCAATCTAGCAAAATTTAGAGGCACTTAATGAATACAAGTGAAATTCAGTGACATAGTCGCAGTAACATTCGGACTATGGACTATCCGAGTCAGTTGTTGCATGCATCAGAGCGAGCAAGAGTTGCCAGCCCAGCCGACTATGTATTAGGCCCGGCCCGAATTCAAAAGAAATTTGGCGCACCGCCTAAATTATTTCAGACGACCTTAGGTACGTCCGCCTCTAGGCCACCGAAAACGCCGAGGCGGGCCATTTTCCCGCCCGTCTATCTGATTATGGGCGACGCTCAATTTTCTTGCGTGCCTCCGATTGACGAATATCCTAGCCGGTTTTTTCCTTTGCAGACGGTTTATCTGCACAAACCGGTCGAGGGGGTGCGTTTCTGAGCATGTTCTATTTTTTCATGGGTGAAACCATCTCTATTAACAGTCTCTAGCATTCAGCTTTCTACTAGTGGCACTGTCTAAATACAGTAAAAAACAATTAAATCGCGAAAAATAAAAGTTTAGAAAAGATACTAGAAGCGTGTTAGTAGATGCACACGCTTGCCGTCCATCAACTATCCACGACATGTTGTCTAGGAAGCACGCTTCAGCTCTTCGATCTTACCGGAAGAGTGTGGCCGCGATCGCACATTTTCGGAAAACAAGATACCAGAAGTGTGTGTTTCGAAACACACGTTTCTGGTAAACTTACCAGCAGCGGGACATTGGCAGCGTATGGGTGCACGCTTTTGATGAGGGTTTTCCGCACGCTTATTATAAGTTTTTTCCTACTAGTGTTGGATATCTATGGAACATGAATAAATAAAATTGTAATTTATAAATGCATTACCATGTCCATAAGAACGTCAAATTGTAAGTATCGTGCGCCAAGACGCGCCCCTTCTCATTTTTTTTTGCTTTGAGCTAAATTCCTATTTTGCGTGTTTATGCAGGGTCCCCACTTGTAACTCTAGCTATAGGACATCACATACTAGTATTCTACACCGAGTGGAACATGGATTAGAAAATATGGTAATTAAAAAATACATTACCATGTCCACATGTGTGTTTTATCCATGCTTAAACTCAATATTAAGAATTGCGAATTTTGGGAGATCGTGCGCCAAGTCCCACCCCTAAATCTAGTATTCATAACCAACATAAGCACACAAACACCATTGTTTTAACCTTAGTAGCGACAACACATCCTCGTACTTGGACGTTTCTGTCACTCGTATCTAGGCATGGAGGAGACATGGACCCACTGTCGAGCATATACTCTATTTTGGATATTCATACAAATACTTGGCCACGGTAACCACATAAATCGGAGAGCATGCAGGAACGTAAATAAAGCATATACATGAAATAATTAGGATCTCATAAGAAACATGCACATTCTGATCATAACCTCACGGTTTAATAGATCCCCAGCAAACACAACTTATAGCAATTACATCAGATTGATATCGATCATCTTAGGCAGCGTACAAGATCTTGGTCTGAAGAACATGGAGAAGAGACAACCATCTATCTACTTCTACGGAACTGTAGTATAAGGATGAACTATTCATGCATAAGCTTGGAGGCAATCATGGCGACGAAGAAGCCTTCGTTGATGATTTGCCCCACTGACATGGTGCCGAAATAAGACTCATGAACCCCTCCCCCGAATTAGGGTTTCGCGACGGTGGCGGCTGTGTCTCTTTTTCCTAGAAAATTTCTCCGCTCTGTCATTTTCACGTCAGAGGGGATTTATAGGAGAAAGGGCGTCCAAAGGGGGCACGTGGCCCCCATGCAGCCTATGGTCACGCCCCAGGATGGGGCTGCGCCTGGGGGTCGCGTACCCCCGACATCCCGTGGACTCCTTCTTTTCGAGTAAAAAAGTGTATCTTGATTTTCTAGGCATTTTCCTGTACAATTTTCAGAAACCAAAAACTAGCAAAAAAATAGGAACTCACACTAGGCATATTGTTAATAGGTTAGTCCAAAAAAATACAATAAAATGATATAAGTATGTATTAGATACATGTACAAATGATATAAAATAAGCATGCAACAACCAAAAATTATAGATACTTTTACACGTATCATCATCCATGTGTTGTGAAACTCCATTGATGCACCGGCTACTTATAGTATGTCATCTTCGTCTTCTCAGCCAACTTATGATCTTCAGGCTCGGCTTTTCTGTAACATCCCAAGTAAGAAAATCTACTCCCTAGAATGTTTTGTTTCATGTTTAATTCAAGTACTGCATCATGTCATCATCTTTGCACTTGTTTTCTATTTGGTTCCATTTGTTTTCTTATGAATTCCAAACAAAAATTCAAACCTTTATGCATACTTGTTATGTTACATGTTTCAAATAACAACTACAAAATAAACAAACAAATTGTTCCACTAAAAATTGGAATCAAAACTTTAATTTTGGCTTAGGTTCATTTATTTCTTTTGATACCAAAATTTGCTCAAATCATTTAATTACCAAACAATAACATCAATTGAATTTATTTGGAAAAACAAAAGTTTGTTTTCAAGTGCTGTTGCAAAACGAAGAAATACCAAATTTATTCCAAATTTTGCTAACTCTAAAACCATTTGTTTATCTCTCTTTATCCAAATCTGCAAAAAAAAAGTAATAAACAGAAAAAATAGAGAGAGAGAGGGGGGGAAAGGCACCCAGCCCAATTGGGCCAGCCCAAGTGCCCCCTGGCCCGTACCCCCCTCACGACCTTCTCCTACCTCCGTACGGTACGGAGGGCCATCCATGGTGGCCACGTACGCATACAGAGGAGAGAACGGTGATCGATGCCCCCCTCCTCATCCATATATCCCTGCTCGAGGCCGAGCCCCTCCTAACCCTAATCGCTCTTCTCCCTCTAGCGCCGCACTTCTCCTTCTTCCTCTCTTCCTCCCTCTGGTTTTCCTTTTTCTCTGTACCTCAACTCCTCCCGAGAGCACCTTCACCGCCTCCATTCTCCGGCGAGGCGCCGCCGCCACGGTGCCCTAGCGCCCAAGCTAGGGCCGGGAACGGAAAGCTCCCGGCTCCCTCATCCTCCCCACGGCCTCGGTCTCCCCCGAAGCTCATCGGAGCCCCGCCGCCATCCGGTTTTTCGCCGCCGGCCGCAAGCCACCGCGGCAGCGACCACGGTGAGTCCGTGCCTCCCTTCCCCGCTCCCTCTCCGTCTCGCACGGGCCGCACCGCCCGCATCCGCCCCCGGCCACCGCAGCGGCGCACGCCGGCAGCCGCGCACGGCCGCGGTCCGCGGCGGGGCAGCGCATGCATCGCTCGCCCCGGCCTCTGTCCGCCATCGATCGGTACCTGCACGAACTGAGAAAGTTCAGTTAAACTTTTAACTGACGGAAACACAATAACCACACACCTGCCCTGCTACCTGACAAGAATCAGCACCAGCCCAACTGGTACCTACCCGTGCGCCCAAGGGAAAGATCCCTGGTTCGAATCCCAGGGGAGGCAAATGCCTCCCCAATTTTTTCCTTCCGCGCGCCCCGCGCTGGGCCCACGCGTCAGGGACCCTGGATGCCACCTAGGCGCCACGCAGGAGATGACCCCACTGTCAGTGCCTGTGGCTGGCCACTGCGCGGTGCAGATTGCTTTTTCTGCACGTTTTCCTTTATTTTTAAGTCCAGTTTTTATTACGGTTTAGCCCCTAAACTTCAAACCCAAATAACTTTTAAATCCCAACTCCAACTAAAATAAATAAAATATGTACACTGCTCTAAATTAAATTCTCTATCTATCTATAGCATTTGTTTTCTGTTTTGAGTTTTCAAAATGCAATTCAAATTTGAATTCAAATAATTCAATTGCAATTTGCTTAATTCCATAACTAATTCAATATTAATCCAAATAACACAAATAAAATATGTTTTCCATGTCAAATTAAACCACCTAACCAAATATAAATTTTGTTTCATGATTTGAATAATTTAAATTGCCTAAATAATTTAATACTTGTTTAATTCATTTAAATTTGATAAAATCATAACTTGCTCAAATTAAATTATTTTTGAACATGCAAAATATGTTTTCAACCTAGAAAAGTATAAACTTTTCAAATATGGATTTTGTTATTTGTTTTGAACAATTTAAATGGGTGAAAACAACAACTATTTGTGTAATCCCTTTAAGGAACCAAAAAATTCCATAACTTACTAAATAAATTTCTAAATTGGTAAACCCTATTTTAAATTGGTTCTATTGTTGTTATTTTGTTGTTTTCCTCATCCATGCATCATACTAATTCACCCTCATCTGTTGATTAGTTGGAAAACAAATAATCTAACCCAAAATTCAGGGGCTTTTCATATGCAACTCAAAATTGCATATGTGTCCATTTAATTTGTGTTACCATGTTAGCTAGTTTATTTTGATGCAACCATTAACATGACATGCATCATCCCCATGATTGTGCACTATGCCATGATATTGATTGTCTACCCTTTCTGCATTGTCTGTTTGCTTCTTCTCGGTTAGACGACGACGTTGAGACCGACGATCCTTACGACACCCCTCCTGAGGTTCTAGCTCAGTACCAGGCTACTGGGTTTGCAGGCAAGTTATCACTCACATGAACCACTGTGTTCCTTTCAACCTTGGTTACCGATACTTTCCGTTGTTCTTTTCTGCTAGCCTTAGTAGTAGTTGTTTCTGTTACGAACCTATCACATGAATCCCTTAACCTTGATACTGCCTCACCTCCACTCCTATCACCCCTTTGGTTGAGCCAGTGTCTTACTAGCATGCTTAGGTTGCTTTGCTCGAGTCTGTTACCCGTTACTTTCTGTTACTACTTCTTTTATGTTCTGGGGGCTCGATGTTGATCAATCAACCTGTTATTAATAATATGCTGATAAGGCACCGGCAGGAGGCCCTTTGTGGTTTTGAGGCCTGCTAGTGTCGACCCTAATAGGAAAAGGGTCTTGTCTACTGATCCATGATGAGCGTGCTCACCGCATCCGGGTGGTGGTATGGAACGCCCCTCGGCTTTGATCTGATCCGCAGTTTGTCTGAAGAGCCACACTTAGTTCGGGAGTTCCATTTGCACATAAGCATGAATGGGTCGCTCCCATGGTTACTGTTGATGATGATGATGCATATAGGGCGAGGCCTGTGGTGCCGGGGGGTGTGGTTTTCACCCCTGCGCTTAGGATTAGGTCGGACTGGCCGGGACCTTATAGCTCCGTGGCTCCGAGGACAGGTTGTAGAGATGGTTCGAGTCGTGTCGAGTCCACCTGAGTTTTAGTTGGTGGCTTGAGTGTGTACGGGTACTGGAGCACACCCTGCAGGGATAAATCTTCTCGAGAAGCCGTGTTGTCCGCGGTTATGTGACGACTTGGTGAAAGTACTGGCTAACAAGTACTCAAAACAACTTACACCTAACTAATGTTAACTTGACTAGTAATAGCCTTATTGACACAACAACTTGATCCATTATTCATTAATCCAACTGTGTGAGTTATCCTCGGGTTGCTTCTTTGGATAAGGGGCGAGATCCAGGATGGGTTTGTTTGATGGTCAACAACAGTTGGATACGTTACGCTATCTTATCTCCTTTCTGTTAGCCGGAATTGGTAGTGTTTCTGTAGTTGGTTAGCGCAGCCAGTTGCAGCATCTTTTATAACCCCTTTTCTTCCGTTGAACCCAAGGCATCTGTGCTTGGTGTTGACGGGTTACACTTTGGTGAACTGTGAGTCTTGCTTGCCAGTACGTTGTTGTACTGACCCCTTTGGGGCTGTGGTTTACGCAGACGACGATTCCGAGGATCCCCATGGAGGCTACCACGTGGAGTACGACGACGCTGTTGACGAGTAGATAGCGGACCCGGGCAGGATCCGAGATTTCGTGGATGGGCTCCGTCTTCCTTTTCATTGCCGGCCTCTTAGGCCTATTTGGATTTGTCTGTACTCAGACCCGTTGAATGCTTCCGCTGCTATGTAATGATGTTATGTTGGGACATGTGTCCTCTGGATGATTGTATTTGCTATCTCTGCCTTAGTGAAGGCCATTGGCAATCTTAGTTCAATCTTTTGTGTCTTAGAGATATGTTGTGATTATCATTCGTTTAACGCTGTTAACGTACCATGTGTGATTGGTATGAAGTACGTCGACAGTAGTGCCTATGGTCTCTAGTGGATAGTTTACATCGACGGTGGAATAGCAGGGCTTGTGTTGTCGCGCATAAGCGCAGGCCTACCAGGAAGCTGGGACGTGGGAGCAGGTACGCCCCATAATCCAAGCATCTGCTATCCAGTTCGGCCCGATGAGTATCCCCTAGAAACCAGGGTGCGACAAATGGTATCAGAGCCTGTCTGCCTGTAGGATCCCTTTTACTGGTCGCAGTTGAGTCTAGAAACTATTTTGTAGCTATATAGGAAAAATGAAACGTGAGAGTAGGAATTCTGCCATTTTATTTCTTTCCCCACCCACCCTCCCTTTTCTGGTAAGGAAGTGCAACGTTGTTTTTCTCTTCTCATCTAAACTTTCAAGTTAGGATTTCACGTGTTCTGGGTTCTTCCGTAGTACCTCAGGTGTTTGTGGTCTCCTGTTTCCCAGTTGTTGCTTCGACATCGTCCTTCACAAATCTTCTCTTTCGTTGTTAACCTCCATCCGTTTTGTTCCGGAGATTTTTCTTCTTCAACACCGCACCCGTGTGGTACTCGAACCATTTATGGTGAACGTTGAGGGTAGTATATGTTTGATCCATGCTACCTTCTTACCGTCTGAAGTAATCCTTTTAAGCACTTATATTGGATTTTGTTATCCGGTTACTGTGTTAACCTTGGTATCCTCTTCAGGATGGAAAGTGGTGACGAAGAACCCACACTGCCACCTGAGATGGGGAGAGTGCTGTCTCAGATGACACAAGTTATAAGGCAGATGCAGCAGAACCAAGACCTTGGGAGTAATGGCAACACCCGGGTGTCTATTCGGGAGTTCCTTGAGCTCAATCCGCGCACGTTTGATACCGCCTCCGATCCATTGGATGCTGATGACTGGCTCCGTGAAATGAACCGTACTCTTATGGTAGCTCATGTGGCTGACGAGGACCGTGTTCCTTACGTGACCTACCTTCTCCGTGGACAATCCATGTCTTGGTGGGAGAATTTCCAAGAAATGAGAGGTTCTAGTGTGGCAATCACATGGGAGGATTTCAAGCAAGCCTTCGTGCGCCATCACATTCCCGATGGGCTCATGGAGAAAATGCGTGAGGAATTCTATTCTTTCACACAAGGCAGTTTGGACGTTCTCGAATACCAAAGAGAGTTCAATCGTCTGGCTCGCTACGCCGGAGATGAAATCTCCACGGAAGCGAGAAAGATGGCAAAGTTCCGCAGGGGTCTCAACCCGGAACTCAAGTACGCTCTCACCAACGTCAAGGCCAAGAATTTTGAGGACCTCGTCAACATCGCTCTAAATGAAGAGCATGGGCGCAAGTTGGTTGAGGAATCTCGTAAGCACTCTCGTGAACAGGCTAATCTCTCGAAAGCTATCATGCCTCCACAAAAACGAAGAGTTTGGGTTCCATATACCACTACAACACCGCCCATCTGCTTGCCAAGCCCGGCAGAAATTCTTCCCCGCCCTCCCACCCCAGTGGTATCTTCAGGAGGTGCTCCATCTCAGCCAGGTCTAACAACTCCTCGTTCTGTTGTTACATGCTACAAGTGTGGAGAGTCGGGCCACTATTCCGATAAGTGTCCGCAAAGGCACCTCTTTCCACCTCCACCTCGCCACAGGTCGACCCCGACAAGAATACGTGGTCCTCCGTTGGGTTGCTACAACAGCAGCGACATTGGCGTGAGAACCGTTAAGGTGAACCATGTCAAGGCCCAGGGAGCAGAAGATTCTCCAGAGGTTGTAATGGGCACACTTCTTGTGAACTCGTTTCGTGCTAAAGTCTTGTTCGATTCTGGTGCTTCACACTCTTTCATCTCTCAATGCTTTGCAAACACCAGTGGAATCAACTTCGAACAGTTGTCTATCCCTCTCCTAGTGAAATCACCGGGATCTAGCTGGCAAAGCAATAAAGTTAGCCAGAACATCGAGATCACAATTGGAAACCTTCCATTCCAGGCATCCTTGATAGCTCTCCACTCTTCAGATATTGATGTCATTCTGGGGATGGATTGGTTGGTAGCCAACAAAGCAGTCATTGATTGTCCTGCCAAGTCTGTCAAAATCACACACCCTTCTGGCCAGATAGTCTACTTCCATGCTGAAAATCCAGTTGCTCAACTCTACACTCTCAATGCAAATCCTATACCATCTATTGAAACTATTCCGGTGGTTTGTGAATTCCCTGATGTCTTTCCAGAAGAATTGCCAGGAATGCCTCCGGACAGAGCAGTTGAGTTCGTGATCGAACTTGAACCAGGCACTGCTCCAATCTCTAAGCATCCATACAAGATAGCTCCTCCTGAACTGAAGTTGTTGAAGGAGCAAATCGATATGTACATGGAGAAAGGTTACATTCAACCTAGCTCCTCGGCTTGGGGATGCCCAACTCTGTTTGTTGCCAAGAAGGATCAAACAAAGAGACTCGTGGTTGACTATCGTCCTCTCAACGAGAAAACCATCAAGAACAAGTATCCAATTCCTCGTATCGATGATCTTTTTGATCAACTTGCTGGAGCCTCAATATTCTCCAAGCTAGACTTGAGGATGGGTTACCATCAAATAAAGATCAGAAAGGAAGATATTCCAAAAACAGCCTTCACCACTCGCTACGGTCTATATGAATACACCGTCATGTCCTTTGGTCTCACCAATGCACCGGCAACGTTCTCAAGACTCATGAATTCTGTCTTCCATGAATACCTCGACAAGTTCGTTGTGGTATATCTCGATGACATTCTAGTCTACTCAAAATCCGAGGAAGAGCATGGAGAACACCTTTGTCTCACTCTCATGAAACTTCGCGAGCATCGTCTATATGCCAAGTTTTCCAAATGTGAGTTCTGGATTCCAGAAGTTGCATATCTTGGTCATATCATTTCTGCCAAAGGCATAGCCATTGACCCAGAAAAGGTTAAGGCAATTGTTGATTGGAAACCTCCTAAGACAGTGAAGCAAGTCAGAAGTTTTCTTGGTTTGGCTAGCTATTGCCGTCGTTTCGTCCAAAACTTCTCCAAGATTGCCAAACCTCTCACTGATCTCACAAAGAAGGACAAGAAGTTCGTTTGGTCTCCACAATGTGATGAAAGTTTCAATCTCCTGAAGACTAAACTCACTTCTACACCAGTTCTGGTTGGCCCAGATACTACCAAACCTTTCCAGATTTTCGGTGATGCTTCTCTCCAGGGTCTAGCTGCAGTTCTTATGCAAGAACGTCAAGTTGTGGCTTATGCTTCACGTCAGTTGAACGCCCATGAGCTCAATTATCCCACACATGACCTTGAACTTGCAGCAGTTGTGTTTGCCCTCAAGAAATGGAGGCAATACTTGTTGGGTAATCGCACGGAAATCTTTTCCGATCATAAGAGTCTGAAATACATCTTCACTCAACCAGATCTAAACCTCAGGCAAAGGAGATGGATTGAAAAGATCAAAGACTTCGATCTTACCATTTCTTACACTCCAGGCAAGGCTAATGTTATGGCCGATGCTCTCAGTCGCAAGTCTTATTGCAATAATCTCATGATCATGGAAAGCCAACCTCCACTTCATGAAGAATTCCAGAAGCTGAACCTTGGTCTTGTTCCTCAAGGTTATCTTGCGAACTTGACAGCTACTCCAACTCTCGAGGATAAGATTCGTTCTGAACAACTTCGTGATGCTGAGATCAAGAAGATTGCAAATAACATCAAAGCAGGCAATGTGAAGTATGAGTGCTTCTCAATTGATGACAAGGGAACTGTGTTCTTCGAAGGACGCATTGCAGTTCCTCAAATTCAGAGTCTCAAAGATGTTATTCTCAAGGAGGCTCATGAAACTCCTCTCTCCATCCACCCTGGAAGTACAAAGATGTACCAGGATCTTAAAACACTGTATTGGTGGTCTGGTATGAAACGTGAAATTGCTCAATACGTTTCTGAATGCGACGTTTGTCAACGTGTTAAGGCAGTTCATCAGAAAACAGCTGGTCTTCTCCAACCTCTGAAAATTCCTGAGTGGAAGTGGGACATGATTGAAATGGACTTCGTCACTGGTTTTCCAAAGTCCAAGAAGGGCAACGATGCAATCTTCGTTGTTATTGATCGTCTCACTAAGGTAGCTCACTTCTTTGCTGTCAAAGAAACAATATCAGCTAGCCAGTTAGCAGAACTCTACACAACAAAGATTGTTCCTCTTCATGGTGTTCCATTGGAAATAAGCTCAGACCGTGGAAGTATATTCACTTCTCATTTCTGGAAAAGTTTTCAAGAAGCATTGGGCACCAAACTTCTGTTCAGCACGGCTTATCATCCTCAGTCTCAAGGGCAAGTCGAAAGAGTCAATCAGATTCTAGAGGATATGCTCAGAGCATGTGGTCTCTCCTTTGGCGTGAAATGGGAGGATTGCCTTCCATATGCTGAATTCTCCTACAACAACAGCTTCCAGGCAAGCCTAGGCATGGCACCATTTGAAGCACTCTATGGCCGCAGATGCAGGAGTCCAATCAATTGGTCTGGAGCTGGTGAACGTTCACTCTTGGGTCCTGACATTGTTAAGGAAGCCGAAGAGAAAGTTCGCATCATTCGTGACAATCTCAAGATTGCTCAGTCTCGTCAGAAAAGCTACTATGACAGCAAGCACAGGGATATGATTTATGCACCTGGTGACAAAGCATATCTCCGTGTAACTCCCCTCAGAGGCACTCATCGTTTTGGTGTCAAAAGAAAGCTAGCACCGAGATACATTGGTCCGTTCAACATTCTCTCAAGGCGTGCGGAAAATGCATATCGTCTTGAACTTCCAGAAAAACTATCCAAGGTGCACGATGTGTTTCACGTGTCACAGCTAAAGAGGTGTTTGAAAGATCCAGATCGTGCAGTTGATCATGATTCCATTGAACTGCAAGATGATCTATCTTATGAGGAGCACCCTGTTCGAATTCTCGATGAGACCGTTTGTAAGACTCGCAACAAGAGCACCAAGTTCTTGAAAGTGCAATGGTCACATCATTCCGACAAAGAGGCAACGTGGGAGACCGAGGAGGATCTTCGCAAGAAGTATCCGGACCTTTTCTCTTCTCAGTAGGAATCTCGGGGCGCGATTCCTTCAAGGGGGGGCGTTTTGTAACATCCCAAGTAAGAAAATCTACCCCCTAGAATGTTTTGTTTCATGTTTAATTCAAGTACTGCATCATGTCATCATCTTTGCACTTGTTTTCTATTTGGTTCCATTTGTTTTCTTATGAATTCCAAACAAAAATTCAAACCTTTATGCATACTTGTTATGTTACATGTTTCAAATAACAACTACAAAATAAACAAACAAATTGTTCCACTAAAAATTGGAATCAAAACTTTAATTTTGGCTTAGGTTCATTTATTTCTTTTGATACCAAAATTTGCTCAAATCATTTAATTACCAAACAATAACATCAATTGAATTTATTTGGAAAAACAAAAGTTTGTTTTCAAGTGCTGTTGCAAAACGAAGCAATACCAAATTTATTCCAAATTTTGCTAACTCTAAAACCATTTGTTTATCTCTCTTTATCCAAATCTGCAAAAAAAAAGTAATAAACAGAAAAAATAGAGAGAGAGAGAGAGAGGGGGGAAAGGCACCCAGCCCAATTGGGCCAGCCCAAGTGCCCCCTGGCCCGTACCCCCCTCACGACCTTCTCCTACCTCCGTACGGTACGGAGGGCCATCCATGGTGGCCACGTACGCATACAGAGGAGAGAACGGTGATCGATGCCCCCCTCCTCATCCATATATCCCTGCTCGAGGCCGAGCCCCTCCTAACCCTAATCGCTCTTCTCCCTCTAGCGCCGCACTTCTCCTTCTTCCTCTCTTCCTCCCTCTGGTTTTCCTTTTTCTCTGTACCTCAACTCCTCCCGAGAGCACCTTCACCGCCTCCATTCTCCGGCGAGGCGCCGCCGCCACGGTGCCCTAGCGCCCAAGCTAGGGCCGGGAACGGAAAGCTCCCGGCTCCCTCATCCTCCCCACGGCCTCGGTCTCCCCCGAAGCTCATCGGAGCCCCGCCGCCATCCGGTTTTTCGCCGCCGGCCGCAAGCCACCGCGGCAGCGACCACGGTGAGTCCGCGCCTCCCTTCCCCGCTCCCTCTCCGCCTCGCACGGGCCGCACCGCCCGCATCCGCCCCCGGCCACCGCAGCGGCGCACGCCGGCAGCCGCGCACGGCCGCGGTCCGCGGCGGGGCAGCGCACGCATCGCTCGCCCCCGGCCTCTGTCCGCCATCGATCGGTACCTGCACGAACTGAGAAAGTTCAGTTAAACTTTTAACTGACGGAAACACAATAACCACACACCTGCCCTGCTACCTGACAAGAATCAGCACCAGCCCAACTGGTACCTACCCGTGCGCCCAAGGGAAAGATCCCTGGTTCGAATCCCAGGGGAGGCAAATGCCTCCCCAATTTTTTCCTTCCGCGCGCCCCGCGCTGGGCCCACGCGTCAGGGACCCTGGATGCCACCTAGGCGCCACGCAGGAGATGACCCCACTGTCAGTGCCTGTGGCTGGCCACTGCGCGGTGCAGATTGCTTTTTCTGCACGTTTTCCTTTATTTTTAAGTCCAGTTTTTATTACGGTTTAGCCCCTAAACTTCAAACCCAAATAACTTTTAAATCCCAACTCCAACTAAAATAAATAAAATATGTACACTGCTCTAAATTAAATTCTCTATCTATCTATAGCATTTGTTTTCTGTTTTGAGTTTTCAAAATGCAATTCAAATTTGAATTCAAATAATTCAATTGCAATTTGCTTAATTCCATAACTAATTCAATATTAATCCAAATAACACAAATAAAATATGTTTTCCATGTCAAATTAAACCACCTAACCAAATATAAATTTTGTTTCATGATTTGAATAATTTAAATTGCCTAAATAATTTAATACTTGTTTAATTCATTTAAATTTGATAAAATCATAACTTGCTCAAATTAAATTATTTTTGAACATGCAAAATATGTTTTCAACCTAGAAAAGTATAAACTTTTCAAATATGGATTTTGTTATTTGTTTTGCACAATTTAAATGGGTGAAAACAACAACTATTTGTGTAATCCCTTTAAGGAACCAAAAAATTCCATAACTTACTAAATAAATTTCTAAATTGGTAAACCCTATTTTAAATTGGTTCTATTGTTGTTATTTTGTTGTTTTCCTCATCCATGCATCATACTAATTCACCCTCATCTGTTGATTAGTTGGAAAACAAATAATCTAACCCAAAATTCAGGGGCTTTTCATATGCAACTCAAAATTGCATATGTGTCCATTTAATTTGTGTTACCATGTTAGCTAGTTTATTTTGATGCAACCATTAACATGACATGCATCATCCCCATGATTGTGCACTATGCCATGATATTGATTGTCTACCCTTTCTGCATTGTCTGTTTGCTTCTTCTCGGTTAGACGACGACGTTGAGACCGACGATCCTTACGACACCCCTCCTGAGGTTCTAGCTCAGTACCAGGCTACTGGGTTTGCAGGCAAGTTATCACTCACATGAACCACTGTGTTCCTTTCAACCTTGGTTACCGATACTTTCCGTTGTTCTTTTCTGCTAGCCTTAGTAGTAGTTGTTTCTGTTACGAACCTATCACATGAATCCCTTAACCTTGATACTGCCTCACCTCCACTCCTATCACCCCTTTGGTTGAGCCAGTGTCTTACTAGCATGCTTAGGTTGCTTTGCTCGAGTCTGTTACCCGTTACTTTCTGTTACTACTTCTTTTATGTTCTGGGGGCTCGATGTTGATCAATCAACCTGTTATTAATAATATGCTGATAAGGCACCGGCAGGAGGCCCTTTGTGGTTTTGAGGCCTGCTAGTGTCGACCCTAATAGGAAAAGGGTCTTGTCTACTGATCCATGATGAGCGTGCTCACCGCATCCGGGTGGTGGTATGGAACGCCCCTCGGCTTTGATCTGATCCGCAGTTTGTCTGAAGAGCCACACTTAGTTCGGGAGTTCCATTTGCACATAAGCATGAATGGGTCGCTCCCATGGTTACTGTTGATGATGATGATGCATATAGGGCGAGGCCTGTGGTGCCGGGGGGTGTGGTTTTCACCCCTGCGCTTAGGATTAGGTCGGACTGGCCGGGACCTTATAGCTCCGTGGCTCCGAGGACAGGTTGTAGAGATGGTTCGAGTCGTGTCGAGTCCACCTGAGTTTTAGTTGGTGGCTTGAGTGTGTACGGGTACTGGAGCACACCCTGTAGGGATAAATCTTCTCGAGAAGCCGTGTTGTCCGCGGTTATGTGACGACTTGGTGAAAGTACTGGCTAACAAGTACTCAAAACAACTTACACCTAACTAATGTTAACTTGACTAGTAATAGCCTTATTGACACAACAACTTGATCCATTATTCATTAATCCAACTGTGTGAGTTATCCTCGGGTTGCTTCTTTGGATAAGGGGCGAGATCCAGGATGGGTTTGTTTGATGGTCAACAACAGTTGGATACGTTACGCTATATTATCTCCTTTCTGTTAGCCGGAATTGGTAGTGTTTCTGTAGTTGGTTAGCGCAGCCAGTTGCAGCATCTTTTATAACCCCTTTTCTTCCGTTGAACCCAAGGCATCTGTGCTTGGTGTTGACGGGTTACACTTTGGTGAACTGTGAGTCTTGCTTGCCAGTACGTTGTTGTACTGACCCCTTTGGGGCTGTGGTTTACGCAGACGACGATTCCGAGGATCCCCATGGAGGCTACCACGTGGAGTACGACGACGCTGTTGACGAGTAGATAGCGGACCCGGGCAGGATCCGAGATTTCGTGGATGGGCTCCGTCTTCCTTTTCATTGCCGGCCTCTTAGGCCTATTTGGATTTGTCTGTACTCAGACCCGTTGAATGCTTCCGCTGCTATGTAATGATGTTATGTTGGGACATGTGTCCTCTGGATGATTGTATTTGCTATCTCTGCCTTAGTGAAGGCCATTGGCAATCTTAGTTCAATCTTTTGTGTCTTAGAGATATGTTGTGATTATCATTCGTTTAACGCTGTTGACGTACCATGTGTGATTGGTATGAAGTACGTCAACAGTAGTGCCTATGGTCTCTAGTGGATAGTTTACATCGACGGTGGAATAGCAGGGCTTGTGTTGTCGCGCATAAGCGCAGGCCTACCAGGAAGCTGGGACGTGGGAGCAGGTACGCCCCATAATCCAAGCATCTGCTATCCATTTCGGCCCGATGAGTATCCCCTAGAAACCAGGGTGCGACAAATGGTATCAGAGCCTGTCTGCCTGTAGGATCCCTTTTACTGGTCGCAGTTGAGTCTAGAAACTATTTTGTAGCTATATAGGAAAAATGAAACGTGAGAGTAGGAATTCTGCCATTTTATTTCTTTCCCCACCCACCCTCCCTTTTCTGGTAAGGAAGTGCAACGTTGTTTTTCTCTTCTCATCTAAACTTTCAAGTTAGGATTTCACGTGTTCTGGGTTCTTCCGTAGTACCTCAGGTGTTTGTGGTCTCCTGTTTCCCAGTTGTTGCTTCGACATCGTCCTTCACAAATCTTCTCTTTCGTGGTTAACCTCCATCCGTTTTGTTCCGGAGATTTTTCTTCTTCAACACCGCACCCGTGTGGTACTCGAACCATTTATGGTGAACGTTGAGGGTAGTATATGTTTGATCCATGGTACCTTCTTACCGTCTGAAGTAATCCTTTTAAGCACTTATATTGGATTTTGTTATCTGGTTATTGTGTTAACCTTGGTATCCTCTTCAGGATGGAAAGTGGTGACGAAGAACCCACACTGCCACCTGAGATGGGGAGAGTGCTGTCTCAGATGACACAAGTTATAAGGCAGATGCAGCAGAACCAAGACCTTGGGAGTAATGGCAACACCCGGATGTCTATTCGGGAGTTCCTTGAGCTCAATCCGCGCACGTTTGATACCGCCTCCGAGCCATTGGATGCTGATGACTGGCTCCGTGAAATGAACCGTACTCTTATGGTAGCTCATGTGGCTGACGAGGACCGTGTTCCTTACGTGACCTACCTTCTCCGTGGACAATCCATGTCTTGGTGGGAGAATTTCCAAGAAATGAGAGGTTCTAGTGTGGCAATCACATGGGAGGATTTCAAGCAAGCCTTCGTGCGCCATCACATTCCCGATGGGCTCATGGAGAAAATGCGTGAGGAATTCTATTCTTTCACACAAGGCAGTTTGGACGTTCTCGAATACCAAAGAGAGTTCAATCGTCTGGCTCGCTACGCCGGAGATGAAATCTCCACGGAAGCGAGAAAGATGGCAAAGTTCCGCAGGGGTCTCAACCCGGAACTCAAGTACGCTCTCACCAACGTCAAGGCCAAGAATTTTGAGGACCTCGTCAACATCGCTCTAAATGAAGAGCATGGGCGCAAGTTGGTTGAGGAATCTCGTAAGCACTCTCGTGAACAGGCTAATCTCTCGAAAGCTATCATACCTCCACAAAAACGAAGAGTTTGGGTTCCATATACCACTACAACACCGCCCATCTGCTTGCCAAGCCCGGCAGAAATTCTTCCCCGCCCTCCCACCCCAGTGGTATCTTCAGGAGGTGCTCCATCTCAGCCAGGTCCAACAACTCCTCGTTCTGTTGTTACATGCTACAAGTGTGGACAGTCGGGCCACTATTCCGATAAGTGTCCGCAAAGGCACCTCTTTCCACCTCCACCTCGCCACAGGTCGACCCCGACAAGAATACGTGGTCCTCCGTTGGGTTGCTACAACAGCAGCGACCTTGGCGTGAGAACCGTTAAGGTGAACCATGTCAAGGCCCAGGGAGCAGAAGATTCTCCAGAGGTTGTAATGGGCACACTTCTTGTGAACTCGTTTCGTGCTAAAGTCTTGTTCGATTCTGGTGCTTCACACTCTTTCATCTCTCAATGCTTTGCAAACACCAGTGGAATCAACTTCGAACAGTTGTCTATCCCTCTCCTAGTGAAATCACCGGGATCTAGCTGGCAAAGCAATAAAGTTAGCCAGAACATCGAGATCACAATTGGAAACCTTCCATTCCAGGCATCCTTGATAGCTCTCCACTCTTCAGATATTGATGTCATTCTGGGGATGGATTGGTTGGTAGCCAACAAAGCAGTCATTGATTGTCCTGCCAAGTCTGTCAAAATCACACACCCTTCTGGCCAGATAGTCTACTTCCATGCTGAAAATCCAGTTGCTCAACTCTACACTCTCAATGCAAATCCTCTACTGAAGGGAATATGCCCGAGAGACAATAATAAAATGGTTATTATCTTATTCCTTGTTTATGATGAATGTTTATTTCTCATGCTAGAATTGTATTAACCGGAAACGTTGATACATGTGTGCTTAATAAACAAACAATGGTTCCTAGTAAAGCCTCTCTTTTAACTAGCTCGTTGATTAATAGATGATCAAGGTTTCCTGATCATGAACATTGGATGTTATTAATAACGGGGTCATGTCATTAGAAGAATGATGTGATGAACATATACCCAAAGATAATATAGCAATGCGATCAAGTCATTTAGTTTACATTGTTATATCAAACATACGAAGTAACTTATTCCTTAGACCATGAGATCATGTCAATCACTGATACCGGAAGAGTGCTTTGATGGCATCAAACGTCACACCGTAACAGGGTGACTATAAAGGTGTCGTTAAGTATTCGGAAAGTATTAGTTGAGGATCATGGATCAAGAGTGGGATTTGTCCATCCAAATGACGGAGAGATATACTCTGGGCCCTCTCGGTGATATCACATCGAAACCGCTTGCAAGCACGTGATATGATCACAAAGGATGTTATATCACGTGAACGAGAAAAGAGTACTTGTCGGTAACGAGATTGAACAAGGTATGGTTGATACCAATGATCGAATCTCGGACAAGTAAAATATCGCGAGACAAAGGGAATAGTTCACGGCGTTGTTGGTTCACACGATCACGAGAGTCATCGTTGAATATATAGGAGTCATCACGGATCTCCAGATCCCGCTGTTGATTATTGATCGGAGAGGAGTCTCGATCATGTCTATCTTATTCGCGAACCGTAGGGTGACACACTTAAGGTTCGATGACGCATTTGAGAGGATACGGAATATCGGAGAAAAGTTTGGACAGCACCGAAATTGTTTCGGGGAATATTGAAATAGTCACCGAAATTGTTTCGAGTAATTTTGAAATAGTTCAAGGGGATTCTTATCAAATGGTTGTTAATAGATTTAACAACTAACTCAAGGGGTTATATGTTAATGTTTGTTAATGGAATTAACAAATATTAAAATAAAGAAATAAAATTGTTTTATTTATTTATTAAAGAAAACCCTTGGGATTTTGAGTGGGAATTCATGGAAGAATGAGTGGGTTGAGTGGAGACTCCACTCACATGATGAGGGAGAGGTGGAGGCAGCCAAAAATTCGTGGCTGCCATCCCCTCCTATAAAAGGAGGGGTGAGAGCTCCCTCTCCCCCTACACACACTTGTGTCATCTCTTCCTCCCTCCTGCCGCTGCTCCACCACTTGTTCGTGCGCTTGGCAAAGCCCTGAGCAATGTTTTTCTCCACCACACCACGTCGTCGTGCTGCTGGAGTTCCGAGGGATCCTCTACTTCCGCGCCCCGCTGGAACGAGGGAACGGAGGTCGTCATCAACCGTACGTGTGACCGATCACGGATGCACCGCCGGATTGCGGTGCCATCTTCTCGCTATCGGGATCGGTGTGAGTACGACTACGCCAACAACGAGATTTGATCTCGTACCACTTTGAGTCTTCGAGGGTATGTGTTCTCCTTAACCCTCTTGTTGCCCGTTGCACTTCGTCTCCTAGATTAGATCTTGGCCTTTCGGGTATCTCTCGCGTAGGAAAATTTTTGTTTTCTATGCTACGTTCCCCTTCAGTGGTATCAGAGCCGGATCTATGCGTAGATGTTTTGTACGGGTAGAACACATAGGTGTATGTGGGCGTTGATGATCATGTTATTACCTCCTTGATTATTTTATGATCTTAGTGGCATAGTGGGATGAAGCGGCCCGGACTAACCTTACATGTCCACGTACATGAGACTTGTTCCACAACTGACATGCAACTTGTATTGCATAAGTGGCTTGCGGGTGTCTGTTTCTCCTACTATAGTTAAGATCTAATCTATGAAGGGTTGTTAAAAATGTGTTTATCAACGTTGTGGTTGATGTTCGTAGGTATGAACGATTCTATCCTCGAAAGCCCTAAGCCACGTAAAATATGCAAAAATAAATTAGAAGCGTCTAACTAGTTTTTGCTGGGCATGTGATGTGATATGGTCAATATTACAAATTTGATTATGAGATGATCTATTTTGTAAATTATTGATATACCGTAAGGTATCCATATGGTTGTCTTCTTATTGATGGACAAACAAGTTTGGGGTACCGTGGTACTTGGTACCACGCCGGTGGAATGATTGAGATCATACCATAATGCACATGATGGAGATCAAGTGCAAGAAGGACCATATCATATCACGTTATCCTTTCATGTGATGTCTGTGATGTTGATCCTTTTTATGCATCTTATTTTGCTTAGATAACGTTGGTAGCATTATAAGATGATCCCTCTCACTTAATATCAAGATAATAATGTGTTCTTCCTTAAGTATGCACCGTTAAGAAAGTTCGTCGTTTCGAGACACCACGTGATGATCGGGTGTGATAGACTCAACGTTCGCATACAACGGGTGTTTTCAAGCCTAGCATGTACAGACATGGCCTTGAAACACACGCAATACTACGGTTCTACTTGGCGAGCCTAGCATGTACAGACATGGCCTCGGAACACGTAACCGAAAGGTAAAGCATGAGTCATATGGATGATATGATGAACATGTCGATGTTCGCCTTTGAAGCTACATCATCTCACGTGATGATCGGTTTTGTTGTAGTGAATTTGGTTCGTGTAATCACTAAAGACGACTAAGAGGGATGTTGTTTTTGAGTGGGAGTTCATGGCTTAATTTGAATTAACTTGAACTTATTTATCATGAACAACAAATCAAAGTGAATTTGCACAACTTGTAGTAGTCATTGGCATCCTCATAACTACCTTACACTTAGATTGTTAATTGAGATATAACTGTTATGATCTGGTAAATACCATTTAAGATTGGTACCGTATTAGTGAAATTTAAAATTGAGTCCTATTGTAGATTTTTGGTATTTCCTACCTAGCTCCATGTGGTTAATGATTGATTAATCTAGAGAGCAAATAATTCCTACTTAGAATCCAGAGTCATGGTTGCTTCCGTATTACTTTATCTTCAAAAGAATGTTTTGTTGATCAAGGTGATTTAGGGACTGAAAAGAGTTGTTTTCAGAAACAATCAAGTGAAAGATATATTGATATCTAGAAACTTATTTGTGGCAACATGACTGAGTATAATTTAGCGTGACAATGTTTGCTTATATTATCTGAATATATGCAATGATTGAAGACGCTAGGCGTTTGAATATTCCAAGAAATTGGATGCTAAAAATTATCCTCTAAATTCCTTCCTTCGAGCTATAGTAGCTTAATCATAAAATTGTTATGATGGGATGGATTAGAATTATGGGTAAAGTAGTTTACCTTACTTGGAAATTGCTAAGAGTGGAATCTAGAAGAATGCTATTAATATGGTGATATTAGTAGAACAATCAAACTCAAAGTATGACTCAATGGGTGATCGTATATGACTAACATGCCAAAGAAAATGAGCTAGTAAGACTAGCATTGTTTGATGTTGAATGATTCTTCTATAAAGGAAAGGGAATATTGAAAATAGAATTACAAATAGATATATGGCAGAAAAGAAGATAACTGGAAAAGTCCAGCTCAGGAGTATATACTTGATATACAAGATATAGATGTATTACTAGTTAACAAAGTATTTTTGGTATTTTGATACCACATTGGTTGGTATGAGTTGTCATACAAAGCAACACAATGAAAGAAATACAAGGGCCTAAAAGGAACTAGTAATAGATGTGGAATCGATTATGACAAGAACATAAATAAAGTGTTATTGTGTTCATTGTCGTATCGAACCAACCAGTCGAGATTTATTTGAAGAACTTAATAATTTGTTATTTTGTTCTAGTCTTTTGTGAGAACAAATGAGATTGTTCAAACTATGATCATATTCCATAATTGATGGATATGTTAATATAAATCATGTTGGTAAAGTAAACATCTATAAGACTAAATGCTAAACGTTGCAAGACGTTGAAGAGTTTCACTTAAATTGTGACACCACCATTTTAGTTCATATCGGAAAGGAAAACATGAAGGAACTCCATATTGATGGACTTCCGGAGTCATTTTATTGACGCTTGTGAGACCTCTTCCAAAAGATGACTAGAATTCCGTTCTTAGGCCAAAGTAGAATGGACGACTAATTTAGTGGAGATTATACATATTGATGTATATAGTCCATTATGTGTAGTCATGTATGGTGGATTAATTTTTCCTTCATAAAATTCTGTCGATGATTTAAGTAGATATGTGAGTATATCTATTTAAAGGGAACAGAGTTTGACATTTTGAATTGGTTCAAAAGGTTGTTAATATGAAGTTAAAATCAATGTAACAAGACAATCAAGTATTTATGATTGGATCATAAAGGATAAAGTTTGAGTTACAAGTTTAGCAAAACATCTGAGAAGTTGCAAAATTGTTCTACAACTTATACTTCTCGAATACCCCACATTAGATTGGAGTATTCAAAAGACAAAATCAAACCCTGTTTGACATGGTAAGATTAATAAAATTGCCATTATATTTTTGTAGTTTATACATTAAGGACAACCGCTTTTACACTGAAAAGAGCACCATCATGATCCGTTGAAATTGACAACATATAAGATATGGTTTGGGTAATGACCTGAATTGTCATTTTTCTTAAGTTTTGGTATGCATAGCATGTGTAAAATGTTTACAACCAAAATAGGATAAATATATGTTTATAAGGTTATCCCAAATAAAACATTGGGTATTTATCCTATCACCGAACCAAAAGACAAATGTTGTTTGTCAGAAAGGGTTGATTTCTCGAGAAAGTAGTTCTTGCGAAACAAGTGAGTGGGAGCACGGTACAAACTCAACAAGATTACAGAATCTCCGTTATCATGTCAAGAGTAGCGCAGCACTGGAAGTTGGTCCGGGGTTTACTATTTTGACTAAGTAGAAGACACTACAAATGTTGTAGATACTTCAAATGAGTTTGCGAACTGTACCAGAAAAGTCCAAAAACTTTGTACTTTGAACAACTTGTGGTTTAAGTATAAAGTGTTGTTTTGACAACAAAGGACCTGGACCTTATAAAGGAAGCAAATGATGGGCACTGACTTCGTAAAATTGACTATGAGTCATTATATCCGCCATAGTATCCTTGTATGAATATCAAGTATGTGACTTGGTAGTCCTTTCAATAGGCATGATGCCTAACGATAGCAAAAGGGTCTATATAGCGACAAAGACATGGATACTTATCGGAAAGTTGTTTTCGACGAAGTTCAAAGAGTTCACTATACAAGATTTTGATCTTCCGTAGTGATGCTTAGTCTTTGCAGATAGTTCTAGCAAAGTTACATATTATGATATGGATGTTGAATAACAAAACCAATTCTCCTCTCGAGGAAGTTTATTCAAGGATGTGTACTTGACACAGTCTGAGAGTTTTGTAAAATTCAAAAGGTTGCTAGAAAGGCATGCGCACTTCAATGGTTGAAGTGAGCATAACGAAGTTGAAATCTTTACCTTAATGAAGTTATCAAAAGAGTTTGATTCCATCATGAATGATAAAGATGCTTGTAGAGTTACAAGAAATTAAGTGGGAGCGTTATGACATATTTCCAATACTTTATGTAGATGACATATGGTTGATTGGAAAATATGTATTTTAAATTAACACGGTTAAGATTTCATATTGATGAAAGGCTTAGAAGATATTGGGCATCGATATCTATAAAAGATGGATTGAAGCGCCTGATATGATTGAAGCCAAATTACATAGATGAAATATTGAAGTAAGTCAATATAAAATTGATAAGAAGGAGTTCTTGTCACATGGAAAATAATTGAGCAAGATTCATGTGTTTTGACACATGATGAGCATCATTGAAATTGAGATTTCTAAGTCATGTTTCCATGCTATGTACACAACCAGATGAGTCCTATGCTATAAAATGTTATAGTAGGATAATTCATATGATGATTAGACAACAGTGGGAGAGATCCTTGTGTCATTTTAGAAATGCTAAGGATATGTTTTCCTATATAGTAATGACAAAATAATAGTTGTAATATGTTACACTAATAGTCTTGTCATTTATTCAATTAATTTTATCTCAATTAAAATATGTGATGAAGGGTAGCACAATAGGATGGAAGAAAGTTCCATGCTGGATTTGAAAGAGTTTCAAAATTAAAATATTGTGACAGATACTACAACAAAGGCTAAAGTATATCGTTGTGTTGACAACTAATTATAAGTGTATTTTGTGTCAAGGAGTTCTTTATTGAACTTGGTGAATTTCCAAGAATGCTGAAACTATGAAGCTACATTTTCACAATGTTAGTAACATCAGTTTAAGCTGAGGAATTAAGGTATCACCGGAACTTGGTGAGTTTCCAAGAATGCTAACACTATGAAGCTACATTTTCACAATGTTAGTGACATCAGTTTAAGCTGAGGAATTAAGTTTTAACGAATTGACTATATATATACAAAGCCATCTCATTAGAGAATGAGTGATGCGTGTAGACGCAAAGAACATGCAAATACAATAGGACCTGAACAGTTCAGATCTTTTTGATGATGTTTACCGCATGCGAAGCATGGTAATAACACTGGTACGCCATATGTGTTAAAGTGCTTACAGACTAGATTATTGACTCTAGTGCAAGTGGGAGACTGAAGGGAATATGCCCGAGAGACAATAATAAAATGGTTATTATCTTATTCCTTGTTTATGATGAATGTTTATTTCTCATGCTAGAATTGTATTAACCGGAAACGTTGATACATGTGTGCTTAATAAACAAACAATGGTTCCTAGTAAAGCCTCTCTTTTAACTAGCTCGTTGATTAATAGATGATCAAGGTTTCCTGATCATGAACATTGGATGTTATTAATAACGGGGTCATGTCATTAGAAGAATGATGTGATGAACATATACCCAAAGATAATATAGCAATGCGATCAAGTCATTTAGTTTACATTGTTATATCAAACATACGAAGTAACTTATTCCTTAGACCATGAGATCATGTCAATCACTGATACCGGAAGAGTGCTTTGATGGCATCAAACGTCACACCGTAACAGGGTGACTATAAAGGTGTCGTTAAGTATTCGGAAAGTATTAGTTGAGGATCATGGATCAAGAGTGGGATTTGTCCATCCAAATGACGGAGAGATATACTCTGGGCCCTCTCGGTGATATCACATCGAAACCGCTTGCAAGCACGTGATATGATCACAAAGGATGTTATATCACGTGAACGAGAAAAGAGTACTTGTCGGTAACGAGATTGAACAAGGTATGGTTGATACCAATGATCGAATCTCGGACAAGTAAAATATCGCGAGACAAAGGGAATAGTTCACGGCGTTGTTGGTTCACACGATCACGAGAGTCATCGTTGAATATATAGGAGTCATCACGGATCTCCAGATCCCGCTGTTGATTATTGATCGGAGAGGAGTCTCGATCATGTCTATCTTATTCGCGAACCGTAGGGTGACACACTTAAGGTTCGATGACGCATTTGAGAGGATACGGAATATCGGAGAAAAGTTTGGACAGCACCGAAATTGTTTCGGGGAATATTGAAATAGTCACCGAAATTGTTTCGAGTAATTTTGAAATAGTTCAAGGGGATTCTTATCAAATGGTTGTTAATAGATTTAACAACTAACTCAAGGGGTTATATGTTAATGTTTGTTAATGGAATTAACAAATATTAAAATAAAGAAATAAAATTGTTTTATTTATTTATTAAAGAAAACCCTTGGGATTTTGAGTGGGAATTCATGGAAGAATGAGTGGGTTGAGTGGAGACTCCACTCACATGATGAGGGAGAGGTGGAGGCAGCCAAAAATTCGTGGCTGCCATCCCCTCCTATAAAAGGAGGGGTGAGAGCTCCCTCTCCCCCTACACACACTTGTGTCATCTCTTCCTCCCTCCTGCCGCTGCTCCACCACTTGTTCGTGCGCTTGGCGAAGCCCTGAGCAATGTTTTTCTCCACCACACCACGTCGTCGTGCTGCTGGAGTTCCGAGGGATCCTCTACTTCCGCGCCCCGCTGGAACGAGGGAACGGAGGTCGTCATCAACCGTACGTGTGACCGATCACGGATGCACCGCCGGATTGCGGTGCCATCTTCTCGCTATCGGGATCGGTGTGAGTACGACTACGCCAACAACGAGATTTGATCTCGTACCACTTTGAGTCTTCGAGGGTATGTGTTCTCCTTAACCCTCTTGTTGCCCGTTGCACTTCGTCTCCTAGATTAGATCTTGGCCTTTCGGGTATCTCTCGCGTAGGAAATTTTTTGTTTTCTATGCTACGTTCCCCTTCATCTACCATCTATTGAAACTATTCCGGTGGTTTGTGAATTCCCTGATGTCTTTCCAGAAGAATTGCCAGGAATGCCTCCGGACAGAGCAGTTGAGTTCGTGATCGAACTTGAACCAGGCACTGCTCCAATCTCTAAGCATCCATACAAGATAGCTCCTCCTGAACTGAAGTTGTTGAAGGAGCAAATCGATATGTACATGGAGAAAGGTTACATTCAACCTAGCTCCTCGTCTTGGGGATGCCCAACTCTGTTTGTTGCCAAGAAGGATCAAACAAAGAGACTCGTGGTTGACTATCGTCCTCTCAACGAGAAAACCATCAAGAACAAGTATCCAATTCCTCGTATCGATGATCTTTTTGATCAACTTGCTGGAGCCTCAATATTCTCCAAGCTGGACTTGAGGATGGGTTACCATCAAATAAAGATCAGAAAGGAAGATATTCCAAAAACAGCCTTCACCACTCGCTACGGTCTATATGAATACACTGTCATGTCCTTTGGTCTCACCAATGCACCGGCAACGTTCTCAAGACTCATGAATTCTGTCTTCCATGAATACCTCGACAAGTTCGTTGTGGTATATCTCGATGACATTCTAGTCTACTCAAAATCCGAGGAAGAGCATGGAGAACACCTTCGTCTCACTCTCATGAAACTTCGCGAGCATCGTCTATATGCCAAGTTTTCCAAATGTGAGTTCTGGATTCCAGAAGTTGCATATCTTGGTCATATCATTTCTGCCAAAGGCATAGCCATTGACCCAGAAAAGGTTAAGGCAATTGTTGATTGGAAACCTCCTAAGACAGTGAAGCAAGTCAGAAGTTTTCTTGATTTGGCTAGCTATTGCCATCGTTTCGTCCAAAACTTCTCCAAGATTGCCAAACCTCTCACTGATCTCACAAAGAAGGACAAGAAGTTCGTTTGGTCTCCACAATGTGATGAAAGTTTCAATCTCCTGAAGACTAAACTCACTTCTACACCAGTTCTGGTTGGCCCAGATACTACCAAACCTTTCCAGATTTTCGGTGATGCTTCTCTCCAGGGTCTAGGTGCAGTTCTTATGCAAGAACGTCAAGTTGTGGCTTATGCTTCACGTCAGTTGAACGCCCATGAGCTCAATTATCCCACACATGACCTTGAACTTGCAACAGTTGTGTTTGCCCTCAAGAAATGGAGGCAATACTTGTTGGGTAATCGCACTGAAATCTTTTCCGATCATAAGAGTCTGAAATACATCTTCACTCAACCAGATCTAAACCTCAGGCAAAGGAGATGGATTGAAAAGATCAAAGACTTCGATCTTACCATTTCTTACACTCCAGGCAAGGCTAATGTTATGGCCGATGCTCTCAGTCGCAAGTCTTATTGCAATAATCTCATGATCATGGAAAGCCAACCTCCACTTCATGAAGAATTCCAGAAGCTGAACCTTGGTCTTGTTCCTCAAGGTTATCTTGCGAACTTGACAGCTACTCCAACTCTCGAGGACAAGATTCGTTCTGAACAACTTCGTGATGCTGAGATCAAGAAGATTGCAAATAACATCAAAGCAGGCAATGTGAAGTATGAGTGCTTCTCAATTGATGACAAGGGAACTGTGTTCTTCGAAGGACGCATTGCAGTTCCTCAAATTCAGAGTCTCAAAGATGTTATTCTCAAGGAGGCTCATGAAAATCCTCTCTCCATCCACCCTGGAAGTACAAAGATGTACCAGGATCTTAAAACACTGTATTGGTGGTCTGGCATGAAACGTGAAATTGCTCAATACGTTTCTGAATGCGACGTTTGTCAACGTGTTAAGGCAGTTCATCAGAAAACAGCTGGTCTTCTCCAACCTCTGAAAATTCCTGAGTGGAAGTGGGACATGATTGAAATGGACTTCGTCACTGGTTTTCCAAAGTCCAAGAAGGGCAACGATGCAATCTTCGTTGTTATTGATCGTCTCACTAAGGTAGCTCACTTCTTTGCTGTCAAAGAAACAATATCAGGCTAGCCAGTTAGCAGAACTCTACACAACAAAGATTGTTCCTCTTCATGTGTTCCATTGGAAATAAGCTCAGACCGTGGAAGTATATTCACTTCTCATTTCTGGAAGAGTTTTCAAGAAGCATTGGGCACCAAACTTCTGTTCAGCACGGCTTATCATCCTCAGTCTCAAGGGCAAGTCGAAAGAGTCAATCAGATTCTAGAGGATATGCTCAGAGCATGTGGTCTCTCCTTTGGCGTGAAATGGGAGGATTGCCTTCCATATGCTGAATTCTCCTACAACAACAGCTTCCAGGCAAGCCTAGGCATGGCACCATTTGAAGCACTCTATGGCCGCAGATGCAGGAGTCCAATCAATTGGTCTGGAGCTGGTGAACGTTCACTCTTGGGTCCTGACATTGTTAAGGAAGCCGAAGAGAAAATTCGCATCATTCGTGACAATCTCAAGATTGCTCAGTCTCGTCAGAAAAGCTACTATGACAGCAAGCACAGGGATATGATTTATGCACCTGGTGACAAAGCATATCTCCGTGTAACTCCCCTCAGAGGCACTCATCGTTTGGTGTCAAAAGAAAGCTAGCACCGAGATACATTGGTCCGTTCAACATTCTCTCAAGGCGTGCGGAAAATGCATATCGTCTTGAACTTCCAGAAAAACTATCCAAGGTGCACGATGTGTTTCACGTGTCACAGCTCAAGAGGTGTTTCAAAGATCCAGATCGTGCAGTTGATCATGATTCCATTGAACTGCAAGATGATCTATCTTATGAGGAGCACCCTGTTCGAATTCTCGATGAGACCGTTCGTAAGACTCGCAACAAGAGCACCAAGTTCTTGAAAGTGCAATGGTCACATCATTCCGACAAAGAGGCAACGTGGGAGACCGAGGAGGATCTTCGCAAGAAGTATCCGGACCTTTTCTCTTCTCAGTAGGAATCTCGGGGCGCGATTCCTTCAAGGGGGGGTGTTTTGTAACATCCCAAGTAAGAAAATCTACCCCCTAGAATGTTTTGTTTCATGTTTAATTCAAGTACTGCATCATGTCATCATCTTTGCACTTGTTTTCTATTTGGTTCCATTTGTTTTCTTATGAATTCCAAACAAAAATTCAAACCTTTATGCATACTTGTTATGTTACATGTTTCAAATAACAACTACAAAATAAACAAACAAATTGTTCCACTAAAAATTGGAATCAAAACTTTAATTTTGGCTTAGGTTCATTTATTTCTTTTGATACCAAAATTTGCTCAAATCATTTAATTACCAAACAATAACATCAATTGAATTTATTTGGAAAAACAAAAGTTTGTTTTCAAGTGCTGTTGCAAAACGAAGCAATACCAAATTTATTCCAAATTTTGCTAACTCTAAAACCATTTGTTTATCTCTCTTTATCCAAATCTTCAAAAAAAAAGTAATAAACAGAAAAAATAGAGAGAGAGAGAGAGAGGGGGGAAAGGCACCCAGCCCAATTGGGCCAGCCCAAGTGCCCCCTGGCCCGTACCCCCCTCACGACCTTCTCCTACCTCCGTACGGTACGGAGGGCCATCCATGGTGGCCACGTACGCATACAGAGGAGAGAACGGTGATCGATGCCCCCCTCCTCATCCATATATCCCTGCTCGAGGCCGAGCCCCTCCTAACCCTAATCGCTCTTCTCCCTCTAGCGCCGCACTTCTCCTTCTTCCTCTCTTCCTCCCTCTGGTTCTCCTTTTTCTCTGTACCTCAACTCCTCCCGAGAGCACCTTCACCGCCTCCATTCTCCGGCGAGGCGCCGCCGCCACGGTGCCCTAGCGCCCAAGCTAGGGCCGGGAACGGAAAGCTCCCGGCTCCCTCATCCTCCCCACGGCCTCGGTCTCCCCCGAAGCTCATCGGAGCCCCGCCGCCATCCGGTTTTTCGCCGCCGGCCGCAAGCCACCACGGCAGCGACCACGGTGAGTCCGCGCCTCCCTTCCCCGCTCCCTCTCCGCCTCGCACGGGCCGCACCGCCCGCATCCGCCCCCGGCCACCGCAGCGGCGCACGCCGGCAGCCACGCACGGCCGCGGTCCGCGGCGGGGCAGCGCACGCATCGCTCGCCCCGGCCTCTGTCCGCCATCGATCGGTACCTGCACGAACTGAGAAAGTTCAGTTAAACTTTTAACTGACGGAAACACAATAACCACACACCTGCCCTGCTACCTGACAAGAATCAGCACCAGCCCAACTGGTACCTACCCGTGCGCCCAAGGGAAAGATCCCTGGTTCGAATCCCAAGGGAGGCAAATGCCTCCCCAATTTTTTCCTTCCGCGCGCCCCGCGCTGGGCCCACGCGTCAGGGACCCTGGATGCCACCTAGGCGCCACGCAGGAGATGACCCCACTGTCAGTGCCTGTGGCTGGCCACTGCGCGGTGCAGATTGCTTTTTCTGCACGTTTTCCTTTATTTTTAAGTCCAGTTTTTATTACGGTTTAGCCCCTAAACTTCAAACCTAAATAACTTTTAAATCCCAACTCCAACTAAAATAAATAAAATATGTACACTGCTCTAAATTAAATTCTCTATCTATCTATAGCATTTGTTTTCTGTTTTGAGTTTTCAAAATGCAATTCAAATTTGAATTCAAATAATTCAATTGCAATTTGCTTAATTCCATAACTAATTCAATATTAATCCAAATAACACAAATAAAATATGTTTTCCATGTCAAATTAAACCACCTAACCAAATATAAATTTTGTTTCATGATTTGAATAATTTAAATTGCCTAAATAATTTAATACTTGTTTAATTCATTTAAATTTGATAAAATCATAACTTGCTCAAATTAAATTATTTTTGAACATGCAAAATATGTTTTCAACCTAGAAAAGTATAAACTTTTCAAATATGGATTTTGTTATTTGTTTTGCACAATTTAAATGGGTGAAAACAACAACTATTTGTGTAATCCCTTTAAGGAACCAAAAAATTCCATAACTTACTAAATAAATTTCTAAATTGGTAAACCCTATTTTAAATTGGTTCTATTGTTGTTATTTTGTTGTTTTCCTCATCCATGCATCATACTAATTCACCCTCATCTGTTGATTAGTTGGAAAACAAATAATCTAACCCAAAATTCAGGGGCTTTTCATATGCAACTCAAAATTGCATATGTGTCCATTTAATTTGTGTTACCATGTTAGCTAGTTTATTTTGATGCAACCATTAACATGACATGCATCATCCCCATGATTGTGCACTATGCCATGATATTGATTGTCTACCCTTTCTGCATTGTCTGTTTGCTTCTTCTCGGTTAGACGACGACGTTGAGACCGACGATCCTTACGACACCCCTCCTGAGGTTCTAGCTCAGTACCAGGCTACTGGGTTTGCAGGCAAGTTATCACTCACATGAACCACTGTGTTCCTTTCAACCTTGGTTACCGATACTTTCCGTTGTTCTTTTCTGCTAGCCTTAGTAGTAGTTGTTTCTGTTACGAACCTATCACATGAATCCCTTAACCTTGATACTGCCTCACCTCCACTCCTATCACCCCTTTGGTTGAGCCAGTGTCTTACTAGCATGCTTAGGTTGCTTTGCTCGAGTCTGTTACCCGTTACTTTCTGTTACTACTTCTTTTATGTTCTGGGGGCTCGATGTTGATCAATCAACCTGTTATTAATAATATGCTGATAAGGCACCGGCAGGAGGCCCTTTGTGGTTTTGAGGCCTGCTAGTGTCGACCCTAATAGGAAAAGGGTCTTGTCTACTGATCCATGATGAGCGTGCTCACCGCATCCGGGTGGTGGTATGGAACCCCCCTCGGCTTTGATCTGATCCGCAGTTTGTCCGAAGAGCCACACTTAGTTCGGGAGTTCCATTTGCGCATAAGCATGAATGGGTCGCTCCCATGGTTACTGTTGATGATGATGATGCATATAGGGCGAGGCCTGTGGTGCCGGGGGGTGTGGTTTTCACCCCTGCGCTTAGGATTAGGTCGGACTGGCCGGGACCTTATAGCTCCGTGGCTCCGAGGACAGGTTGTAGAGATGGTTCGAGTCGTGTCGAGTCCACCTGAGTTTTAGTTGGTGGCTTGAGTGTGTACGGGTACTGGAGCACACCCTGCAGGGATAAATCTTCTCGAGAAGCCGTGTTGTCCGCGGTTATGTGACGACTTGGTGAAAGTACTGGCTAACAAGTACTCAAAACAACTTACACCTAACTAATGTTAACTTGACTAGTAATAGCCTTATTGACACAACAACTTGATCCATTATTCATTAATCCAACTGTGTGAGTTATCCTCGGGTTGCTTCTTTGGATAAGGGGCGAGATCCAGGATGGGTTTGTTTGATGGTCAACAACAGTTGGATACGTTACGCTATCTTATCTCCTTTCTGTTAGCCGGAATTGGTAGTGTTTCTGTAGTTGGTTAGCGCAGCCAGTTGCAGCATCTTTTATAACCCCTTTTCTTCCGTTGAACCCAAGGCATCTGTGCTTGGTGTTGACGGGTTACACTTTGGTGAACTGTGAGTCTTGCTTGCCAGTACGTTGTTGTACTGACCCCTTTGGGGCTGTGGTTTACGCAGACGACGATTCCGAGGATCCCCATGGAGGCTACCACGTGGAGTACGACGACGCTGTTGACGAGTAGATAGCGGACCCGGGCATGATCCGAGATTTCGTGGATGGGATCCGTCTTCCTTTTCATTGCCGGCCTCTTAGGCCTATTTGGATTTGTGTGTACTCAGACCCGTTGAATGCTTCCGCTGCTATGTAATGATGTTATGTTGGGACATGTGTCCTCTGGATGATTGTATTTGCTATCTCTGCCTTAGTGAAGGCCATTGGCAATCTTAGTTCAATCTTTTGTGTCTTAGAGATATGTTGTGATTATCATTCGTTTAACGCTGTTGACGTACCATGTGTGATTGGTATGAAGTACGTCGACAGTAGTGCCTATGGTCTCTAGTGGATAGTTTACATCGACGGTGGAATAGCAGGGCTTGTGTTGTCGCGCATAAGCGCGGGGCTACCAGGAAGCTGGGACGTGGGAGCAGGTACGCCCCATAATCCAAGCATCTGCTATCCAGTTCGGCCCGATGAGTATCCCCTAGAAACCAGGGTGCGACATTTTCCCTCCTCCTGACATTTATTCTCCTAGCCGATATGGTCTTTCGGTTGTCCTTGAGACTACCTCTTATCACGATGTCGTTGTTCATCATGAATGGAAGCTTGCTATGGATGAGGAGATTTCTGCACTTTAGTGCACTAGCACATGGGGTCCAGTTTCTCATCCTCCCCGTGTTTGTCTTAACACTTGTAAGTGGGTCGATCAGATTAATACTCACTATGATGGTTCTCTTGATTGTTATGAAGCTCGTCTTGTGGCTTGTTACTTTCAGCAGGAGCGTGGTCATGATTATGATGAGTCATTTTCTCCTGTAGCCCATATGGACATTGTTGGCACATTTCTCGATGTGGCCTTTGTTCATCATTGGTCCGCGTCTCAACTTGATGTTAAGAATGTCTTTCTTAATGGTGAACTGCACGAGGAGGTTTATATGCATCCACCACCTAGGTATTATGTTCCTGATGGTATGGTTTGTCGTCTCCATCACTTTCTCTATGGCCTTCAGCAAGCCCCCCACGCTTGGTTTCAACGCTTTTCCTCTGTGGTCACTGAGTGCTCATGCTCCAGCGTTTTTTGTCCACCTTTCTCATCATGGTCACACTCTTATTTCATATGTTGAGGATATGATCATCTTCGGCGACGATCTTGAGTACATTTCCTTTGTCAATGCCCATCCCAGAGAGCAGTTTCGTATGCCAGATCTTAGTTCTCTTTGTTACTTTCTTGGGATTGAGGTTTCCTCCATCTTTGATGGCTTTTTTATTTCCCAAGAAGAGTACATTCAGGATCTTATTGCTTGTGTGGCTCTTAGTTATGAGCGCACTATTGAGGTTCATGTGGAGCTCAATGTTCACCTTCGTGCTTCTTATGGTGATCCTTTGTCTGATCCAACACTTTATCCTCGACTTATTGGGAGTCTTGTCTATCTCGTTGTCACTCATCCGGATATCTCCTATGATGTCAATATTTTGAGTCAGTTTGTTTCTGCTCTTAGTCCGATTGTCACCCTCTTCGTACTCTACGATATCTTCGTGGCACGATCTCTCACCGTCTCTTCTCTCCGCGTTCCAGCTCGTTACCGCTCAAGGCCTATTCAGATTATTCGTGCCCTAGGGAACCTTCGGATCGCCGTTCACTTTCTTCTTCATGTGTCTTCCTTCGTATTGCCTAGAAGATAAAGAAACATACTACGGTTTTCCGCTCGTAGAGGATGAGTTGTGAGCTATGCCTCTTCTGACGATCGAGGTGACTTGGTTACGATGGTTATTACAGGGTTTTGATGTTTCTATTACTACACCTAGTACCCTCTTGTCAGACAGTATAGGTTGCATCATTATTATGCGAGACTGGTGAAGTATGATCTTACCAAGCATATTGGTGTTGATACTTCTTTTGTGCGCGTTGGTGTGCATTATCATGTTATTGCTCTTCAACATGTGTCTTCCAAGTTATAGTTGACGGATTTTTAGGAAGACCCCGACTAAAGCGCAACATGGATTTTAGCTATGCAAACTCAATGTTGTGGATCTTTGTCCTCTCGGTATATATTTGTGATGCCCCTTGCCTTTCTATATTTTGACCTTTGTCCTCTCAGTATATATGATATATGATGCCTTTAGCCTTCCAATGATACTATGTTCAATTTGGAACATGGGATCATATGGCGACTCCTTCTCTAGGCGGCGCTCATGGCGACTCCGAAGAGATCTAGGGTTTTAGCCTATCCTCTCCGACAATCGTCACTCCGGCGCTGTCGTCCTCCTTCCCTACGGCATCTGCCACTCCGGCATTGTCGTCCACCCCTTTCCCTATCATGACCAAGGAAAAGTGTCTTTTTGATCGCTCTTGTTGGCGTTGGAGGGCGATTTTCTCCACCGAGGTGGATCTTAAGTTCAATCCCATTTACGTGGGTTTTGTTCTGTTAGATCCTAAGGACAAGAGGATCCAACTTGTAGATCAAGCGGGCTTTGTGCTTGATCAACGTTTTCTCAAGGTACGTGAGAGCATTCATCCTGGATCTGAGATCCAATTTGCTTGTCATCGTGCCATGGTCCAAGATCATCTGGTTCCACGTAATGGATCTCTTTTGGATCATGATAATGTCATCGTTCCTATATTGGATGCGGATTCTCTGGTGCCGCTTTTGGATCGGAATCCTATTGATCCTTCGGTGGGTTTAGTTCATGCAGCTAAGGTTTTAGACCTGGATTTTTCTAGAGGTCTAGCTCTTGCTAAGGAAGTCCGATTACTTTTCGGATCGGATGTTCATGCTACTAAGAATTACGGCGCATTCAAAATGGTGGTATCTTTTGGCCGTGCTGCTTTTAAAATTGATGAAAATACTGTTGCATTAGCTCTTGAAGCGGCGATTGGAGGTTATTGTGGCTCTTTGAATGTCACTTGCCTCCATGATCGAGTTTTCTCTTTTGAGGTCTCTTCTAAGGAGGTTGGCTTTCATATTATGAAGATTAAATGGTACTCTTGCTTTCATTTCAAGTGTTATTTTCATCTTTGGAGTTTCGGTGGTCCAAATTGGATGTCTGAATTAAAAAGGTGGAATCACGATCAGGCAAATGAGTGGACTGTTGTCACGAGGAAAAAGAAGGTAAAATCTAAACGATACAAGCCTTTACTTAAAACCTCTGCTACTCGTGCACCAACTGCTCCTCTCACGACTCCTAATAATATTGGTTCTGATATTGATCGTGAGTTGCCTGCAATTAAGTTTGGATCGTTTGAACCTGGTCTTCATGTTGCAAAGTCTGCTACGGATCCTATTCCTGTGGCCCCTACCGTGGCCTCTGTGCCCGTTGATGATGGTTTTGACAAATTAATTGATAAATTGGCGGCCCAGGTATGGCCTTGCTCTAACTGCCTCTCAGCTAAACATGCAACGGAAGAGTGTACGGGCCGGATTCGGTGTTGGTCTTGTTCACGATCGGGCCATATCCGCAGAAACTGCCCGGGAATTAATGGAACTCTGCGCTGGGTAGTTAAATCGTCGACTATTGGAACCGAGGAGTCCCCTACCTCAGCTCTATCCCCTGCCCCTGCCACTGTTCCAGGAAAACCCTCGTCGGAATCGCCTCTCGAATCGCAACCACCACCGACAATGGCGAACTTCCCTTGTGATCCGACGCGGTTCGTCCCGGCTGGGATGCATGTTGAGGAGCCTTGGGCGGCCGAGGAGCGGCCTGCTCGCCTCTACATCACCTCCTCCGCGGCTCCTCCTCGTCGCCATGAATCCTGGGCCATTTCTCAGCTTGTTCCTCGGCCTCCGGTTGAAGAACTCGATGATATTCTGCAGCAGATCGTCGATTATATCTTTCAAGAACTGCATCTGCAAGTTGTCTCCTTCTCGGAGAGCGCTGTTGGAGTTGGGATGTACCGCATGGCGGACCAGGTTGCCAGAGATATCCTGGTACACTCTCCACCATTTATCTTTCCAGATGGTAGGATGTTGTCTTTCGTCAGGCACGACGAAGGAGACAATGTTAGGGCAACTACCTACACCAGAACTGGATGGATTATGATTTTAAATCTGCACATGGACTATCGCACGGATGAATTTCTTCGTGAGTTTGTGTCCAAGTTTGGCAAGCTCCGGACCTGGTGGAGGGAGGATGCTTCCCCTGTTCGCACCCTTCTCAAGGTGACGTACGGTGGCGGCGCTGATGTCCCCCGCTCGCTTGTGATTCGGGAGGTTCAGAGATACGGTGGTCACGTAGTCTCCTGGACCTGCCCTGTTTTTATCTTGAACAATGATGCTGCTGACGCTCTGCCGGGGGATGAAGATCTTCTTCCTCCTGGTGGCAACCCGCATCCAGCTTTTGGTGCACCAGAGGTGCCAGTTCCTGAGCCTTGGGTGCCGCCGGTTCAGCCCATACAACAGCAGGGAGGCTGGGGTGATTGGAACAATGAGGAGCAGGGGGAAAATGCAGCGCAGGATGATGCTGTCGATCAGGCCCCGGAACCTGAACAGGTGCAGTCCTCTGTCTCCGTTCAGTTCTCTGGTGCCTCCGTGGACTCAATGAATGTTGCACGAGCTGAAGGCCCGGAGCAATTTGTGGAGATGCAGCAACAGGTGGAACAAAACCAGCTGGCTATTGTTCCTTTTGTTCCACCACTCCCTGAGATTGCTGCAGGTCAGAACAATGATGTTCAGATTCTTCAAGTCTTGCTGCCTGATCCTGTGGTGGAGTGGTCCAGATACTTTCTGGAACACAAAGCAAGGGTCATTTTTGACAGGAGATTTGAATTTCTGTCGTCGTTGCTGCCTTTGGAGCTGCCAGTCTCCTCTGCTACATCGGTTCCTATGTTGCTGGATTCCTGCCCTGTTGATCCTGAACCTGTCACTCCTGAGCCTGCTACCAAGAAGAGGACTAGGAAGGTGACTGCTCCGCTTGTCCTTGAGGAGCGTCGAGTGACGAGAAGCCTTTCTAAGAACGCTGGCTTCCGGGTTTTGCCTGCCACTGACAAGCCAGAGCCTAGGAAGAAAGCAAAGTCTTCTCGTCCCCAAGCTTCTCCAGGGGGAGTGCCTCCTTTCACTCCTGTTGCTGTTCTGCGGAGGGCGGGAAGCATGCTCCAGATTGATGATTCAGAAATAACTGTGGAGAAGCTTGAAGCTGCTCCAAAGAAGCCCACTACCTCTTCAAGTTCTGATGATTAGTGGGCCTTGTTTCTATCTTATGGGCCTGTTTGGTCCCTGGAGTTGTTGCTGGTCCTTTTTGATACATTTTGTTATGATGAATGACATATGTACTGCACTATGGATATGGTTATTATCACTTGGTTATCTTCTGTGCTGGTCTTTTATGATTACCAGCAGCTTTGATTACTTTTTATTATTCCATGGATAATACGGCCTATTTGAATTTGGATTGGATTGTTTTTATTGGAATGTGAGAGGCCTCAATGATAAATCTAAAAGAGAAGCAGTATATAATAAAATTGAGGGAAGTCAGGCTTCTGTCATTTGTTTACAGAAGACTAAATGCCAGGATTTTGACCATTCCTTTATTAGGTCTTTCTGTCCTAAAAGGTTTGATCAATTTGCTTTTTCTCCCTCTGTTGGAGCTTCTGGAGGTTTAATTGTGCTATGGAATAGTTCCATTTTCAATGGAGAATTGTTAGAAGTTCATCGCTCTGCCATTCACATTAAATTCACATCCATTCACAATTCAGTTTCTTGGAATTTGGTGAATGTTTATGGCCCTTGCAAGGGGGTGGAAAGAGAAGAATTTATTAACTGGTTATATAATCTTTCCATTCCTATCCATCAGAACTGGATGATTCTTGGTGATTTTAATTTCATTAGATCACTGGATAATAGAAATAAACCGGGGGCTGACCTTAATGATATGTTTATCTTTAATGATGTCATCAGCCATCTGGGTTTATTGGAATTGCCTGTTAAAGGTAGAAATTTCACTTGGTCCAATATGCAAAGTGATCCTCTTTTAGTCCAACTAGATTGGTTTTTTACTTCATGTCAGTGGACACTGGATTTTCCTAATACTATGGTGTTACCCATGTCAAAAATCACATCTGATCACTTGCCTTGCTCTGTTAAAATTGGAACAAACATTCCAAAGGCAAAGATCTTTCGGTTTGAAAATCATTGGGTTAAGCAACCTGGTTTCATTGACCTTGTGACTAAGATTTGGAATACTCCAGTTATGGCCAAGTCAATTACCTCCAAAATCACTGCCAAATTAAAGAATCTTAGATATGCTCTGAAGGACTGGGGAAGGAATTTATCTCAACTAAAGATTCTTATTGAAATGAGTAGTAAAGTGATCTTGTTCCTGGACCAATTGGAGGATGTGAGGAAGTTGAGTGTTCCTGAATTTAATTTCAGACTTATTGTTAAAAAGCATATCAAAAATTTGCTTGCTTTACAGTCTGATTACTGGAAGCAAAGATGTACTATTCGCTGGGCTAAGCTTTCTGGAGAAAATACTAAATACTTCCATGCCAGAGCCACTGAGAGGTTTAGGCGAAATTCTATTCCATCCATTTCAGATGCTTCCGGGAATTTGCTGGTGGATCATATGGACAAAGCTGCTGCTTTTTGGTCCTGTTTTAAGAACAGAATGGGTGTCTCCTGCCCACCTACGACTGATACTGATTTGTCTGTTTTCTTGCCTGTGATTGAGGGTTTAGAGATTCTGGCTAATCCCTTTACTGTTGAGGAGATTGAAGGTGTTGTAAAACACCTAAAACCTGATCGTGCGCCTGGCCCTGATGGTTTTACAGGGCTATTTATCAAACACTGTTGGAGTATAATAAAAGAGGATTTTATCAAGCTATGCAATGAATTTCACAGTGCTAAGATCTCTTTGGAGAGTATTAATGGATCTTTCATTACTCTTATTCCAAAGATTAATTCTCCTGAGACAGTGAATGATTTCAGACCTATTTCTCTGACCAACACTTGTTTGAAATTTATCACTAAAATTCTGGCTAATCGTTTCCAGGATAAAATCTTTGGATGCATCCATGCTAATCAATATGGTTTCATCAAATCCAGAACTATTCAAGATTGTTTGGCCTGGTGTTTTGAATACATTTACCAGTGTAAACAGTCTAAGCAGAAAGTGGTGATTTTCAAGATTGATTTTGAGAAAGCTTTTGATACCATTGAGCACTCTGCTATTCTGCAAATTTTGAGATTTAAGGGATTCCCTCCCTTAGTGATAAAATGGGTCAAGGAAATTCTAGCCTCTGGATCATCGTCGGTTCTGTTAAATGGTGTTCCTGGCAAGCCTTTTGTATGTAAAAGAGGTGTCAGGCAGGGTGATCCATTGTCACAAATTCTATATGTGTTGGGTGGGGATCTGCTGCAAAGTATTGTTAATTTGGCCCTAAGAGAGGGAAGACTCCGGTTGCCAATTCCAATAGGTGGAGATTTCCCAATTGTTCAATATGCTGATGACACTTTAGTCATATTACCTGCTGAATCGGCACAATTGTTGGTATTTAAAGATTTGCTTAATCTTTATGCCAATATCACTGGGTTAAAAGTGAATTATAACAAGTCTTCTATGATACCGATCAACCTTTCACAGCAGGAAACTGTTGATCTGGCTTCTGTTCTGGATTGTATTGTGGCCTCTATGCCCTTTACATACTTAGGCTTGCCCATGGGAACCACAAAACCAACTATCAAGGATTTTGCACCACTAATTGACAGAATTGAAAGGAGACTTTCTGCTACAATCTCATTTCTTTCTTATGGGGATAGTTTGGTTCTTGTGAATTCGGTTCTATCCTCCTTGCCCTCTTATTACATGTGCACACTTGTAATACCTAAAGGTGTCATTGACATAATTGATAAAGCAAGGAGGAGATGCTTATGGAGGAAAGACAAAAATAAGCAAAGAGTGAATTCTTTAGCTGCTTGGGATATGGTATGCAGGCCCAAAAACAAAGGAGGTTTAGGGATCATCAATCTTCATATTCAAAATAGAGCTTTACTACTGAAATTCTTGGCAAAATTCTATAACTCTATGGATATCCCTTGGGTCCATTTAGTCAAGAATGCCTATTATTTTCAGTCAGTACCACATGCTGTGACTTCCTGTGGTTCTTTCTGGTGGAGAGGTGTTATGCAACTAGCTGATACTTGGTGCTCTTTATCTTCTTGCATTATGGGAAATGGATTTACTGGGCTTTTCTGGAAAGATTCTTGGATAGGACAACCTTTGGCACTAAAATTCCCGAGATTATTCTCCTTTGTCAAAGATCCTTTGTCCTCAATAAGAGATTTATTAATGATGACAGATCTCTCGGATGCTTTTCATTTGCCGTTTTCAAATGAAGCTTTCCAGGAGTATACTGATCTGCTAGTCATTATGGCTAATGTTCAGTTGACTGACAGTGAGGACAGTTGGAGATGCAATTTCAATAAAGGGGTTTATACCCCAAGTAAATTCTACCAACTACAATTTGCTCATTTGCCTCCTGATGGGCCTGCAAAATGGATCTAGAAATCCAAATGCATGTCAAAGCATAAATTCTTTGCTTGGTTGATTCTCAAGGATAGGATTAATACAAAGGATATGATCAAACGAAGGAATTGGAAGATTGAAGGCACTGATCACTGTGTTCTTTGTTGCACACATTGCCATGAGGATTGGATCCATCTGTTCTTTCAATGTGTTTTTAGCTCTCGGATTTGGAACTATTTGCAAATCAGCTGGAGTGATAACGCACTTGTGCAAAATCTTACGCTTGCAAAAAAGTCTTTCAAAGGACCTTGTTTCACTGAGGTAGTGATTCTTGCATGCTGGAATATTTGGAAACAGAGAAATGGAGTCATTTTTAAATCGGAAAGACATTCCTTTATGGGATGGAAAGTGGGCTTCTTGTTAGATCTCCTTATGCTTAAGCATAGGTTGAGTGCTTCTGTGGCTGATAGACTGCCTTAGTCTATTCCATGTATTTTTGTACATATCTGTAACTGTAACACTCTTGGTTGGCAATAAAGGGTTGTGGGGGACTCCCCTGCAGTAGAAAATGTTTCAAAAAAAACACCATTTTGAAATTTGAAAAATCTGGAAAATTAATTTGGCACGTACATCCGAACATTCTATGTGCCCACAATAAATTTTGCGGAAAACAGAAATTTTTATAATATGTGTAAAAAAGACAAAAAGAAAAGTATAGTGAAAAGCTTTTCTAGAACCGAAATTTGTTTTTTACAGACACAAAATATGTCAATTTTTCCGTGAAACGACTTCGTGAGCACATAGAAAGTCGACACATACACAAGAAATTTTACATCCGGATGTTTTGACATTTCAAATATGTTTAATAATGCATTTAAAAAACCTAGAGCATATGCTCCAGGTGCCAAAACGCCATCCCCACTATAATTGCTTACTCGTACGTGTCTTTAGCTCGTTCATATGCATGGCACATAGTTTTTTGTTTCTTCTGAACAGGTGCATCACTGACTTGAGAATTCATTTGAGTGATACTCCACCGATGATTTACAATAGAACACAAGCCTTCACATGTCTATTATGAGAAGTTCTTCTTAATCTTCTTTCTTCTAAGTAATAGAAGAGAACACTCAATAGAAGGTAATGTGCAGAAAGAGAAATCTGAACGACCAAATGGTGTCCATTATATCGAAATACAACAGTAAATAACATAAGTACAAAACACCTTTACATCTCATCACAATATGTGTAACATGTATATCATATACAACAGATACAGGGCTCGACATATTGGTGCCTAGTTTACCTGACTGCGAGAGAGCACTATATACTCTTTGTAATCATCCAAATAATTTGGCTAGATAACCGGTCACCTATGAAATGTGCAACGATCAATGTCAACAGGTTGATTGATTCCTATCAACAGTTTGTTGATAACAGAATTGCCGTGTGGCAAGAAAATGTCACCTTAATATATATCATCATTCAAGAAGCTTGCTGCATGTGCTGACGCCCAATGCTGCAGCTAGATGCCATGCTGCATGGATGTAGGGGGTCTCCGGGAAGACGTCATCTGCTATGAACAGGGCGCCACCAAGCAGAGATGACATCCTGTGCAGGTTATGCGCCGTCCTGAGATCTGGCTCTGTCGATGCACGTTTCGCGAATGAAACCTGAGGCGGAAGTATTGTTAAGAACCGAAGAAATAAATCTTCCTACGCTGGCCAATTGTTCTCAAAGTAGCATGGTAGAAGCATAGAATGGTACTTGCCTCCATCATCCCAGTGTGGACGGCTGTGACCATTAAGGGCTGGAATGGTAGAAGTAACGTGGAGGCTGCCATTAGTAATTTTGGATGCTCATTCTGAAGCGCTCTTGTTAAACACTGCGTGAAACATGTCTTGTTAAAATACCCAGAAGATCAAATACTTTACATAAGAAGTTAAAGTCATAAACACACAATACGACTCTAAAAATAGCAAGGTATGAGCTATAAATCAAGCTACTGCAAGTGATGATGTATCAATATATAAATGGTAAGCAGGTTTTCACATGCAAAAAATTTAATATTCAAGTGGTAGTTAACCAGACTGTACAAATCTAGTTTTTGGTTAGATGCATTTCATGGTTCTTGCTGAATATGCATCTATAGATGAGAGAGAGCATAAATTACAGTTAAAGAGAGAGGGAGAGAGAGAGAGAGAGAGAGAGAGAGAGAGAGAGAACATAAATTCGGGTTTACCACTGTCCTATAAATACATCTTACCAATGTTGTAGTGGCAATCATTATGTAATCTGCCCAGCGCATGTATTTTCTGATTTTTCCTCTTGAAGTATGATACAAGCTAGATGCGACTCCAACTCCTATTAGTGAGTTAGCATATAGTGCAGTATTCAAGGTCTTTCTGCAGAACTGGCACATGACCGTTAATCCAAAAATGGTCATCCAAATACAATAATAAGGCAACCTTTAAAGAAACAATTTAGTGGTTCAGGGATGTACTTGCCTTGGTGTCTGCAGTCCAAGAACTATGAAAGGAAGTGATGTGACAACATTAGCAATAGTTTCGCCTACATGTTTATCACCTGGTCCAAAATAAAATTTTAGCAATTAAATAACCAAACGAGATACTATATTGATTGCCTGGATGACGTAATTTCTTGACCATACATGAGAGACTACAGTGAATAGGCTTCAGGCATGGGGGTCTATGTTGCCAGAATCGCCTGCAGTTACAAGAGAAAGCATTAAGTGATACACAGCTATTTCATAGACAGTCTATTAACAATTTACTGGACAGGGTTTAGAATGATGGCTCCAAAACCCTACCTGATTTGCAAACTTCGAGCCAAGCCGACGCCCATTTGCTGCTCCCTAGTTGACACATCCATAATTCTTGTTTTGACAGCTTCATCATCACTGTACAGTGACTGACCCGCAAGTTGTACACCGTAAAGGCCATCCAGACCTCCAGAAGGTCTTCGATCTGCCTGGACTCCCATTTAGTTATCCAATGTCTATTTGTTCAATTAAGCAGAACAGACAATTTTGCTGTGGGAAAAAGAGTTGGGTTGAGACATTTTTTAAGAGCCAAGAGCAAAGCATAGTCTACACAAAACAAAGACGTAGTATTTAGAGTAGTTTTCCTAAATCATTCTAGTCTCAACATACGCCGGCACAACCCAGAGTTTAATTTTGCGCCCGATTACTACTCCATAGTATTTGTACTCACCTATTTCCTAGCCCAACATTACACATCGAGGTTAACGTTTGGAATCGATCAAGCAAACATGGTTCATTGATTACATCCAAGCTAACGAGTTGTTCGGCTATAACAGAATGGCAATGATCACTTCGGTGGCTCACTCTACACCACTCGTAACAGGAATGCAAGAAACCAACAACAAAAATGAGCTATAGCCGTCTAACCACCGTTTGTTAGCAACAACGGGGAAGGAAATGAAAGCGATAAGCTATGCCAGCCGAGCAGAACAAGCACTGCTCTTCATTTTTCTTCGATACAGACGGAGCACTGGTCATTGGTAGCTCAACATCATTCAGCAACTGCAGAATACCTTGCAATAAAGAAGATTGTGTGCATCAATCGATAGATTCCTCTCCTTTTCGAAAAAAATGCAACCCCCGGAACTGAACGGCACTAAGAGCTACAACAAATTCTGATGCTTGCCCGAAGACCTTACAAGATTATAAGTAGGTCTTGCACAGTTTAAGATCTTCTACTAGTAAATGAAGGCGGATGAACCTAATGGACAGAGTATATCAGTCAGAGAAGATCAGAAGAGAACCTTAGCACTGCCGCCGCAATCTTCCGAACTAGTCCTACCTACAGTGCACGACTCCTCCTTCTCCCACGGGAATGGAGAACATGAAGGGGGAGGTCGAGATAGCTCGAGAAAGGGCAGAAGATTTGGAGGACGGGAGCGGAGGAGGATGCCGAATCCGACTGGATCTTCCCCTCTCGGGAAGAAGGGGACGTCTCTCTGCCTCTAATCTCTAGGGATCGGGGGTCCGAATATTTCCTCACGGCCGAGGTCTTATGGAGTCCCTCTCACTCTCCCTCCCGACAAACTGGCCTTGCCCCCGGGTTTGTCGTTTACTTTCTGATGGGAAAGGCTAAGAGCATCCACAATGGGGCGCTTATTCACATGCGCTAAGGATTAAATCCCGGTCGTTTTGCCTAAATCCCGGTGGTAAATAAGAGTCCGGCGCATAAATAAGAGTCCGACGCTTAAAAAATTAGTATAAAATGGTGCTACTAAGCGGCGGACGCTTAGTGCATGGAGTAACCAACTAAACAAGCGCCGGGTTTAGCGTCACAGCGTTGTGGATGCTCTAAGAGCATCTCCACCCGTTGTGGCTCCAGGGCCCTTTTTTTTTTGCGCGTGATGAATCTTTGCTGGCGATAATTTTACAGTCGGGGGCAAAGTTCTCCAGTCGTTGCGTCCCAGCGAAGCGTTTTTTTCATTGTTTCCTGCCATTTGAGCAAACAGCCTGTGGGCGATATCCTCGACGCCAGCCACTGGCAACTCCGGCCCGACCTCGAGCTGTCGTTGGGCTCCAGCGACCTGAAGAGCGTCACTACGAAGTCGTGGTCCCCGCCCCTCGCGAGCGCTGAGATGATGTCATTGTAGTCGGAGATGGTGAGCGCCACGTCGTAGCGCTGCAGGAGGTCGAGCACCTTCACCCGCTCCTCCATGGGAAGGCTCATGATCCGCCTCGCGCAGTCGCGCGCCCAGAGCTGAGAGCTCCTCCTCCTGCCGTCACCCAGTTCCCCTGGGATCGCATCGAGAGCTTGCATCGACGCGCCGAAATGTTGTTCTCTGAGGAGGATGTCGTTGCCGTTGGACTGGAGCGCGCCGAGGAACTCTGCGTCGTGGTCGTCTTGCGGCGGCACTCTGCACATGCAGGCAAAGGAAGCCGCGGTTCGAGGGGGCAAGGAGAGGACGCCATGGCAGCTGGAGGACGGCGGGGAGAATGGAAGGGAGGAGTGGCGAGGTCACCACCAGTGGCAGGTATGGGCGCCGACGCCCATCATTTGCCGTGGGCGCCGAGTTGGTAGGAGCTCTGCGAGGCAGCGAGCCAGAGCACGCGCAGCGCCACGAGGCCGCCGAGCTCCACCGGCACGGGGCCCGGCGCAAACGGGTTGTAGGAGAGGTTGAGCTCCCGAAGCGTGGCGACGCCGCCGAGCAGGTTGTTGACGAGCGAGAGCGACTCGAGCTTCTTGAACGTGCCAAAGGACTCCGGGATGGGCCCGAAGAAGTTCACAGAGAGGTTGAGGCGGGGCAGCGCCTTGCACCCAGCGACGGCGACGTCGTGGCTGAAGTAGTTTGTGTTGAGGTCGAGGGACGCGAGGCCCGGTAGGCAGCAAAGCGCGCTGGGCGTCGGCGCCCATGCCTGCAGAGCGTCCCCATGGTAGGAGCTTTGCGAGGCGCAGGGAGCGGCGGCCGGCTGCATCGGCGCAGGGAGCGGCCGGCTGCATCAACGAGATGGCTCGAGGGGGGCGTGTCGGGCGAGCCGAGGTCGGTGGCGTGCTGGGCGACGGAGCGAGCGTCTGCACGTGGGAGTTGGTGGAGGGAGAGAGAACAGAGGAAAAGAGAGTGTGGTGGGACCCAGCCGAAAAGTGAGGAGAGAGAGAGGATGGGAGGATGACGGTGGACCAAATGACATGCAAAACACTCTCTTTCCTCCGCAAGCTTCCCCCTAGGATGTTGGGTTTGGCTTGGGATTGCCGGATGCTATTTCTCCCAAAACCAGCGCTAAGTGACGTTGTGGGGGTGCGGTTGGGCAGTTTTTGCCGACCGGCACTAAAAAAGGGGCCTAGGGGGCGTTGCGGGGGCACGGCTGGATATGCTCTAGCACCGCCTCTAGCAAAACCACTAAACTGCGGTTTTCATTTCGCCTTCTAGGGTCTTTTGTGTTTCGACCGATCGGGCAGTGGCAGAGCCTGTAAACACAACCCACATATTTAAATTAGTTGATTTTGCCGCGAATTTACACACAAAAGAGGTGGTTGCGATCACCGATTACATCGATTCTTGCCGGTGGTGATCACTGGACTAGCCCTAACCCTATCCCTAGCCCTGATCTACCGGGGGCGACGCCTCGACCTATATGTCGTGGCGGCGCGGCTATAGAATGGCGGCGTCGCTCACTCCTCGTCGGTAGAGCCGATGTAGAGTGACTCCTCGAGGGAGGCAGCGATGGCCTTCTCGCGGCACTGCGCCCGGAACTTCTCCTCCTCTGCTGCATAGCGCTCCCAGAGCGTCGCTACGACGGCATCGACCGCGTTGTTGGGGAAGAAGTCTAGCTCCAACAACAAAGGGCCAAATCCCGCCGGGTCGTACTCCGGTAGAGGCTCCTCCTCGCGCGGCGCCGTCCTCACTAGGGCGTGGGAAGAGCTACCCGCACCGGAGGAGCTCCCCGTGCCGCTCGATCTTCCCTCACCGCGCCTAGCGGCTGCATGGCGGCGGTTAAACTTCGGGAGGGCGTGCTACGCAAGGTTCGCCGATACGGAAAGATTGTTGTTCGTGAAGGCAGCACGGGGCGGGAGGCGGGCTCACGATTCGGGGTCCTCATCTTTGCCTGGCACCCCCTGGCCCTCCTCCGGCTCTTCTTTGGACTCCGTCTTCATTCCAGGTAAAAAAATGATCTCCGTGGATTTTCAGCCCTTTCTGAGAATGTTTCCTTAAGAACTTTTTTGAAATAGAAAAACAGCAGAATACATCAACTAGCCTAGGGCATCTTGTTAATAGGTAGTTAGTGAAAACATCCAGAAAACAATAGAAAACATGTGGAAAACAAAAGGTATTGGGTAGAAAACAAGCATGGAGCATCAAAAATTATAGATACATTTGCAACGTATCATGCCCCTTGTGCGTTTTGGTATGTGTAGTTTCTATATGTGTCCAACACGGTGTATGGAGTTGATCCTTCCAACAATTCAACATGTGAAGAATCCGAAGTCAACCCATTTGCGTCACTGAATGAGTGGCTTGTCTTTCCTACCATGCAAGAATTAGAGGTTTGCCTTTTCATTTTGCTTTGCTTTTTTAGTTCTTTATTTTTGCATCATTAGCTTTTTTTTCGGTATCTCATAATCCTTTCTACCATTTTTAGTTTTCCCCTTTTTCAGTTTTTTCATATATCAGTTTTTTTGTTGCAATAATGCTTTTTTTTATTCTAAAATGCATTAGGTTTGCTATTTTAATAGTAATAGGTTTTTTTCTCTTTGTTTGTTTGCTATTAGTTTTCTGCTCCATGTTTTTTTATGTTGCCATATCCATTTATATATATTTATCTCATGTACTTTATGTGCTTTCTAACAGGTTCCAGATCGCCTGAAGCATTTGTATGAGAAGCACAATGTCCTTTTTGCTACACATGTTGATGCTACTCTGAATAGTCTTGTGTTAGGGTTGAAATCCATGCAGTCTCAACGCATGGCTTCTTTATTTATTGATGTGGATGCTTCGATGAAGGATGATGATGGTCCAAGCGTAGTTTTTCCATCTAGCGCTATTCCTGAGTTGGTTGAAGAAGAAGAGTGTGAAGAGCCTGGAGAAGAAACTATTGTTGGTGCAGCATATGAAGTTGATGTGCAAGAGTGTGAAGCAAAAGAAGCTGATGTACATGTTGGTGCATCAGGAGACGTTAAGGTTCTTATCTCAGAAAATGCGCGCAGTGTCAATACTCCAGACGTGCCGCAACAGCGATTGTAAAATACTTGGGTCGCATTGTGGGGTGGTGTTGGTGAAGAATATGATGCTAGCATCCCTATTAGATCACCAATATCTTCCATGACTTTCCCTACATAACGAAAGGATATATGAACAAGTTATTGGGATGACTTTCCAAAATTTAATCATTGCGGCCAAGATCTGCCGAGACAGGCATCTGATCATATCGTGCTCTCTGCAAACAAATTGGTTGTTGAATCTGGAAAAGCATCGGATGATTTACCCGAGGTTGGCACTCCGGTTTTGCAGCAGACCAAAGGTTTTTGAACTGCACTTTTCTAGGATTTTTTAAATTGAAACAGATTGCTTCAACGCTGTTATATTTTTGCTATCATAGTTATTTGATTTTGCTAATTTACATAATATGATTTGCTACTAGTGTATATAATAACTCTGAATAAGACTGATTTATTTATTATGATAGTTTTGTTGAGTATTCTTTTATCACTTTTTTCAGTTGCTACTACTGTTGATGGTACGGAGGAAAATGTTAGCACTGTTCTCCAATTTTTTGAAAGAAGGAGTAGATTCAAGAAGGAAAGGAAGGAATATTTTTTACCTCAAGGCATGATAAAGATTAGGGTCTCTCAAGATGTTATGCACACTTATGACAAGTTTGTGAATCACCATCGCGTATTCAAGACATCACGTCAAATAAAGAAAAAAGCAATGCGGTGAGCCTCTTCTTTTTTGTTAATTGTCCTTCTTATGTACTTGCTTTTTAGTGTATTTAATTTTTATTATAGTACATTTATGTTTTAGCTGTTTTAGGTTATAGTAATTGCTTCAAAAGGGGGGAATCTTCTGCTTCATGTTTTTAACCATAAATGTTTTTCCTATTTTGGTTGCTACACTTTTGAGTCTTATATAGATGCAACGTTAGCTACATTCTTACACATACCACCTTATTTCTGCAGCCATCTATTCATTGTGATTGGTCGCCTTCATTGTGTATACAAGAGTTTCCATTCCTCTCTAAGCCCTCAACACTAGCTAGACACTCAGGTCATGGGTATGTGGTCTCACAATGTAAATAAGAAGCCAAAAGATGAATCTGACAAGAACAAAGCTGCTCTCAAGAAGTATGTGTTCTGTTGTTACTCGATGGTGAGTTGTAGAATTTTTCAAAATAAAATTGTAGTTCTTTGTTTCCAACTTACTTTTGTTTTGCTCATTTTTTTGTTCTCCTTGATATGAACTTATTTCTAACCATTTTATCACAAAAAAGGAAAAGCTTACTGTGGATCCTTATGAATTCAAACCAAATGAAATCTTGAACGAGTTTAAGAGCGAGAATTTGAAGTTCAAAATCATGAAAAACCACCTCGTGAATACTACAAATCCTTAATAACACATCCATGCAGTTGTTGGTTGTTTTTCAAGTAATTTTGTGTATTGTATTTGTTCATTGTGATGTTGCATTATAGATCCACTTCCCAGTTGTTAAGGAACACCATTGGATTGTTTGCATTGTCAACATTTTGCACAACCAGCTTCATATATTTGATTATTTTAGCTCCAAGAAGAAGAGTGTACTTGAAGAAGCTGCAAACAATCTGGTTAGTATTGAAATAGATTTTTTTAAAATTGAAACAGATTGCTTCAGTTATATTATGTTTTTGTTATCCTAGTTATTTAGTTTTGTTAATTTGCATAATATGATTTGCTAGTTGTGTATATTATAATTGTGAATAGGGGTACTTTATTATTAAATAGTTTCATCACTTTATTTGCACAGTTTCAATTACTATTTGTTTGCTAAGCAACATATTTTATGTTTTTGTTGCTATAGTTCATGAGCTTCTCGACATTAGCTGTTGCTTTAGGAATTTGCAGCATTAGCTTTGCTAAATATGTTCTCACCACTCCTGATCATCCGCAACATAAAATCATGTAAGTGTTTTTTGCTGGACTTGAAGCATATTTTCCCGTATGGATATATATTTTTTTTGTTGCTTGTTTTCATTCCTTGCCCTTTCTTATTTTTCAGATATCACTATGGGTTCTTTTCGATGTTGTACATGAAGCACTTCAATGCCAAGGTCATGCTGGAATTTGACAAGAACATTCCAAGTTTATGCAAGGTTGTCATAGCCAAGCTCGTTGAGAATAGGGAGAATGATGGTGACATTGTGCAGATTATGGAGGATGAGTTGTAAAGTTAGTTCTAGGGATGTTATGTACCTTGTTGGTCTAATATCTATGTAATATGATCTCATTTAAGTCTGTTTAATGTTTTTTGTGTAATCGAGATGAAACTTGTTCCGAAAGTGGTTTTCTTTGTAATCAGGGTGAAATATATTAATATTTTTTGTATTGCATGTTTAGATGAAATTCTTAGTTAATGACTGATACGTGGCATACGTATCTATAATTTTTGATGCTCCATGCTTGTTTTTTACCCAATACCTTTTGTTTTCCACATATTTTCTTCTGTTTTCCGGATGTTTTCACCGACTAACCTATTAACAAGATGCCCTAGGCGTGTTGCTGTTTAATGCTGTTTTTCTATTTCAGAAAAGTTCTTAAAGAAATATTCTCGGAAAAGGCTGAAGATCCGCGAAGATCATTTTTTACCCGGAACGGAGACGGAGTCCAAAGAAGAGTCGGAGGGGTACCAGGGGGACACCGGGAGGGTGCAAGGCGCCCCCCCTTGGTCGTTCCTGGTGGGCCACTCGGGACCTGGCCACCGCCTCAAGTCGCCCCTTTGCCCATAAATTTCCCTTAACCATAAAAATTATGGCGACGGAGTTATTTTCCACGAAACACACGGGGAGGCGTCGTCACCTTGAAAGTCCAATCTAGGGCTTCTGGATTCCTCCTCCAGCACCCTGCCAGAGAGGGGGATCGTCACCGGAGGCCTCTACATCGCCATGATCGCCTCCGGACAGATGCGTGAGTAGTTCATCTCAGGACTACGGGTCCATAGCAGTAGCTAGATGGATGTTCTCTCCCCTATGCCTCCATGTTTACAGTCTCGTGAGCTGCCTCACATGATCGAGACCACCGTTATGTAATTGTGCGTGTTGTGTTTGCTGGGATCCGATGAACCATGAGATTATGATTATTTTGTTCATGTCAATCTGATATGCTTCACTTATATTTGTAGATAGTTTTAATCTTGTCTTGCAATGCTCTCTGGTGTTTATGATTACCTCAACCAAGTAGTTGTTTTCACATACAAGAGAGGTTTATATGCTAGATAGTGGGTTCCTGCCACCTTTTTGCCTAGGCTCTAGTGATAGAAACATGAGGGGGGAGGATGTGATGTTGCCACTAGGGAGAAAACATCGGTGCTCTTGCCTATGGATGAGAACCACTACTTACATTAAGTATTGTTCTTAATGCATTTGTTTGTTACACACATAGATATCACTTTGTTGCTGCAACTTAATACCAAGGGATTCGCTAGATAACTTTCTTGGGGTAGACTTTTAGATATGGATGCATGCAAGATAGCGGTCCATATGCCTTGAAATAATGCCTACAATATTAGAACCAGTGAACTATATCTCGTCATAGTAGCAATGTTATACGTTCATGATTTGTCAATTGCCCAGCTGTTATTGTTTCATGAGTATAATTATGTTTTCACATGTCATTGTCCGGAACCCGAGGCCCCAAAGTGACAGAAATTGAGACAACCAGAGGGGATGGTTGTGATGTGAGGATCACGTGTGTTCATGGAGTGTTAATGCTTTGCTCCAGTGCTTTATTAAAAGGAGCACCTTAATTACTAGTAGTTTCCCTAGAGGCTCCGCTGCCACGGGCTGGTAGGACAAAAGATGTTGTGCAAGTTTCTCATTGAGAGCACGCATGACTATATTGGAACTCCTTCCTATGGTTTGCCTAAATGTTTGATACTTTATTATTGTCTGCAATGCCCGTGTTAGATTATTACATGACCTATGTTATCCATGCAACGCCCGTCCATTCATTCCCTCTATGCCTACGGTACTTCCCATCCTGCTGTTTTCCACGATTACTACTACTGTTGTTTTACTATTACTGCTGCTATAAAACTGTTACCACTGATAAATTGTTGCGAGCAAGTCTACTTTCAGGTGCAGCTGAATTGACAACTCAGTTGTTAAGGCTTATAAATATTCTTTTGCTCCCCTTGTGTCGAATCAATAAATTTGGGTTTTACTTCCCTCGAAGACTGTTGCGATCCCCTATACTTGTGGGTCCCCAAGACTATTCTGGCGCTGTTAACGGGGAGCATAGCTTTATTTATTTGCTCACTTGATCGTGATATTGTTTGCTGCAAGCCATTCACCATGGTCAAGACTTGTGATGGAAAAGTTCCTATATTACCATCCACTACAAGAAGAGGTACAACTCTGAACACCTCTGTTGCTCTTGATTCACCGTCTGTTATGAGTAAGATTCTTACTCCACCACATGCTACCCGTACTGTTACTTCTGTTGAGTCTGAAAATGCTTCTGATACTTTTGATGATGCTTCTACTGTGCTTGATGATACTGGTTCTCTAAGTCCTTTCCTAGATGCTACTATTGCTAAATCCAAACAAATTAAAAATGCTGAAATTTCTGTTAAATATATTGGTACACCTGTTAATTAAACTGAGCTTCTAGATGATCTTGATGAAACCTATATTGAACTTAATGATGATTTTATTGAAGAAGCTTGTGCTACTACTTGTGCAAGTTCTCTTAAGAGTCTTCTTGCAAGACATGCTATGAAATATAAATCTTCTCTTGATGCTAAGGTTGCCACATCTTGTCACACCCCAGTTTTTGGATTCTTGTACTGTGCTCAAGAAGACAAAAATTAGGGACAACAAATTTTTTTTGTATAACAACATGATTGGTTAAACTAACATGTGTTTATGATCTTAATCATATTTTCAACACAAGTTTTATTTCTGGATAAAACCAACACCAAATGTTTCTGAAAAATATTCCTGATATTTTTCCCTGATGTTTTCCTATTATTACTTGAGTGGATTTTTATTCCAAGACTTAGATCATTCTTGTTTGCATCTTAAAACAAACTTTTAACTTTGTTGGATTCAAGAAAACAAGTTTTCAAAATGAGTTATGAAAGTTTTCTTTTAAGTTTTCTATGGAAATCATTTCCTGAAAATAAAGCCAAGTACCTGTTTTCTACCTTTGTTTTCACTAAGCTAGAAATTGTTATTTTATGTTTTCTCGACATTTAATTAATCCTTGATATATGTACTACAAATCCATAAGCTCACTTTTATTTTTGGATAAATAAAAACTATCTTTTGCTTGTTGTGTTTGTGGTATAAAATTAAGGCAGAAAAAGACATTTTTGAGAAATAGATAAAAACAGAAAGTATACCTTTTTCCACATTCTTTTCATGGCCTTAAACTATTTAAAAATTGTTTTCAAAAGATGTTTCTGAAAGTATATAACATGGTTAACAAGTCCATACTTTGAAAACCAATTTTGGGAATCATTTGAACCCTGAAAACAAACTCAACTTTTTGAACTTTCAATCTGTTTTCAACACTTAGAAAATTTCTAAGTCCTAAGACTGAATTTTCTGAATTTTTCAGTGAACGGTAAAGGATACACTTTTGCACACTTTTTTTCATGATGTTTCTTTGCACATTTTGAGTTTTGGCCTGAGCTAACTTGTTGACCAACTAATGTACTCGAACCAGTAGGCATTGGATAGCTTCTAGAAGCCTTAGGCAGGAAGATAAAGGAGAGAGAAGGTGGTGATGTGGCAGTATGGGCATGCCCATGCCTTTGACCATTTGGCTTGCCACTTGCTCCACTTGCACTCTATGGCCAGGATATGACCAGCAACCACATGCTTGGTGACTAGGACACCAGTGCACAAGTGTGGAGTGACCATAGGACCCCTAGGGTTTGCTCATGCCAATGGGTGGCATCAACCGGAGTGCCACCTTTGCCCTTGCCTCATTCTCCACGGGTACAAGTACCCCAGGGCCTCACTCTTCCGCCACTGCACCTCTCCCACTCTCTAGTACCTCCCCAAGTCGTTTTGGACCCCTGCCCGAGCCCCTGGAGCACCACGACCCCGATCCCTTGCCGCCGGTGACCACCACGGCCACGGCAAGGCCCTGCTCGAATCCCTCCATCCCAACCCCTCCCTCTACCCTAGAACAGCTCCACACACCTTCCCGAACCCCCCGGACCAGAACCCGTGCCCTCTAACCGCCGGATTCGTCGCCGCCGTCCGTGGACGCCGCCACGGACACCGGCCGCGTTCCGTTGTTTGAGGCCGCGCCGGTCGCTGCCGTCACCGCCCCTCGGCGCCATCGACCTCCTACACCTCCCCCGAGCCCACGCAGCCCTCCCCGAGCCCCCCCCCCCCCCAAGGTGAGTTATGGCCGTCGCCTTTTTTTTCCCGTACGCACGGTAGAGAGAGAGAGAGGCAAGGTTGATGACGACCCGTGCGTCGTTGGATCGAGGATCCACGGCCACGTTCAAACGACCCCTTTTCCGCGCCCGCGCTCGCGTGTCCAGCGCAAATGGGCCACGCAGCCCGTTAGCTGGGCCGCAGCCACGCAGATCCAGCCCGCACTGCGTTTGCTTTTTCTTTTAAATTTTTAACAGAAACTGATGCATTTGCTTTGGACGTGTATAAAATATAAAACCTGCAAAATAAAATCTGAGAAAAATCATGGACCAAACTATATGAAATATAAACCATATAAAATTTGCAGATCCATGTTTGGACCATTATTTTGGACACAAGAAATGTTTTGGCACAGACTGGTTGTGAGAATGATTGGACCATAACTTTTAAAATACGTAACCAAATTGGACAAACTAAAATGTTATGGATAGGTATTGAAAATATCTATCCAATGCACCTTACGTCACATCAAGGTGAGTTATCATATGAAAATGCCATCCAGTTTAATAAAAGACCAGTAGGCTCTCCTATGATTTTTAGAATGAGCTCAAAAATGATTTTTGGAGTAAATCCAATTGGATGAGTTTGATATTGACTAGATCTATGATTTACTATCTTAGATTAATTTTTGAAGCTCTAGATTAATTTTGGTGGACAGATCTAGAAACAACAGCTTTCCTGTTTTTGTTTCTTTGTGTGTTTTTGTTTGAAATAGAATGTGTGGTTGATTTAATCTTGCTTCCTAGCATGTATGGAGTTGTTAGGACTTGTTATTAGGTTGTTTTCTTGCATAATATATACCTTAGAAAGTGTGTGCATGTTTGGAAAACTTCAATAAAAATGGAACTAGCATTTGTTACTTTCTAGTTTTATTATTTTGGAATTGTGTGTGAGCTAGATCTTTGTGTGCTTGCTTTAGTGGATTTAGTGCTATGTTTCCTTTGAGTCCAGTACCATTTTGGTACTATTATCTTAAAGTTATTGCCTCTGTTAGCTTTCTTGTTAATTTATAGCAAAGCATGTGTAAGTCTTGTTTTGCATGTGCACTAGTCTTGTTTTCATTAGAATAAATAAGCCTTGTATTATTTATCTTGTATACAATGTTTGTCATGAATAACCAGAGGCTTAGTACCTATTTTGCTTTGGTATTAGTGGGCCCATAACCCACTGTTCCCGTTGCATCTTGGTTGAGGATGAAAATCCCCAACCATACACATGTGTGAAAATAACATGTTTCAATTATATGACTGATTGTTATTTTCCACCATGGAAAATATATTTGTTTGTTTTCACTTATGCAATTGAGAAGTTTATTTCATCTTTGTAAATACTAGTATGATTGATGTGATCCATTTGTTAGCATAATATTCCTTAGGAGTATCATGTTAAGAAATGATTCACTATTGAGTGCTAAATTAAATTGTTTGCAAATAAAATCAATTCCTTTTGATTGATAGATTGTTTGTGACTGATTTTTAAATTGAGTGTTTGGATTTTTGAGAAGGTTTAGTTAACTTTTGATTGAGTTCATAGCTACTGGTTGTGTAATTTATACCTTTCTTGCTTGCTAGTAATTGATTTAGCAAAACAGAAATTGCTAGAATTAATTTATGCATGCTTAATAGTTGTTTCATGGAATTGTTTTGATGTTTGTGCTTACTAGCATGTGTAAGTTTTGTGTACTGTTATTAGGTACATTTATGGTCAGGACTTGCTTGTTTAGATTTAAGAATCATGGTAGCATTGTTATCTTCTCTAGTGATGAACTAGTGTCACCACTGGAAAATGGTGATTTTTGCTCTAGTGTTGACATTTTTTATTTTATAAGTGTATGAGTTTATTATAGCATATTTAGGAATTTATTACTTCTGTTATGATGCCATAAATTTTTTAGTTGCATGTGCCATGGTTGTAGAATATAAGTTTTTCTTATAGCATGCTTGTGTAGGATTTTCCATACTAGTATGCTAAATGCAGTCATGTTTTTATGTTTATTTGATAGGAGTATTATCTTGAGGGATGATTGTGTTTTAGATTATTTTTATGACTTGTTATCTTTGTTTTTAGCTACTGGTTGTTTGATAAATTTTCATGATTGATGGATTCCATAACTTCAATTAAACATTAATGTAGTAACTAAATAGTCTATTCAATTGTTGTGTGTTTGCTTGTTGTTTGGAAATTGTCTGAGTGTTTACCTTAACATGAGTGTCATGTTTGTGTTAATTGTTGTGCTAGTGTTGTTGTTGTGCTTAGGAGTATTTTTTGAACTAAGCATCCAACTTAATCATAAACTTATTAGGTGACAATTTCTTGTGTGTTGCTAATACCCACTGCCATGGGTATTGTTCTGTCTGTTTGCTTTTACCTTAGTAACCTAACCCTTTGCACCCACAAGCTATGTTTTTAGCTTCTTGTATATCTTATTATGAGAGTGGTACTTCACTCCATATATGGTATGTAATATGTGGGATATGGTTTTCTAAACCATACATAGTGCCTGACGATAGTTTCGGACCGTGAAAGTTATGTGAGATAGTTTTCGCGATATCGTTTCGAGAGAATCCGTGAGTGAACGTTTGTTTGCTGTATGTGTTGCTTAGCTTAGTTTTTTGGTCTTTAGACCTGAGTGTGTGTATTTTATTTCCTTTACGACGCTAGAAAACGAAGAAGAAGAAGAAGCAGTTGTGGAGCTGTGCGTCAAGTTCAAGTTACTTCAAGGCCAGGGACATTAAGAGACTTAAGGCAAGCCATCCTGATGCTTGCTGATATTACACTTATCATTATCTATCATGCATGTTTCACTTCTGAATTCCAAAAACTATTTTTGAGTGAATACTACTACTACTACTACTACTATTATATATATACTACGCCATTAGTTGATACTTGGTGTTACCAAGCCCATAAGCCACCATATGGTATTTATTACCATCACAAATACTAGTCCCTAAGTGGACACCCTAAAACTATGTTTTTACAAAACAAAGGCTTTATGGAAAACCCGGTGGAAAGGCAGAGCCTTATTCACCGGAGGAATGTGGAAGTGGTCATTTTTGGGAAAAATGGTGTTTTCAAAAATGACACATAACCTAGTCTTCGCCGGACAACCTTTACCGTAATGCGACCCTACCCCTACATGGGCACGGGGCTTAAATGGAAGCTTGTCCTTGTTAGTGTGTGTTCTATCTCAATTGCTATAAGGGACGTCGTACCCTCGAACCGAATGTCGTCAAAACTCCCAATGTTGAGACATATAAAGTGTGGGATTAAGTTACCCTCCGGATGCGACAGTTGGGTCTCCTGTCATGGCGACGTGTGACATGGTGCCGGGGAGAACAAACCCAATTGAAGAGATAGGCATATTCTAGCTTGAACATAGTGGAAGGTTAGGATAAGTTATCTAATGTTCTACTGTTGTTATAGTCCGTGGTTGTTCACGGCAGGTGTACTGTATCTGGTGGATGTGTACACCTCTGCAGAGTACAACTATTTCGAAGTAGCCGCGTCCTCGGATATGGACAGTTGAATGGACATGTAGCTAGCATTGTGTCAATGTTTTCAAAAGGGATGTTTTCAAAAAGGAGTTATCAAAAGGTGTTGAACTCGGGAAGTTCGGAAAGGAATGAATTCTTGTACCGTGAAGGTACCGATGATGGAAAGCCAGAAGTTGTTTTACAAACCAAACGTTTTGCAAAGAAAATCTTTCTTCTCTAAGCAAACATCTGGAAACTGATTCCATGAAGTTTTGCAAAGAGAAAACTTTCTTTTAACAAAGATTTACAAAACCTCTTGTACATGTGATATCTACAAGAGAAAGAAAAACTATATTATTTTCTTCTGAAGTATCTTTTCAACGAAGATACAGATTAACCTGACTGGCAACTGTGGTGTCATCCTACATGCACACCATTGATAGTGAACCATATTTATAGCCTACCTATTACACCATATAAGCATACCTGCATTTGGTAAGTTACATGATGGATGTCTTGCTGAGTACATTCAAATGTACTCATATTGGTTTCGTCCCTTGTATCAACTTGCCAGATTTTGAGGAGTCTCAGAAGAAGATCTACGAAGAGGAGTACAGAGCTGATGGCTTTGTGAGCTAGGATCGTCTCCGGGTCAGCATCCTGTAGGTTAAGGCGTGACTTGGGCTCTACCGCGTTTTGTGTGTGTTAGTCTTCCGCTGTGTGTGTTGTGTGTTTCCCTGCGTGGCAACCGTGTAGGCCTGGTCATGTGACCATGTGTCTTTGAAAGTGTTTTGTGCAACCGTGTAATGGATAGTGTATCTGTGTACCAGCTTGATATGTTGTTCACGACCGAATTTCCTGGGATCGTGAATGTATGCATATCGGGGGTGTCCTTGAACAGTGGTTTGGAGGACGGACCCTACACATCTCCCATACACATTATAGACAAGGATTATGGTTTCTCTTTAGATTTATCTTATATATCTATTGTTGAGAAGGAATCTTTTTGTGGAACTGAAAGTAAAAGTGTTATGGAACACATGAATGAGATTTCATCTTTGAGTAGTTTATTTTCTGATGATACTAAGCTGCGTACCTATTTTGTTACCAAGATCTTCCCTTTCTCATTGAAAGATGAAGATAAAATTTGGTTTAACAATCTGTCACCTGGGTCTATTACCGATCCTATGGATTTGGTTAATGCTTTCTTTCAAAAATATTTTCCTGCTAATGCCCAACATGCTGTTGTGCAAGATATCTTTAACTTTGAGCAAATTGAAGGAGACAAATTGCCTGAATCTTGGACAAGGTTTTGTTCTTTAATAAGAGCTAGCCCTGGATATCCAATACCTAAAAATGATCTCCTAGATATATTTTATAATGGACTAGCTGTTGAATCTAGGACATACCTGGATAGTTGTGCTGGTTGTGTTTTCAGGAAAAGAACTCCAGAATAAGCTGAGGAATTAATGGCTAAAATATCCAAAAATAATGATGATTGGAATATACCTGAGCCTACACCTACACCAGAGCCAACACCAATACCAACACCCAAGAATAGAGGGATGATTGAATTAAATGATGAAGTGATGAAGGAAGCCAAGAAATCTCTTAAAGAGAGGGGTATTAAATCTGAAGATGTGAAGAATTTACCTCCTATAGAAGAATTATGTAAGCATATTCCTCATCCATCAACTGTTGAGGTACACTCTCTCCAATACTTTGTTAATAGAGATATTCCCTATTCTAAACCACCTGATCAATGCTTAGATGAATTTGATAATTATGTTATTAAGCAAGACAACTTTAATATGAGAGGGCAGAATCACCTTATGGAAAACTCTAGAGCTATTGATAATTTGCATGGTATTATTGAGAGAAACTTTAATGATGTTAAAATGCTTGTTAAACATTTTCAAATGGTTCAAACTCAAATTGATCAACTTACTAAAGTGCAAAAAGACATGCTAGCTAATGCTTCTAGAGATAAACATGTATGTGAAATAATTACTAGAAGTGGTGTTTCTACACAGGACCCCTTTGTATCCTGAAGGACATCCTAAAAGAATTGAACAAGATTCTCAGCAACCTAAAAACAATAGTTCTCCTTCTAAGAAAAAGAAGAAGAGACATAAAAATGTTGTAGAATCTCCTGAACCTGCTAAAGATCCTAATAGTATATCTATTTATAATGCTGAAACTGAAAGTGGTAATGATAAAAGTGATGCTTCTGATAAAGAAGAAACTGTAGCTGAACCTGAAAAGAAAACTAAAATTGTGAAGTATACTAAGGAGGATTTCATTGCTAATAAACATGGTAATGAAAGAGATCCGTGGGTACAAAAAGCAATGCCTTTTCCTAATAAGAAACACAAATCAAAGGAAGAAGAACATTATAATAAGTTTTGTGAGTGGATGAAAACTCTTTTTTTGCAAATCCCTTTGACTGATGCTATTAAATTGCCTCCTTTTTCTAAATATATGAAAGATATTGTCCCTAACAAAATGAAGATTCCTAATGAGTAAATTTACACTATACTTGCTAATTAATATTTCAATGGCAAGGTTCCAAAGAAGCTTGGAGATCCTGGTATTCCTACCATCCCTTGTTCTATTAAAAATAATTATGTTGGAACTTCTTTATGTGACTTGGGAGCTGGAGTTAGTGTTATGCCTTCCTCTCTTTATAAGAGACTCTCTCTTGCAAAATTGATACACACTGATATATCTTTGCAAATGGCTGATAAATCTACTGCTATTCCTGTTGGTATATGTGACAATGTTCATGTTCAAGTTGCTACTAATTGTTTGATATTAACTGACTTTGTTGTGTTGGAAATTCCTGAAGATGATAATATGTCTATTATTCTTGGGGAGACCTTTTCTTAATACTGCAGGGGCTGTTATTGATTGCAATCAAGGAAAAGTAACTTTTAATGTTAATGATAAAGAGCATACTATTTATTTTCCCATGAAGATTGATAGAAGATATGGTTTAAATTCAATTGGAAATATTGAGACCATCAAGATTGGAGAATTTTATTGTCCCATTCCAATACCACCAAAAGAATATGAAATTATTTTGATTGGGACTATGTATATCAAGGTTGAGGTAACATAATTATTTAGTGATTAGCAAAGTTTTGCTTCATATGAAAATTGTTCTAGTAACAAGACTTGATCACCCTTGTTAACAAAATGATTTTGAATGAAGAGGACAATGTTTTCACTATGTTTAAACTTTCCCGATTATGTTTTCACCATGTTTCCTTCTGTTATCACATTGCTACTTTAGTACAATCATGTTTTCCATCATCCATATTCATGTTTTCATCATGTTTTCACCCTGATTATTGTGGTTATGCATGTTTTCACCACCCATACTTTTGTTTTCACCACTTCCACCTTTGTTTTCTTTGGATATTTTTCCATTAGAGTGTCATAGAACCTCTATAGTTCTGGTTTTGGTTTTGTTTTTCACCTTTTCACTTTTGTTTTTTTGGTTTTTATTAATTATTAAAATTCTGGAAATACCTCAAAAATAAAGTTTCTCGAAAAATTCTAGAAAAGTTATAATAAATTTTTACATAAAAAATGAGGCAGAGAGCCACCTGGGAGGCCCCAGGGGGACCCACCAGTCAGGCACACCATGGGGTGGCGCGGCCTACCCCCTGCACATGGTGTGGGGCCCCCTAGCCCCCCACTAATTCTCTCCCTTGCCAAAATTCCTTCTCTCACCTCCCAAACTGAAAACATTTCCTGGAACCCGTTTTCTTGCTGTTCTTCCTCTGGATTTTCAATCTCCTTCTTCAGCCCATCATTTGTGCTGAGATTTGGTGTGTTTGATCTCCTATATGTTACTCCTCCGATGATCCAAGTAGAATTTTTTTGGTGAAGTATTTCTTGAGTATTTTGGTACTGTAGGTGACAGATTATGTAAGTTTGTATGCTTGATTTGAGTATAAATAATGTAGTTTTTATGTATGTTTAGCTCTCTTATAAGTCCCTATGGTAGTTTCCACCTTATAGTTGCTTGAAATTAATTTTTCTGATGATTTTTGAATTTTTTTAGATATGGAGCACAATGTACATCAACTAAACCAGCATGAGTTGGAGTTGCATGAGGTCATGCTCGTGCAACGTGAAGAAAGAGTGTTCCCATCGATTTATCCATGCAGGAATTCATGCGGATTACAGGAATTCTGTAGGACTTCAATACCCTTGTGCATAATGCAGGCTTGGACCGTTTCATTGAGGATGAACCTATCCAACATGTGAAACTAACTATGTCTATGGTGCAGGATTTTCACTTAAGATGGTCCTCAACTAACCCTACGGTCCACTATAAAATTTACAATAAAGTTGTAGACTTGCCTTTCAGTGATTTTTGTGCAGCTATCAAGGTACCAGAGTGGGGTTCTTGTGAGAAGATAAGAGGGAGGCCTAAACCACTGCTGGAATTATATGAGGAGATTTGTGATACGTCTCCAACGTATCTATAATGGCTGATGCTCCATGATTATATTTTGCTAATTGCTACTTGTTTTCTCCCTTATTTATAGCATTTTTATACGTTTTTCGGGACTAACCTATTAACAAGATGCCAAGTGCCAGTTCCCTGTTTTCTACTGTTTTTGGTTTCAGAAAAGTTATTCTGCAAACATTCTCGGAATTGGACCCCACAAAGCCCGAGGTTCCTATTTTCCCCAGAAGCATCCAGAACACCGAAGAGGAGTCAAAGACGGGCAACAGGGGGGCCACACCATAGGGTGGCATGGGTCCCCCTGGCCGCGCCACCTATAGGTGTGAGGCCCCTGGAGCTCCACCGCCTTTGACCTTTCGCCTATTTAATCCCCCGGATGGAAAACACTAAGCACCTGGTAAAAAATCCCCGAAAAGTTCCGCAGTCGCCCTCACCGTCAACCCTAGATCAGGGGGGTTCTGAAGCTGTTTCCAGCACCCTGCCGGAGAGCAGATCATCACCGGAGGCTTCTACATCACCATGACTGCCTCCGTAGTGATGCGTGAGTAGTTCATCCTTGGACTACGGGTTCGTAGCTGTAGCTAGATTGTTGTCTTCTCCTCATATGCCTCCGTGTTTAGATATCGTGAGCTGCCTATCATGATCGAGATTGATCTTATGTAATTCTATATGCTGTGTTTGCTGGGATCCGATGAATATCGAACTTATGCCAATTATAGTCTTTATTTGCATATGCTATTTGTGATCTTGCATGCTTTCCGTTGCTAGTGGTTGCTCTGGCCAAGTATTAGCTAGTGACTCCGAGAGGGAGTATTTATGCTTGATAGTGGATTCATGCCTCCTCACCGCCTTGCTCGAGTGACAGAAACGTGAAGGGGGGTGTGCTGTTTCCATTAGGGAGAAAACAGCGGTGAGAGTGCCCGCGTGCATAATCATTGCTTACATTACACACTTTGTTTAATGCAATTATCTGTTGCTTGCAACTTAATACCTATGGGGGTTCGGATGATAACCTGAGGGTGGATTATTAGTCATAGATGCAGATGGATGTCGGTCTATGTATCTTGTTTTAATGCCCGCACTAAATATCATAGTAATCTTCATGTCATATTGTGCACTACGGTGCAACATCTATTTGTCAATTGCCCAGCTGTAATTTGTTCACCCAGCGTGCTATCTTTTATGGAGAGACACCACTAGTGAAACTATGAACCCCGGTCCATTTTCCACACTGTTAAACAAACCACAACAATTTCATGCTTTCTTTACTTACTGCAAGCATACATCATTTTCCACACTATACGTCTAATCTTTGTTTTCAGCAAGACCGGTGAGATTGACAACCTCACTTTACCGTTGGGGCAAAGTATTTTGGTTGTGTTGTGTGCAGGTTCCACGTTGTTGCTGACACCGCTGAAGCGCCATCACCACCGTTAGTGGCATCAACCTTCCGAAGGTCCTCTTCTCCTACTAGATTGATAGCCTTGGTTCTTAACTAAGGGGAAAACTCCTACCGCTGTGCTCATCACACCCTCCTCTTGGGGTATCCCAACGAGTGCAAGATCTGCACCATCAAGTACTTTTTCCGGTGCCATTGCCGGGGAGGAAGAAGTCTTATGGAAAGGGAATTCTCTCACTCTCAACCTCTTTATTTTGTTTATTGTCTTGTTTTTATTTTTGCCTTGTTTTGCTTCTCTTTATTGAAAACACAAAAAATTAGTTTACTTCATAGTTGTTATTTTTGTATCTATGTTGTTATTTCTCATCATGTTGATCCCTAAGTTTACCTTGAAATATTTGCCGGTAGGAAGTGGTTCTATACCTGGAAAGGACACTGTTAAAGAATTCTTTGATCACGTTAGTAAGCATGATAACTTTGAGGAAAAATCCATTGTAGAATTTTCTCCCAATTACGAGACTGTTGCAACTTCCTTAGTTCACATGATAGAAGATAGGTTTGTTAACCTCCATCCCATAATGCAACATATGTTCCTCAACTTGAATAACATTGAAGATGTTGAGAAAAGAAACTTCATCTTAGAAACTATGCTCAAAGAATATGGAGATGTTGCTATAGAAGCTAGAAAAGTCTTTGATTGTTTTTATATGCTTGGCTAATGTGTAGACAATGTTGGTGCTCTAGAAAAAACTGAATCTGATAATGAAAACGAGGATAAAATAACAATCCCCTTTAAGTTAGTAGCACTTCACGAAGCCCAAGAAAAGAATTTTGATTGGATTGTTCCTGAGAATTTAATTGATGAATATAGTAAGCCTAAAAGTACTAAGAGAGGAGCCTCTAAAACCCACTTAGATAAAATAAAATGCATTATTAAAGAATTGCCAAATCTTTATTTGAATGCTTCATTTGAAAATACTTGAGTTGCTCTTTTATGCCTAGCTGAAAGGCGTTAAAGAAAAGCGCTACCGGGAGACAACCCGTTTTATTTTGCTGTTTTCAACCCGTTTTCTTTCGTTTTCTTTGGTGTTCTTTGCACCTGGGTTTTTTTTATATTTCCTTAGCAACCCTGATGTATCTTTTATTTTGAGTTTTTGTTGAGCCAAGTAAATCCTGTAGTGGAAAGTTGAGCCTATATTTCGGATTTCTGCGCAGGAAAACAGATTTCTGCTGTCCACTGTTAATTCTGTTAAAAATCACAGAAAATTCAAAATGACCTGATATTTTTTATGTTTAATACTGAGTTATATACGCAACTTTTCTTAGAAGACCAATTATTTATTTGAGCAACAGAATATTTTTGAAAAAATCGATCTTTACCTGATGTTCTGTTTTGACACATTTCTGCCATTTATCGCATTTGCATCTTAATCTCTTTCTTTTGGTGTTCTTTTGAGAAAAAGAGTTTCAAAAGAAGTTGTGATAGTAGATAATGTTTTTTTTGAGTGTTAGACTTGTGTTGAAATTTAACCATGTGAATTTATCATTTCAGTTGCACTAACGTTGCTAATGAAGATTGTGAGAATTTTGGTGTGAAGGAAGTTTTCAAGGGTCGAGAGAAGAGGATGATATGATGTGATCAAGAAGAGTGAAAATTCTAAGATTGGGGATGCCCCGGTGGTACATCCAAGCAAATTCCAAGAAGACTCGAGCGTCTAATCTTGGGGATTTCCAAGGCATCCCCTTCTTCATCAACAAATTATCAGGTCACTTCTAGTAAAACTATATTTTTATTCGGTCGCATCTTATGTGCTTTACTTGGAGCGTCTTTTATTTTTGTTTTCAGTTTGTTTTTGCTTTTGATTTTAGTTTGTTTTTAATTTTTCAATAAGCTTGGTTGGACCCTAGCATTCTATTATTGGAGAGTGACACGCTCCGCTTTTTCATGATAATACGTTGTATTCTTAATATCTGTCTAGCTATTGCATTTATTTAGCTCCTGTTTTGCATGCATCTCTTATTAGAGTTTTTGGTTTTAGTAGTGTAATGTGAGTAATATCATGTTTACTTTCTGTATCATAAAGATTATTTTTGTTAAAGCATGTTTTGTATGGTGCTTGTTGGGAGAAATAAAGTTGCTGCTTGAAGTAGAATTTATAACAGTACTAGTAGAAGCTTGTATAGACTGTGGCTAGAACTTTTTCATGCCATGATAATTTTTATTTTAGTTTTAAAGCCTTGTGGTTATTGAGTAGCATGATTAGCCTCAAATATCTGAGAGTGTTTAATATGTATTGAAAGATTCATGAGTTGTTCTTGTCATAGTAAAGCATCAATATATGGTATTCTCTTTCGAATGTTTTATTTTGTTGACTTGGCGCATTCTCACACCATGTTTATGACTAAAAACCAGTCACGAATAGCCTCCATGACCACTTAGTTTTTGAACTTGTGATACTTCTTATGTTTTAATTAATGATGCTTATGTTGCTATGCATGATTATGGCTCTTATGCTCTCTTAATTTGTCGCTCCCAGTCTATTGCTAGCCTCCACCTGTACTGAGTATGAGCTATACTCGTGCATCCAAACTCCCTTAAACCAAAGTTTATCCCATTGTGACCACCATACCTACCTACATGTGGTATTTAACTGCCATTCCAAAGTAAATTGCTCATGTGTTACCTTTAAAACCTTCAAAATTACTCCTACTTTATGTTCCTGTTTTTGCTCATGAGGACGTAAATAGAGAATCTTTATCTCACTTGTTGATTGTATTTCACACCCTGGACTAGGGGCTTCATCCTCTTATCCAAATGATAGAAGAGCTGGCAGCGGGGTTGTAACATCCCAGGGTTTTGAAAATTTTGAATTTTTTTAAACCATCATGCATACATGAGAATCATAACATACTTGCATTTTTGGTTGCATAAGAATTGGTTTTTTATTTGCTAAAGACAAAGTTTTAGGTAATATTGCTTATTAAACCACATTTTGATTTTAATACTTTTTCAAAAGTAATTATTTTATTTTGGGAAATTTTTAGTACCAAAAGGTTGCTTATCTCTTAAGCTTTTCAAAACTTATTTTTATGTATTTTTTCTGTTTTGTTTTGGTGGGGTTTTGAATTATATTTGAATCATTTGATCTAAAAACAGAAAGAAGAAAAAAATAAAGAGAGAATGAAAACCAGCGCAGCCCACCTTCCTTCTCTCCTCTCTCACGGGCCCAGCCCAACTCCCCTCTGCCTTCTCTCTCGCCACGCGCATCACACGAGGAGCAGACCAAGCCCACCTGGAGGCCCAGGAAACCGAGCCCGTCTCGTGCCCCTCTCTCTGTCATTGTGGCCCCACGCATGGACGTCATTGCGATGTCTCTCCTACGTCACTTTTTCGCCGACCTGGAGAAGGACTCCGCCTTCCGCCCGTTGCGCCACCGCCGTCGAGTCCCTCTTGGACACGACGCCTCCACTGCCTCTCCCCCGCACCCTACCCCCTCCCCCAAGTCCCTACCCCTTTATATACGCTGCCCCTACGCCCCTCGACGTTCGCGTCCCAATCTCCCCTCGAAACCCCAACTCGCCACCTCGATCCTCTTCGCCGCCGTGAGCCATTGTTGGAACCGCCTCAGGAACCACTCGGCGCCAACGCTCGGTAGCGCGAGGATAGGAACCGAGGAGACGAGGAGAATCCCCATGGCGTGTCGCACCCGTCGGTGTGCTCGTATCCGCCGGAGAACCCCGGGGCCGTCGCCGCCATCCACGCCCGCATGCCACCGTCGCCATTATCGCAACCGTTTCGGGAAGCTCACGCCGCCGTCGTTTGGAGGCACGGGAGAAGACACCAAGTAGCCGAGGAGGATCGCAACAAGGAGAGGAAGCCGTCGCCGTGTTCTTCTTCGCCGGAGGAGCCTGAAAACGACCACGCCTTCCACACCCGAGCTCACCGTCGACGTCCGCCCGCCCAGCTCTGGTGAGTTCCGTCGCCGCCCTCGAGAGCCGTCCGATCGCATCTACGGCCGAGATTAGAAGCCACGTCGAACCAGTACGGGAGATCTCGGCCGCCCAGTCCACTTTAGATCCAACGACGCACAGCGCCGATCCGCGTAGGAATCCCCCGGCCAATCAGAGCGCTCCGTTGAGTTCGCTTCGGATCGAACACGTTTTTATTAAAAACAGAAAATAACAGATTTCACTTAAAACTTGTAAAAATCATATCTTGAGTTCCGTTTATCCAAATTAGGTGATCTTGGGCTTTTTGAAATCAACACACCGTGTAGAATAATCTAGGCTATTTAAATTTCAATTATATAACGCGCACTCACATGTTATTTGTAGATCTATGTTAATCACTATTTTTTGCATAACTTTTAATCTGTAAATCCCTTTTAGGTGAAATCAATTGCTATAGTTTTGTTTTAATGTCCTCTATCTAGTAAATGCGTTGGAAAAATTATTTGTGCAACTTTGTAACAGAAACCCTATTAATCTTCAATGTAGCCTATATTAAAACCCTAGCAATACTAATGATTATAATTTGATAATAAATTTGTTTTTCATGCATCATAAACATGTTATTAACATCAGAGAACATAATTGTTAGTAAGTATTGCTAGTTATGAACTTTGTGCATTAATTTGATCATTGCATGGCATGCATACATGTTTTTGTATTGTTATTTTGTTTTCTATGTTATGCTTGTTTTGTATGTTTATGTGTGGCTTGTTTTTCTTGTTTAGATTGTGAAGAGGAGCAAGTCTACTCTTGTTGCTGTTATTCTTGTTGTGATTGTTCATCCTATTGCCAAGGCAAGTGACACACCATCAAATCTCCCATATTTTCACTATGCATTACTAGTGTTTTTTAGTAGTATGCATGATAGGGAATTTTACTAAGTTATTATTATGCTATGCAAAATCCCAAGTAGTGTGTAGCCATCCTTTAGACTTGTTATTTTGGAGACTTATACTTAGTTGATGCTTAGCCTTGCTACAAATTTGTTTTACTCAATGTTGTGAAAAAATCTAGGTATAAATTTCAATGAACCACTTGGGTGGATTTGGTTGTTTGGTTGATGAGAGTTGAGTGTCGCCCCGAGGGGTGTTCACTTGTGGATTTCCACCCAGGAAACAAAGAGATTCCTAAGTCCCTCTAAGTTTAGTAGCTTTCCGTGCAGCCCTTTGACATATGGGCTCTGTCTTGATCAACTAAGTTGTGAGAGTTCAGCCCATGCTTGACATGAAGATGTAGCAGAATTATAGGTGGAACGGGTCTTGCTGCTTGGGTTGAATTCTTGCTTCTGAAAGATCTCGTCTCAATTCTCTCCTTTCCATGATGCACTCCGGGTGTATATGATGTTTGGGCTAATTGGAGACAAAGGGTGAAAGTGCACAACCTCTGTAGAGTTAGAAACTATGATCATAGCCATGTTCCCGGTAATGGACGACTTCGAGCAGCTGGACAAGGATGGACAGAACAATCTCAAACACCGTTTTCAAGAAGTAAAATTTGGCTAAGGGAAACATTAGTTGTGGTGCTCATGGGTGTGTCCCATGGTGCCAATCTTTGAAAGAAAACAATTTTTCAAAAGTGTTAGGGAAAAACTTTCTTTCTGCAAATAGCCTAAACTCCACCAAGCCAGATATGCATGTAGTTTAGACTTGCCATTTTATATCCACCATAGTGTCATTTGCTAGTACATTGTTTGTACTGAATCTCCTTCGGGGGGCTGCATATTCCAACGTGCAGGAAATTCTGAGGATGAAGTTTGATCAAGTGCTTGGACTCGAGTCTACACCCAACATGTAATGCCTGTGGCGCATGATTGAAGATGGAGGCTCGTTGCTATCTTATTTCTGCTGTTTAGAACTCTGAGTTTTGCTAGTCTTTCAAGACTATGCACTTTGCAATAAAGCTATACTTGGCTATTCTGGATCCTTTGTAATAGTTTTGATACTTCTGCAATTATACTTTACATTTTGTTCTGTGGTGCTAGCATTGATCCAGGGACTAGCACTTAACACAGTAGTTCTTACATTATGAAAAGTGAGGGCGCTACAAAATGGTATCAGAGCAAAGTGTTGCCTGTAGGTTCGAGCCCTTAGGTTTGGAAAACCCTTTTGATCAAATTTATTAACTCATTTGAGTATTTTTGGATCCTAGCGGCATAGTGATATGAAGCGGCCCAGACCAACATTACATGTCCACGTACATGAGACCGGTTCCCTGATTGGCTAGCGGGTGCCAGTATCTCTCACTATAGTGAATATCCAAATTTCAATAAGTTGTTAATGAGCTGATGATCACCATGGAAAGGACTTAATATTTTCAAAGTACTCTTACTCATCTCGTATCTAGTACCTCCTTACCTTGTGCTCTTATGACTTACATTTTTCTCCTACACTTCAAAACTCAAAGATGATGGTACTTCAACTTCGCAATCGCCAAGGACTACCAACTCAAAGATGAAGAGCTGCAACTTCACCACCACCAAGGACTTCAATAACTCTAGGATTTAACATCTATTCTACTCTAACATAGCTAGGATAACTCATCTTCTAGCACTTCTACCTATTATTCCATCTTCTAATGTCTTATCTAACTTATAGATGACCAACCTCCTTGAATCACTAAAGAAGGGCCCATTGATGACCATGACTCTGGATTGTGAAACTGAATTCCCAAAGGCATTGAAGAACCTAATGATAAGATTAAGATTTGGAGGAGCAGCACTCTACAAAGGTTTCCCCTACATTGAAGATGGCCAAGAGTATTGGTGGGTGCAACTTCACCTATACAGAAGCGAGGAGTATGACCACAAGACACAAGGGGACTACATCTTCACCAACCCACAACAATACACATCATTCTTCGAGCCAGCTAGATGTGCTGCAGGGGAAGCAATCACAGAACTTGGAGAAAGACTTACATGGAGACTTTATCACACTCAGAAGGAGCTCCAGGAAGCTGAAGAAGAGATCAACGCCCTTGAAAAGGAGTTGAAGATGTACAAGAACATAGAGATCATCGTGAAGAGTTATGATCCATCCCAGTAGTTGACCACCATGGAAGAATGCGATAGCTAGAGTTTTTGTTTGAGTATGGATCTATCAACTTGTGATATGGCAATGTTATAGTGTTTTGGCTTGCAACTAAGTTGTTTTGCTTAAGTTTTTCAAAAAATTAAGTCCAAATTTCGAAATTTGGTTAAGAGCTAAAATATTTTAAGTTTTGTTTTCCTTTAATTGTTTGTCTTGTTGTATTGTGCATGGGTAGGAAAATTTTATCCTCATAGCTCTATCTATATTTTACTCATATATGCTGAAAACCCATAGATGCCTCCTCGTCGCGACCCCAACAACAACAACAATGAGGATAACAACAATGATGCCCTGCAGCAGATGCTCACTTCCCAATCCCAACTTCTACAGATGATGACTCAGTTTGTAGCAGCAATGAACAACAACAACAACAACAACAACACCAACAACAATCATCCACCACCACCCCCAGTGGATAGACTTACTAGATTTCTGCGACTTAGGCCTAACAAGTTCTCATATACTACTGATCCTATTGAGGCAGACGACTGGCTTCGTTCAATCAACAAGGACTTAGTAACTTGTCAGTGCACAGATGCGGAAAAGGTGAGACTCACCGCACATCTGTTAGAAGGACCTGCTGCAATGTGGTGGCAAACTTACCAAGTGACTCATCCACTTGAAGGCATGACATGGGATGATTTTAAGGAGGGATTCCGCAATGCACATATCTCATCTGGAATAATGAACCTCAAGAAGGAGGAGTTTCATAGTCTGAAGCAGGGAGGTAGAACCCTAAAGGAGTATATGGATGATTTCCATTCTTTATCAAGGTATGCACCAGAGGACATTGACACTGATGCCAAGAGGAAGGAAAAATTTCTCAATGGACTTAAAGGAGAACTGAAGATACCTCTGTCTGTAGCCTATGCCCCAAATTATCAAACTCTGTTGGATCAAGCCATTACTTTGGACAACAACATGACGAAGGAGAAAAATAGGAAGAGGAAGTACAGTAATGGTGGAAAATACCACTCTGGACCCTCATATAAGAGGCACACATCCAATGGAGGACACAATTTCCACAAAAATGAGAACCATCACAATGGTGGGAATGGACACACTCATAATGATCAAAATCATATTGAGGGACTCAAAGAAACCAATGGTAACAGCAATGGTCACTCAAATGGAAATGGACACCACAACCACAATCATGAGAAGAAGAAGGATCTTAGTCAAGTGATGTGTTTCAAGTGCAGAAACAAGGGACATTATGCAACTGATTGCCCAGAGCAGAAGACTGCAGAAGCTGCCAAGCCCAACCCATTCAAGAAGGGGCATGTGAATCATATCAACCTGGATTTTGTGAATGGTAACCCCTAACTCATTTTATTCCATCACATATTCCATTACCCCAATTGCATGGTGGAAGAATAATCTCAAGGATATCCTTTTAAGGGGGGATAGCCCACCTCATAAACTTTTTCTAACCTAATTGCTAGCCTTCTCGAATCTCGGGACGAGATTCCTTTTAAGGGGGGTAGTCTGTAACATCCCATGGTTTTGAAATTTTTGAAATTTTTTTAAACCATGATGCATACATGAGAATCATAACATACTTGCATTTTTGGTTGCATAAGAATTGGTTTTTTATTTGCTAAAGTCAAAGTTTTAGGTGATATTGCTTATTAAACCACATTTTGAATTTAAATACTTTTTCAAAAGTAATTATTTTATTCTGGGAAATTTTTAGTACCAAAAGGTTGCTTATCTCTTAAGCTTTTCAAAACTTATTTTTATGTATTTTTTCTGTTTTGTTTTGGTGGGGTTTTGAATTATATTTGATTTAAAAACAGAAAGAAGAAAAAATAAATAAAGAGAGAATGAAAACCAGCGCAACCCACCTTCCTTCTCTCCTCTCTCACGGGCCCAGCCCAACTCCCCTCTGCCTTCTCTCTCACCGCGCTCAGCACACGAGGAGCAGACCAAGCCCACCTGGAGGCCCAGGAAATCGAGCCCGTCTCGCGCCCCACTCTCTGTCATTGTGGCCCCACGCATGGACGTCATTGCGACGTCTCTCCTACGTCACTTTTTCGTCGACCTGGAGAAGGACTCCGCCTTCCGCCCGTTGCGCCACCGCCGTCGAGTCCCTCTCGGACACGACGCCTCCACCGCCTCTCCCCCTGCACCCTACCCCCTCCCCCAAGTCCCTACCCCTTTATATACGCTTCCCCTACGCCTCTCGACGTCCGCGTCCCAATCTCCCCTCGAAACCCCAACTCGCCACCTCGATCCTCTTCGCCGCCGTGAGCCATTGTTGGAACCGCCTCGGGAACCACTCGGCGCCAACGCTCGGGAGCGCGAGGATAGGAGACGAGGAGAATCCCCGTGGCGTTCCGCACCCGTCGGTGTGCTCGTATCCGCCGGAGAACCCCGGGGCCGTCGCCGCCATCCACGCCCGCACGCCACCGTCGCCATTGCCGCAACCGTCGGAAGCTCACGCCGCCGTTGTTTGGAGGCACGGGATAAGACGCCGAATAGCCGAGGAGGATCGCAACGAGGAGAGGAAGCCGCCGCCGTCTTCTTCTTCGCCGGAGGAGCCCGAAAACGACCACGCCTTCCACACCCGAGCTCGCCGTCGACGTCCGCCCGCCCAGCTCCGGTGAGTTCCGCCGCCGCCCTCGAGAGTCGTCTGATCGCATCTACGGCCGAGATTAGAAGCCACGTCGAACCGGTATGGAAGATCTCGGCCTCCCAGTCCACTTTAGATCTAACGGCTCGCTTCACCGATCCACGCGGAAGTCACCTAGCCAATCACAGCGCCCCGTTGCCGTTGCCTCGGATCAAACACGTTTTTATTAAAAACAGAAAATAACGGATTTCACTTAAAACTTGTAAAAATCATATCTCGAGTTCTATTTATCCAAATTCGATGATCTTGGGCTTTTTGGAATCAGCACATTGTGTAGATTGATCTAGGCTATTCAAATTTCAATTTTGAAACGTGCAATCACATGTTATTAGTAGATCTCTATTAATCACTATTATGGGAATAACTTTTAATCTACAAATACTTCTTAGGTGAAATAAATTGCTATGGTTTTGTTTTGATGTCCTCTATCCAGTAGATGCGTTGGAAAAATTATTTGTGCAACTTTGTAACAGAAACTCTTTTAATGTTGATATTTGCCTCTAATAAAACACTAGTAATACTAATAATTATAATTTGATAATAAATTTGTTTTTCATGCATCGTAAACATGTTATTAATATCATAGAACATCATTGTTAGTAAGTATTGCTAGTTATGAACTTTGTGCATTAATTTGATCATTGCATGACATGCATACATGTTTTTGTATTGTTATTTTGTTTTCTATGTTATGCTTGTTTTGTATGTTTATGTGTGGCTTGTTTTGCTTGTTTAGATTGTGAAGAGGAGCAAGTATACTCTTGTTGCTGTTATTCTTGCTGTGATTGTTCATCCTATTGCCAAGGCAAGTGACACACCATCAAATCTCCCATATTTTCACTGTGCATTACTAGTGTTTTTGAGTAGTATGCATGATAGGGAATTTTACTAAGTTATTATTATGCTATGAAAAATCCCAAGTAGTGTGTAGCCATCCTTTAGACTTGTTATTTTGGAGACTTATACTTAGTTGATGCTTATCCTTGCTACAAATTTGTTTTACTCAATGTAGTGAAAAATTCTAAGTATAAATTTCAATGAACCACCTGGGTGAATTTGGTTGTTTGGTTGATGAGAGTTGAGTGTCGCCCCGAGGGTTGTTCACTTGTGGATTGCCACCCAGGAAACAAAGAGATTCCTAAGTCCCTCTAAGTTTAGTAGCTTTCCGTGCAGCCCTTTGACATATGGGCTCTGTCTTGATCAACTAAGTTGTGAGAGTTCAGCCCATGTTTGACATGAAGATGTAGCAGAATTATAGGTGGAACGGGTCTTGCTGGTTGGGTTGAATTCTTGCTTCTGAAAGATCTCGTCTCAATTCTCTCCTTTCCATGATGCACTCCGGGTGTATAGGATGTTTGGGCTAATTGAAGACAAATGGTGAAAGTGCACAACCTCTGTAGAGTTAGAAACTATGATCATAGCCGTGTTCCCGGTAATGGACGACTTCGAGCAGCTAGACAAGGATGGACAGAAGAATCTCAACACCGTTTTCACAAAGTAAAATTTGGCTAAGGGAAACATTAGTTGTGGTGCTCATGGGTGTGTCCCATGGTGCGAATCTTTGAAAGAAAACTCTTTTTCAAAAGTGTTAGGGAAAAACTTGCTTTCTGCAAATAGCCTAAACTCCACCAAGCCAGATATGCATGTAGTTTAGACTTGCCATTTTATATCCACCATAGTGTCATTTGCCAGTACATTGTTTGTACTAAATCTCCTTCGGGGGCTGCATATTCCAACGTGCAGGAAATTCTGAGGATGAAGTTTGATCAAGTGCTTGGACTCGAGTCTACACCCAACATGTAATGCCTGTGGCGCATGATTGAAGATGGAGGCTCATTTCTATCTTATTTCTGCTATTTAGAACTCTGAGTTTTGCTAGTCTTTCAAGACTATGCACTTTGTAATAAAGCTATACTTGGCTATTCCGGATCCATTGTAATAGTTTTGATACTTCTGCAATGATACTTTACATTTTGTTCTGTGGTGCTAGCATTGATCCAGGGACTAGCACTTAACACGTTAGTTTTTACATTATTAAATGTGAGGGCGCTACAGGGGTGCCCATCCCCAAATTAATGCAAACAAATTCTCTTCACTATTTTGCCCCTGATTTATCAGTCAAAGCATAATTGTGTAAACAAAAGAGAAAGAGGGATGACCTTCTACACCAGTTGCGTCCTTCACCATGGGAGCCTCTCTTGTGAATCCAGTTGTCTTGTGACGTACCGTATTTTCTGTTTACCATTCGTTGACATTAGCATACATCTCCCAAAATATAGACACTCAGGGTCAAACTTTTAATACCTCTATTTAATAAAATAAAAGCTCTAGCACATGAGTGATCCTTGCCTCCCTGTGCGAAGGGCCTTTATTTTACTTTTATGTTGAGTCTCCATCTTCTAACTTTATGCACACTTGAGAGAGAATTTTTGCCATTATGGGTTCTATGTGCATTTGTCCCATAAGCATCAACAATTACTTCATGATGTGATATTATTTGTTCTTAAATTATTTGTTCTAGTCTTCCTCATGAACTTTGAAGGTGTCCTGGCATTTATGTTTTGCCCCACTCTTAAGGACTTTCGAAATATCACTTTGCCATGATTTCTCTATACCTGAAACAAACGTTTACCTATCTTTGCATTATTATTCATGATCCTTTATTTGAGTTACTCTTTGTGATGCAAAATAATGGCTATGCTTTATTATTAAAGTTTTATTTATCATGCCTGTGTTTAAAATTTTATGATCTCAGCGTGCATATGCTTTTACATTAGATTGATCAAGTTTATGTTAGTAGCATGTCACCTCAGAAATTATTCTTTTATCATTTACCTACTCGAGGACGAGTAGGAACTAAGCTTGGGGATGCTTGATACGTCTCCAACATATCTATAATTTCTGATGCTCCATGATCATATTTTGCCAATTTCTACTTGTTTTCTCCCTTATTTATAGCATTTTTATACGTTTTCCGGGACTAACCTATTAACAAGATGCCAAGTGCTAGTTCCCTATTTTCAGCTGTTTTTTCTTTCAGAAAAGTTGTTCTGCAAACATTCTCGGAATTGGACCCCACAAAGCCCGAAGTTCCTATTTTCCCCGGAAGCATCCAGAACACCGAAGAGGACTCGAAGACGGGCAACAGGGTCCCCCTGGACGCGCCACCTATAGGTGTGGGGCCCCTGGAGCTCCACCGCCTTTTCCCTTTCGCCTATTTAAGCCCCCGGATGGAAAACCCTAAGCACCTGATCGAAAATCCCGGAAAAGTTCCGCAGCCGCTGTCACCGTCAACCTTAGATCAGGGGGGTTCTGAAGGTGTTTCCGGCACCCTGTCGGAGAGCAGATCATCACCGGAGGCTTCTACATCACCCTGCATGCCTCCGGAGTGATGCGTGAGTAGTTCATCCTTCGACTACGGGTTCGTAGCTGTAGCTAGATGGTTGTCTTCTCCTCATATTCCTCCATGTTTAGATCTCGTGAGCTGCCTATCATGATCGAGATTGATCTTATGTAATTCTATATGCTGTATTTGCTGGGATTCGATGAATATTGAACTTATGTCAAGTTGATTATAGTCTTTATTTGCATATGCTATTTGTGATCTTGCATGCTTTCCGTTGCTAGTGGTTGCTCTGGCCAGGTAGTTGCTAGTGACTCCAAGAGGGAGTATTTATGCTCGATAGTGGGTTCATGCCTCCTCACCGCCTTGCTCGAGTGACAGAAACGTGAAGGGGGGTGTGTTGTTGCCATTAGGGAGAAAACAGCGGTGAGAGTGCCCGTGTGCATAATCATTGCTTACATTACACACTTTGTTTAATGCAATTATCTGTTGCTTGCAACTTAATACCTAAGGGGGTTCGGATGATAACCTGAGGGTGGATTATTAGTCATAGATGGAGATGGATGTCGGTCTATGTATCTTGTTGTGATGCCCGCACTAAATATCATAGTAATCTTCATGTCATATTTTGCACTATGGTGCAACCTCTATTTTTCAATTGCCCAGTTGTAATTTGTTCACCCAGCATGCTATGTTTTATGGAGAGACACCACTAGTGAAACTATGAAGCCCGGTCCATTTTCCACACTGTTAAACAAACCAAAACAATTTCATGCTTTCTTTACTTACTGCAAGCATACATCATTTTCCACACTATACGTCTAATCTTTGTTTTCATCAATACCGGTGAGATTGACAACCTCACTGTACCGTTGGGGCAAAGTATTTTGGTTGTGTTGTGTGCAGGTTCCACGTTGTTGCTGACACCGGTGAAGCCCCATCACCACCGTCAGTGGCATCAACCTTCTGAAGGTCCTCTTTCTCCTACTGGATTGATAACCTTGGTTCTTAACTAAGGGGAAAACTCCTACCGTTGTGCTCATCACACCCTCCTCTTGGGGTATCCCAACGAGTGCAAGATCTGCACCATCAATTTGCCAAGGCAGAAGCTTCACAGGGGAAGTGGTAAAATACGAGAAATCCAACTCCCTAGCATTCGATACTTTGCTTATTTTATTTCTAAATGTGTGTTAGCTAGAAAAACTGCCAACAAGCTATCTGTTTATGATTTGGCGTTTATTTCAGCTGCCTTAAGACGTGATAGGTCTTATAACTTTGGTGCTTTAATTGCTTACTGTCTCTCGCTTAACCGTGAGAAGGGAGGAATTTGTGGATGTCTATTGCCCCGCGCTTTCTAGCTTTGCATGGTTTGGAGCCACACCCTCTAGACCTGCAGTTTCCTTTAGAGACGCTAGACCTTGTTTCCATGGTTCAACATAAGTTTCTTTCTACCCATGCTCACATGCACAATTGATCTTTCGAAATCACTTTCTCCAAGCAATCCATATGTAGAGTGACTAAAACTATTAGGAAATTACTTTTGCCTGCACCTCTTTTGTTTAATCTTCATGACAGGCAAGGATGGATGCTTTCTGAGAGTGAGCTGGACACATACATTGAGCACCACCCCCAGCAAGGGGAGGATGCCGGAGAGGGTGACGATGGTGAATTCGTCCAGCCCTTCGACACTACGGGGATCCGGTACAAGCACTCCGGTTATGACTATGCGCCTGCTACTTCATCTTCTTCTTGGGCGCCCGAGTACGACCATGAGAGGGACGACCCACCACGGTGGGGATATTTCCCTCGATGTGATTGATCTCCACTTAGGCCAAAATCCTAAGCTTGGGGGGAGGTATACCGACATCACACTCATTTATATATCATGTTCGGTCGGTTCTTTGTATATCCATATTTTTTTTTTCTTTCGTTTGTTTTCATTTTCTTTCGCTTCTTTCATTTCTCTTTGTTTTATTGTTTTGTTCTTGTTTTCCAAAAACACAAAAAGACCAAAAATATTTCTGTTGTTTCTCTTTGTTTTGCTTCTTTAGTTTCTTTTGTTGGTTTGGTTTCTTTTCGTGTTTCAGTTTAGTATTGAAAAATCCAAAAATATTTTGCTTTGTTTGCTTGTTTCTTTTAGTTCTTGTTTTAATTCGAAAACCCAAAAATATTTGTTGTTCTTCTTTGGTTTTGTAAAGTTTTTTGCAGAGTTCACCGGACTTTGGTGTCTCCATTGGAGCTTGATTATTATTCTATATTATTCAATCCACAAGTGAAGAGCAGTAATGACGATTTACGACATTCCGAGTTGTGGTGAGAGGCTGGTATGAACTCATTTGTTTTATTTTTGTACATATACTCATCGTGTGAACATGCTTAGTCCGTTCATGTAAGGTATATGTTATTTAATTGATGCTTAGTAGTTCGTTCTCTCACGTGTTAGTTCCAACTTATTAATATAAGATAGCATGTCGCATGAATGTTTGCTTGCATTGTTTTATTCATAGAGGGGTATGACATTGTGGTATCTCCCTCTGATTGTTTCGCTTGAATCAACTAGGCACATGATCACGCATGCTATGACTGAAAACAAAAAGTCACATAAGCCTCGATGATTTATTTTGGCTCAGAATATTTGTATCATTTTTATGCCCCTGTTAATTTTGTTTTGTCGCAAGCATGATTATGAAAGTCGTTGCTCTCTTGATGGTCACTCCCCGTCTATTGCTAGGCTTCACATGTACTGAGTATGAGCTCTACTAGTGCATCTAAACCCCAAAAATCAAAGTTTGCCAAATGTGTCCACCATAACTACCTATATATGTGGTATTTAACCGCCACTCCAAGTAAATTTCTCGTGTGCTACCTTTAAAACCTTCGAAAAATTATTCCTATTTTGTGCCCCTGTTTTAGCTCATGAGGACGTAAATAGAGAATCCTTATCTCACTTGTTGATTGGATTTCACACCCTGGACTAGTGTCTTCATCCGCTTATCCAATGATAGAAGAGCCGGCAGCGGGGTGCCCAACCCCAAATTAATACAACCAATGCTCTTCACTCTGTTTTACCCTGATTTATCAGTCAAAGCATAATTGTGTAAACAAAAGAGAAAGAGGGATGACCTTCTACCCAGATGTGTCCTTCTATGGGAGCCGCTCTTGTGAAGTCTAGTTGTCTTGTGACGTACTGTATTGTCTGTTTACCATTCATTGACATAAGCATACACCTCTATTAAAAATGTTTTCAATACCTCTGGTTAATAAAATAAAAAATCTCTACCACATGAGTTAATCCCTGCTTCCCTCTGCGAAGGGCCTTTCTTTTATTTTTATGTTGAGTCTTCACCTTCTCGCTTTATGCACCGTCTTGAGAGCATGGCTGTTATTCTTAGTGTAATGTGATTGTCCCAAAACACGGTTGATAGTGGTATAACTTTGATGCTTGTATCTTTGATATCTTTATTTCTAGTCTTCATTTGAACTTCAGAGGTGCCCTGGCATTTATGTTTTGATCCATTATTAAGGGAAAGAGAGTACACTTTGTCATACCCTATCATGAGCATTGCAATCTTGCAGATTGATATACTTCATGTTGTCTATTATTAGTTTGTTGGCATCTTTTCATGGTTTACATAACTGTTGGGTGACTTTTATTTTCCATACATCTTATTATGAATTGGCTCAGCACTTGATCATGTAGTGAGTACATTTACATCATATGAAACAAATGTGTTCGTAAAAGTCTTTTATCGCACCTAATTGTCACTGAATTGCTTGAGGACAAGCAATAAGCTAAGCTTGGGGAGAGTTGGTACGTCCAAAACGTATCTCCTTTTCCGAACACTTTTCTTAATGTTTTCTTCTAAACCTGTGAGTTTTGGATACCACTAACACGGACTAACATTGTTTTCAGCAGAATTACCTTGGTGTCTCGTTTTTGTGCACAAAAATCAACTTTCGGGAAAATGCCCAGAAAAGATCCCATTGGTCCTAAAACACCAGAAGACCCCGGGAGCCAGAAGGGGGCCAGGAGGGGGCCACACCACCCCATGGCGCGCCCCCCTTGGCCGCGCCGCCAGGTGGTGTGGGCCACTCCCTCACCCCCTCGGGCTCCCCTTTCAACTACATATGCCTCGTAACCTAAAAACCGAGGGGGGTTCGTCATATTCCACAGAAACACAACAGAGCGTCGCCACCACCTCGAAACTCGATTCGTGGATCAGGAGTTCCTGTTCTGGCGCCCTGCCGGGACGGGGATTCGAAGGAGATCATCGCCATCGACACTGCCACCTCTTCCCCATCAACCATCCATGATTCCCCCGTCCATGTGTGAGTAAACACCATTGTAGGCTGAGAGGGATGGAAGGGATTGGATGAGATCGATCATGTAATAATGCCAGATTGTTAAGGCATAGTGCCTAGTATCCATTGTTAGTGTTTTCTACCATTGTTGCAACTTGTTATGCTTAATGCTTGTCACTAGGGCACGAGTGCCATGATCTCAGATCTGAACATGTTATTGTTTCATGAGTATAATTATGTTTCTCGATCATATCTGCAAGTTGTTTACACATGTCATTGTACGGAACCCGAGGCATTAGGGCACGAGTTCCATGATCTCAGATCTGAACATGTTATTGTTTCATGAGTATAATTATGTTTCTCGATCATATCTGCAAGTTGTTTACACATGTCATTGTACGGAACCCGAGGCCCCGAAGTGACAGAATATGGGACAACCAGAGGGGATGGTTGTGATGTGAGGATCACGTGTGTTCACGGAGTGTTAATGCTTTTCTCTGGGGCTTTATTAAAAGGAGCACCTTAATTACCAGTAGTTTCCCTAGAGGCCCCGCTGCCACAGGCTGGTAGGACAAAAGATGTTGTGCAAGTTTCTCATTGCGAGCACGTATGACTATATTGGAACACATGCCTATGGTTTTCCTAAATGTTTGATACTTTATATTATTATCTGCAATACCCGTGTTAGATTATTACATGACCTATGTTATCCATGCAACGCCCGTTCATCCATTCCCTCTATGCCTACGGTACTTCCCATCTTGTTTTCCGCGATTACTATTGTTGTTACTATTTTACTACTGCTATTATTTTACTATTACTGCTGCTATAAAATTGTTACCACTGATAAATTGTTGTGAGAAAGTCTACTTTGAGGTGCAGCTGAATTGACAACTCAGTTGTTAAGGCTTATAAATATTCTTTGGCTCCCCTTGTGTCGAATCAATAAATTTGGGTCTTACTTCCCTCCAAGACTGTTGTGATCCCCTATACTTGTGGGTCATCAGTGTCACCAATTGGTAGAGGTATATACTTGACACTTTAATGGGTGGAAACTTTTAAGGAGCACACACTTTGGAAGCTCTTAATGTTATTCAAAGCCTAGTGGGAAATCCTCCGGTTGATGAGATTAGAATTGATATCACTATGGAACATGTGCTACATAGTTTGGATTCTATCGAGGTGAATATAATTAATATTTAGAAACAAAATGAGCTAGACAAAAAAACTAATTGAGCATGTTGACAAAGTAGATGGTGCTATAAAGAGTATTTCCAAAAGGGTGAAAGTCCTTGAAACTACAAAAGCTAATAAAAATCAGCCATCTATACACAAAATTGAAGAAGTCATAGAAACTTTGTGGTCTACCTTGTCCTCTCTTCAAACTAAAATGGTAGAAGCTACAATTGGAAATTATCCTAAATTCATGTATGTCCCAAATAATCCCCCGCCAAAAAATAATTTATCTAAAGAAGGGGGAGTTTCTAAAACTGTAAAGGAGGAATCTAGTGTGAGCAACGATAAAAGTATTATTCTTGATTCACCTAGTATTTTAAACAAACCTATTTCAGAAAACCCTCCTAGAAGAACTAGCTGCATTATTGAAGAATTTTTGATGATTTTTATGATGGATATATTGATAATACTTTATTCGTTCTTCATGCCTAGCTAAACAGCGTTAAAAAAAGCGCTTGGGGGAGGCAACCCATTTTTGTTTTCCTTCGTTTTCTTTTTGTTGTATTGTATTTTCTTTTGTTCCTTTTGTGTATTTGAAGTTTTTACCTATGTAGCAACCTATTCTTATCCTTTTTATTTCTTTTTTATGCCAAGAGTAACCTCTAATAGAGAGGTAGTGCAATTTGGGGAAGTTGCTGTTCTGAAACAGATTTCTGGGCTATTACCAAAAAATATTATAACTCTCAGCCAGAAGGTCAGATTTATTTGCACAATAATAGAGGCATGCCTTAGGTTGTTATCTGACTTTCGTTAGTTTACCACTTTTTGATTTGAGGAACACAAGATTTTCAAAAAAAAAAACATCTTTACAAACTGTTCTGTTTTGACAGACTTTTGCCAATATTTGCATTTGTGTCTTAATCTCTTTATTTGGTGTTATTTTAAGGGGAAGAGCTCTAAAATAAGTTGTAATAGTAGATAATGTTTTAAATGGAGTGTGAGACTTGAGTTGAAACTGAACCAAGTAGATTTTATTATTTTTATTACACTAACGTTGCTAATGAAGATTCTGGGAAGTTTTAGGTGGAGGAAGTTTTCAAGTGTAGGGAGAGAAGAACGGTGTGATGAGATGAAGGATGGACAAAAGATCAATATTGGGGATTCCCATGTCGCCCCAAGACATATTCAAGAAGTACAAGCGTCAAATCTTGGTGATGCCCAAGGCATCCTCTTCTTCATCAAGAAAATATCAAGTTTATTTCAAAACACTTTATTTTTATTACTTCACATGATATGTGTTATTCTTGGAGCATCATTTTATTTTGATTTCAGTTTATTTTGTTTTCTTTGCTGTACATTTTGGTTGTATCCTAGAACTTTTATTTTGGGTATTAAGTTGCAAGCAACAGATTATTGCATTAAGTAAAGTGTGTAATGTAAACAACAGAATTATCCTTAGACAAAGCATTGTTGTTTTCTCCCTAGTGGCAACATCACATCCACAATCTTAGAAGTTATTTTCACTCTCCGAGATAACTGGAGGCATGAAACCACTATTGAGCATAAATACGCCCTCTTGGAGTTACAACCATCAACTTGGCCAGAGCATCTACTAGTAACAGAGAGCATGCAAGATCACAAATAACATACAAAAGACGGATCTATAATCAACATTACATAGCATTCAATATTCATAGGATCCCAGCAAACACAACATGTAGCATTACAATAAGATGATCTTGATCATGTTAGGCAGCTCACAAGATCTAAACATGATGGCACAAAAGGAGGAGAAGACAACCATCTAGCTACTGTCTATGGACTCGTAGTCCAAGGATGAACTACTCACGCATCACTCGGAGGAAGGCATGCTGATGAAGAGCCCTCCAGTGATGATTTCCCCTCCCGACATGGTGCTGGGAAGAGCTTCAGAACCCTCCCTAGCTAAGGTTTACGATGAAGGAAGTTGTGGAACTTTTCGTGGATGGAGGCTCGGGTATTTAGGATTTTCCCGAGAATATCAATTAATAGGCGAAAGGGCGTTGTCGGTGGGCGGCCAGGGGGCCCACACCACCTGGTGGGGCGGCCAAGGGGGGTGCCCGCCACACTATGGTGTGGTTGGTCCCTGCCCCCCTCCGGGTCTCTTCCGGACTCTGGGTACGTGACAGAAAAATAGGACCCTCGGATTTTGTTTCGTCCAATTCCGAGAATATTTCCAGAACAACTTTTCTGAAACAAAAATAGCAGAAAACATGAATTGGCGCTATGGCATCTTGTTAATAGGTTAGTCCCAGTAAATCCATAAAAATGATATAAAGTGTATAGAAAACATGTAGCAAATGTCATAATATCAGTCATGGATCAGAAATTATAGATACGTTGGAGACGTATCAGTCACCATGGATGATCTCAAGTAAATGAAAGATTCCTTGACCTCATCCATGGATGCCAATATGACAGAGTTGCGTGATTTAATGATGCAACTCTTGAAAGCCAAGGGCCCGGAATCATCTACTTCAATTCCTCCGGAAGAAATTTTGGATGATAAGGAGGATGGGGTTGAGGCTGGTGGAACTAAAAGTGATGCTCCATACTCTAACAAAAACATCTAAGGGAAAGGATGAAAAGGAGGATTACCACAATGTCTCCAGATGGTACTCTCCCGATCCTCCTATCCAACATCCTCATATTAATCATAGAGGCTAACCTCCTAAAATTGATGCACATTCTTTTAGTTAATGGAAATACTACATGAAAACTCACTTGAACTCTTCTTGCATTGAGCTTTGGCGGATCATTGAAGATGGATACAAGCCTCATGACCCCAAGAACTTGAAAATAATAGAAGTGCTAGATTGCCAACTCAACTACACCGCTTTGCACATGATCCAACAAGCCACGGGTGAGAAGATCATGCCTAACATTAAACAATTCTCCACCACCAAAGAAACATGGGAAACAATTCTCCATGTTTGAGGGAAATGAAAGCATGAAGAGGAATAGGTTTGATGCTTTGACCAATAAGGACGAAGGGTTCTATATTCATGATTGTGAAAGCCACAAGTACATGTACCAAAGACTCAAGACCCTTGCTACCGCATTTTTGGTCTTAGTGCCACTCATGTTGATGATGCTTGGATCAAGAGGAAGTACGTGAGTGCCCTCATGCCATTTTAGCCCGTTGACTTGAAGAGCCTTCAAGGAAGGCACAACTATCATATCATGACTTCAAGTGAGGTGATGCAAGAGATGGGGTCGTTTCAAGTTAAAAAAAAGCTTTCTCATGACACTCGTGCTCGTGCTATTGGAATGCACAAAGGATCCTCTGTTGCATTGAAGGAAAGGTTGTGACTAAGGTGGTGGATCAACAAGAATAGGTTTTCTTGAGGGAAAACTTGGCTCCACTAAATGATTAATAACACGATCCATACTTAAGGACTTCATTGCTCTTGCGGTGCAAAAGTTCTGGAAGAACCCTCTCAAGGCCAAGGCATATGTTGAGGAGAAGACCAAGTCAAGCTATGGCAAGGAGGGACTCAAAAGTGAGGGCTTGCTTAAATTGCCAAGACAAAAAAAACTATATTATTCTCAAGGAAAGTAGATTTACATAGAAGCTTATATCTTCAAAAAAATACACCAGTTTCTTAAATTTCAAAAAAAAAAAATTTCTTACGTGCAAAGGATGCCCGAATATACCAAAAAATTATGGACAGATAAATATTTATTGATACCTACCTTACCTATGTTTATTTTGACCTAAACCCTACAGCACTGCTTTCTATCATTCTATGAAAGAATGAAGAGACTTTATCCACAATAGTATCACTTTGTTGCCGAGTGCCCTTTCGGGAATAGGGAAAGCCAAGGAGGAAAACTTGTTCTCAAGGATAAGTCAAAGATACCCAACAAGAAGCCTTACTTCAAGAATAAACCTTTCAAAAAGAAACCATCTTCAAGATATGTTCTAGTGTCTCAAGAAGAGTATTATTCCAGGTGATGATGAAGAAGAATCCACAAGTGAAATGGTCGTTGTTGCTATTGCATCTTCGTCATATCCATCTCTCTTCGAATACCCCAATGAAAATCTTCGTCAACCTTTCGCAAAGTGCTCCATGGAAAAGTCCACCGAGGTATCATCTTCCTCCAACTCTAAGACTAAAAGTGAAAATAATAACCTTGCTAGTCCTAGTGTTGAATATGAAATTGCCTCTTTGGGTCTATTTATGACTAACCTGAAAGGTGATACCAAGAGGTACTGCGGTATCCTCATGAGCCAATCGGGAGAGGCCCAAGAGGCTCTTGAGAATAAAGGTGAGACCGATAGGGAAGATGCCACTGAAAAGGGCTCCCTCCCAAATGCTCTTGAAGAAGAACATGAGATTTGAATATCTCTTGAGGAGAGACTTTAGACGATTGAAGAGTCACATAATGAGTTAATTTCTAAACTCACTAAATAGTGTGACCATTCAATTTCTAAATATAAAAGGGCTAAAAAGAAGAAGGTTGAGTTTGGGGTTGGTCATGAAAACTAACCGAGGAGCTAGAGAAGCTCACCGAGGCTCACAAGGCCTTAGAGAGTGAACACACTACCCTCAACAAGTCTTGTTTACAACTTCAAACTCAACTTGATCAATTCAATGTGCCTAGCACTTCTTATTCTTCTTGTGTTCATGAAAATGTTATTGACGAGAATGCTAGGTTGAAGGAAGAGCTAGCAATAATCAAGGGCAAAGGCCCTAGTGTTGAGAAGGTTGTGGCTCCAAAGCCGCAAGTGGTTGCTTCTAGACGAAAAAATGGTAAGAAAGGTATTGGCCATGTTTCAGAGAGCAAGAATGAGAATAAGAATATCAAGAAGAAGTCCAAGCCCGCACAAGCAAAGAAGAATGTTGGTGTGAGTGGTATTGTCATTAGGGACAACACTACTCGTAGCAACTCCACGAAAACTAACAATCCACACCATTTATTATTTATTGATTATTTTGGTGTTGTGCAAGCTAAATATGTTGGTATTGTTGAGGGTTTTATTGATTACACTATTTGGGTTCCAAATACCCTTGTTGCTAACATGAGAGGACCCTCCTCGGGTCCTAACTCAAGTCAATGATTTCTTGTAGGACTATGCTTCCGGTAGGTCAAAATGGATACTTGATAGTGGGTGTACAAGTCATATGACCGGAAGCAAGGCACTTATGACAGAGTTGAGACAAAATACCAATCAGCAACAGTTACTTATGGAGATAAGTCAAAATATGAGGTAACGGGTTTTGGCAAGGTGGTTGTTGCCCCCAAATATCACCCTTGAAAATGTCATGCTTGTCGAATCCCTTGGTTTAGGGAAGATAGGCTTTTTTGTCTTCTTTGAACCTACCATCATGGTCCTCTTGTGGAGCAAGACTCTCGATGTTGCTTACGTTGGGTATGTCGAAAATGAGTTGTATGTTTCGAAGTCAACCAACACTCAAGCGATGTGTCTCTTCGGTAAGGCCGGCGTAGGGTGGTTGTGGTATCGCCGCTTATCCCATGTCAACATGAGAACTTTGCAAAGTTTTCACAAGTGTGGCCACATCCTCAGACTAAAAGAAAATGTTTCCTTTTCCAAAGATCGTTTGTGTAGGGCTTGTGTTGAACGAAATATGCATGATTCTCTGCATCCAAGCAAGACGGTTATTTCGTCAAAGAAGATTCTACAACTTATCCATGTTGATCTCTTTGGTGTCGTGCTCGAGGCAAGTCTTGAAAGCAATATGTATTTCTTGGTGATTGTTGATGACTAATCAAGATAAACGTGGGTCTATTTCTTCAAGTTGACGAGTGAGACTCAACAAGCCACCATCGACTTCTCAAATCAAGTTCAACGTCAACACAATGTTCCCATCATGGCTATTAGGAGTGACAATGGCTCCGAGTTCAACAACTACACCCTCAATGAGTTCCTTAGTGAAGAGGGTATTCGTCATAAATATTAAGCTACATATACCCCTCAACAAAATGGTGTAGCCTAAATGAAGAATCAGGCCCTCGTGGATATGGCTAGGTCCATGTTGGCAGAGTACAAGTCTCCCCAGTATCTTTGGGCCGAAGCCATTGATAGCCGACGTTGGTAAACCCCAAGAGAAAGGTTGTGAAGAGTGCAGCGGAAAGTTTTCCCTCAGAAAAGAAACCAAGGTTGAATCGACCAGTAGGAGAAAAAGCAACTTCTGAAGGTTGATGCAGCTGAGATGGCAGGGCGCACTACAGGTTCAGCAACAACGTGGAACCTACACAACACAATCAATTCACTTTGCCCCCAACGAAGTAGTGAGGTTGTCAATCTCACCGGTTTTGCTCAACACAAAGGGGTTAAACATATGGTGTGGAAAACAGTATGAGAACAATATGAAAACAGTAGAAGCAGTGTGAAAACAGTGGAAGATGTGTGAAAACAATGGAAGAAGTGTGTGTATTATCAGTATGAGAAAATGGACCGGGATCCACAGTTCACTAGAGGTGTCTCTCCATAAAAGATAGCTAACATGCGTGGTGAACAAATTACAGCTGGGCAATTGACATATAAAGAAACATGCATGACATAAAGATTACTATGAGATTCATGCGAGCATTACAATAGAATACATAGATCGTCATCCAACTGCATCTATGACTAATAATCCACCCTTCGAATATCATCCGAACAAACGTTGGGTATTAAGTTGCAAGCAACGAATAATCGCAGTAAGCAAAGTGTGTAATGTAAACAAAGTAAGCATCATTGTTTTCTCCCTAATGGCAACAGCACATCCTCCATCCGTCACGTTCCTGTCAGTTTAGCACAGATGCAAAGGAGGCATGAACCCATTATCGAGCATAAATACTCCCTCTCGGAGTCACTAGCATCTACTTGGCTAGAGCATCTACTAACAACGGAGAGAATGCAAGATTCTAAATAACATACACATGAAGATAATATGATAGATTGATAATCAAAAGACATAGCATGCAATAATCATCGGATCCTAGCAAACACAACATGTAGCATTACAAATACATGATCTCGATCATGTGAGGCAGCTCACGAGATCTAAACATGAGTCATAAAGTGGAGAGTACAACTATCCAGCTACTACTATGGGCCCGTAGTCCAGGGATGAACTACTCATTCGTCACTCCGGAGGCGAGCATGGTGGTGTAGACCCCTACGACGATACATTCCCCTCCCGGTAGGGTGCCGGGGAGAGCTCAGAACCCTCCTGATCTCGGGTTGACGATGACGATGGCCTCGGGTGTTTCTCAGGAAGAAGTGGTATATATCTAGGTTTGACGTATCGGGGGGAATAAATAGGCGAAAGGGCGATGGTGGTGGATGCCCGAGGGGGCCCACACCTCCCCCAGGCGCGGCCAGGGGGCGCGCCGCCCTATGGTGTGGCCCCCTTGTGGCCCTCCTCCGGGCCTCTTTGGGACTCCATGGAACCTTCGGGAATTCTAAGACTTTCGGGCTTCAAATTTTCCAATTCCGAGAATATTTCCCTAACAACTTTCCTGAAACTAAAAACAACAGAAAACAGGGAACTGGCTCTATGGCATCTTGTCAATAGGTTAGTCCCAGGAAATCGATAAAAATGACATAAAGTGTAAGGAAAAGATGTAGCATAAGGCATGAAAACAACATGGAACATCATAAATTATAGATACATTTATGATGTATCAACATCCCCAAGCTTAGTTCCTACTCTTCATCGAGTAGGTAAACGAAAAAACAAATAATTTCTGAGGTGACATGCTACCAACAGAAACTTGATCTATAACCTCATTGGTACGGGCAAATAATTTCTCTTTTGGCTTTTTATCTTTATTTTTATTTATTTTGATATATAACCTCATTGGTACGGGAAAGATTCTATTTTACAATGAATCAACACACTTTTAGTACTCATGACTCAAACTAAAATATCTCTGATGAATAAAACTAAATGCTCCTGCCAGTGTAGCAGTATATAAAATAATGATGAAGCATGACAAGTAACAAAATGATGATGGATGTTGTATGGCAATATATCTCGGAATGGCCATGGAAATTCCATAGTAGGTAGGTATAGTGGCTGTTTTGAGGAAGATATATTTTGGCTTATGTGTAGAAGAATAAAGTTCTCCCACGGGGTTTGGATGCACTGGCGAAGTTTGCACCAACTCTCAATGTGAGAATGAGCAATGCACAGTACCGAAGAGGCTAGCAAAACGGATGGTGGAAGTGCCAAAAACCGCAACATAGAACTAACAAGTTAAAATATTCCAAATAAAATCATGATCTCACAAGGCATAATGAAAATCACTCCAAGAGGGTCCATGGCACTGACAAGTCACTGTTAGCTACCCCGACCGTAGCGCGTAGACAAAAATCCATTACGATTGCTATCTGCAAAGGAAGTCATATAACATTATCCTATCAACTGGTTATTTGAGTGTGGCACAGTTTCAAGCTTTTACACCAACCATTAATTGTTTGTACTATACTAGACCAGCAAGTTTACCATTAAGCATATTAATATCTCAAAACAATAACAAATAATCAAGTGAAATAGTTTAATGATCTACAAGAATATGCAAGCTTTTTCGTTATACCATCTACCACACGTAGCATTTTCTAGTTCCATCAAAAACTAAACAACAAAAACTCTCCAAGAGATATAGCAATGAAACAAGAGAGTACTAACACAACTCTACTAAAACTAATAGCTCTGAATAAGAGATGCAAAAAAACCGGAGCTAAACAGGAATTTTGCAGCAGCTAGAAGAAAAACTAAGAATACGAGCATAACAAGTATTCAAATGAAAAAGAGAAGTGTGTCTCTCTCCCACACAAATAATGATAGGTACAACTATATTATTGCAGCAAGGAAAAAAAACCAAACATACGATCCAAGTAAACTTCATAAGATGTGACCGAATAAAAATATAGTTTCACTAGAAGTGACCTGATAAATTGTTGATGAAGAAGGGGATGCCTTGGGCATCCCCAAGATTACATGCTTGAGTCTTCTTAGAATTTTCTGGGATGAACCACGGGGGCATCCCCAATCTTTGACCTTTCACTCTTCTTGATCACATTATATCACCCTCTTCTCTTGACCCTTGAAAACTTCCTTCACACTACACTCAAAGAGTAATTTGTATTAGAGGGTTAGTGCAACAATAAAAAATTCATGGGTTATGCATGGGCACAAGTTCTATTGATAATTTTAAACATTATCTACAGCCACTGATGTTCCGTGAAGTAAAGAAACCCACTTGACATCGCAAAAGAGCAAATGCAAGAAAAATGGCAGAATCTTCCAAAACCAGAACAGTCTGTAAAGACGAATTTTTTCGAGGCACTTACGTTAATCAGATTGAAAATTTGAAGAACTAAAAAGTTTCGGAATTAGCTGAGGCATAAGCACATAAAATTCCTGATCTTCCTGGATTTCATACGATTTTTTACAATGGACAACAGAGATATGTTTCCTGCGCAGAAATCCAAAACCAACTCCAACTTTCGTTAGAAACTTTACTTGGCACAACTAAAACATGAAAATAAAGATACAAATGAGTTTCTACAGAAGTATACAACCCCTTGAATCAAAGAAAACAGAAAAAACAAAGCAAAAAATAAAACCATGGGTTATCTCCCAAGAAGTGCTATTCTTTAACGCCTTTTAGCTAGGCCCAGAAAAGTGGATTCACGTGTTTTCAAGTGAAGAAGCATTCACACAAATATAAGGCAATTCCTCAATGATGCATTGTATTTTATCTAAATGGTTTCAGATGTCCCTCTCTTAAAACTTTTAGGCTTACTACTCTCATCAAATAAATTTTTAGGAACAATCCAATCAAAATTCTTTTCTTAGGATTCATGTAGTGCTACCAATTTAAAGGGGATTGGTATTTTCTCCTCCTTTTTATTTTTAGTTTCAGCTCTTTCGAGAGCACCAACAACATCTACACAAGAGCCTAGCATATTGAAACAATCAAAAAACTTTTCTAGCTTCTATAGCAACGTCTCCAAATTCTTTAAGCATTGTTTCGAGGATAATTTTTTTCTTCAATATATTCAATATTATTTAAGTTGAGGAACATATGTTGCAGTATGGGATGAAGGTTAACAAACCTAGCTTATAACATGTGGATTAAAGAAGTTGTAGCAGTTTTATAATTTGGAGCAAGTTCTACTATGGAATTCTACTCAAAATTTTCATGCTTACTAACATGATTAAAGAATTATTTAATGGTATCCTTTCCAAGTAAAGAACCACTACCAACTTGAAGATCTTTCAGGGTAAATGTCGTGGTGGTATCACGGCAGATGCCATGGGATGGCTAAAGTTGGGGCCGATGGACGCTGGAGGTGCTCGGGGAGGGATCACACGGCGAGTAGCCGCGTGTGGTACGTCACAGACACTGCAAACAACAAGATCTTACCCAGGTTCAGGGCCCTCGTGTGGAGGTAACACCCCTACTCCTGCCTCTCTCTTTATATGGGTGTTTACCGAGTAGCCACAGTACAATACAGGCCTTCAGCCGAGTAGCCACTCTTCTCTCTAGTTCGTTCGGTAAGTAGTGAAGCAATCCAGAGTGTTGACCCTCGCACAGGAGGAGGCAGGGCACCTTATATACTGATGCCCAGTCGGATAGAATAAGACTAAAAGGTACGGTTTGATAAGACAGGAGCACTGCAGAACCGCGCACGCCTCCGGGTTCCCGCTGACGCGTGCACCGTAAGTCGTCGCGCCGTTCGGAGATGGGACCTGTCTACCCTTGTCAGTGAGATAGGGTAGGCCCCTAGCCCTGTCCTGTCCCCTCTGTCAGTGACAGGACTAGACAGGCGCCTACCGCACTGTAGCCACGCCGGAGCGCGGATAATCACGCGCTCCGTAAGTTGACCCGCACGCCGTACGGATGCAGGACACGCGCGATCCTTTGTCAGAACGGATCCATTGACTTCTGGCCCGAGTAGGAAACCACTCCCTCTACTCGGACCAACTCCTCTACTCGGAGGGATGTAACTTCCTTGATTCTTCCTTCTGGCCATTGCTGGGTACGACCAGATAGCAACCTACCGGGTAGCAAGTACCGGGTAGCCATTAGTAAAATAGCTCCTTGACCTTGCCTTTAGCACTGGCCTTACCCCTACTCGGGGGTAACCCCCCGACATTAGTCCCCGAATCTGGTAGTGTCCTGCGAACTTGTTCACTGGGCCCTGCCGGCTTAAGAACAAATCTTGTCTTCGTACTGTAAAAGGCCGAGTAGCCTCTCCATGCAGCCCTTAACTCTTGCTTGAATCTCTTCTTCTCCGAGTAGCAACACCCTCCTTTGGTGATGCCGAGTAAAATGACTTAGCGAAATCTCGAAACACAATCCCGCTCCAACGGTGCGAATCCGCCTCTGCGTGTCGCTACGGGGCACGTGTCACACCCCCGTACCCCCGACGCCTCGGTGCCTGGGACAATGCAGGCCACGCGCCAATAACTGCACCTCGGGCCCACTAGCCTGTTAAGTCACTTCAACCGCAGTAAATCGCCCACGATCTCGACGTGGGATTAACTGCGCCCGTTACGCGCGCAATATGCGCTGTGTGCGTTTCTAACCGGCGCGCAGCCCACGCCGCACGATCTAGCTGCACGATCAATCCGCGAATATTCCGCTGGTAACGGCAACTCGAGGGGAGAGATAAATACCCCCTTGACGCCTTCTTCTTCTCTTTCCTGCTCATTCCAATCTCTTGCCCCTTCGCCTCTCCGCCGCCGTCGAGCACACCGCCACCGCAACCGCTTGCAGCGCCGCTGCTCCACGCGCCACCGGAGAGATAGAGAGAGATCCCTGAGCTTCCACACTCCGATTCGCATCTCCCACTCGCGCCTTCGCCTCCAACCTCCACCGCGCATCTCCGTCGCGATGGCTGCCCACGGAGACGACGACACCGCCGCCCGCGCCGGCTGGGAAGGCTCCGATGTCACCGCAGATGATTGCCAATGGCTCGTGAACACGCGCCGCGTGCCTCACGGCGTGACCTGCCACCATCCAGGTACGGAGATCGTACCCAAACCAGAGAAGGATGAGTACGTTGTCTTTCTTGCGCACTTTAAGCGCGGCTTCGGCCTCCCGATTTCAGATTTCTTCTCCAAATTCCTCAACCATTTCGGCCTTCAACCACACCATATCCCACCAAACTCTCTTATCATGCTCTCCACCCACGCCATGGTGTGTGAAGCTTTCCTTGGCGTGTACCCAACAATCCACACATGGGCACGCTATTTCTTTTTCCGCAAACAGAGTGTCCCTAACCCGGGTAAAACAGATAGCCCCCGCGCTATGACCCAGACGGGATGCGCTATGATGCTGCAGCGCTCCACGGGTAGCCATCCACGAGCCAAGGGATTGGAATCCGTGCGCAAGTGGCAGCGCAGCTTCCTCTACGTGAAGAACATAGCCACCGAAGTCGGGAAGCCGATCCAGGACCAGATAGGCCTTCCCAAGTTCAAGAACGCCCTGCCAACTCAACAGAATTGGGGCTACCACCCGAGGAACACCATCGAGGATGTCATCCAGGTCGAGCGACGCCTGGCCGAGTTGCGCGAGGAGGGGCTTCACCATGATGATCCAATCGCGTGCTGGATCTCACGCCGGGTACTCCCGCTCCAGCGCTGCTTGCACAAGATGTGCTACATGGGAGGACCCCGTGACTGCACAAGGACCACGACTTTCGAGCTCAGCAAGTCGGAGGTGGCTGTTTGGGCCAGGTCCATCATGCACACCACGCTGAAGGACAATTGGCTTTATGGCTTCGAGCCGTATAGCCGCACCAAGCGTATTGAACAGGTTATTACTCTGTGCTTTACTTCTGCACTTTGATAACGAGTAGATGGCTTCTCAGCTTTGTATGCTTAGTACTTGCATGCTGTACCAAGTAGAACATCATAAGTAACTTGTTGGCTTTTATGCTTTGTGTTTGCATGCCATGCCGAATAGAAATCATTGGCTGAATATGCTTTGTGTTTGCATGCCATTCCGAGTAGGACATCACAGAATACCCCTTTGGCTTTATATGCTTTATGTTTGCATGCCTTGTCGGGTAGAAATACTTAGCCAAATATGCTTTGTGTTTGCATGTCGCTCCGAGTGGGACCCCTTAGCCTTATATGCTTTGTGTTTGCATGCCATACCGGGTAGAACTCCATATCCGAGAACTCAACTTACTGTGCCATCTGTTTGCCTTTCCAGCATATCGATCGTCAGGCAGAGGAAGATGAGGAGGTCTTCGAGGGCAACTGGCACGATGACCGCGAAGAGGATGATGTGCAGGCCTACGACACCCAAGACACTCTCAGCATCCCGCATGCCACTCAGACTGGTAAGCACCGAGTCGACGCGTCTATCCGGGATTGGTCCGAGGATGACGAAGGTGACCAAATTCACCTTTCTGATCTCGAGTAGCACGCTCTGATTTCCTTTCCTGTTTCTGAATCCCTTCTCTCTTCTCTGCAGAGGATCTCGAGCATGAGGAGGACGAGGAGCCCATGGACTTCCAGCCTCTCTCTGTGGCCGCTCCCACAACCCGGAAGAGGGCGGGCAGTGGTGCCCAAGAGCCTGCTGCCAAGAAGACGAAGAAGACGGGTGGCAAGAAGCTCACCACCAACCGAAGGCAACCCCCCACCCGCAAAGGGTAAGTTGTTCCATCCGAACACCGACTCGCTACTGATTCTTGCTGTTCTGCTTCTCCCTTTCTAAACTCTTTCTTTCTTCTCATCCAGCGATCCATTGGATGCTGACGCGGCCGCGGCCCCCACTCGTACCAAGAGGAAAACCATCATGGACCTCGAGAAGCTCGTCGAGCTCTCCGAGGATGAGGACGAGCCAGTACCGCGGGCTAGGGCGCGTGCGCCCTCTCCGGTGAAGCTGGAAGAAGAAGACACCGGCGCCGAGAACACGGGCGCTGGTGACCAAGATGCCCAGGACTTGGAGCAGCATACCTACGCGTACCAGAGTACGCAGGATGCTGCTCAGGATGAGACGCCTCCCTCTCCCCCAGCCACCTCAGCTGGGGAAAATGTTGAACAAGGACCCGAGAACCAAGACCATGCCGCCCTTGAGCGGCCGGACGACGACACCGAGCAGCAGGAAGAACAAGCTGCAGCTCAAGATGACCCCGCGGCTAGGCCGTGGGTAGAAGAAGTGACAGTGACAACACCTGATCCCGCTGCCGAGCAGCGGGTTGAGAAGACCGTGGTGGAGCCTGCGCTCCAGAGCCAAGCGCAGCCAGATGCTGCGTAGGGTAGCCGGCCCCTTGTGCCGCCTACCCAGCAGGCTACTCCACCAACCGCACCAAGGCCTCCCCCGAAACAGAAGACAACCAAGACCCCATCTCAGCTGATGCCTCCTCCCGCTGCACGCCAAGTGCCTCCGCCCGCTTCTCGGGCGGACACCGGCAAGAAGACCGCCAAGCCCGAAGCTGCAACCATTCGGAAGAATCCACCGCACAAGGTTGTGCAGTTCGGAGATCTGATGCCACCACCCAAGGCACCAACGATCACGCAACTCACCACCGGCGCTGCTGGTGGATACTCTGGCCCAGGCGAAGGGTCAAGTGCTGAAGGTGCTGCTCGGGCACAAGGCAGCTGGCCATCATACCTGTTGTCTGTGTCCAAGCAACACAGCATCTCCCTATCCAAAGGCGAGAAGCGGCTTTCCGCCTTGAAGGAAGGTCAGGCCAAGGCAGTGGACTCCAAGCTCAAAGCCAAGAAACCCATTGAGTTCCACTCGCACGAAGCCGGTGAGGACGACATCCAGTCAGAAGGGCTAACCGCGGTCATGGACCGGGTAGGCTTTGTGGACAAGGTCTAGGAGAGCGACGCTCTCGGCATCGAGAAGTGGAACGGCAGCACCTTGGGCGATGTTGACCACTACCGCATCGAATGGAACAAGGCCTACATCGGCACTATTCCAATGATCGTCGCCTCCGACACCTGCACGCTAGCCGGGAAGCTGTTCTGCCTCCGCAAAGCCGCCGAGGACGTGGAACAAACATATGCCGTAAGTTTTTTCTTGCTTTCCTTGCTTTTCCGAGTTGCAGTTTTTCTTTTCTTCTTCTCTTCTTTTCCTCTCAGCTACTCCCCAGTCCCCGAGATTCGGGCCGAGTAGACGGGTACTCAACCGAGTTGTCGTCTTCTCGGGCCAAATCTTCCAAAAAAATTCTAACTCATTTTCTTCTCTTCCACGGAATAGCCTTCTGAAGCGGACCAATATATTTCGCCGGCTGCTCTGGAACCACAGAATGGCCAAGAACCGCATCGCGGCTCTTGAAGCCGAGCGCAAAGATGACGCAGCAATGGAGCAGGCGGCACTGGACCGCGCTCTCCAACTTTCTGAAATAGAGAGTAAGCTTTTAGCTATTCGGTTTGTGTGTTTTGTGTTTACGCCCGCCTTTGCTTTTTGCTCTAACTCTGTTTACTCTGCAGGCAAATTCAAAGAACTGCAGGAGCAGCATGAACACTGCCATGTCTTCTCTTCCTCTGCTGAAAGCAAGATCAAGCAACTGGAAGGTGAGTTGCCAGCTACTCTGCCATTGCATCTTCCTTCACTTGGTTACTCTGCTAACCCTGTTGTTCTCTTTGCAGAAGAATACAAGAAATTCCGGGAGGAGCATCTCAACTGCTTGATGCCTGCCGAGGTGCAGCAGTAGCTGGCCGCCCGAGATGCAGAGCTCAAGAAGGAACGCGACGCCGAGTGCGCCGAGTTCGAAGAGATGCAAGTGAAGTTGAAATCAGCTCTTGAGGATGCCTTGGAAACCAAGACAACAGCCAAAGCCAGAGAGAAGACGCTCGAGATGGAGCTCTCGGTGCTGAAGGATCACAACTCGCAACTCATGCTCCAGCTCGCCAACGCACGCCAGATTGAGGACCGGCATATTGCTGACGAGGAGGCTTGGAAGATTAAGCTGGACGCGCTGCTGGTGGATCTCAAAAGTAAGTCTTCTCTTCTCTGCATCTGGCTATCTCTCCTCTCAATCCTTCTTTCTATCTGGCTTTCTCTCTTCTCTGCCTCTCTTCCCAATTCTTACTGGTTTCTCTTCCAGATATCTTCCCTAGTCTCCGTGCTTCCAACACTCCTGCTTTGGCTAAGGCACAAGAGCTCCGAGCTGCATCCGGGTTGCCCATTGACACCAAGTCCAGTGTTAATGACAACCTCCTGAGCATCAAGACCCAGCTTCGCCAACTTAGGGGCTTGGGCACCACCATGGTGTCCACTGCCTACAAAATCCATGACCTGTTCTGGCCGGATGAATCCGCGCCCAACAGCTTAATCGACATCACCGGGAAGCTGGATGGCGTGAAGGCCGAGTTGAAGAAGTGGCGCGGCTCTGCAGCTCGGGTAGGAGTGGACCAGCTACTTCACTTTATCACAAGCTGGTACGAGAACCTCGACCTCGACAGGGTCCTCGAGATGCGCGAAGATTCCAAGTGGAGCAAGGATCCTGACCATGTTTCCCGCCGAAAGAGGGTAGCCTACGAGATAGCCTCCTACGCGGACACCGCCACCTTCATCGAGGGCCTCCCCGAGCCAGATATTGAAGCTGAGGACGAGGATGACGATGAAGATGAGGACACCGAGTCGGATGACTTGAGCTTTTTCGAGGAGGGTGCCATGAAGGGAGCTGCCGAGAAGGGAAAAGCCAAGGTTGACGCTGACATCGAGCAGCCGCAAATCAACGCTGAGGAGCCCACCATCACCACCGAGATGGTGATCCAGCAAGCGGCCCCCGAGTTGGGCGCAACCAGCAGCAGCTTCCAGGCTGCTGCATCGACCTCGGCCACGGATCCCATTTCCGTCGCCACGGCAACCTCAGAGCCAGCCGCCAATGCCAACACTGAAGCGGATGCCGAGAGCGCCGACGCCGAGAAGACTGACGCGGACAACACTGCCATGGACGACACTGCTGCTGCCTGAAAAACTAATCTTAACTTTTTATCAGATCCCCGGGATGTCGGGCGCACATGTATCAAACTATTAAGTCTTTTGTTGCTACTCAATTTTATCTTTGTTTGAAGTTCTTAGCAACTCTGGCTCAATGCCGGGTTGCGTTAATATGCAAGTCCCCGAGTTGCATTTTTTATCCGCTCTTCCTTTTCATCTCAGCTCTTACCTGCAACTTGTTGCTTTGTTGGTAGTCGAGTCACAAGAGTTCAAAGTTGGAGTTTCAAATACTTAGCCACTTAGAAAATTCATAGTAACGCTGCCCACCACTTAGCCGAAAAGAGAAAACAGTAAAAAACACTCTATTCGGTTGCCACACGCTTCCTTTCCTTTGCAATTTTTCATGTGTTCATTGACTCTTTGGCTTGTTCTCTGGCTTGCCATGAAGCCGGGTTGCGGACAGCAGCAGAGTCGCAGAGTGTCCGGTGAGTTTAAACACACTACTTTGTATGCTTTCGAAATTCTAAGTGGTTCAACCGAATAGACAAAGCAAAACAGAGTAAACACAAGGAACAATTTGGACGAGGGCAGTCCCCGAGTTCAATTTCAGATTGCCGAATAGGAGTTTAACTCGGATAAGGAGATACATACACAGTTTGCTCATGTGTGAAAACGTCGAAGTAGAGCTACATTCCAAGGGCGCTTGGATTCCTCTCCAGCCCTATCCAGCCTGTTCTTCTGGGATGGCTGTGCGTCGATTAGATAGTAGGCATCATTGTGCAAGGCTTTGCTCACAATGAACGGCCCTTCCCACAGAGGGGAAAGCTTGTGCATCCCAGCTGTGCGCTGCACAAGCCTAAGCACCATGTCTCCTTCTCGGAAAACCCTTGGGTTCACTTTCCGGCTATGATAACGCCTCAAGTTTTGCTGGTAAACAGCTGAACGTGACAGAGTTAGCTCTCTTGCTTCTTCTAGCAGGTCAACATCATTTTCTCGAGCTTCTCTAGCCTCTGCCTCCGTGTAGAGCGTTACACGGGGCGAGTCATGCTCTAGGTCAGTGGGCAACACGGCCTCAGCTCCATAAACTAGGAAGAATGGCGTGTAGCCAGTTGACCGGTTAGGGGTAGTCCTTAGACTCCACAACACCGCTGGCAACTCATCTAGCCAACACCCAGGTGTTTTCAGCAGCGGCTCAATCAGCCTTGGCTTTATGCCTGATAGCACCATGCCATTTGCTCTTTCAACCTGCCCATTGGAGGCGGGATGCGCAACAGATGCAACATCTAGCCGAATATGCTTATCTCTGCAGAACCTCGCAAACGCACCCTCAGCAAAGTTTGTGCCATTATCCGTGATAATGCTGTGCGGGTAGCCATATCTCAGGATCACATCCTTCAGGAAACTCACAGCAGTGGCTCCATCACACTTCCGAATAGGCTTCACCTCAATCCACTTTGTGAACTTGTCCACCATGACCAAGATGTGAGTCATGTTGCCTCTAGCCGGCTTGAAAGGACCCACCATATCCAAGCACCAAATAGAAAATGGCCAAGTAATGGGAATGGTCTTCAACTCAGAAGCTGGCATATGAATCTTACTTGCAAATCTTTGGCAGCCATTGCACTTTCTCACAATATCTTCAGCTTACTTCAAGGCAGTGAGCCAAAAGAAGCCATGCTGAAAAGCCTTGTTGACCAGAGCTCGAGAAGAAGCGTGATGCCCGCATTATCCTTGATGTATCTCCACCAGAATTTCTTCTCCTTCCTCTGGCTCTACACAGTGCTGCAGCACACCGGTTGGACTTCTTCTATGCAGCACATCTCTGAAGATTGTATAGCCCTTGGATCTTCTCTGAATTTTCCTCGAGGTAACCTCATCACTCGGCAAGGTGTCGTCTTTTAGAAAGGATAATATGGGCAAAGCCCAACTCGGTGTCCCCCGGATGGGAAACACTGGTTCGTCCACTTCCATTGGATCAGCCACCACTTCTTCTTCTTCTGAGGCGGGGACGAGTCCCCGAGATCTCGTGCACGCGGCAAGGACTCCCTCAATGAATGCGATAGTCCCCGAGTTAGGAGGGGCAGTCCCCGAGTAAGAAGGGACAATCCCCGGGTTGCAGGCGCCAGTCCCCGGGATGGAGACGGCAGTCCCCGGGTTCTCTTTTGCAACCTCCCAGTCAATCTCCATGGGAACAGCTTCCTCACCAAGCAGAGAAGGAACGAAAATGGATTCCGAGTTGGGGGATGGTTTGATAGATGGCTTTCTCAAATTCTCCAAGGCAATCCCAGCCGGGATGTACTGCCGAGAAGACCCCAACTTGGACAGCTCATCAGCTGCCTCATTCTCTGCTCGGTGTATGTGCTTGAACTCGCACCCTTCAAAGAAACCAGTCATGGTTTGCACCAGAAACCGATATGAAGCCATGTTGGCATCCAGAGCATACCAAGTGCCTGAAACTTGCTGCACAACCAGATCTGAGTCGCCATAGCATACGATGCGCTGCACGCCAACCTCCTTGGCTACCTTCAAGCCATGTACCACTGCCTCGTACTCTGCTACATTGTTGGATGCCTTGAAGTGGATCTGCAGCACATACTTGAGTTGATCTCTCTTGGGTGACGTGAGCACCACGCCAGCACCCAGGCCTTCCTTCACCTTGGAGCCATCAAAATGCATCTTCCAGTAGTTGGCTACCGGAGTAGGAGGCTCGTACTGCACTTCAGGCCAATCCACCAGAAAATCTGCTAGGATCTGAGACTTGATGGCTTCTCTTCTCGCATACGCAGGAGCGTACGCGGCCAGCTCAATTGCCCACTTGGCTACTCTGCCACTTGCCTCCTTGTTGCCCATGATGTCCGAGATGGGAGCAGAACTCACCACAGTGATGGGATGCTCTTGGAAATAATGCTTCAGCTTCTTGGCGCCCAGGTACACGCCGTAAGTCATCTTCTGGCAGTGTGGGTAGTTTTGCTTGGAACTGGACATCACCTCACTGAGATAGTATACTGGCCGCTGCACGGTCTTGCCTTCCACTTCTCTCTCCACCACAATCACAACGCTGACCACTCGGTTAGTCGCAGCGATGTACAGCAGCATTGGCTCTTTGGGTAGCGGACTCAAGATGGGAGCGCTACCCAGCATGACTTTCAGCTCCTTGAATGCCACATCAGCTTGCGGTGTCCAGACGAACTTGTCGCTCTTCTTCATCAACTGATATAGAGGCAAGGCCTTCTCGCCCATTCTACCCAGGAAGCGGCTCAAAGAAGCCAAGCAACCAGTGAACTTTTGCACATCCTTCAGTGATCTCGGAAAAGACATGCTCTCTGTAGCTTTTATCTTTGAAGGATTGGCCTCAATGCCCCGACTGGATACCAAGAAACCGAGTAGCTTGCCAGCCGGGATGCCAAAGGTGCATTTAGTCGGATTCAACTTCATCTTGTACTTGTGCAAGTTGGCAAATATTTCCTCAATGTCACTAGAGTATGTGTTTTATTCGTTTTGATGACAATGTCATCTACGTACACCTGCACATTATTGCCAATTTGATCATGCAAGCATTTCTGCATGCATCTCTGATAGGTAGCCCCAGCATTCCGCAACCCAAAGCACATGACACGATAGCAATAAGCCCCGTACGGGGAAATAAAGGCAGTCTTTATTTGATCAGCAGGGTTGAGAGCTATCTGATGAAAACCAGAGTAGGCATCTATGAAAGACAAAAGCTCACAACCAGCAGTGGAATCGATCACCTGATCTATGCGGGGTAGCAGAAAGGGATCCTTGGGGCAGGCCTTGTTCAGGTCGGTGTAGTCCACGCACATGCGCCATGCGGTATCCGCCTTGGGGTCCTCCTTCTTCTTCTCAACCATAACCGGGTTGGCTAGCCAGTCCAGATGCAAAACCTCCATGATAAAGTTGCTTATCAGCAACTTGGTGATCTGGTCACCAATAGCTTTCCTCCTCTCATCACTGAAGCGGCGCATCGCCTGCTTCACTGGCTTGGCATCATGCCGCACATGTAGCGAGTGCTCAACCAACTCCCTCGGGACGCCTGGCAAATCCTCATTGGACCAGGCGAAGACATCCCGATTCTCACGGAGGAAGTGGATGAGCTCGCTTTCCTATTTCTCTCCCAACCCGACGCCAATGATGGCAACACGGTCTGGGAACTCAGGATTGACCTGGACCTTCTTTGTCCCCTGGGACGCCTGGAACGCAGTCCCGTACTGGGAACTCGGCATGCCAGGCGCACCACCTTGTGCTTCTTGCGCCATAGCCACCACCTCGTACATCTTCTTCTTCTCGGCAGCAATGACCATGAATTCCGCCAGCTGGGAACCAACAGAGGCACACTCCATAGACTTCTTGTAGTCACCCGAGATGGTGATCACTCCATTGGGACCAGGGATTTTCATCTTCAAGTACGCAGCATGGGTTGAAGCCATGAACTTGCTGAGAGCAGGCCTACCGAGTAGGGCATGGTATGGGCTCTGGTGGTCAACCACCTCGAAGGCCAAGCTCTCAGTGCGGCAGTTCTCCCTGGTGCCGAATAGGACGTCTATCCAGACGCGGACGATTGGAGAGCAAGACACTCCCGACACAATGCCATGGAATGTGGTCCTGCTGGGTAGCAACATGTTCTGGGCCATCCCGAGCTTCTCAAGTGTGTCTCTGCACACAATGTTGATGCTGCTGCCGTTGTCGATCAGGACCTTGCTGAACCTGACATTCTTCTGAGCACCCAAGAAGGTGGGATCCACCACCAAAGCATAGCTACCCGGGTTGGGCATCAGCCTAGGATGATCAGCTCTGGACCATGTGATCTCTTGGTTGCACCAGTGCAGGTAGTGGGGCACAGCAGGAATCACAGCATTGACCTCCATTGCACGCCTGTGCAGAGACTGCTTGTCGTAGGGCTCAGAGGTGAAGATCATGTAGCTCTCGTGGTGTTCCTGGTACTGGTTGCGGTCTCCACCGCCATTGTTTCCGTTGTTGTTGTTACCTTGGTTGTTGTTGTTGTTGTTGTTGTTCCTGTTGTTGTTGCGGGTGTAGAAGTTGCGGTTGCGGTTGTTGTTGTTGCGGTAGCAGTCGTTGTTGAAGTTGCGGTTGTCTCCTAAAGCCACCTAGTTCATGTTCTCTCTTCTCGGGAAAACTGCAGGCCAAGGAGCAGGTGCCCGAGCTGGCTGCACATTGGCATTCGCAGCTGGCAGAGGAGGAGGAGGGGGCAGGCCCTCATTCTTGATCTGTTCCCACCAGCTGCACTGCCGAGTAGTGTGGTTGGCTGGCCTGGCCGGATGCCGAGTATGGAAGCTGCAGGGCCCATCCCTCATGCTCCCAAAGACAAAGTTCGGAGCAGGATCCGGGTTGCCGCTACCCTGCTGGGGAGCATTGTACGGCTTCTTGATGCCTTGGCCCTGATTCTGGTTTTGCCCGTACTGGGCTCCAGCAGTTTTTTGCCTTTGGCTACTCCCAGCAGCCGTAGTCACAGCATTCACCTCCTCGGGATCATACCGAGTATCAATCCGGTCACCTCTGCGTTTGTTGCGGAAATCATTGCGCTTGTTGCTGTTGTAGTTCCTTCTCAGCTCGGGGGAGTCCATCAGAGGCTGAGTTGGGTTGCCGAGTGCATACATGTCCGCGATCTTGATGGTCTCAGCGAGAGTACTCGGCATCTCGCGCTGCAGATTCTGCCACAACATGCTGCCATGCCTGCAGCCCTGCACAAACCAAGTGATGGCCTGGGCCTCATTCACACCTTCACAGGTGTTCCTCAAGGTGCCCCACCGAGTAAGATACTCGCGGTCGGTCTCGTCTTCCCGCTATTTGCAAGCGGACAACTGCTGCGGCCTATTCGGGCTATTGTATGTGCTGGTGAAGTTGCTGATGAAGGCCTCCGAGAAGTCCAGCCAGCAATTGATGCTGTCTTTGGGCAGGTTGTTGAGCCAAGTCCGAGCCGGACCCTCAAGCATCTGCGGAACATACCACACAGACCATCTTCGGTTGCCGCCTGCAATGTGCACGGCTGTGACATAGTCACTCAACCAATCCTCTGGCTTGGTGCTGCCATTGTAGCACTTGGTCCCCCTGGCCAGCTGGAAGTGGTTCACGGACGGCTCGTTCATGATACGAGGGCCAAAGCACTCTGGGCCAGGCGGCCCCTTGTTCTCGAGTTGCGCGGACAGATTGATCCGGTCCAGCTTGGACCTTGCATCACTAGGCTCCAACATGCGCTCACCCAGGCGATCAGCAACATTCCTTGGGTCAGCATAGCCGGCTAGCCCCATCGCCGAGTAGCCATCATCATACCTGTTCTCCTGCACGACAGCGGGTTGCACCACAGGGTTGGCTGCTGGCGCAGCCGCACGCGGCTATGCTGCCGCAGGCTGCTGCGTCCTCTACCGAGTAGGTTGTGCAGCAGGACGCCGAGAAGGCCCCGCGTTGTCTCCGTCTTGCCCCTTGCTGTGAGCTTTATGGGCTTGATAGCCTGCTCCTGCAGTAGTGTGTTTCTGACCGGACTCTCGCGGCACAACGCGCTGTTTCGCGGCGAGAGCCGGGTCGTACACTTGCATCTGTCTGCTCTTTCCAGAGCGCACACTCTGGTCCATCTCACGGCTGGGATGCGGAGATGAGGCCTGATCGTAGATCTGACCGCATGCGAGTGCACGACCTGAGAAGCACCAGCACCCGGATTGGCTTTCCGGAACTCCTCATTCTGCCTAGCAGCCTCTAGCACTAGCTCATTGAGCCTCTGCTGCTGCCTAGCGCGCGCGTCGCCGGCAAGGTTTGGCAACTCAGCAACTACAGCCTCTGCAGCTCTAAGCGTTTTGGCGGGGGTGCTGTATCTGGGCCTGGTAGTGGTGTTTACGGTGGCAGATTGGCTAGGAGCCTCACCAACGGTCGCCATCTCGGCGCCTAAGTTGCGACGAGTAGCGCCTACTTTGCTAGACTTCCTAACAACAGGAGTAAAGCCGTGGGCCTTGTTGTACTCGTTCTGGTCTAGGCTAAGCTCGAGCCTAACCTCCTCAAGCTCCAGGTGCTCAGCGAGCAGCTCCTGACGCTGCCGGTCGAGTTGCGCCCTCATGGTCAAGAGCTCGAGCTCGGTGGGAGGCGGCATGCCCATCCGCACGGCGGATGCCGGTACCGTCGGTGTAGTGGAGAGAGGGATGTTGGAGTCCTTCTTGTAGGGCTTGTGGACCCTCTAGCCAGCACTCGGGCCAGCAAGATCCTCGATGACCCCCGCGGCAGCAGCCGCACCCTTCCCGGCATCGGTAGCCAGGCCGGTCATCATCACCTCCACGCTGTCCGCGGAGCAGCCCATCGGCCTCCCGCGGGCAGCGAGCACAGCAGGAGGATCCTCCGCGACCAGCACCTCCTCTGGAAACTCGCGGACGACGGCGGTGGCGGCGTAGACGAGGTGTGAGCCGAAGGAGAGCACCGAGCCGCCTGCCGGCATGGGCCTCCCGCCGAAATCTCCGGCGTTGTCGGTGACGAAGTCGAAGGAGCCGAATCTGTGGACAAGGCCACAGACCACGCGCTCCCCAGTAGCAGAAACGAGTCACGTCCGAACATGGACTCCAGCCAGCGCCTCTGTCTGCCCCACGGTGGGCGCCAACTGTCGTGGTCGTATCACGGCAGGTGCCATGGGATGGCTAAAGTTGGGGCCGATGGACGCTGGAGGTGCTCGGGGAGGGATCACACGGCGAGTAGCCGCGTGTGGTACGTCACAAACACTGCAAACAACAAGATCTTACCCAGGTTCAAGGCCCTCGTGTGGAGGTAACACCCCTACTCCTGCCTCTCTCTTTATATGGGTGTTTACCGAGTAGCCACAGTACAATAGAGGCCTTCAGCCAAGTAGCCACTCTTCTCTCTAGTTTGTTCTGTAAGTAGTGAAGCAATCCAGAGTGTCGACCCTCGCACAGGAGGGGGCAGGGCACCTTATATACTGGTGCCCAGCCGGATAGAATAAGACTAAAAGGTACGGCTTGATAAGACACGAGCACTGCAGAACCGCGCACGCCTCCGGGTTCCCGCTGACGCGTGCACCATAAGTCGTCGCGCCGTTCGGAGATGGGACCTGTCCACCCTTGTCAGTGAGATAGGGTAGGCCCCTAGCCCTGTCCTGTCCCCTCTGTCAGTGACAGGACTAGACAGGCGCCTACCGCACTGTAGCCACGCCGGAGCGCGGATAATCACGCGCTTCGTAAGTTGAACCGCACGCCGTACGGACGCAGGACACACGGGATCCTTTGTCAGAACGGCTCCATTGACTTCTGGCCCGAGTAGGAAACCACTCCCTCTACTCGGACCAACTCCTCTACTCGGAGGGATGTAACTTCCTTGATTCTTCCTTCTGGCCATTGCTGGGTACGACCGGATAGCAGCCTACCGGGTAGCAAGTACCGGGTAGCCAGCTTACTTAGTAAAATAGCTCCTTGACCTTGCCTTTAGCACTGGCCTTACCCCTACTCGGGGGTAACCCCCCGACAGTAAACTTAGGGAGCAACATAATGAAGTAAAACAACAGAAAAAAATAACAACTAGAATAAGAACTAATTTTTTGTGTTTTTGATAAAGAGAAGCAAACAAGACAAAATAAAATAAACTAAGCAAAACAAAAACAAAGTAAAGAGATTGGAAGTGAGAGACTCCCCTTGCAAAAATTCTCTTCCTCCCCGGCAACAACACCAGAAAACTTGTTGATGGCTGACGTTGGTAAACCCCAAGAGAAAGGTTGCGAAGAGTGCAGCGGCAAGTTTTCCCTTAGAAAAGAAACCAAGGTTGAATCGACTAGTAGGAGGACAAGAAACTTCTGAAGGTTGATGCAGCTGAGATGGCAGGGCGCACTACCGGTTTAGCAGAAACGTGGAACCTACACAACACAATCAATTCACTTTGCCCCAACGAAGCAGTGAGGTTGTCAATCTCACCGGTTTTGCTGAACACAAAAGGGTTAAATGTATGGTGTGGAAAACAATATGAGAAAAATATGAAAACAGTAGATGCAGTGTGAAAACAATGGAAGCAGTGTGTGTATTATCAGTATGAGAAAATGGACCGGGGTCCACAGTTTAGTAGAGGTGTCTCTCCATAAAAGATAGCTAACATGCGTGGTGAAAAAATTACAGCTGGGCAATTGACGGATAAAGAAACATGCATGACATAAATATTACTATGAGATTCATGCGGGCATTACAACAAAATACATAGATCGTCATCCAACTGCATATATGTCTAATAATCCACCCTCCAAATATCATCCGAACAAACGCTGGGTATTAAGTTGCAAGCAACAGATACTCTCAGTTAGCAAAGTGTGTAATGTAAAAATGTAAACGAAGTAAACATCGTTGTTTTCTCCCTAATGGCAACAACACATCCTCCATCTGTCACGTTTCTGTCACTCGAGCACACATGCAAAGGAGGCATGAACCCACTATCGAGCATAAATACTCCCTCTTGGAGTCACTAGCATCTACTTGGCTAGAGCATCTACTAACAACGGAGCATGCAAGATCATAAATAACATACACATGAAGATAACATGATAGATTGATAATCAAAAGACATAGCATTCAATAATCATCGGATCCCAGCAAACACAACATGTAGAATTACAAATAGATGATCTCGATCATGTGAGGCAGCTCATGAGATCTAAACATGAGGCATAAAGTGGAGAGTACAACCATCTAGCTACTGATATGGACCCGTAGTCCAGGGATGAACTACTCACGCATCACTCTGGAGGCGGGCATGGTGGTGTAGACCCCTCCGGTGATAAATTCCCCTCCCGACAGGGTGACAGGGAGAGCTCCAGAACCCTCCCGATCTCGGGTTGATGATGCCGGCAGCCTCGGGTGTTTCTCGGGAAGAAGTGGTATATATCTAGGGTTAACGTATCGGGGAATAAATAGGTGAAAGGGCGATGGCGGTGGATGCATGAGGGGCCCACACCACCTCCAGGCGCGGCCAGGGGGCGCGCCGCCTTATAGTGTGCCCCCCTGTGGCCCCCCTCCAGGCCTCTTCGGGACTCCGTGGAACCTTCGGGAATTCTAAGACTTCCGGGCTTCGAATTTTCTAATTCCGAGAATATTTCCAAACCAACTTTTATGAAACTAAAAACGGCAGAAAACAATGAACTGACTCTATGGCATCTTGTCAATAGGTTAGTCCCGGTAAATCGATAAAAATGACATAAAGTGTAAGGAAAACATGTAGAATAAGGCATAAAAACAACATGGAACATCAGAGATTATAGATACTTTTATGACGTATCAGCCATCTCTACGGCTTGACACTCATCTAACCGGCTCTACATTCGCAAAGGCTTAATGAAGACTCCATATGAGATAATCACCGGCAACAAACTAAATGACTCCTACTTCCGGGTCTTCGGTTTTATGTATTTCTATTTGGTAAAACGAGTTCGTTTGTCCCAATTGCAAGCTAAATCTATCGAGGGTACATTTCTTGGTTATGGTCCCGAATCCCACACTTATAGAGTCTTTTACAAGGCCTCGCGGATTCTCATTGAATCTAGTAGGGTGGTGTTCAAAGAAAATGATGACTCCCAAGTGGCAAAATTTCGTGTTTCCGATGTAGATGTTGAAATTCCTCAAAAATCCATAGGAAGAATGGGCGCGGGATTTTCCCGCCCCATTGAGGGACACCTTGTGGCGGATTGAGAAGGACTATGCTCTACTCAAGTGGAGCCCTCGTCTATATTAGAAGAACATGCCAATGGATAAAGTGGTGCATGATACGTCATAAACGTATCCTTAATTTCTGATGTTCCATGTTGTTTTCATGCCATATGCTACATGGTTTCCTTACACTTTATGTCATTTTTATCGATTTCCCGGGACGAACCTATTGACAAGATGCCACAGAGCTAGTTCATGTGTTCTGTTGTTTTTAGTTTCATAAAAGTTGTTCTGGAAATATTCTCGGAATTTGACGATTCAAAAGACAGAAGTCTTAGAAGTACCGGAGGGTCAAGGAAGTCCAAAGGAGACCCGGAGGAGGACCAGAGCCCCTACACCATGCCTGGGCGCGGGTGGACCCCTGGTCGCGCCTGGGGGTGGTGTGGGGCCCTCGGGCGCCCACCGCCATCGACCTCTTGCCTATATATGCCCCCGATGCATAAACCCTAAAGATATCGACCTTTTCCACCAAAAAAATCCGTAGCTCCGCCACCGCCGACAAGTTTCGGGGGACAGAAATCTCTCATCTGGCACCCTGCCGGATGGGGAAGTGCCCCCGGAGCCATCTCCATCGATTCCACTGCCATCTTCATCATCGTTTCTATCTCCTATGATGAGGAAGGAGTAGTTCTCCCCCGGAGCTGAGGGATCTACCGGTAGCTATGTGTTTCATCTCTCTCTCCCATTGTGTGATCTTTATGTGATCGTGAGCTTTGTAATCTAGTTGAATAAGTATATGTTACTCTTCATCTGTTATGCTACTCAAGTGGTTTTGTTATGAGATCTTCGTAGACACTTTGATCACGGTGTAAAGGTGATAGTGTGTGCACCGTGTGTTTTAGCATGATATTTATATCTTGTGTTGGATGACCCTATGAAATTGTGGTGTTTGTCTAGTACCTTCTAGGGCGCTCATAGTGACAGCATGGAGTTAACTAGACATGGGAATGCGACTTTCAGGAGTGCTTTTTGCAGCCCTACGCAATGAATTGGTGTTTGTTATTCAACTAGAGAGTGGTTCAGAGTAGCATAGTGAAGAGAGATATTTATGTATTCAATTATTTTATCATTATTGAGAGTGTCCACTAGTGAAAGTAGGATCCCTAGGCCTTGTTTCTAAGCTTTGAAACACCATTTACAATCAGTTCTGCTACATGTTTGATTGCTGCCATTTTTATTTAAGATTGCTATTGTCACTTATAATCATCCATATTACTTGTATTTCACTCTCTCTTCGCCGAACTGGTGCACCTATACAAATGACAATTGTATTAGGTCTGTTGGGGACACAAGAGACTTTTTGTATCGCAATTGCAGGTTGCTTGAGAGGGATATCTTTGACCTCTACCTCCCCGAGTTTGATAAATCTTGGGTAATCCACTTAAGGGAATCTTGTTGTTGTTCTACAAACCTCTGCACTTGGAGGCCCAACACCGTCTACAAGAATAGAAGCGTGCGTAGACATGAGTGCACCAACCCAAGAACAAGCTCAAGACCCTCCTATTGTTGACCAAGTTGTTATGAAAGAACCAAGATCTCCTATGATTCAACATAGCCAAGGTCAAGGCCAAGATCAATCTTCTTCATCTCAGGTTGAAACAATCCATAATGATGATCAAGGCCAACATACCGGTTAACAATGAGGCAATTGAATCCCGTTGTAGGAAAAGGATTGCAAGAGCTTTGAAGAGAATTGTTTTTTCCGATGACAAAGTGTTGGATGATGTGAGAGGCAAGAGATCCACAGGAGCTCAATTAACAAGCTTTAGTGAGCATCAAGCTCACATATCCATGGTGGAACCAAAGAAGGTGTTTGAGGCTCTTGAGGATTCAGATTGGGTGGAAGATATGCATGAAGAACTCAATAACTTTGAGCGCAAAAAAGTGGCTAGTTGAGAAGCCCAAAGATTGTCGCAATGTTATTGGCACCAAGCGGATATTCAAGAACAAGCAAGATGAACATGGCATTGTTATAAGGAACAAGTCAAGATTGATGGCTCAAGGTTTTTATCAAGTGGAAGACATTAACTTTGATGAAACCTATGCTCCCGTGGCTCGCCTTGAGTCCATATGTATCCTTATTGCATATGCATCTTAGCATAACTTCAAATTGCAACAAATGGATGTAAAAATTTCCTTTCTAAATGGTCCATTGAAATAGGGGGTATATGTTAACCAACCACCGGGGTTTGAGGACCCCAACTTCCCTAACCATGTCTACAAACTCGATAAGGCTCTCTATGGGCTTAAACAAGCACCATGTGTGTGGTATGAGCATCTTAGAGAGTTGTTACAAGACCGTGGGTTTGAAGTTGGGAAAATTGATCCTACCCTTTTCACAAAGAGGGTTAATGGAGAGCTTTTCATATGCCAATTCTACGTGGACGATATTATCTTTGGCTCAACTAACAAAGCTTTCAATGATGAATTTTCAAATCTTATGATAGACAGGTTTGAGATGTCTATGATGGGAGAGCTTAAATTGTTCCTTGGCATTGAGATCAAGCAATTGGCTCATGGAACTTTGATTTCTCAAGCCATGTATACCCAAGACATGATCAAGAGGTTCAACTTCCAAGATGCTAAAGGCAAGGTCTCTTCAATGCAAACCAAATGTCATCTCAAGCGCAATCGGATGGTAAAGATGTGGACCAAAAGTTGTATCATTCTATGATTGGTTACTTGCTTTATCTTTGTGCTTCTAGACCCGATGTTGTGATGAGTGTAGGAGGTGTGTGCAAGGTATCAAGCGGCACCTAAGGAAAGCCATTTGACGGTGGTCCATAGGATGTTTCGGTATTGGGTTCATACCCCAAGATTTGGATTGTGGTACCCAAAGGGGGAAGACTTCTCTCTCAGTGGGTACACGGACGCGGATTGGGTTTGTGATCAAGATGATAGGAAATCAACTTCGGGGGCTTGCCAATTTCTTGGTAGGTCCTTGGTGAGTTGGTATTCTAAGAAGTAAAATTGCATATCTCTCTCCACCGCCAAGGCCGAGTATGTGCCGGCGGCTAGTGCTTGCACTCAGTTGTTATGGATGAGGCAAACCCTCAAAGAATATAGTGTTCATTGTGAAAAAGTACCTCTTCTATGTGATAATGAGAGTGCCATCAAGATTGCCTACAACCCCGTGCAACATACAAGAACAAAGCATATTGAGATTCATCATCACTTCATAAGAGATCATGTTGCTCGTGGAGATATTGCACTAGCCTATGTGCCAACCAAGGATCAACTTGCTGATATATTCACGAAGCCACTTGATGATGCAATATTTATGTTCTTGAGGAATGAGCTAAATATCATTGATTCAAGGATTTTGACATGAGGATCTTGCACACACACCTATAGTTGGCTATGTGTTTGGGTTTAGGAGTAGGCATGGACATAGGGGGAGTGTTGACCTAACACATTGGACTCTCCCTCCCCCCTCACCCCATTATGCCCAAAGCAAAAATTCACTTATATCTCCCTTTTCTAATGTTGAATTTTGGGCTAAAATGTTGAGTATTGGTAGTGCGTTCAAGATATATCTTTGCAATGTCATGCCATAATGCTCTTACATGGTGGCTTATGCCACCAACCTCTTCAATGCGGAGAGTTGGATCTTAGTTGGGATTTTATTTGGATTTTATCGCATTTCATTTGTTGTCCTAGCTAACTGTTTTGTGGAAAACATTCTCTATCTTGGCATTTCCTTGTTTGATTCTTGCAAGAATAAGGGAGAAGTACCATTTTCAGTTTGGTTACCAAATCCTAAGCCTTCTTATCCAAAGCCCAAAATTCTCTCTTGCAAACAAGTCCTTGTTTTGAAACTAGGAAGTTTGGTTCTAGAGTCAGTCGGAATTTTCGGTCCAAACTTGGATCGGAATTTCTAGTTGGACCTGAAATATCCTGTTCAAGTTTGAACCGGAATATCCGGCTGGCGAAATACCTAAATATGGTAGGAAGGGGTGAGGAGCAGTTTTCCTGCTCTTCTTCCACCCCCAACCTCCCTCTCCTCCATTGTTGCCACCTCCAAGAACCCTAGTCCTCCCGGCAGCTTCCTCCACCCGATTCCATTGGTTTTGGCCGGATCTGGTGCTTCTCCTCCCCGGGAATCTTCTTCTCCAAGCACTTTTCTCCATGGACGCGGGTAAATCCCTCACTTTCCAATCTAGGGTATTCATCCATGTTTCTCTTTAGAGACTTGTTTTTTCTTGAGATTACTTGGTGGTAGAGGTTCCTAGGATGTTCCCATGCATGCTAGAAACAATAAGTTATCCCCCAATTAGACCGATCTAGTTTTAGACCTAGATGTAAATCACCCAAGTTATGAATTTAGTGGAACCGGATTATCCGGTTCAATACTGAACCGGAAATTCCGGTTGGGTTCTGTCCCTGTTTTCCAGATTTTAGAACTTTCGTTATTTTGCTAGGAATTTTTCGAGATCGCATTATGGCTGCTTTTCTGTTGTTCCTAGTATGATTCCTATGCCTTGACTTGTGTGTACTTGTCTATGCTATCCATCTATTATTCTGCTTTCACAGGTGGTTCCAATGTTGACTCTCAGTCGGGCTCTCGCAAGTGCCCAAATTACCGTGAATTTAGTGATGAATATCATGGTGCTTCTAGGCCCCCAATAAAGATCACTATCAAGAAAAAGTCCAGAGTTGTGAAGAAGTCTGCACCCAAGAAGAAGGGCAAGGCTTAGAGGAAGAACTACAAGAATGATCTTACCGTTGCTGAGTATACTTTGATTCGTCAGAAAGACTGGTATGCTCATGAGAGAGATGTTGAGATCGAGGATGACAGATTCTGGTGCATGGAGCAATCCTACATCTACTCAGACATCTATTCTGACTATAAGTTCACTATTCGTCCCATGAACTTAACAAAGCTCCAACAGCTCAAGGACAAGGAAGCTTTTTCTCAAGCTGCTAGCATTGTGGAGAGGTTTTCTCTTGATGACCTCATGGAGATTCAATTCTCATATAATGTTCCCCTAGTGCTTCAGTTCATGTTCACCTTGGTGATTGGAAATGATATGCACCAGTATTTGAAGTGGATGACTTGTTCAACCTTCTGTGATGTCCCGTTTCACAAGTTTGCTCGTGTGCTTGGGTACAAGTGGCGGGAGCATCCTTCCATTAGTCACCGTATGCATGATGAGAAGACAAACTGGGAGTAGCTTATGATTGATATGTTGCCTGGATGGTGTCATTGGCAAGGTGGAAAGGCTTCTCCCCTTCTATAGTCATCTTGTGTGCATCTCCTTTATTGCACCGAGTGGAGGTAACAATGATGCCCTCACTAGTCCTCTTTGCAACCTTTCGATTCTAGCTAAGCAATGCATTGAGTATCCGAATAATGAGAAGGTGTACTCTGTGGATGTCATGGACTTCATCTTCAATGAACTATACAATGCTATGGTTGGTGGAAACACCATCCCCTATGCTCCATACATCATGCTACTTATCAAGGACACCTTGAAGACTCAGGAGCCTGTGAAGAATCATCATTTCAAGAATACGTACATCACTAGGGAGAAACGTCCAGTGGCTCCTTCTTCTGCTTCTAACAGTGGGTTCATGAGAGATGCTCGCACTAGTTCTACCGCTGCTCCTCGTGCTCCTCATGTGGATACATCCTTTGTGCCTCAAGTCAGGAAGCTCTCTTGGTTTCAGCGCAAAATCTTGTGCATGAAGGTGGACATCCACAAGGAGCAGTATCAAGATTACCGTAGAGATCTTTCCATGTCTAGCTCCCAATAGCATATCCTTCACCATGTGAGTGGTCCTACCGGCACTCCTCCCACAATGCTTGCTCCAGGTAGCTATGCTCGGTGGTTCTCCAGTGATGTCACCCCTTGGGCCAATACCGAGTCTGTTATTCACCTTACAGCTTCTTCCAGTGCTTGTGCTGATGATTATGAGGAGGAATATGATGAGGATGGACAGGGCGATGGCTTAGCTGAGGAGTCTCTAGAGGAGTCTAACGACTAGTTCGTCTTGGTACGCTAGCATCACTACTTGTCTCCTTTTTGGTGTCTCGATGCCAAAGGGTGAGAATTAGTCTATTAGGTCTACGTGGGATTTGCATGGGTTTGGGCACAAGCATGTTCTTTTACCGTTCTTTGAGAGGTTGTGTCCCTTTATGTTTTATGCTCTGAACTATTCTATTTCTTTTGTGGAACTATGTTTATTGTTATTGTGAGACCTTGGTATCCTAGGATCTATTATTGGTTATCTATGTTGAGGATTATCTTATATTGTGCGTTGTTATTATTTTCACATCTATTTCTATATTCTATTCACAAGGTATGGTTTTTCAACTCAATCCCTCAACATAGTTGTTAACTTTGTCTCGCTTTGTATCATGTTGTTATCTTGTTGGAAACTACTCTCCTATTAAGTTGCATTTGTGTTCCAAAGGCAAACAAAAATTATGCACACTTATAGGGAGCAACTTCCATTTCCTTTGGAAACATGATCTTGGTATGATTCTATTTGCAACTCCTAGTATTGTCATCTAACACCAAACATGGGGAGATTGAAAGAGCATTTCTTGATCCCTAGTGTTTTGTGTGTTAGTTAACAATACTAGTGATATATTTGATCAGGTGTTAAGTGGTGCAGGTAGTTGAATTCATCCTTTGCATCGAACACCAAAATGTGTGAAGATAGATCAGCTATTTCTGATTCAAAAGACAACCGGAAATTTCTGGTCAGCCGGATTATCTAGTTCTAGAGAAGCACAGCGAAAACAGCTAAGGAAAGTTCACTGGAGTTAGCCAGAAATTTCCAACGAGAAAATTCTGGCAAACCGGATTATCCAGTTACCTCAAGGGCGTGGAGAAAACTGCTAAGCACCCAACGTTTTCGGGACAGAAGACATCCGTAAATTTCCAACCAGAAATTCCCAGGCGACCGGATTATCTGGTTTGTGGAGAAGAACTCGAAATTTGGCTAAGTCCCATAAACTATTTGGCACAGGACCCTACCGGATATTTGTTACCGGAAATTTCCAGAAACCTGAATTTCCGGTTTGTTCAACGACACCTAGAATATCGGGTTCAAGTTTGAACCGGAAATTCCGGTTGTTTCCTGCACTCCAATGGTCACATTTCGAGAGGGGGTATTTATACCCCCTCTTTCTTCTCCAAGAGCTCAACTTCTTCCAAGCCTTCAAGATCCATTCTTAGATCTCACCAAAAGCTAGATTTCTCTCAATCCCTCCACCCAAACTCGTTGATCTTCGGAGGATTGAAGGAGAATGCCCCGATCTACAACTTCACCAAACCGTTCTTCATTTCCCCCTCATTCACTTGAGGGGTTTGAGTCTAGGGTTTCTTTGTGGCAAACCTAGACACCGTTGTTGCTTACTTGTTTATTGAAGCAAGATTGTTGGTGTTTTTGGGAGCCAACAATTCGATTGTGGGTGTGTGTGCCTCAAACTCATTGTAAAGGCACTGATTTCCACCTTGAAGGGAATTAATAGTGGAAGGTGAACTAGACCTTTGTGGCAAGATTCATCGGAGTATAGGGTGAGGCCTTTGTGGCTTTGAGTAGACCTTCGTGGCGAAACTCACACCCCTCCAACGAGACGTACTCCCCTCAAAGGGAGGAACTCGGGCATACATCCTTGTCTCCGCGTGCTTTCATTATCGGTTACCTCGATCCTTTTTACTTTGTGTTTGTATCTTGCTTAGTGTTGCGCTTCTTATATAGGTAAATTCACCATAGTTGCATATCTAGAGAATTTACCTTTCATGTCAAGACTAAATAGAAAAAGATTTAAAATTTAAAGTAGCACCTATTCGACACCACCCCTCTAGGTGTCCATATTATCCGTTCAGTCTTCCTCGGCAACACTTGTGCGGGAGCTTAATCCCCGGGTTTCGTATGTAAGCAACACCATAATCGTAACTGTTACCGTGTTACTAGTAGATAGATCCTGGCTAGTTTCTTGAGTTCATCAATAGGAATATTTTTGTTATTCTGCTACGATCCCCTTCAGATGAATAGTGCCATAATTGAGAGGTGGTGGAAAACTTGCGGGAGAGCCCGAGCCATATGTACTATCCTAAACCGCGTAGGATCTGATTTTTCTCCTAATTTTGATGGTCACGACCTATTTTCGTGCGTCGACGCGTGTCCCAGTCTCCGTGAGGTGTGTTGCACGATACCCACCTTTGGTCATGGTGGGCCAGCACCGTTCCGTCTCTTCATGTCTTGCACGCCCATTCGATTCTTGCGTGCTGGATTTGGTCTTATGACAGCTGCTGCACCGCTTTGACCCTCGCCCCCCATATGTGTCCCTTCTCGAAAACTCTGCGTGTTCTCTGGATTTCTTTCTCTTCTCCACCGCTTCTATCTAGCCCAATCTTTATTCGTCGCCGTGAATGCCGGCGATTTGGTCGCGCCGCGTGGTGCTGCATGTCGTCCTCCCGTTCTCGCAGGGTGATGATTGCTCCGGTCCTCCGACCTGGACATGAGGTCTGTGCGCTGCTGCGGTTAACACGGCGAGGTCGAGATCGGCGCCGGCATCGGCTCTGAAGAGGATGGCAGGCGGCGCGCCGACCGGGGGATCTGCTGGCGACCCTGAACGTCGGCCTCCGCGGCTCTGCGGCGGCGGGGTGACGCTGGAGTGCAGTCGAGGGTCTTGACGAGCAGCGGCCTGGTGGCGGCGGCCGTGCGGGATTTGAGGCGATGGCAGCCGCGAAGAGCCCTTCTGAGTCGGCATCCAAGATCTCCGGGCCAAACTGATGGGCCAACTGCGCGACACCACGGACAGTCACGGCGTGCCCATGGTCGCCACCATGACCATAAGTCCGTTAGTTCATCGCCGGAGTTGGAGGATGATCTCCCGTGGTGCCGCCTCCACCACCGCCTATTTGAAGGTGCACATCAGGGACCGTCAAAGCTGCTGAAGCATATGCATCGGCGTCAGCCGGCAACGGGTCCCGGTGGCGGTGGCCCTCGGGCGTGGGTCTCTGTGAAGCAGCTGTTCCTCGATGCCATGTCATGGGGATACAGCGGGGCCGCGGTGCGGCCACCGCCCTCCTCCCTTGCGCAGCGGCTGTCGGATACGACGATGCACCCGAGGCACATTACGCCGTTCTGCTATGCAGCTTGCAGTGCTGGTCGCAGCGCCGGACTGCAGCATCAGAGCGATTGAGATTGCCGGCGGCCGCTGCGCTCGGGGTCCTCAGCTTCTTCCGCAGTCGCCGTTCCTGATGTTCTTTCATCTGCATCAGGTATGATTCTTCTTCTCTCTATTTTGTTAGCATGTGTTATTTTCTTCCCGATGTTTTAATTTCTCTGTTCTTGGTCATTCCTGGTAGGTTTTCTCCCCTGAACCGTAACTCATGGCTGCTCGGCAGTTTGGACATGGTCCTGTCGCGATCCTTTATTTTTCACACGGTTCTTGGTGGCTCCGCGAACAGGTTAACTGCTAATCATTCGCGCCCTATTTATCAGCTGAATGACACGCTTGGTTTCTACCTGTTACACAACACTCTTCAATGTTTTTATGTGAAACTTGATTCTTGAGTTAGTTTTGGTTAGATAGATCATAGATGATTAGCTGTGTAAAGTGTATATAATATAAGAAGACTAAATTTGCAGTATATCTCTGCTGCACTAGCAGCACCACAAACGGCAAACAACTGCTAGAATTATTGGTAAGAAAAAAAATAGAAGATGATCTAATCTGACCGGCCAGGGGACCTCTGCACTGCAGTCTTCAGTATAGAAGCTACAAGGCTTTGCGAATTTATATAATAGAAATATATAGTTAGGCTAAGCAATTAATCACCTTGGGAGTGCGAATCAATCAATAGACTTTGTTCACAAACTAAGAGGGGCAATGGTTATGCTATTTTTCAGTTCTCTATTTTTTGTGGGTGTGCTCGAGAGAGATAATTTGTAAAAGTAACAACAATATGCTTTTGCTATTTGGAGCTGGCATTTAGTAGTCAGTTAAAATTTTGAGCATTTTTTCCATGGTTTTTTAATATTTTAATCCCTTGCGGTTTGTTCCAGCGTGGTAATGGAGGATTATTTTATTGGAAAGTTCATTCGATTACAGTTGATCTATTGGCGTGGCCATATTTGTTCCAAATCTACCGATTTAATTCTAATACGAACCAGCAGATTATAATTTTTTCTACAAAGTTGACGTTGTTCTGAAGTAAGTAGGTAAATGTAATTTTATGAGACAAGCAGCTGAAGTAAACATATTGTGTGCAGTATGCATATGTTCACGGTGATCAGTTCCAACTTATTATCTTCCTCTTATTTGCCCTGATACTATGTGTATGGGACATTAGTCGAAAATCTGAAGTATGATTCTCCTGTTTATGGTTTGTACCTCAGATGTACATAGAAACGCTAGATCATAGAAGTTACCGTTCTCATGTTTGGTCTTGCATTTTCTTATTCAATTTTTCTAGCGTGCCAGGCTTAAAATAGAGCTGATACTTAGCCTGATTCAATGCCTCCCTTCCTCACAAGAATATGGAAAGTTCTGGAGTTGCACTGGAGTCCAGCTTGAAATCATTGGCCCAAGAGAAGCTTACTGATACTAGAATAAATGAATTATTTCAAACTGAGTAATTGTAGACATGAATTTTTTAGGACGTTTCAATTGCGAGGAGATGACTTGTTTTGATGAGTAGGTATATCCCACCACGGTACTAATTGTATAAATGGGCTTACTGAATAAATCTCCTTACCAGCAGTTTTTATTGTCTTGCAGGTTCTTGTGTTCATAATTGGATTATTATCAAACTCTCCCTTACTTCCTCTTCTCCAGCAGGTCAGCAATGCCTCTTCTGGAGTTGGAAGCTCACTGGAGAAGTAACTGCAGTCCAGCTGTCAGAAGCCTGATGTATCTTTCCAGTACATGCTTGGAGACGAGGCGTGTGGACGAGGGCCGCACCCGCCCACGCGAGATATGAGATATGGGCGAAGATGGTAGAGGCCGGGAATAAGAACTTTCTGGTGAATCAAGGACCGCGAAAACAACGAGTACATGCAGCGCGGCGAGTACAACGATCACCGTCCCGGGAACTCGGATGGTCAGCTGAGTAGGTGACCTATCCCTTTGTTCTTAATCTGGGCATCTGCCTCATGTCTTTTATTTTCCTTCGAAGTTCAGTCAATTCACATCTCACCAGTTCACACAACAATTTTTTTTTCTTTCGATTGGCTGCAAGCTTCATAATTCAATCCCACAACAGTGTTGATCACACAAGCAAGTTCAAGTTTACAACATCTCTCCTAGGTTTTTCAGCTCTTTAAATTATTTACTGCAATTGTTTTTCAAGGAGATCTTCACTGCAAGCAAAAAAGTCAGTGTTTGCAAAATTGGGTCTATTTCCATGATTTTGGTGGGAGAGTGGTGGGCCAAAAGGAAAATGAGATGCATGTGTGTTTTCAATTATTAGTGACTTGTTGTCCTACTTTAATGTCTACTGATCTTGATGTATACTGCACTGTGCCTAGATCACGTCCTCTTCTTGCGATTTATCTTAAACGGAATCATGGTAGATACTGTCGTGCAAGTAATGAGTGTCAATGCATTGAACATTCCCTCGGAGCAAAATAGCTCATTTTTCCTGCAACATTACAGGCTTAGCAGCTCAAGCTTAATGTGCTCGGACACTTCTATTGTGAACTGGTGGTACACAAGGTAAATCCATGTACAGAGAAATGCATGCACCAGGTGTGGTGCCGGGCCTGTTCCAAGGTACTCTCCTACATGACGGTACATGTTGGCGTTTCTGTAGAACTAGAAGAGTAAATAGAAGGCCCAAATTTTTTGTATTTCTTGGTTATATGTTTTGTGGTATGCCAAACACTTCACAGACTAAAATATCGGTAATATAGATCAATGTGTATTTACTTTCCCTGGCTATCACAGAAAATAGTCAGTTTTCTGTAGCAACCAATGCACATATTCACAACATGGATATACATTGGATCGTTGTCTTGCTCAACTCACCATTGTCTTGGTCGACCGGTGAAATTGGAATTTTTCTTATTTAGCAGTTTTAGAATTTCTTCTTGCTTCTAGAGAGATCTCTATTGCTTTATTATGTTAGTGTTTTCTTTTTAGATTCTTCTAATTGTCGAAGACTTCTTGGTCAGTTTAGCATCAGCTTCATATTGTACTATTCACTTGCTTCTAATGATGCCAATAATCCAAATTAGATATAAGAATAATTAGTTTCCTAATAGAGAGAAAGTAGCAGCTAAAATCGTTTATCTTATAGACTCTTTCAACATAGGTGAGCACATCTGATAATAAACATTATATTGGTGCTTTGGTTCAGATCGCAGAAGCCATACATTATACTGGTGCTACTGTTCTGCGGTCTGCAAGCCTACAAGTTTAGCTTCTGGTGCCAGGATGACTAATGTGCTGCTGAATCTAGATTGCTTAATTAGTATTTTTTCTATTTTCTCCGAACTGATCGGTTTAGAATGTGGTAACAAGTAGTAATGTTTTCGTGTTTCTGCTTTGGTTCAGGACCGAACATGAAAAACATACAAGGGTTAATTCAACCGCCACAAGTTTGCTACTATCATATTCATGCATTTTGACTTGCATATTACCTGTGATTTTTATTTAAATTGTCCTCTTGGAGGGGATTAAATATTGTTTTCTACATTTTTAGCTATATTTATATCGTTATATATATTCCTCAACTCCTCGCTATGCTCTGTCTGCCCAAACTGTCTCTGAATTTTTATGTGTCTCATGATGTCATGCAGAGCGTGAAGAATGACTATGCCTAAGACTGGAGAGCTGGGTGCGGAGAATGTCCATAATGCTGAGACTGGCAAGACACGCATCCTACCATTATGTACGCAAGAATGTTAGCGTACTGTCAGTACTTAGGCTATAGGTTAGGATGCTAATAGTGGTGCCTAGCTAATATGAACTTGGGAATCCGTTGAACATAGACTATGTAAGAAATCACATAAAAGATTGAGTAGTTGGACTATGTAAGCAAGAAGAGGAAAGATTGAGTAGTTGCAAGCGATGCATAATTTTTTGTATCAGGTTCGTGTGTTTGTCATGTGTGGCTGAGTGCGAAATAAATGCTAAGAAATTAACATTATATGGAAATTGCTAGCGTTGCGCGGCGTGCGCCGCGCATGGCCTTGGCTAGTTAGCCTTAGAGGACTTGCAATTCGAGGCATACTTCGATTCCTTCGCTTTAGTCTTGGCTTGTGCCTTGGATTTGCGAATGGCATCCTCTACCGGGATGTTAACCCCGAGAATTTCCTCAGTATGACCAATAACGGCAGAGGCGCCGGAAGGTGACTCGAGCACCTTAGGATTCCCCATCAACAATTCGAGCATCTTCTTCACTTTAGATAGGTTGGACTTGAAGCTAGAGGTAACCTCGGATAAATTGGATTTTATTGTTATAATCGATGCCTGAAGATTACATATAGCTTCAGTCATGGAACCTATATCATCCGAGACCAAAAGATCACTCTCCTTGTTTGCCATACCCTCTTAGGCGGTTAATCCTTAGATAAGAGACGACGCTCAAATGCCAAATGAAAGTACGGTATGGTCAACTAGAGGGGGTGAGTAGGTGGATACTTTTTTTTACCATTCTTTTCCTTTTTAGGTTGAGCTAAACAAGATACGTGGTGAACAACCTATGTGATACGATACAAAGTACGCAATTGAAGCAATACGTAAAGTTACAAGAAAGACAACAATAGTGAAGGCACATAGATAAATGCATGTTTCCCGTAGTTTCTTCCCAAGGGAAGTAAATCTACGTTGGAGGTGTGAGGAGCAACCTAGGCGCTCCAATAGCACGGATGTTTACAGCCTATTCTCTATGAGGTTCTCCGGTGAGGGAGGAGCTCATTGCCACTATGAGGTCCTCTTGAAGGCGGTGGCCAAAACTTTACACAAGGTTGGGGCTACTCCACGTTAATTGGAGGCTCTCAACAAGATCTGAAACTTCTTGAAATAAGGTGGAAGGTTCAACCACTAGGTTTCCCTAGGGTTACAAGGCACCCAAGAGATTACAAGATCCACAAGGGATAGCGAGGGGGAATCAACTTTTCGCCCGGTGAAAGTGTAGATCTGGATCTTTTCCACCAAATACTGAATGGCATCAAGTTTGGGTGAGTGAAGAAGTGGATCTAGGCATTAAAGGATTTGTATTAATGGAGGCGAGAGAAGTTTGGACAAGCAACTTCTTCTTCAGGAAGAACACCCTTTTAAGTACTTCTTCACGAAATCCAGCCGTTACGTGCGGACAACTACATAGCGGTACTACCGCAAGGGCTGGCAATACCCACTGCACCGCTCACTAGGTCTTGGTGGTACAACCTCTATGTCACTACCGGCCCGGTACTGCCGCTGGCCATCATCTTGATTTTACTTCGAGATGGCTGGCGGTAGTATTATGTCAGTACCACTCAGGGTCCGATGTGACATTCGAGAGCAATATCATGCTAGCAGTAGCAGACCGGTACTTCCAGCGGTACTACCGCTTCCTATGGTAGTGGTAGTACCGGTGCGGTACGGGTACTACCGGTGGGCAGATTTTGTTCCATGGTTAAAATGCCATGGGCCTCTCTCCACGTGCGTCATTCATGAGTATAACTGAAATTTTAGACACACAATTAGATGTCAAATTGTGTCGTCGATAACTCTAAAACATTAGGAAGGAAATGCTCTTTCAATTTCTCGAGGGACAGAGGCACCAAGAATTGCGATCATGGGCAGTGTTGAACAACACCAGCACAAAATAAACATTATTCCAGTACCGTTGCAGCAACAATAGAAATGGGCAGCCACGGAGGTATGATTCTGCAAAATTCCAACCGTGCATTTCACCTTCTATGTATTCTGGTAAAAGTCCTACTTAATTATGTAGCTGAAGCCACAGAAAATACTTATAGCCTGCAGTATAAGATACCCAATCTTTCAGAGCTCGTTTGGTTTACTCGTTCCGTCTCAAAATAAGTGTCGTTCAAACAGATGTATCTAGATGTATTTCAAAACTAGATACATCCATTTCGACGACACTTATTTTAAGACGAAGTGAGTATATAAGATAGAAGAGTGTATGAACATAAAACATATAGTATTGGGGTGTCATGTCATGTCTAATTAAATTTATGAGAAGAGGAATTCCCTTTGAACGTGGTGAAGAATTTTTTTCATGAGGTTAAAACTCATTTTATTTTCCTGTGAAATTTACATGACAAGATTCCTATAGAAAATGATCCTATAAATCAAATGGCCTCCGAAGGAAATATATATTTCATAAGATTTCAATCCTACACAAACAAATCCTATGAATCAAAGGAGCCCTCGGTACACACAGAAAAAAATTCCTTTTCCTCAAAACAAGGATATTATCTTTAGAATAGTTACATCAATCCAAATAGCAAAATGCTGGTGTGGCATCTTATTCCATGCAGCACATTCACACATCTCGCTGAATTTTAATGCTAAAACATGCAACAAAACGCACAACATTTTTTTCATCGGCAAGCATTAGTGCATCAAGGTTATGCTTTGGTCAGACAGTTTGAGGTGTGAACACAGGAAAGCTGGGAGAAAAGAAAACACTTTATGCAATTAGATACCACATTAGGAAAGAAAAGGGGATTTCTTCTGCCAAATATATTGTGACGATACATATTTCTTATCCCAATATCTGAACAAAGCAAAGTAAAGCTGAAGCAATGAAATATAAGCTAGCTTCGCTTTTGTTATCCATCTCGTAAGGAAAAATCAAGAGAAAAATCCAGTCAACATTGCCAAGTTCTCTTTTTGTCACGTACTCTAATGTCAGCAATTCATTTCCCATCATAGTGGTAGCACGTTCCAAAACATTTGACTTCCAATTGTCTAAATATAGATATATTAACACATGTTTTAGTGTATACAAATGGAAGTCAAGTATTATGGAAAGGAGGGGCTATTCATGTACGACTAGGCGAACTAGTCAAATACCCTTGCAAAAGGATGGCATGCCAAGTTGTATGTTGAAGGACAAGCGATCACATACTTGATACTTAGAGTACACAGCATAGCCATAGCAAGATGGCATAGGGATTTTCAACTTACAAACTGGATAATTATAAAATAAGCAGTTATATAGCATATAGAAGAATATGTGCTATGCATTGGTACGTTCCTAGCGGTTTCAGCCTCCAACACCACTGCCCGAGATTGGCATTCAAAGTGATAACATCATTTTACAAAATCATGTGGTATGAGAGTGGCATAACTTACTGTACGGAGTACGTCTAATCCACATGCTAGTTAAAAAATATACTCTCTTCAATCCATATTAATTGCCATCAAATTGGATGTATCTAGCACTGAAACATGTCTAGATACATCAGATTCAGCGAAAATTAATATGAATTGAAAGGAGTATAATAATAGTGTAACAAATGAACAAGTTTGCTTATAGAGGAAGACCTATGGAGGGGATGAACAGCTTCACCAAGACCCCAAAATGATATCTGAATTGGCATGTATGTTTAAGATCGATCATGAGTTTATGACCAGCTATATCTTCAAGTATCACAGAGTAAAGACAGAGCTCCAACTGCCAGCAGCGGATCCTCCCTGAAGAATCAAAGAATACAAAGCAACTCACCAGCCGAATGCTTGGTTGAAAAGAACTTCATCCATGAGATCTCCTCCTGTTATGTGGGGATGGAAGAGCCCCTTCAAAGAAATCATTCACGGAATTTTCAAGGTCCTCAGGAGAGTGCTTGATGTACAGTTCTGGATGCTTCCCATTTTCTATATGATGCCGGAACCTGCCAAGGAATGACCGGTATGCTGGCAACAGCTTCTCTGATATTGAGATTCTCAGCTCCTCCCTCAGCTGCATGTCCGGTACAGACCACCCAGATTGCACCCTATGCGCATCCTCAAATGCAGCATTGAAGGACTTAAATCGCTCCCGCAGAGCTGACTTGGATATTCCTGATGAGAAGCCACCACTTACATGAAGACCCTCATCACGCAGACAATTCAGGATCTTCAGCCATGACATCCGCTGGTAATTTGTGGCGGCGACTGTGAACTTTCCTGTAAGCCGCTTCAAGTAATCATCACCAATCATGCTCCAAAGGTCAGGCGAGTCCTTCACCTTGTGCACGATATAGTGCACATTGTTCATCAAGAACAGATGCGAGAGAGCTGTGTCCTTGTAGAGTGACCCTTTGCCTTCAAGGTTGTGTTCAAGAACAACAATGATCCAGATTACATGGGCAGCAAGCGGTGACTGATTCTCAAGCTCAGGGAGTTCAAGGTCCGCCAAGGATGGAGCGGGCTCATTGCCCTCAGCAGCAAGCCGTGCACTAGCCGACGGACGCGAAATGATCAACTCGGTGAGCGTAGCCTTGTAGTCGGAAATGAGGCTGCTATAGTTCATCACGTACCGAGTGAGCGGGTGGACGGTGCCGCCAGGAACTGCAGTTTTGTGCGGGTCGCGGAGAACCGCGTTTTCGAATTCCGAGAGTATCCCTCGCACCGCATCGGCGAGACGCGATCGGATCTCGACGGCCTGCACGTATATCGATTCGGCGGCCCTGGAAGCCGCAAAAATGTCGGAGACGTCAGGCAGCAGGTCAGAGAGCGCGTCGTGAAGGTCGACGATCTTGAAAAGCTTCTCGGGAGAGCGGCGGCCGATGCTGATGGCCTCCGCGAAGCCAAACAGCTGCAGCGCAGCACCCTTGACGGCCTCGACAAATGGGGTGTCGTGCGTGGCTGGGGCCGCGGCAACCGCGGTGGCCGCGATGACATTGGAGAATGGGAGGTCATGGAAGATGTGGAAGGAGAGACGGCGCTCACTTGCAAAGACGCCGCGAACGGCGGCGCGAGCGGCGCGGATCCATCGGCGGATCTTGGCCTCGAGGACGTCCCAATCGAGGCGTTGGACATCGCCGATGCTGAGCCGTTCGACGCCGAGTCGGCGGAGGGAGGCGTCGACGGCCGGCTTGCGGACGGAGGCGTACACCTGGGCGCACTCGCGGCCGTAGCCAGCCGCAGCCATTCGGGACGCGATGGAGTGGAGGTCTGCGACGGCGTCGTCGGGGAGAAGGTCGATCTCGCGAAAGCTCCGCAACGAGCGGTAGCTGCTCCGCCGGTCGACGCAGTAGGAAACGGGGTCATCTTCCTCCACAACCGGAAGGTCGATGGACGAGACCGAGCTCGATCGGTCGTTGGATATAGAGAGGGAGGTGAGGTCCGCGAGCGCCTCGATCTCGAGCTCGAAGGCGCGGGAGGAGAGCACCTGGCGGAACTCGTCTTCGAGCCGCGCCATCGCGGCCTGCACGGCGGTGCACCCGCCAACCCCAGTCGCCGCGCCGGGCCCGGAAGATAGCCGCCGCGGGCTCCCAACCGCCGCGGGGGACGGCGGTGCGAGGCGGCGGATATCAGACACCGCGCGGAGGAATCGCTCTGCCTCTGACCGATCCCCCGCGCCGTCGAACAGCATTGACTCGTCCCCAGCCGCCGCTGCTGCCGCCGTCAAGGCCGACGACGAGTCCCACCGCATCACCACCCGCTCCGCCGCCTCCAGCTCCACCGATTCATCCATGCTGTCCAGTTGACTCCTCCTCTCCCAACTCTCCACCTCACACTCACCCTCCTCCAAGCTGGCCTTTAGTACCCGAGGCGGCGCGAATCCGGGGAGCCGCACGTGTGGGCGAGCGCGCACGCGCGTGGGTCTGCGCGATGGCGAGCGGGGCGGGAGGCCAAGGGGGAAGTGATTGAGCTCTGTCGCGGAAAACAGGGAGGACCCAATTTGATCCGTTCTGGTCCATCCGGACCGATCTTGGCGAAACCCATTCCAACGGTCGGACAAAGGGGAGAGCCTTGGACGGTCCGCGGACACAATTTAGCCTCGCTTGGATTGTCGTTTTTGGGCCCAAAATCTCCATGATTTTCAGTCTTCGGACGAGTACCAGTGTTTCGGTGTTAAAATTTCCCCGCAATGCCCCGTTTTCAGGTAAAATACCTCCCTTAGGCCCCGCTTGGCTCGTTGGTAGATTTATAGGCCCGTATTAGTCACAGCCGTATGTTACTGGTGCACAGCGACACGGTTTTTTTTTATTCCGGACCTCTGCACGTCCGCTGAAAATTACCGGAGTAATATGCGCAAAACTGGCGAGAACGGAAAGTAAAACGGCCATCCAAGCGGCATTTCCGGGAACGAGGCAGGTTTTCCCCACCCCCCGAGTAATACGGCAGTTTCGGGTGGAAATACGACAGTCCAATCGGGCCCTTAATCTCACGGCTCATCCAGCTTTCGAAATAAATGCCCTCCTCTCTTATGCACCCTAGTTTTCCATGGCGGATAATTACGGCGGTGAAACAAATCCCACTTCTCAAGCGGAGTCTTATACTTCACTATCCCTTCTGTTAGAATGAATTTGTTCCCCATCCGTCCTTACTGGACGCGACGGAGCCGTCGCTCGCGCCGTAATTCGTCGAGGTCATAGGTCGGCCGAACCTAGAAACTCCGTCGTCCTGGCCCTCTTCGTCGGCCCAGCAGACTGTCCTCATCGCCGCAATTAGTGGCCCTGGCAGCGCTCGGCCGTGCTGCCATCGTTGCCGACCTCCTCGGAGTTCTCCGTCATCGCTACCACTCACCCTGACCTCTCCAATGTAGGGAGGTTTTGACAGGACCCATCTGCCCTCCTGCATCGGGCCAGGACAACTGCAAAGGGGTCGTCGTTGCCTCGAACTCGTCGGCAGAGCATGTTGCCCACCACTTGTTCGACTGTTTGCCGAGCCGAAGCAAGGTATAGAAATGACCTTTGTTTTCTTGGAATGGAATTTTGTTTGTTCCCCGCAATCATTGTTTCTAAAATATTTTCCAGGTGTATGATTCGGACTACTTTTTTCACTCATTTTATCGATACTTCAGATGATTCATTTGATGATGATATCGATATTTTCTTGACCGCTACAGCCATCATCCACAACCACAATGAGGATGCAATTGGAAATTACCAACCCTCGGTGTCGGATCGTGCTCCTGCTTTGTACCAGGACAGAGAAGGGGGCAAGCAAAAGCTATGGAAAGATTATTTCCATCTCATCAAACCTCCATATCTTGCAGAAAAAACGCCGGCGGTTTTGGATGGTAAAACATTTATTCTTGCCCATTCTTGATGGAGTGAATGAGTACGATGATTATCTTTGAGTGCAAGCCTGATGCCGCATGTAAGCTTGTCTTCTCTTCCTACCAGAAATGCACTGCAGTTATTTGGATGCTTGCATACGGTGTTGGAGGAGACCTCGATGAGTATTTGCGCATGAGTGGCTCCAGTTGTATTTATTTGATGCTCAGGTTGTTCAAAACAGTGGTTCAAGTGTTTGGCAAAGAATATTTGAGAGAGACAAATATTGTCGATACTCAACGTTTACTGTCGATCAACGAGTCAAGAGACTTTCTGGGGATGATTTCAAGGTGTTATGCCCTAGAGGAAAATAAATAAGTGTTTATTTATGACATAACTCATAAAGTTTATAATAGTTTCATATCATGCTATAACTGTATTAATAGGAAACGTTAATACAGGTGTGATATGCAAACAACCAGAGGTTATTCGATAACCAAAGTTCCTAGTTAGCCTCTATCTTAAACTAGTCCACTAGGTTATGTATGATCGTGGGTTTCACGATCATGTGACATTTATGTCAATATACAGTGGGGTCATTTCATTGGCTGAATGAGATGATGACCCTTTTCATATAAGGAAGTATTTCAATGCGATCGTATTACGAATTTCATAGTGACAATACTTAGAAACATTGTACCCTATCTTCAACACCATGAGACTTTGTTTAATTGCTATCTTCGAGTCTACTTTGAGTGCATGAAACGTCACACTGTGATAGGGTGATTATAAAGGCGTACTTGGGTATTCCAAAGAGATACGTTGAGGCGTGTTGTGAACAGCGGATTCGTTCATCCACATAATGGAGAGATACTCTGGGCCCACTTGGTGAGACTTCATCCAATAGCCTGCAGCGTGTGACTTATCACGGGGATGAAGGATCATGAGAACGAGTTAAGAATCTTGTCGGTAACGAGATTAAACATGGCATAGGGATGTCAACGAACAAATCTCGTACAAGACATGTATCTGAGAACAAAAGGAACATGAGTCTATGTTAAGTTTCAACGATGATTAATTCAATGGATGCACGGGGGTCACTATGGATATCCAGATCTCGCTATTGATCATTGATCTGGGAGGTGTCCCGTTCATGTCTAGAGTAGTCCCGAACTGATAGGGTAACACACTTAAGGGGGGTGATACGTGATATCCCATAAGTATAGGGGATCGTGTGTAGCCTTTTCGATAAGTAAGAGTGTCGAACCCAACGAGGAGGTAAAGGTAGAATAAATGTTCTCTCAAGTTCTATCAACCACTGATAAAACTCTACGCACACTAGACGTTTACTTTATCTAGGAAATAATACTAGAGCAATAATAAGGGTATAAAAGATAGCTTTGCGAGATAATAAAAACAAGAAAGTAAATGTTAGTGATGTAGCAATAAAGTATACTAAGTAACCATAAACTAACAGTACCATGAGTGTGAAAAAATGGTGGTAATTGTGGTGGATTTATCCATGATCAAATAGTCAAGTACATGGTGATATTCCTCTTTTACGTGGGAGAGGCAAAGCTAACAAGATCTCACTATCCAATGATTGCAAGTAATTATGATTGGAACTCTAGCAAACATCCGTAACTACTAGAAGATACATTAAGGTAAAAATACCCAACCATAGCATTAAGATCAAAAGGTCCTCTTTATCCCATATGATACAATCACTAGATTGGAGCTCATGTTTCTGTCACTCAAGCAGCCCTCCCTCTAGCTTTCTACACATACTACAAACCCTATGATTTTATCCATGCCCGCATAAACATATGATGGCACCATAGGACTGTAAAAAATTCAATATATAGCTCAAACCATCCATAGAGATTCAACAATCAATCATATGACAAAAGGGATCTACACAAACATGACATAGATGCAATAGATCATCTACAAATAATTTATAATGTCAAACACCATGTTTACATAGGGCGGTACAGAGGTGTGTGGGAGAATGAACCACTGTATACAAGGAGGAATTAGCGATGGAGATGGCGGTGAAGACGGCGGAGAGGATAGCGCAAGGCGTAGGGCGGCGGCGGCGCTGGCGGTGGCGCAGGGACTCCTTCCCTGCGCCCTCCTCCGAAGTGATGCGTGAGTAGTTCATCCCTGGACTACGAGTCCATAGCAGCAACTAGATGGTTGTATTCTCCACTTTGTACCTAATGTTTAGATCTCGTGAGCTGCCTCACATGATCGAGATCATCTTTATGTAATGTGATACGTCCATTTTGCATCACTATTTTATATCATAATTTTCTGTTATTCATCGATATATTTCATGTTATGATGCATCTCTTATGTTATTTTATCTTTTTTTGCATGTTTTATAATTTTTGGAGAATAAACACCGGGACCCAAAATCTGATGGAAAAAGCACCGTCCAGATACCATATTTCAGAAGGTCAGAAGAAGAAGGGGGACATCCGGGGGTTCCTAAAAGTCCCGAGGAGGAACATAGCAAGAGGGGGGCCACCATGGTCCCATACCTAGGGGTGGCGTGCCCCCCGGCCGCACCACCTAGGGGTGTGGCCACCCTGGCCCACCTCGGGGGTCATCTTTGGCCCCCTGACCCCGAGGGAACCCTATGCCTCATTCCATCCTCGAAGAATTATTCCACTGCTGCTGCGGGGCGGAAAACACCCGAGAAAGAAAAGCTCTCTGGCAGGGAGAAATCTGCCGGGGAAATTCCTCTCGGAGAGGGGAAATCACTACCATCGTCACCGGCATCACTCCGGGCATCATCAAGATCGTAATCATCATCGTCATCACCACCAGCACCATCACCCTCATCATCCACCTTCATCCCGCTGTAACAATTAGGGGCCTCTGTCGTTGTTTTGCAATAGATCTCTCTCCCGGTGTGGATTACTTGTTAGTAGTTGATGCTTGTGAGATTTATCGGTGTTTGCACTTTATGACCAAATTGTTATCATCCATTATATCACCTCTGATTATGATCCATATGATGTGTTGTGAGTAGTTCGTGTTGTTATTGAGGACATGGGAGAAGTCAAGTTGTTAGTAGTGAAGTAATGTTGAATAATATTTAATGTTTGACATTTAAGTTGTGGTGTTATTCTTCTAGTGGTGTCATGTGAACGTTGACTACATGATACTTCACCATTTATGGTCCTAGGGGAATTCATCTTGTATTTGGCTACTAATTATGGGGTTGCCAGAGTGACAGAAACTTAAACCCCCGTTAGGAAACCATTACACCAGGGAGCGTAGAATCCCGGAGTTTAAACCTGTGGTTAGATTTATTTCTTAATGACTTTCTTGTAGTTGCGTATGCTTGCAAGGGGTATAATCACAAGTATGTATTAGTCTTGGATGGGACGGTACATTAGCATAGGTTCACCCAGACAACACTTATCAAAACACCGAGCATTATTCAGCTGCATGGAACAAAAGCACTTGACAAAAACCTCCCGTGTGTCCTCGAGAACGTTTGTTAGTCATAAGTAAACTCACAAGATTGTCCTTTGCAGAAGAAAGGATCGGGCCACTCGCTGCAATTATTACTACTGCATTTTATTTACTCGCACTTTATTTATCTGCAATATCAAAAAACACTACAAATCTGTTTTCCAGTATTTATAGTTATTCCTTCATCAAAACTGCTTGTCAACACCTTCTGCTCCTCGTTGGGTTCGATACTCTTATTTATCGAAAGTACTACGATACACCCCCTATACTTTTGGGTCATCAAGACTATTTTCTGGCGCTGTTGTCGGGGAGTGAAGCGCTATTGGGAAGTGGAATTGATAAAGGAAGCTTCTGTTGTAAGTGCGGTTTTTATTTCTGTTTACTGCTTTATTACACTATGTTTGGAACTCCTTTTGAGTCCCTATTTGCGGGCACTGCTGCCACTACTAGGGTAGTAAGTTACCCATTGCATGATGATTTGGATCCTTATAAAATACCTATAAAAATTGTTAAACATGTTATGGATAACTGCTATTCAGGTGATGGAAATATCCATCCTGGTAATCATTTGCTCTTTTTACATGAATTATGCGAGTTGTTCAAGTGTGCAGGTATTACAATGAGCCAAGTGAAGAGGAAACTATTCTCTATATCATTGACAAGCCGAGCCTCTGAATAGTTCAAGCTGCTGAAAAATAGCCAGACTATTAAATGGGAGGAAATTGTGCCTCTCTTTTATTCTAAATTTTGTCCTCCAAGTGAAATCCATAGAGATGGGAATTATATATATAATTTTTGGCCCCATGAAGGAGATAGTATTGCCCAAGCATGGGTTAGATTGAAGTTATTAATGCTCAAATGCCCCATTCATGAGCTCCCCAGTAATATTGTTATTAATAATTTCTATGCAAGGCTTCCTCTTCATGATAAGGATTTATTGGATGCTTCTTATTCTGGATCATTTACACGTATGAAGGATGAAGATAAATGGGATCTTCTTGGCCGTATTCAAGAAAACACCGAAGCATGGGAGAATGACAAAGGTAGAAAGTCAGGTATAAATTATGACTATGAATGCATTAAAACCTTTATGTCATCCGATGATTTTCATAATGTTGGTACTACTTATGGTCTTGATTATCAAGTTGTTGCAAACTTATATAAGGCTTTTGCTTCTTACTTTGATATTACTAAAAAGGAATGGGACAAGTACCATGCTCCTTATAAAGATACTGTTAATTGTGTTCCTGCTAGAGATATAGAAGTTCATACTGTTGATTCTATTGTGCCTGAACCTTATATTGAGAAAATTCCTTTCCCTGCTAAGGTAAAAGAACACTCTATGTTAGCTAGTGTGGTTAATAAAAGTGCAAGGAAACCTGTAGAACCCGAGGAACAAATAACTGTAGAACCTATAGTAGCAATAGTAAAGGACCTTGTTTCTGAAAATGTAGAAGAGGGACACATTATATTTTGTGAAGATGCTTCTAATATTGTCTCTCATCCTAGTAAATCTAGGAAACCCAGTGTTCATGTGCTATCTGTTAGGATAGGTGATCATTGTTATTATGGTTTATGTGGTATTGGTGCTAGTTCTAGTGCTATTCCTTATGAGCTTTATAAATAAATTATGCATGAAATTGGTTCGTGTGAACTTGAAGACATTGATGTGATTATTCAACTTGCTAATAGGGAAACTATTTCTCCAATTGGTATTGTTAGAGATGTGGAGGTCTTGTGTGGTAAAACTAAGTATCCTGCTGATTTTCTAGTACTAGGAACTTCTTCTAGTGATACTTGTCCTATTATATTTGGTAGACCTTTCTTAAATACTTGTGGTGCTGTTATTGATTGTAAAAAGGAGAAAATTCTTACAAAGTTTGATGGAGAGTCTTATGAATTTAATTTCTCCAAATTTGCTAAAGCACCTTATGAAGCTGAAATGCCTAATGAAAATTATAAAGTTGAACAATTGGATGCTATTGCTCTTGCTCCTAACAATCCTTTGCAGCAATACATGGAGGACCACGAAAGTGATGCCTTTATGGAAGAAAGGAATGAAATTGATGAGATTTTCCTACATCAGTCAGCAATGTTGAAACAAAATTTACCTGTGGAAGACTTGGGTACAACATTCCACCCAAGGAAGATCCTATTTTTGATTTAAAGCCCTTGCCTGATAATCTTAAATATGCTCATATTGATGATAAGAAACTATATCCTGTTATTATTAGTTCTCAACTTTCTGATAAACAAGAGGAGAGATTATTGGGGATATTGAAGAAACATAGAGGTGCTATTGGTTATACTCTTTATGAATTGAAAGGGATTTCTCCTACTATTTGTCAGCATGCTATTGATATTGAACCTGATGCAAAGCCAGTTGTTGAGCATCAACGCCGTTTAAGTACTAAAATGAAGGATGTGGTAAGAATAGAGGTATTGAAACTCCTTGATGCTGGCATTATTTATCCTATCGCTAGTCATGTGCATTGTGTTCCTAAGAAAGGAGGGATGACTGTTGTGCCAAATGAAAATAATGAACTCATTCCTCAAAGAGTAGTAGTTGGTTATAGGATGTGCATTGATTTTAGGAAGGTTAACAAAGTTACTAAGAAAGATCATTATCCTTTGCCTTTTATTGATCAAATGTTAGAAAGGTTGTCTAAGAAAACTCATTTCTGCTTTCTTGATGGTTATTCTGGGTTTTCTCAAATTGCTGTTAAAAAGCTTGACCAAGAGAAAACAACTTTCACTTGTCCTTATGGAACCTATGCTTATAGACGTATTCCTTTTGGTTTATGTAATGTTCCTGCTACCTTTCAAAGATGCATGTCTGCTATCTTTCATGGTTTTTGTGAAGAAATTGTGAAAGTTTTCATGGATGATTTTTCTGTCTATGGAACTTCTTTTGATAATTGTTTGCAGAATCTTGATAAAGTTTTGCAGAGATGTGAGGAGACTAATCTTGTTCTTAACTGGGAGAAATGCCATTTTATGGTTAATGAAGGAATTGTTCTTGGACATAAAATCTCTGAAAGAGGCATTGAAGTTGATAGAGCTAAAGTTGAAGCTATTGAGAAAATGCCCTGTCCCAGGGATGTTAAAGGTATTCGTAGTATTCTTGGTCATGCTGGTTTCTATAGAAGGTTTATTAAATATTTCTCTAAAATATCAAAACCTCTTACTAATCTTCTTCAAAAATATGTACCATTTGTTTTCGATGAAGATTGTAAAGAAGCTTTTGAAATTTTAAAGAAGGATTTAATATCTGCCCCTATTGTTCAACCACCTGATTGGAATTTACCATTTGAAATTATGTGTGATGCTAGTGATTATGCTGTAGGTGTTGTTCTTGGACAGCGGGTAGATAAGAAGTTAAATGTTATTCATTATGCTAGTAAAACTCTTGATGCTGCTCAAAAGAATTATGCTACCACTGAGAAAGAGTTCATAGCTGTAGTTTTTGCTTGTCATAAATTTAGGCAGTATATTGTTGATTCTAAAGTCACTATTCATACTGATCATGCTGCTATTAAGAACCTTATGGAAAAGAAAGATGCTAAGCCTAGGCTTATTAGATGGGTGCTTCTCTTACAAGAGTTCGATTTACATATTGTGGATAGGAAGGGTGCTTAAATTCCTGTTGCTGATAATATGTCAAGATTAGAAAATATCCCTGATGACCCTATTCCTGTTAATGATAGTTTTCCTAATGAACAGTTAGCTGCAATAAAAGTGAGCTCTCAAGAGAGTCCATGGTATGCTGATTATGCTAACTTTATTGTTTCCAAGTATTTTCCCCCTACCTTTACAACTCAGCAAAGAAGAAAATTCTTCTATGATTTGAGGCATTATTTTTGGGATGACCCACACTTATATAAAGAAGGTGTTGATCGTATTATGAGAAGATGTGTTCCTGAAAATGAACAGCAGGAGATATTGAGAAAATGTCATAGTAGTGCTTATGGAGGACATCACGCTGGAGATAGAACTGCACATAAAGTTCTACAGTCAGGTTTTTATTGGCCTACTCTCTTTAAAGATGCTAGAATTTTTTTTATCTTGTGATCAATGCCAAAGGGTTGGAAATATTTCTAGACGTGATGAAGTGCCTATGAATTATTCTCTTGTTATTGAACCGTTTGATTGTTGGGGTTCTGACTTTATGGGTCCTTTCCCTCCTTCAAAAGGCTATACTCATATTCTTGTTGTTGTTTATTATGTTACTAAATGGGTAGAAGCTATACCTACTAAAAGTGTTGATGGTGAAACCTCATTAAAAATGCTTAAGATATTATTTTCCCTAGGTTTGGTGTGCCTAGATATCTTATGATTGATGGGGGTTCTCATTTTATTCATGCTGGTTTTAGAAAAACTCTTGCTAAATATGATGTTAATCATAGAATTGCTTCACCCTATCATCCTCAAACTACTGGGCAAGTAGAATTATCAAATAGAGAGATCAAATCTATCTTGCAAAAGACTATTAATAAATCTAGGAAAAAATGGGCTAAGAAATTAAATGATGCTCAGTGGGCTTATAGAACTTCTTACAAAAATCCCATGGGCATGTTTCCTTATAAAATGGTTTATGGAAAACCTTGTCACTTTTCCTAGAATTAGAACACAAAGCTTTTTGGGCAGTGAAAGACTTAAATAGGGATTTTAAACTTGCTGGTGAGAAAAGGCTGCTTGACTTAAGTTCTTTAGATGAATGGAGGAGTGAAGCATATGAAAATGCTGAGCTCTTTAAAGAGAAAGTTAAAAGGTGGCATGATAATATAATTATTAAAAGAGAATTTCATGTTGGTGAGAAAGAGATATTGTATGAGAGAATTCCTTATTTGACCCATACTTAAAATCTTGTTCTTTATTTGGCTCTAAAAAAATTCCCTATTTGACATCTTAACTTCATTTTCTTCCTAACATGGCCCTATAGTGCATTCTAAACACAAATAGGGATGTAAAAAGACTCTTTTGCCCCTGATGAATTTTTGTACCAAATTCATAATAGAAGTTGAAAATAAGAAACAAAATATATGCGTTGGTACCAAATTCATAATAGAAGACAGCACGCATGCGCGGCCAGACGACAACGGCGCCTCCAACGCGAGCCTGCCCCAAGCATGGCTATGGCACGCCATCTTGGAGCCACGCCAGGAGGGACGTCATGCACATGCAGGCGCACCACGCGCGGGCATCGCCAGCTTTGTCCACGAGCCAAGCCAGTCGTGCGTCTCATGTGCAGATCCATCAAGAACAAGTCCTATGCTAGCAAGTCACGGTGCAAAGAAAGAAAAAAGCGCACACACACGTGACCGTCATGGCTACGTTTTGGAGATGCATTTTTTTCTTTTTTTGCTTGTGTTCAGTTGGCCGACCAGACGTTCAGGTTCTACCTATTTGCGCGAGTATGACAAACCACGGGAGACGATCTGCTGCACCCGCCGACATCACGACCACCGAGCCCAATTAAGCTGAGCCGAACTATGACGTTGCACGACTACGCCAGCTAGCAGCGGCGTCACGTAACCGATAATGCTTCGTCCGCGCGCGCAAAAACAAAAATTCCGAAGAAGAAAAATCAGAAGGAAATAAATCCAGAATCCGAAGGAAAAAAGGTCGAGCGTCACGTGCGGAAGGTAGTAGCGTTCGCGTTCGGGGGGTGAGGTTTTGCATGCACACATACACATAAAGACACAAATGGAGACTTTTGTTGCTTATTTTCAACTTCTGTTATGAATTTTGGTAAAAAAATCATCAGGGGAAAAAGAGTCTTTTTATATCCCCATATGTGTTTAGAATGCACTACAGGGCCATGTTAGGAAGAAAATAAACTTAAGGTGTCAAATAAGGAAGAAATTATTTTTTAGGGCCAAATAGGGAACAAGATTTTAAGTAAGGGCCAAATAAGGAATTCTCTCAATATTAGGTCTCGTCTCTGATATTTTGCACGAAAATTACTCTCGAGATGGGAAGGACCTTTTGTTATCGAAAAGGTATATCGTTCAGGGGCAATTAAAATTGTTTCCCTTGAAGACAACTCCTCACAAGTGGTGAATGGCCAAAGACTCAAGCATTATATCTCCGGAGATCCTTATAATGAAAATGTTGATTGTATTCAAGCCATGATACCGGAGGAGTTTATTAGGAAGCATATTTAAGAAACTGCAGAGTTAGTTTTCGAATAGGTAACAGTTTCGGTAAGAAAATGTTCGCGAAACATCTTCCAACTTATATTTTTGCTGTTTTTAGAAAATATGAAAAATTATGAGCCGGAAACGAGAGGGAGACGGAGCCTGGAGGCTCCACGCCATAGGGTGGCGTGGGCCCACCTCTAGTCGCGCCTGCCCATGGTATGGGCGCCCCGGAGCCCCTCTCCGACTCGTTTTCGACCTGGACTTTCCTTTTGTTATGAAACTTTTCGCTATATAATCCCTCAGACCCCCCCCCCCAGGTCCATATATCGTTTTTTCGTCATGTTTCTGTTTTGACCTGTTTTCCTGGCAGGATTTCAGAGCTTCTAGGTCAAGATGTCCTCCTTCAGCTCTAGCGTTGAGTATTACGCTGCACGTCGTCTTCGACAAATCCAGCAAGACATCCATGAGAGTGCTTTCACGAGATGGGCGACAAAGGAAGAGATAGATGCAAGGAGGAAAGACATGATCAACAGTTTGAGGGAGGAGATCCGGAGGGCTGCACCAGCACCAATGAGGAACCCCACATTTGTGGGATCCATTAACCCTCAGCGTCGCTACTCTCATAATGTGCAGGGGACCGTGCCTCAGGATCAAGACCCCAACGTGTTCCTTGTGATAGCTGAAGCACACCGGGTTGCCGATCAATTCTGCGAACAATATCGTATTCTCAAGGCCGAGGTAGCAATTCTGGAAGCGAAAAACATTGAACTTCCTCGCATCATCAAAGGCTTTCTGGCTCCTCCCCGAGTGATTCCACCTCCACCACCGAAGAATTGATTCGCCATTGGTTTTGGCATCCCCTCGGCTTGTTCCAAGCTTGGGGGGAGTGCCGCGGTATCACATCACTATCTTTCATCTTTTTACCTTTTCAGTTGAGTCATATCATGAGTAGAGAGGTTATCATATAGGATGGTTTGCAGTATGGAAGTGTCTCTCCCTAGTTGGTTATCGTTGTATCCGTTGGTGTGAGTTGCCGGTTTGAAATATTAATGAGAAGTTTCATCATTTACTTTCTATGCACATTATTTCAGTTTTCAACTTCTGTCATATGGTTGAGATTGCTATTAGTATTTGGTATCACTCTAGAGATCATCAAGTTAATCTAGTTGGTTTTGGTAAACTTAGCTTGGGCCAGCAGAAATGATAATTTGAGTTGCTAGTATGAGAAAGAGGAATTTTCCTGTTAGCTCATAAACTTAGTATTCACAAGTTAAGATCGCTTGTGCTTTCAATGAATATTGCATGATTGGTTTCATCATATGTATATTTGTTTGTTTTCCTTCAACTCTTATGCTTGCTACCCAGCCTTGCTAGCAAAAAAACCTGTACAGAGAGGGAATGCTTCTGGTGCATCCAGACCTTAAATCCAAAACCTTGTCATTCGTGTCCACCATACCTACCTACATGTGGTATTTCACCGCCACTCCAAGTAAATTGCTCATGTGCTACCTTTAAAAAATTCAAATTACTCCTGTTTTAGCTCATGAGGACGCAAATAGAGAATCTTTATCTCACTTGTTGATTGGACTCACACACCTGGACTAGTGGCTTCATCCCCTTATCCAAATGCTAGAAGAGCTGGCAGCGGGGTTCCCAGCCTCAAAATATTAATACAAATTCTCTGCACTCTTTTTGCCCCTGATTTATCAGTCAAAGCATAATTGTGTAAACAAAAGAGAAAGAGGGATGACCTTCTATACCAGTTGTGTCCTTTTATGGGAGCCGCTCTTGTGAGTCTAGTTGGCTTGTGACGTACTGTATTTTCTGTTCGCCATTCGTTGACATAAATATACACCTCTCAAAATTTAGACACTCCTCCACGGTTTGTGATTGTTGGCAGGCACCCGAGGATTCGGTTAGCCATGGCTTGTGTAAGATGGATGGGAGGAGTGTCATGAATTTTATAACTCCGTTTTATCAAATAAAAGCTCTAGCACATGAGTGATCAATGCTTCCCTCTGCGAAGGGACTATCTTTTACATTTATGTTGAGTCAGTAAACCCATTTGCTTCTACCTCCAGCAAGCATTTGAGTTGTTGTGTTCTCATCATCTATATGTTGATTTATTCAATCATGTTTTCTATCCTTCTTTGTTTAGCACATGCTTTATTATCTGAATGAATATTAATTTGAAAGCTATGAATCACTGAAAAAGAGTTGTTACAATTAAACATGTTAAGCTCTATAATATAAATCTTGTTATAAATACTTCATCTAAGATAAGTATAATTTCATTAAATGTTCTCTGACCAAGAACGAAGTTTGCCATTACCAATTTTGATTCTCTCTGTTTGTATCTTTATTTGTGACTCCCTTTACTTGTTTCAAGTTAAGTTATATGAGAGGAAGTTGTTGTCTGTAATGATTGGTGCATAGGTAAATGTGATGCTTCTTGTCCGTATTTTATTTATCGACTCTTCACCCCATAAACATGTGGTCATGTTTTCAGAGTTCGGTTTCGCTTGGGGACAAGCGAGGTCTAAGCTTGGGGGGAGTTGATACGCACATTTTGCATCACTATTTTATATCATAATTTTCTGTTATTCATCGATATATTTCATGTTATGATGCATCTCTTATGTTATTTTATCTTATTTTGCATGTTTTATAATTTTTGGAGAATAAACACCGGGACCAAAAATCTGATGGAAAAAAGCACCATCGAGATACCATATTTCAGAAGATCATAAGAAGAAGGGGGCATCCGGGGGTTCCTAAAATTCACGAGGAGGAACACAGCCAGAAGGAAAGCCAGAGGGGGGCCACCAGGGGTGGCGCGCCCTGGCCGCGCCACCTAGGGGTGTGGCCACTCTGGCCTACCTCCGGGGGTCATCTTTGGCCCCCTGACCCTGAGGGAACCCTAAGACTCATTCCATCCTCGAAGAATTATTCCGCCGCCGCCGCGGGGCGGAAAACACCAGAGAAAGAAAAGCTCTCTGGCAGGGAGAAATCTGCTGGGGAAATTCCTCTCCGAAGAAGGGAAATCACCGCCATCGTCACCGTCATCGCTCCAGGCATCATCAAGATCGTCATCATCATCGTCATCACCACCAGCACCATCACCCTCATCATCCACCTTCATCCCGCTGTAACAATTAGGGGCCTCTATCGTTGTTTTGCATTAGATCTCTCTCCCGGTGTGGATTACTTGTTAGTAGTTGATGCTTGTTAGATTTATCGGTGTTTCCACTTTATGACCAGATTGTTATCATCCATTATATCACCTCTGATTATGATCCATATGAACTTGTGAGTAGTTCGTGTTGTTCTTGAGGACATGGGAGAAGTCAAGTTGTTAGTAGTGAAGTAATGTTGAATAATATTTAATGTTTGATATTTAAGTTGTGGTGTTATTCTTCTAGTGGTGTCATGTGAACGTCGACTACATGATACTTCACCATTTATGGGCCTAGGGGAATGCATCGTGTATTTGGCTACTAATTGTCGGGTTGCCGGAGTGACAGAAAACTAAACCCCCGTTAGGAAACCATTACACGAGGGAGCGTAGGATCCCGGAGTTTAAGGTTGTGGTTAGATTTATTTCTTAATGACTTTCTTGTAGTTGCATATGCTTGAAATGGGTATAATCACAAGTATGTATTAGTCTTGGATGGGACGGTACATTAGTATAGGTTCACCCACACAACATTTATCAAAACACCGAGCATTATTCAGCTGCATGGAACAAAAGCACTTGACAGAAACCTTCCGTGTGTCGTCGAGAACATTTGTTAATCATAAGTAAACTCACCGTCTTGTCCTTTGCTGAAGAAAGGATCGGGCCACTCGCTGCAATTATTACTACTGCATTTTATTTTACATGCACTTTATTTATCTGCAATATCAAAAAACCCTACAAATCTGTTTTCCGGTATTTACAGTTATTCCTTTATCAAAACTGCTTGTCAACACCTTCTGCTTCTTGTTGGGTTCGACACTCTTATTTATCAAAAGTACTACGATACACCCCTATACTTGTGGGTCATCATAATGCTACATGTTGTGTTTGTTCGGATCTGATGAATGTCGAATGCTATGTCTTCTGATTATCAATCTATCATGTTATCTTGATGCCTATGTTATTTATAATCCTGCATGCTCTCCGTTATTAGTAGATACTCTGGCCAAGTAGATGCTAGTAACTCCAAGAGGGAGTATTTATGCTCGGTAGTGGGTTCATGCCTCCGTTGCATCTGTGCTCGAGTGACAGAAACGTGACGGATGGAGGATGTGTTGTTGCCATTAGGGAGAAAGCAACGATGTTTACCTAGTTTACATTGTTTACATTACACACTTTGCTTACTTCGATAATCTGTTGCTTGCAACTTAATACCCAACGTTTGTTCGGATGATATTCGGAGTGTGGATTATTAGATGCAGATGGCTGACGGTCTATGTATTATGTTGTGATGCCCGCATGATCACATGGTAATCTTTATGTCTTGCATATGCACTACGGTGCAACCTTCATTTCTGTCAATTGTCCAGCTGTAATTTGTTTACCACGCATGGTATTTATCTTTAACGAAGAGACACCACTAGTGAACTGTGGACCCCGGTCCATTTTCTCATACTGATAATACACACACTGCTTTCATACTGCTGCTACTGCTTTCATACTATTTTCCTACTATTTTTCACACCATACGTTTAACCTCTTTGTGTTCAGCAAAACCGGTGAGATTGACAACCTCGCTGCTTCGTTGGGGCAAAGTGTTGTGATTGTGTTGTGTAGGTTCCACGTTGTGTCGTGCCATCTCAGCTGCTTCAACCTTCTGAAGTTACTCCTTCCTTCTACTGGTCGATTAAACCTTGGTTTTTTACTGAGGGAAAATTGTTGTTGTGCTCATCATACCTTCCTCTTGGGGTCTCCCAACGAGTGCAAGATATGCACCATCAGGGGGCGATGTAAGAGATCGTTTATGGAATCATCAGAGTTAGGGAGTATTTGGTTCCGGACTAGAAAAGAGACACCCAAATTGTTTGGAGAAAATTAAAGAGGATACCAAAAGTATTTCAGGGTGCCAAAAAAATTCAGGGTGGTCCGGATGAGTTCCGCGGCCACGGAAATTAGTTTGATATTTAGTTATATATAAATTAATTAATTTTATATATTAATTTAAATTACATGTAAATATATTTAATTATGAATTAAATATATTCATATATTTTTTATTTGATTTGATATAAAAAATATTTATTTAATTTAAATATATTAATTAATTAATTTAATATTACATAAATTAAAAAAGGGAAAAGCTCAGGTGAGGGAGCAAGGCTACCATGGGCCTTAGGCCACACACGGTGCATGGAGTGGGGCGGCCCTTGCTTGGCCGCACCCTCGACCCCTCCCCTCCCCTTTTAGTCCCATATTGGGAGGCTAAAGAGAGGGGTACCTCTTTGGTCTCCTATATAAGAAAGGGCATAGTGCTTTCTTTTCACACATAATTTTTGGGCAAAATACAAATTGCACAAAATATCTTTCTCTATCCTGCACTCTGTGGTACCAAAGTTTAGTTTGGGTTGCGCGCGGGAGATTTCTCTCTACTCCGGTACGTTATCGTGCCGGGGAAACTCTGATACGGGAGATCTAATTTCCGCAACCTCTGTTGGTTCCGAGACCGGGAGCCATCGTCATACACCGTATGTGTGCGATACCTACGAGACGCAACACTTGGGGCGCTACAATTCATCGTTGCACCGGAAGACTGTCGGGAACTTGTCAAGTTTGCCACGACCTTGAGGTCGGCTATGACGTCTTCATCATCAACGCATGTGCGGGGATGTAATCCCCGCATATCGATCTACAAGCGTATGTCACTGGAACCCCACATCAATCGTTACCGCATTACTCATAGTTAGATCCTGCCTAGTTTTGGGTGTTTATTCGTAGTAAAAAAATTGAAATTCTACCGCCAAACCCCTTCATGATTGGCAGCAACATTGGTTTCGTTGTCGTATTGGACGCAACTTTGTAGCTCATTGGTGTTCTTGGGGTGTTTGTACGTACCCCGGAAGTGATGGGTGAACACCCTGGCTATGTCCTCCGAGCCGTTGATGGATTTTGGCGGAATGCTTTCAATCCATGTTCTTGCTCCTTGGATTAACATCAAGAGCAAAAAACGCACTGCTTCCAGATTCGATCCACCATTGATCTTTACTGTTGTGTGGTAGTCTGGCAGCCAAATGTCTAGGCTGGTGGATCCTTCATAACGCTCATGCGTTGCTCTGACTTTGGCAAATCCTGCATGTAGCTCCCGATACCGGATGCCTTCGCCAAAGCATTTTGGACCCAGGTAATTCGTGTCCTTCGCTGCCTTGAGAGCATCCAGCGTTGCTCGTGCATCAGATTGCATAGATCTGTAGTGGTGCGAGCCGTCATTGAATGAACGTTAGAGCCGAGGTTCGACATTCGCGTTTCATGCTGGGACGTGCTGTGTTATGGGGGGCATTCTGCCTCTGCTTATTTCCCCATTATCACGCCTTGGTGAGCGTGAATGTTGCTGCCGTTAGCGACCCACTGACCTTCCGCATCTGCCACTGTGATTTTCCGGAGGCGGCGCATCATCCCTATGTTTGGCAGTGCGGCATTGGTGAGGCATTTCCTCCTTATGAGGAGTTGGGTCTTTCTTCCTACTTTTCCCCTCATGTTTTCCCTGACTGGAGCCTGTCTTTGACACTTCGTCGTCCCGTTGTACTTTAGCCTTTTCTTTAGGGGTATTAGTAGCGCTGGGAATGACGGTTGTTGTCTGGGTTCTATATAGTTGGGAATCGTCAAATAGTTTCCTAGAGCGTGTTTTGCCATTTTGCTGTTGGACCATGGCTTGGTATATGAGCACATTGTCGTACTTTATTTTGTCTTCCGGCGAATAGCGGTCGTCATTCTAGATGTCGTACGCTACCGTCGCGTTTACGGCTGGGGTTCCGAATACTAGTTCCTCCTTCACATTTCTGCGGGTTGATTCCTTCGTCCAGTCGACGGCCTGTATTCGCTGTCGAGCTAGGTTTTCGGCATCGGTAGCTTTGAAGATTCTCGACCTAATGATGGATAGTGTGACTCGCCTCTCGTACTCTTCGATGGAAGCCTGAGCATGCTCAATGGCCTCATGTGCGCTAACAATGTAAACAAAGTAAACATCGTTGTTTTCTCCCTAATGGAAACATCACATCCTCCATCCGTCACGTTTCTGTCACTCGAGCACAGATGCAAAGGAGGCATGAACCTCCTATTGAGCATAAATATTCCTTCTTGGAGTTACTAGCATCTACTTGGCCAGAGCATCTACTAACAACGGAGAGCATGCAAGATCATAAATAACATACACATGAAGACAACATGATAGATTGATAATCAAGAGACATAGCATTCAATAATCATCGGATCCTAGCAAACACAACATGTAGAATTACAAATAGATGATGTAGATCATGTGAGGCATCTCACGAGATCCAAACATGAGGCATAAAGAGGAGAAGACAACCATCTAGCTACTACTATGGATCCATAGTCCAAGGATGAACTACTCACGCGTCACTCCGGAGGCGGGCATGATGGTGTAGACCCCTCCGGTGATGATTTTCCCTCCCGGCAGGGTGCCGGGGAGAACTCCAGAACCCTCCCGATCTCGGGTTGACGATGATGACAGCCTTGTCTGTTTTTCGTGGAAAAGTGGTATATCTTTAGGGTTCACGCATCGAGGGGGATATATGGGCGAAAGGGCGATGGCAGTGGGCGCCCGAGGGGCCCACACCACACCAGGCGCGACCAGGGGGCGCGTCGCCCTATGGTGTGGCCCCCCTCCGGGCCTCTTCGGGACTCTGTGGAACCTACGGGAATTATAAGACTTCCGGGCTTCCAATTTTCCAATTCTGAGAATATTTATAGAACAACTTTTCCTAAACTAAAAACAGCAGAAAACAGGAACTAACTCTGTGGCATCTTGTCAATAGGTTAGTCCCGGGAAATAGATAAAAATGACATAAAGTTTAAGGAAAACAAGTAGCATATGGCATCAAAACAACATGGAACATAAGAAATTAAGGATACGTTTATGATGTATAAACATCCCCGAGCTTAGTTCCTACTCGTCCTCGAGTAGGTAAACGGTAAAAACACATAATTTCTAAGGTGACATGCTACCAACATAAACTTGATCATCTAAATTGTAAAAGCATAAGGATAGGTGAGATCATAGAACTTTAACACGAGCATGATAGATATAATTCTAACAATAAAACATGGCAATCACTTTGCATCATGAAAAGTAACACAAATAAAAGATCATGGATAATAATGCACTCGAAAGTTATATATTTATTTCAAGCATAGAGATAGCATGTCAAAGTGATATTTCGCTTGTCCTAAAGAGTGGACAAAAACATAAATGCCAGTACACCTTCAAAGTTTAAGAGGAAGACTAGAACAAATAATTTGAGAACAAACAATAACGCATCATGAATCAATTAATAATATTTCAGGGACAAATGCACATTAAACTCAGAATGACAACCATGCTCTCACAACTGTGCATAAAGTTAGAAGATGGAGACTCGGCATAAAAGTAAAATAAATTCCCTTCGCACAGGGAAGCAGGGATCACTCGTGTGCTAGAGCTTTTATTTTATTAAACAAATGTATTGAAAACCATTTTTTAGAGAGGTGTATGCTTATGTCAACGAATGGTAAACATAAAATACAGTACGTCACAAGCCAACTAGACTTCACAAGAGCGGCTCCCATAGAAGGCCGCATCTGGGTAGAAGGTCATCCCTCTTTCTCTTTTGTTTACACAATTATGCTTTTACTGATAAATCATAGGCAAAAATAATGAAGAGAATTTGTTGTATTAATTTGGGGCTCGGAACCCCGCTGTCGGCTCTTCTATCAATTGGATAAGCGGATGAAGGCACTAGTCCAGGGTGTGAAAGTCCAATCAACAAGTGACATAAAGATTCTCAATTTACGTCCTCATGAGCTAAAACAGGAGTAATTTTGAACGTTTTTAAGGTAACACATGAGCAATTTACTTTGGAGTGGCAGTTAAATACTACATGTAGGTAGGTATGGTGGACACTTTTGTCAAACTTTGGTTTTTGGGAGTTGGATGCACGAGTAGATCTCATACTCAGTATAGGTGGAGGCTAGCAAAAGACTGGGAGTGACAAATCAAGAGAGCAATAATAGCCATAATCATGCGTAGCGAGAAAATCTTCATTAATCAAATCATAAGTGGTACTACAAGTTCAAAAACTAAATGATCATAGAGTCTATGAGGGACTGGTTTGTAGTCATAAACATGGTGTAAGCATGCGCCAAGTCAACCAAATAAAACATTCAAAGGAGAACACCACAAATTTATGCTTTAATATGACAAGAACAACTCATGATTCTTTCAAAGGCACATTAAACACTCTCAGCTATTTGAGACAAATCATGCTACAAAAATAAACACTAGGCTTTATAATTAAAGTAACATCTAGCATGACATGAAAAAGTCTAGCCACAGTCTATACAAGCTTCTATTTGCACCGTTATAAGCGAGAAAAAATGTACTACTTCTTTACAACACCAAGCATTTTATACTAAACAAAAATCTCCAAGAGATGCAGCAATGAAACAAGAGATTAATAACACAACTCTACTAAAACTAATAGCTCTGAATAAGAGATGCAAGAAAATAGGAGCTAAACAGGAATTTTGTAGCAGCTAGAAGAAAAACTAAGAATATGCGCATAACGAGTATTCAGGGAAAAAGTGGAGCGTGTCTCTCTCCCACACAAAGAATGCTGGATTCTAAATATATTATTGCAGCAAGAAAAACAAAAGAAAATAAAATAAAAACAAACAGACGCTCCAAGTAAATTTCATATAATGTGACCGAATAAAAATATAGTTTCATTAGAAGTGACTTGATAAATTGTTGATGAAGAAGGGTATGCCTTGGGAATCCCCAAGCTTAGATGCTTGAGTATTCTTATAATTTTCTGGGATGAACCACGGGGCCATCCCCAACCTTTGACCTTGCACTCTTCTTCATCACATTATATCACCCTCTTCTCTTGACCCTTGAAAACTTCCTTCACACCACACTCAAAGTAATTCGCATTAGAGGGTTAGTGCAACAATAAAAAAAAATCCATGGGTTATGCAAGGTGACAAGTTCTATTTATACTTTTAAACATTAGCTACAGACAATGATGTTTCGTGAAGCAAAGAAATCCACTTGACATCGTAAAAGAGCAAATGCAAGAAAAATGGCAGAATCTGCCAAAACCAGAACAGTCTGTAAAGACGATTTTTTTCAGAGCACTTACGTTGCTCAGATAAAAAAACATTAAGAACTAAAAAGTTTTGCAATTATCTGAGGAATAAGCACAAAAAGTTTCAGGTCATTTTGATTTTTCTGGAATTTATACGATTTTTTACGGTGCACAGCAGAAATCTGTTTCCTGCGCAGAAATCCAAAACCAACTCCAACTCTCGCTAGAAACTTTACTTGGCACAACTAAAACATGAAAATAAAGATACAGAGAAGTTTCTATAGAAGTATACAACCCCTTTACTCAAAGAAAACATAGAAAAACAAAGCAAAAATAATACCATGGGTTATCTCCCAAGAAGTGCTTTTCTTTAACGCCTTTTAGCTAGGCATGATAATTCGAGAGGATGCTCACATAAGAATTATGAATTAAGAAAAAGAGAGCATCAAGAAGCAAGCGTAAAACAAATTTAAGTCTAGCCCGATTCCTATGCATAGGAATCTTGTAAATAAATAAATTAAATAAACTCAAACTAGAAATCATGGGAAGGTAGAACAAGAGCAATTTCAAAACTTCCAACAAAAAGAGAGGTGTTTTAGCAACATGAAAATTCCTACAAACAAATTTTCCTCTCTCATAATAATTTTCAGTAGCATCATGAACAAACTCAACAACATAATTATCACATAACACATGTTTGTCATGATCTAAAAGCACACAATTCATATCAAGCTCAAGAATAGTGGGGTCAAAATTTAAAATCAGCTCCTCTTTTTTCCCACTTTTACCAATATCAAAACGAGATGATTGGCCACTCATAAAAGGTATAGGACACATTATATAAATCCTATTTTCAGTAGCATTATAATTGATTACATCAAGTAACATAGGACCATCATCTATAGCATTATCATATAAATTGTCTAAACAAACTTCCTCATTATCATGCATATCAATAGTTGGAATAAATAGAGGATTATCATAAGATTTATCAAAGTAGCATGGATTGCAATAAAACAAGGTATGAGTTAAAGAGTTACTATCATTGGGAGGTAGACATGGGTAGATCCATTCTTCCTCCTCTTGATCATCACTCTCCTCCTCTTTTTCATCCAATGAGCTTCCAGTTTCAGCAATTTCTTCTTCCATAGGTTCCTGCAAGGCGTTAGTCTCTCCCTTTGGGGGAGAGAATTGATTAAGATATTTAATTATGTAGTAATTACAATCCTTTTAATTATAAAAGCAATATTCAAGTATAGCATATATCTTGTATTTATAAGGTGCATCATCAATACTTTCAAGCAAATAGGCAATTTCGAATGCACCCTTTGAAGCAATAAATTCTTCAATTTGTTCCACATCATAAAAGTCATAATTTCCCTTAACATAAGAACATATGGTAACATCATCATTATACTCACATTGAAAAGGGATATGTTTATACCTCCTACAGCAGCAAGCTTTATCAAAACAATAAGTAACATTATAAGTAGAGCACAAGTTTTTAGCATAGTCATGCAATTTATTAATTTTCTCTCATAAGTGTATCCCTTTTTGTGACAAGCGGTGTTCCTTATAATATTTTTGTTGTTCATCCATGAACCCACCTTGCCAATAAGATCTAGTTCCAAAGACATCAAACATTGCTAGCAAGCATGATAAAGCAAGTAACAAGCAAAACAATAACAAAGTGAAAATGATAGGAGGTGAGAGACTACCCTTGCGGAAATTCTCTTCCTCCCCGGCAACGACGCCAGAAAAGTGCTTGATGGTGCAGGTCTTGCACTCGTTGGGAGACCTCAAGAGGAAGGTTTAATGAGCACAGCAGCAAGTTTCCCTCAGAAAAGAAACCAAGGTTGAATCGACCAGTAGGAGAAAGAAGTAAATTTCGAAGGTTGATGCAGCTGAGGTGGCAGGACGCACTACCGGTCCAGCAACAACGTGGAACCTACAAAACACAATCAATTCACTTTGACCCAATGAAGCAATGAGGTTGTCAATCTCACCGGTTTTGCTGAACACAAAGAGGTTAATAGTATGGTGTGGAAAATAGTATGAGAACAATATGAAAACAGGAGTAGCAGTGTGAAAACAGTGGAAGCAGTGTGTAGTGTGAAAACAGTGGAAGCAGTGTGTGTATTATCAGTATGAGAAAATGGACCGGGGTCCACAGTTCACTGGTGGTGTCTCTCCATAAAAGATAGCTAACATGCGTGGTGAACAAATTACAGCTCGGCAATTGATAGATAATGAAACATGCATGACATAATGATTACTATGAGATTCATGTGAAAATTACAACAAAATACATAGATCATCATCCAACTGCATCTATGACTAATAATCCACCCTCCGAATATCATCCGAACGAACGTTGGGTACTAAGTTGGAAGCAACAGATTATCTCAGTAAGCAAAGTGTGTAATGTAAACAAAGTAAACATCGTTGTTTTCTCCCTAATGGCAACATCACATCCTCCATCCGTCACATTTCTATCACTCGAGCACAGATTCAAAGGAGGCATGAACCCACTCTCGAGCATAAATACTCCCTCATGGAGTCACTAGCATCTACTTGGCCAGAGTATCTGTCGAGACATCGTAGTAAGGTTCATGGACGGGGGTGCCATAATCCTACTGGTAGAACCACGGGGAGACGTGGAATAACTGTAAACGAGAACACCGAGTTTACCCAGGTTCGATACGATGCAACTAGGCGGCGTTCCTACTCCTGCAATCTCACTAAATCAGGGCTGAAGCCTGAAGTATACAAAGTACAATTGTGAGTATGGTTTCTCTAACTCGGCGAGGATGAACTTCTCGGCGAGTTGGCTTCTAGATAATTGTGTGTCTTCTCTTTCTCATGTCCGGATTTATATAGATAGCCGGATTAGGTCTTACAGAAAGGAAACCTAGAAGACCACGGAAATTATCTAACTTGGAAAGTAGGGAATCCGTCTTCTCCTCCAAACCGCACCACTTTGGGCCGTGGTCCGGGTTCTTCTAGAATCCGGCTGCCTGCGCGTCAGCTTACTGGGCCACCCAATGTACTATGCTCCATTGCCTGTGGGCCACCCTGGTAACCTGGCCTTAGGCCAATGCCGGATAACCCCTATTTGGCTTATATCCGACTATAGTCCCCAAGAAGGATTAAGACTTCATTCTGCCGTTCTTTGTGGATTTGTATTCTCTTTTAGAAATGTCAGTGTTTTGTCTTGATTCTTCTTTCAGCAAAATCTTCAATGCCAAACTCGGATTTACCGAAATCCGGCATTTCTTCCGCGAATCTTCATGGAGAAGGAAACTGTTACGCAAGTGATGGTGCAGATGTTGCACTCGTTGGGATACCCCAGGAAGAGGGTGTGATGAGCACATCGGTAGAAAGTTTTCCCCTTAGTTAAGAGCCAGGGTTATCAATCCAGTAGGAGAAAGAGAATCTTCGAAAGGTTGATGCCACTGACGGTGGTGCTGGCGCTTCACCGGTGTCAGCAACAACGTGGAACCTACACACAACACAACCAAAATACTTTGCCCCAACGGTACAGTGAGGTTGTCAATCTCACTGGTCTTGCTGAAAACAAATATTATACATATAGTGTGGAAAAACAGTGTATGCTTGTAGAAAGTAAAGAAAGCAGGAAATTGTTGTGGTTTGTTTAACAGTGTGGAAAAATGGACCGGGGTTCGTAGTTTCACTAGTGGTGTCTCTCCATAAAAGATAGCATGTTGGGTGAACGAATTACAGTTGGGCAATTGACAAATAAAGGTTGCACCGTAGTGCACAATATGACATGAAGATTACTATGCTATTTAGTGCGGGCATTACAACAAGATACATAGACCGACATCCATCTGCATCTATGACTAATAATCCATCCTCAGGTTATCATCCGAACCCCCTCGGGTATTAAGTTGCAAGAAACACATAATTGCATTAAACAAAGTTTGTAATGTAAGCAATGATTATGCACGCGGGCACTCTCACCACTGTTTTCTCCCTAATGGCAACAACACATCCTCCCCCTTCACGTTTCTGTCACTCGAGCAAGGAAACAAGGAGGCATGAACCCACTATCGAGCATAAATACTCCCTCTTGGAGTCACTAGCAACTACTTGGCCAGAATAACCACTAGCAACGGAGAGCATGCACGATCACAAATAACATATGCAATTAAAGACAATAATCAACTTCGCATAAGGTCAATATTCATCGGATCCTAGCAAACACAGCACAGAGAATTACATAAGATCAATCTCGATCATGATAGGAAGCTCACGAGATCTAAACATGGAGGCATATGAGGAGAAGATAACCATCTAGCTACAGCTACGAACCCGTAGTCCAAGGATGAACTACTCACGCATCACTCCGGAGGCACGCATGGTGATGAAGAAGTCTCCGGTGATGATCTCCTCTCCGGCAGGGTGCCGGAAACAGCTTCAGAAACCCCCTGATCTGGGGTTGACGGTGACGGCGGCTGCGGAACTTTTTCAGGGATTTTGATCAGGTACCTAGGGTTTTCCATCTGGGGGGCTTAAATAGGCGAAAGGGCAAAGGCGGTGGAGGCCGGGGGGCCCACATCCATTGCTGGCACGGCCAGGGGGCGCCACCCTATGGTGTGCCCCCCTGCTGCCCCTCTTCGGCTCCTCTTCGGTCTTCTGGATGCTTCTGGGGCAAATAGGACTTCCGGGTTTCGAATTTTCCAATTCCGAGAATATTTCCATGAGAACTTTTCTGAAACTAAAAAACAGCAGAAAATAGGGAACTGGCTCTATGGCATCTTGTTAATAGGTTAGTCCGGAAAACGTACAAAAATGCTATAAATAAGGGTGAAAACATGTAGCAATTGGCATAATATGATCATGGAGCATCAGAAATTGGGGATACGTTTATGACGTATCAGCAAGCGATGAAATCTTGCTTATGTCACGAACATCAGGGGTCATTCAAAAGCCTGAACCCTTATCTCTGACAGATTCTCACGCGAGAAACAAGGAGATAGCAATAATCACCGCTCCCCCTCATTTCCCGGATTTTCAGGCGTTACACGGGTCAAGCATCCAACGGCTCAATCTCAACGTATCCTGGCTATAAATAGCCACCTCGGGGTCTTCAGCTCACCTTCCGCATCCTCTTCTTCCTCGAGCCTCTAGAGCACTGCCACTCCCAGCCCTCGAGCAAAAGCACGCTGACATAAACGCGAACCTGAGCCCTGAGTCCTCGTCGGAGAAAGACCATCGGTGGTTCCTGCTCCCGGTTGCGCCATCCACAAATGGACACCAGAAGTCCTCCACGCGTCTCCGAGACCGCGAACATTGATGCCACCATCGAGGACCTCATCGGGGACCTCAAGCCCTTCGTTGGAGCTTCCCTGAGCTTATCTACGCACACATCGGAGGCGTCCGCGAGCGCACCGACGGGCGGGGATATCACTCCCGCAGCAGGAACTATGGCGCCGCCTTCGTCCACTCCTCCTCCTCACTTCCCCGACACTGAGGAGGGAGAAACTTTAACTCATGACGGCGAGAACACGACCTTCGTCACTATCGGGGGTGAGGAAGACGACGAAAGAGATGCCGGAAATTGGAGCCACTGCAATGTGGCCCCGACTCGTCTCCAAGCCATGGAGAAGGACAGGTTCGTTGTGAAGAACAAGTGGCGGCTGGAAGAGGATGACACCGAGCCTTCTCCGAAAGCCGGAGAACATGCGGTTCTGGCTTCCCATATCAATCGAGGTATGGGTTTTCCGCCATCCCCGTTTTTCCTCCAGGTTCTCAACCATTACAACATCCAGCCCCACAACCTTCCACCCAACTCCATATTGTATATACCGGGTTCCAGGCCCTTTTGGAAGATTACTTAGGGATAGAACCCCGCCTAAATTTCTTTCAATACTGTTTTGGTGTGAAACGCAACACCACCGAAGGTGTTCTCCCGATTTGTGGGACCATTTCTTTTAATCTCCGTAGGAATAGAGAAGAATGGTTTCCCAAAAGAAATACTTCCGAGTCCGTCAAATTCTGGTCGTACTCTTTTTTGTATCATTCGAATGTTCTCTATCCTGGAAAGGATACGAGAATTCCGGCTTTCATCAATTCCGTGGCCACTCCCCAAGACAATTGGGCGTTGGACGCGGTCCAGGTTCTGCCTTCAGACCTGATGAGAATCAAACGAAGGATCGCCAAAATTGTCTCCTCCATTCCTCCTTTGACCGGCATGGATACAGTTCTATACTAGCTCGGAAGGAGGATTCAGCCTCTTGCTCATCGCGGTGGCCGGCTTCTCTGCGAATACTCGGGACCCGAGGATTTGATGAGGACGACAAAGTCCGCTTTGTCGAAAAAAGAGTTCAAGAAGCGCGTCAACCAACTTGTGGATACTCGTGATCAATACGAGGAAAGCCTACAAATGTATAACAAAGGAAACCGGGCTCCCAAGGTGTGTCTTTTGGGTAACGGTTCAAACTTCGTTTTTTCTCAGATGTTTTTTGAAACTAATCCGAATTTAACTTTTTTACATCTTCTTGATCTTCCAGAGAAGGATCTTGCCACCGATGATGAATTAGCGGCGCTAAAAGCCCGCTTTCAATCAGCCAGAGGGCGGACGCGCAAGAAGGTATCTTCCAGCCAGGAAGTTATCGATCTTGACGGTGTACCCGTCGCCACTTCCAGGTAAAACCCCAGAATTTCACATTCGTATGCCTTTTCTTGCATATCTTCTTTCTCGTATTTTTAATTTTGGATTTCATGCTTTTCTCTTTTCTAGTCTTGCTCCTTTCCCTTTGAAGGGAAAAGGTAGGAAGAAGCTGAAAGTTGTTGCTCTTAGGGGGCCAAAGTCATCCCCGCAGCTGCCCGAGACACTCTAGCAGCAGCTGGAGAGGAAAACACGGCTGCCCGGGAAGAATACCCCTTGCAGTCCAGCTAGCCTGTTGCATCCGACACAGATGTGCGGGAAAGGGCGGAACCTGATCAAGGCGGACCTTCAAATCTTCCAGAGACGGAACCATTACCGACTTTTGACGATAAGTTCAAGGTAAAACAAGAAGTCTGCTTTGACAAACGCGGATGTATTCATCCGTGGGCCAAAAAATTCTTTGCCCGCACTCCCTTGATTCGCCCTTGGCCAAAAGGTGGATTAATAGTACAGAATAATTACGTGTTCTCACCTCACCAGGTCATCCAAGATGGAATCCATCATATGGGGATTACCTTCGCGGGATACGCCAAGGAATTCTCCGAGAACTTAAGTGGTTTGCAAAGAATGAGCCAGGTAATATCTCTAGCCCCCAAGTATTAAGACAAAACCATTCTTTCTGTTTTTGTATTAATGATTTCTCTTTTGCCTGCTTGTTTTTGCTTAAGCAATCTTTTCCTTTTTATGTTTTTTAACAAACTACGAAAAACATTAATGTGGAAGTTTTCGAGAAGCTGACCATTAAGAACCAAGAAGTGAGATATCTTCTTGGTATTCTTAATGAGGAGGAATCGGAGCTATCCGAAGTTCAGAAGAAGTTGAAGGAGGCTACTTGTAAGTATTCTTTATCCTTTCCTTGATCTTGATTATGAAATTTTCTAAGGACTTTTCCGAGTTTTGATCCTCCGCCTCCTTTTCTTCTCAGCCTCTTTGGCTAAGGCCAAGCAAACTGCCAACGATGCTGGGAACACTGAAACTCTCCAAAAGGAAAAAATCAGAGCTTTACGAAATGAGTGTAAAGCTTCAGAAAGATCTGGAGGCGAGCCAGCTGGCCCTGGGATTATCCGAATCTCGTGCTTCCCTATAAGCCGAGAAGGATCGGAAGACCATCCAGGATTTGGAGACTGCCCTTCACCAGCGCCTCGAGGAAGGTGCTGAAATGGATATAATCCTTGGTAAGTTTTCTGACTTTTACCAAGTTTTCTTTTCACTTTGCATAATGCCTTCTTTTCCTCCTTCTATTTTGCATGACCGTGTTTTGATTTTCTTTAATAGAAGGGAACCCTCTGATCACTCGGATTGATCTAATCCGGGCTTTCAGGGCATTCGTCACCGAGCTCAAAAATGTCGGGATGCTACTTATCAACAAGTGCATTCCGGACAGAACTGACAAGTTCTCAGAAACCAGCAAGCTTCCTGAAGCGATTGCAGAAATAGCAAACCAGCGCGAGTCCTATCTCCAATATGCCGCCCATGGTGGTGTGCGCATGGCCCTTGGGCTGATGCGTATGCATTATACCACCAACAAATCATGGCGCATTGCCACCGGTATTCCGCAAGGGTACACGGAAGCGCAGCAGGCAGAGATCTTTGATTCTATCAAGGGGCATGCCTCCAAGATAGCTCGAATGGTGTCTACCTCGACGTTCTACCGGGAGGAAGAAATTGCAGCAACTCCGGAGAACCCGAGCGACAACGACGAGGACGACAAAGAGGAGTTCGTGGAATGCTCCTGATCCTGCATAGCTTGTAGCCAAATAGAACACATTACTATTCTTACAATGTAATCTCAATTGTAATGCATTCTATCTTTTGTATGAACAATTTTATGTCCTTTTGCATTTTTTTTTAACTTTGCAAGTTTTTTCAGAGTTTTAATTCCCTTTCTTCTAAGTTCTCTGGTTTGTATGCTTTAACTTTCTTTAGTGTTAAAATGGCTCGAAAGTATGTAATCTTCACGCCAAGCAATCGGGTTAAGAAACCAATCAGTCGAAACTCGGAATCAGGGATTATACCTTGGCATTCTTACTTACTAAATCCAGTGACCCAACACAGCAAACAATCAGATAATACTTAGGAATAATAAGGAAATTAAAAAGTATGAACCTCAGGCACGCAAGCACAATCTGGGGTTTTTAAGCCTCCTTAGGCCAAAGAGCGTTCAGTTTTATAACTCCGATCACGTAGGCGCAATTCAGGTTAATATTGAAGCAAAATTGAAAGATCATTGGGAAATAGATAAGACGGAAATATGCTTGGAAAAGAAAGTACAAAACAAGACAAAAAATGCATGAATTTTTGACAACTTTATTTCATGATCTCAATGATGTTTACATAGAATTTGAACTAAGTGTAGAAGGGATGTAACTGTTGGATGCTCTAGGGACTTTTTGTCTCTCCTAGTTCTACATCTATTTTTCTTTTCCTCTTGCGATTCGGATTTTTCAGATCGTCTTCCGTGTCTCGAATATCTACAAGGTAATATGACCCATTTTTCATAGCTATACTAATGCCAAACGGTCCCTCCCAAATTGGGGATAACTTGTGCTTCCTATCCTGTACCAATCTTAGCATAAAATCACCTTATTTGAAATATTGGTGTTTGATTTTTCGACTATGATATCGTTGCAATCCTTGCTGATAAATGGCAGATATTTGCAACACAACCTCTCGTTCTTCTTCTAAGAGATCGACGGCATCCTGACGTGCATTTTCGACATCCGAGTCATTACGCCCGCACTCTTGGACTATCATGGATCATGTCCGTAGGAAGCACTGCTTCTGCACCATAAACCAGGAAAAAAGGGATTTGCCCTGTTGATCTATTTGGCGTTGTTTGAATACTCCAAAGCACAAAAGGCAATTCTTCTACCCATGCTCCAGCTGCTCTATGAAGAGGAGATTCGAGTCTTGGGCGGATTCCTTGCAGGATTGTACTATTCATTCGTTCAACCTGACCATTGGATTGTGTGTGTGCCGTAGATGCAAGATCTAGGCGAATTCCTATTTGTCGGCAATACTTTGCCAATTCTCCAATTGAGAAATTTGTCATGTTATCCATGATTATGATATGTGGAACGCCGTATCGCATGACTACGTCAATGACGAAATTTCTGGCAGTCACACCGTCAAGTTTTTTGATGGGTTTTGCTTCCACCCACTTGGTATACTTATCTACTCAACGAGTAGATGTGTAAGTCTGCCTCTTGCAGTATTGAATGGCCCCATCATATCTAGCCCCCGGACTGCAAATGGCCATGGTATGGGGATAGTTTTGAGTCCTTGAGACGGCATACTCGTCTGCTTGGCGTAATACTGACATCCGGCACATGTATTCACTATGTGCTCCGCATCTGTCTTGGCTGTGAGCCAGAAAAATCCTGCACGGAATGCTTTTTTAACTATGCTTTTTGATTGAGCATGATGTCTGCAATCTCCTGCATGGATTTCCTGCAGAATCTGTCGTCCTTCTTTTGGCGAAATACATCGCTGAAAATTCCGATAGTACTGCGTTTGTAACAACCCAGTTTTGCTAACATTAGGGTGTGTGGTGTTGAGTTCATGTCATAGCATGCATGAAACAAAAATTCAAATCATGTTTTAACCAATTTAATTTGTGAAATTAAATGGTTTCAGAAAATCCCATAAAAAGTACTCAATTTGGTTTCCAAAATTGTGTTCTGAAAAGTATTTCATTTACACCAAAACAAAACATGGTTTGGTTGGAAATTTGATAAGGTTTCCAAAACCTATTTTTGCCAAATTTTCTGTTCACAAAAAGGTCCCCAAAACTCTGTGTTCTGTTCTGTTTTTAAAGAGAAAAGGGTCTATCTGTAAAAACCAGAAACTCCAGGGGGTGTTGTGCAAATCCGTCTTCTTCAACCTTTGACAGAAGGACTAGGTGCGTGGCAGAGCCGCCGCCGTCGGGTTGCCACCTCCTGCTTGCTCCCGCGGAAGGGTAAGGACGCCTGGGAGACGTCCAGTTCGCTCTACCTCACAGAGTGCCCCTCCCCTCTAGCTCTCCCTCTCTCTCTCGCTCTGTAATCCTGTCCGCCGGCCGAAACCCTAACCCCGGCGAAACTCAAAATCGCCGGCGAACCACAGCATCCCCCGACGATTTGAACCCTCCAGGAGTTCCACCGCAGCCCCCTCTTCCTTCTCGAGCAAGGAATTGCTCCGGGAGGGCCGGAATTTCGCCGCCGTTCTTCTCTCCGGCCGCCGGCCGCCATGGAGGATTCCGGCGCCACCGCCGCTTCCCCAACCTCCTCGACCCCTCCTTTACCTTCACCACGACGAGGTGAGCTTCTCGGTGCTCTCAGCCCGCCTCCTCCCCCTCGGATACACCCTCCCCGGCGTGCTTCCGTCGCCGCCGCCGCGCGGATGCTCGCCGGCTCGCCGCCGGTGACCATTCGGTCGAGCCGCCACCACCCACGTACTCCCCATGAGCTCCTCTCCCTTGTGGTATGTCTCGATTCGCGAATAGCGCGCGAAATCCTCCGATTGGAGTTCATCTGTGGAGATCAAGACTCAGTGATGTCATCATCTCGTCATGCTGATGTCACCGCGTGTGTTTTTCTCTGTTTTTGGGTATTGTATAATCACACTGACACGTGGGCCCTGTACTGTTTAAATATTTCAGAAAATGAATTGATTTTGGAACATCAACAACTAATAAAATATTGACCAGAAAAATAAAGTGAATACATGGATTTGTTCAGAAAAATGTACTCTACAAGAATATGTCATTTTCAATTATGTTTGATAAAGTTGAAAAATGACCTTTATTTAATGTTCTTTATTCATTTAAAAATAGAAAATAAGTTTTTATTCACTAAAATTAGAAAATTAAAAGTTATATACCAAAATGCTCAAAATGACAAATGCAACATGTTTATGATATTTTCAAACTCATTTGAGCAACTAAAATGGTATTCACCTTCATAATCACCCGAAACCCCCTCCGGGGTCTATTTCGGGTTAATTTCAGTAAAAATGTTTAACTGACATACGAACCCTAGCAACCCAACGATCATGCCTAGGGCTTTATTTCAGTACATTAACCTGATCATGCATACATATTGCGCATTGCATCGATGCCATGATTGATTGTTATTCTTCTTTCCGGTGTTTGTTCCCCCTCGGTAGAACGTGACTCCGAAGAGAAGTCCATCAGTCCAATGACGAATACTTGATCTTAACCGACAAGTCAAGCACTTATTCCAGAAGATCTTTATCTGGTTTTCTTATAACCAAGGCAAGCATAACCTCTTATCTGCTCATATATGATTTCAAAGTGATTTGAATCTCGTACTTTGCATTCGGTTCCAAACTAATTGATGTCAGTAGATAGAGTTCTCCTATATACTGCATAACCTAGATATCCTGATCCACTTCACCTGGCAGCTATAGATTTGTTTGTGCGCGCTCCGCTAAACCTTGTGAGTCTTGCTTAGCCATGCCTAGTTGATGATTCTGGTCAATGCGTGAATCTAACATGTCAGGTGTTTATGATTTGAGTTACCTTTGATAACTTGACTAATCACGGCATGGATGTGAGGCCACAATGGGTTGTGGCGTTTTGTCCTGTTCATGCCCCTAGGAGCGAGTTCTCGCCTTCGAGCCAAGACTGAGCGTACAGCCACACGTGGGCCGATGAACCCCGCCCGGCTGACTAACTTGTTTAACCTTATCCATGAGCCACGTAGTTTGAGCTTTCCATCTGCGTGTGAGTCGGAAAATGTTTTGGAGAAAACTAGGTCGTGACCGGGACAAGTGATGGACGTACACGGAACTTGTTCCCGACTCACAGAACAGGTGCCGTCAGGAGGTGGCCAACTCCCTGTTGACGGGGTGGCCCTGTTTGGGTTGACTCATGGATATGGTTCGACAAGGTAAAGGCCGGGAATCGACCACCCTCTGCCGGCACTTCCCGGACTAGTGCTAACCCTGGTGGCACTAAGAGTCGGTTGGTACGTGTGGGTAAAGTTGTACACCCCTGCAGGGTTAAATCTTTTCGAAAAGCCGTGTCTGCGGTTATAGACGACTTGGTGACGGATTCTGTGATCATAGATAACTTGAACGGAATGACTAAAACTTGCTGATAACGATTGAAGGATGCCTCCTCGGAGATGCCGAGAGGGGTTAACTTGTAGCATGAGATAGTGTGGAACAACTGGAGGAGGTGATCTTTGAAGCACGAGGTGCTGAAATGTTTTGGTGGATTAAAAGATGATGATATCAGTAGTTGAGTAGGTTTCTCATCTGTTTTCAAAACACTCCATGAGACGTGCTATTCCTTCCTCAACTTGCAAAACAAAGATTGCTTTACGCAAATCAGCCTTCATGAAACTCTTTTCAAAATAGCAGATATATAATAGGTTAACTAAGTCTTGTGGAGTACCTCCCGTACTCAGGTTTGCTTAATTTTGGTTCAGGAGAAGATCTCACATCGGTGGTGATTCAACGTGGACATCGACGAGTAGTTTGGGGTTCCCAGGTAGCAGCCTGGAATCTATGGGCTGGGACGTCGCCTTATGTTGCGGCCTCTTAGGCCTTTTCGGTTCTTGTTGATTAGCAACATAATTTTGCTTTCCGTTGTCTGATGTAATGTTGGGTCGTGTGACCTCTGCTTGTAAGCTATACTCTAGTAACATCTGTTAATAAAGCTTCTTGTTTAGAGTGTTGCTTTGATCGGTTGTTGGTTTCGAGCTCATTGTTATACAGTTTTGGCTATGCCTGCATAGTTGTCGCAGTCGAGGGGTTGTGGAGCTGATGATCCATGTCCGAGCCCGCCTGTCGATGTGATCGGCCTGGGGCGAGGTAACCCCAGTAACCCTCGATTGTTGTTGCACTTTCTGGACACATAGCATCTCTGTATAGCTTTGGTCCCGTTCCCTTCAGTTTCATTCGATTCGTGGACGCTTTGATATGCATAGTTGGTTATGACTAGCATGGATACAAGGAGTAGTAGACCGGGGATCCGGACTACGTGCCGATGAATCCGGTCTGCCTGCCGTTGTTTGTTGCGGCCGGGGCTGGTAACCCTGAAGCCCTTGTGAGTCCATGGCTAGGAGCACATAACAGTATGTATATCTCTGGGTCCGGGGTCGTGACAAGTCTTGGTATCAGAGCAGGACTGCCTGTAGGAAAACCTTACTGCTTGGTCGATGTCGAGTCTAGTGATTGTGAAAACTACTTTGAAACCTCAAATGAGTTGTGAAAAACCTTCTTAGGATTCTTTTTACTCCGTATCTGGTATCGCTCTAACTCTGGGTCACCTTACCTGTTTTGATTTGAAAAGGTTTTGCTATCCCTTCTAGTCATTCAAAACCTAGGTGCCTTCTCTGGCAAGGACGTCGTTTACCCAAGTTGACCTAGTTATGAGTTTCTAGAGTCGTGTGTGTTCCATATTCCGTTATCTCTTAATCTGGGAGATTTCCTTTCCATTCTAATCTCTCAGAGTTGTCCGGATTCCACATTCTTACATGTTCTAAAGTCTCAAAATCCTGAACCTCGAGATCTTCTTTCCATCTCGAATGTATCCGTTATCCTCTGCTCAAGTTCTCCCGGAGCTAAGTTTGTCTTCTTGGAAAGATACTCCGTGATTGCTACTCGTAGTGTCCTTCAAGGCACTCAGAGAGTAGTTATTCCTTTCTCAACGTTTTCAACCTTGGACTTGAACCGAAGGTCCCGGAATATGCTGAATTGCGGTGGGTTGAATCGTATGGTTTCTCAACTATCTGATGCTCACGCTATCAGTACAGGATGCTGACCTTTAACCCAAGTTCCGTTTCTTTGGATCCTGAGGAATCTGTTCCACCTCAGGGTGGCTAGGAAATCAACTCCAATAGCCATAGGCTTTCTCAAGGAATCAAGAGGATCACGACAAGAGTGTTCTGATGATTCTCATATCTCTGCTCTTGGCTCAGCTATACCTCTCGTTTTGGCATGGGTTCTACACCTGAGTATTACCCTGTGCATCCAACGTGATCTCAGGATTTTCCAGAGCACGTTCCTACTCTTAGCTGCTTCCCGAACTCCGTCCGTTGTTTGGAAACCAAGTTGCATAGTGTGTTGGATCTTCCAATGCATTTGCTCTTGCTTTCCGTCAGAACGTTCCACCTTGGAATGTTAGGAGAAACAAACTCGAGTACCTCGTTCATCTCTAGAACCAGGTCAAAGTTTTGTAATCCGCAGATTAAAGAAGTTTCATTAGCTTCTGTTCTGTTCTACTTTTGGGTATCACACTCTTACATATCAAGAGGTCGTGTTAAGTTTCATGGCCTTAATGATGAAATGATGCTCTCGCACATCTTCACTCCCCTTTCCTCTAAGCTCGAATGCTTGAGAATGATGGTTTGTTCATCGACATGTGTATCAGCTATTCCTAGCAATTCTTATTGCTTTGGAAATTCTAAGAAACATCTGTATCCTTCTTAGCACTATTGGTCACCCAGTCTCTATTTAAAGTTGACGGTGTTACCAAATCCGTTCATTCCGGTGCACATTGCTGGTCAAAGAGTTAGGTTCATGCCGAAGCTCTAAAGATCATATCAGTTGCTTTGAAAAGCAAGCCTCCTTTCGAACTCCAAGACATATCGGTAGGTTGTGATATTCTGGTTGTCTTTCTAGAAGTATCACCAGGTTTTACCTGACCGTGATGTCTACACAAGGGGTATTTGAACTACTCTTTTCTCCAAGAAAACTCCGCTGGACACCCTGGACAAGTAGGTTGAGCTTAAACAACAACTTGGAGAGTTGAAAGACAGGAGCTCCTCCTAACTGGATCCTTCGTTAAGGGATGTCTAGTTTCCTTTGTGTTGAAGCATGATAGTATCTCTTTAATGGACATGATGTCATTCTACCTTGATTTGATTTGGGCTATCGTCAGATCAAGTCCAGATTCAAGGGCTATCCTGATGGTGTTTTCACTCATGGTGTTTGGCCGAGTACACCTCATGTCCTTTGGTCTGACCAAATTTCTGCTTTGTTCATATATCATATGAATCCCTCCTCTTGGAGTGTTCTGATAAGTGTGTTTTCGAGCCCATCGATGACATTCCTATTTTCTCCAAGTTGCGAGAGGCTCATGTTGAACAACTGGCAACAATGTTGGAAACTTTCGAGAACCAACTTTGTGTTATCACGAAGTTGTGTTCCGGATGTTCGAAGTGGCTTACTCCAGTTCATGTGCTTAAGGTGAAAGTTGTCGCCGTGGATTCGAGTAAAGTTTTCCTGTTCCTTCGGGAATAATCCCCAGTCGGTCATGCATGTGTGGAGTATTCTTGAGATGGTAGGTTGTTACCTCCATTTAGTTGAAGAAGTTTGCATCCACCCCAAGCCACTGACTGATTATTCGTGAAAGAGAAGAAGTCTAAGACCTTCGTTATCTTTGTTATCATCTTTGTCACAAGGACTCCGATGTGTTTTGTTGCAACTAAGCCATGTAGATGCAACCGTCTTTCGCAAGTTGCTAATACATGAGTTCTGCAATCTTGCTCATCTTCTTGAGCTTGGCATCATAGTCCATATCTTGAGAATCCACTAAAGGTATCTCGTTGATAACCGGAGCAATCTCTTCGTTCAAACACACCGAGTCTTGTTTTAAATCCACTACCCAGAGTTGAATCTCAAGCAGCAACGATGGTTAGTGTTTCCTCAAGGGTATTGAATTAGGTCTTTTCAGATTCCGGCATGGTTGATGTGGTGGTTGACACAATTAGCCGGAAGGCCTAATGTCATATCCTTTGAATCCGTAAGAACAGCCACTCCCCATGAAAATTCTGGTGCGGCTCATTCCAACAAGTTTCCCCCTTTCTGTTCTTCCAAACCGGAGTTCTATTTTCACTTGATGACCTATGGAAGGCTTGTCGTGAGCCTGCTGACGGTATCTAGAACATCCAACAGAACCTGGAAGTTGCCTCTTCCAATGTCTTTTCATTGATCCTCCAAACTTTTCTTTCAGTGGAAACAAGTTCATCATGAGAAAACTCGTGGTGTTTTGTAACCCCATTGATCAGTTCCCTTTCTCAAGTTGTTTATACTTGAAGTTCTGTTTTTCTCACACATTGTGTGAATTTGTCAGTCACTTCAGCCGTGGGATCTTAACCAGGTGGTAAACGTATTGCTACGTCCAAATCCACCATAGGAAAGAGATTCCTATTCCTTCTGATGTTTTAATCCCCGTTGGTTGCTCATGTTTATGGTGTGACCAAGAATTCCTCCTTTGTTACGGTGCCTCAACTTCTTTTGGTTACTCATCTTTTGTTGTGAAGTAACATCATGACCTTTGACAAAAATTTTCGACAAAATTTGACGGAATGAAAGTTCCGTTATCTTCCGTGTCCACTCCGAAGAGTGAACATGATTTCGTACCAAATTCTCTCCGATGCACGATTACAGTGTTTTCTCGTGTTTTCCCTCGTCTACGGATATTACATTGTGATATTCAAGACCACTCCCTCCATCTTGGTTATCTGTTTGAAGAAACCTCGATGTCACAAGTTGTCCAACCTTTCTTTTCGAAAAGGATGTAAGGTCTTGTGCAAAGCTCATATTATAAATCCTTTCCAGAACATTCGTCCATAAACTTGAAACCATCTTTTATCGCCTCCGTTACCTTGATGTGTTTCATGTTTTTTTTTTTTTAACTCAAAAGTTCTTTACGAACATTCTTGTCCTAAGTTAGCCATGAGATACTCGATCTTCGTGAAGATCATTTCCTAAGAGTTTCCCTCTCACCTAAGGTGTAGACGCTGAAGAATCTTCGCAAGTTCTACGGGTAAACCTCTTCGAGAAAAGAACCGTAAGGTTCGAGAAGATCGTTCAAAACCCGGTGTTCCTTCTTTCTTCTCCTTCGGGAATCTCGGGACGAGATTCTTGTAAGGGGGGTAGATTTGTAACAACCCAGTTTTGCTAACATTAGGGTGTGTGGTGTTGAGTTCATGTCATAGCATGCATGAAACAAAAATTCAAATCATGTTTTAACCAATTTAATTTGTGAAATTAAATGGTTTCAGAAAATCCCATAAAAAGTACTCAATTTGGTTTCCAAAATTGTGTTCTGAAAAGTATTTCATTTACACCAAAACAAAACATGGTTTGGTTGGAAATTTGATAAGGTTTCCAAAACCTATTTTTGCCAAATTTTCTGTTCACAAAAAGGTCCCCAAAACTCTGTGTTCTGTTCTGTTTTTAAAGAGAAAAGGGTCTATCTGTAAAAACCAGAAACTCCAGGGGGTGTTGTGCAAATCCGTCTTCTTCAACCTTTGACAGAAGGACTAGGTGCGTGGCAGAGCCGCCGCCGTCGGGTTGCCACCTCCTGCTTGCTCCCGCGGAAGGGTAAGGACGCCTGGGAGACGTCCAGTTCGCTCTACCTCACAGAGTGCCCCTCCCCTCTAGCTCTCCCTCTCTCTCTCGCTCTGTAATCCTGTCCGCCGGCCGAAACCCTAACCCCGGCGAAACTCAAAATCGCCGGCGAACCACAGCATCCCCCGACGATTTGAACCCTCCAGGAGTTCCACCGCAGCCCCCTCTTCCTTCTCGAGCAAGGAATTGCTCCGGGAGGGCCGGAATTTCGCCGCCGTTCTTCTCTCCGGCCGCCGGCCGCCATGGAGGATTCCGGCGCCACCGCCGCTTCCCCAACCTCCTCGACCCCTCCTTTACCTTCACCACGACGAGGTGAGCTTCTCGGTGCTCTCAGCCCGCCTCCTCCCCCTCGGATACACCCTCCCCGGCGTGCTTCCGTCGCCGCCGCCGCGCGGATGCTCGCCGGCTCGCCGCCGGTGACCATTCGGTCGAGCCGCCACCACCCACGTACTCCCCATGAGCTCCTCTCCCTTGTGGTATGTCTCGATTCGCGAATAGCGCGCGAAATCCTCCGATTGGAGTTCATCTGTGGAGATCAAGACTCAGTGATGTCATCATCTCGTCATGCTGATGTCACCGCGTGTGTTTTTCTCTGTTTTTGGGTATTGTATAATCACACTGACACGTGGGCCCTGTACTGTTTAAATATTTCAGAAAATGAATTGATTTTGGAACATCAACAACTAATAAAATATTGACCAGAAAAATAAAGTGAATACATGGATTTGTTCAGAAAAATGTACTCTACAAGAATATGTCATTTTCAATTATGTTTGATAAAGTTGAAAAATGACCTTTATTTAATGTTCTTTATTCATTTAAAAATAGAAAATAAGTTTTTATTCACTAAAATTAGAAAATTAAAAGTTATATACCAAAATGCTCAAAATGACAAATGCAACATGTTTATGATATTTTCAAACTCATTTGAGCAACTAAAATGGTATTCACCTTCATAATCACCCGAAACCCCCTCCGGGGTCTATTTCGGGTTAATTTCAGTAAAAATGTTTAACTGACATACGAACCCTAGCAACCCAACGATCATGCCTAGGGCTTTATTTCAGTACATTAACCTGATCATGCATACATATTGCGCATTGCATCGATGCCATGATTGATTGTTATTCTTCTTTCCGGTGTTTGTTCCCCCTCGGTAGAACGTGACTCCGAAGAGAAGTCCATCAGTCCAATGACGAATACTTGATCTTAACCGACAAGTCAAGCACTTATTCCAGAAGATCTTTATCTGGTTTTCTTATAACCAAGGCAAGCATAACCTCTTATCTGCTCATATATGATTTCAAAGTGATTTGAATCTCGTACTTTGCATTCGGTTCCAAACTATTTGATGTCAGTAGATAGAGTTCTCCTATATACTGCATAACCTAGATATCCTGATCCACTTCACCTGGCAGCTATAGATTTGTTTGTGCGCGCTCCGCTAAACCTTGTGAGTCTTGCTTAGCCATGCCTAGTTGATGATTCTGGTCAATGCGTGAATCTAACATGTCAGGTGTTTATGATTTGAGTTACCTTTGATAACTTGACTAATCACGGCATGGATGTGAGGCCACAATGGGTTGTGGCGTTTTGTCCTGTTCATGCCCCTAGGAGCGAGTTCTCGCCTTCGAGCCAAGACTGAGCGTACAGCCACACGTGGGCCGATGAACCCCGCCCGGCTGACTAACTTGTTTAACCTTATCCATGAGCCACGTAGTTTGAGCTTTCCATCTGCGTGTGAGTCGGAAAATGTTTTGGAGAAAATTAGGTCGTGACCGGGACAAGTGATGGACGTACACGGATCTTGTTCCCGACTCACAGAACAGGTGCCGTCAGGAGGTGGCCAACTCCCTGTTGACGGGGTGGCCCTGTTTGGGTTGACTCATGGATATGGTTCGACAAGGTAAAGGCTGGGAATCGACCACCCTCTGCCGGCACTTCCCGGACTAGTGCTAACCCTGGTGGCACTAAGAGTCGGTTGGTACGTGTGGGTAAAGTTGTACACCCCTGCAGGGTTAAATCTTTTCGAAAAGCCGTGTCTGCGGTTAAAGACGACTTGGTGACGGATTCTGTGATCATAGATAACTTGAACGGAATGACTAAAACTTGTTGATAAAGAATGAAGGATGCCTCCTCGGAGATGCCGAGAGGGGTTACCTTGTAGCATGAGATAGTGTGGAACAACTGGAGGAGGTGATCTTTGAAGCACGAGGTGCTGATATGTTCTGGTGGATTAAAAGATGATGATATCAGTAGCTGTTTAGCTTTCTCATCTGTTTTCAAAACATTCTATGAGACGTGCTATTCCTTCCTCAACTTGCAAAACAAAGATTGCTTTACGCAAATCAGCCTTCATGAAACCCTTTTCAAAATAGTAGATATATAATAGGTTAATTAAGTCTTGTTGAGTACCTCCCGTACTCAGGTTTGCTTAATTTTGGTTCAGGAGAAGAACTCCATCGGTGGTGTTTCAACGTGGACATCGACGAGTAGTTCGGGGTTCCCAGGTAGCAGCCTGGAATCTATGGGCTGGGACGTCGCCTTATGTTGCGGCCTCTTAGGCCTTTTTGTTTCTTGTTGATTAGCAACATATTTTGCTTTCCGTTGTCTGATGTAATGTTGGGTCGTGTGACCTCTGCTTGTAAGCTATACTCTAGTAACATCTGTTTAATAAAGCTTCTTGTTTAGAGTGTTGCTTTGATCGGTTGTTGGTTTCGAGCTCATTGTTATACAGTTTTGGCTATGCCTGCATAGTTGTCGCAGTCGAGGGGTTGTGGAGCCGATGATCCATGTCCGAGCCCGCCTGTCGATGTGATCGGCCTGGGGCGAGGTAACCCCAGTAACCCTCGATTGTTGTTGCACTTTCTGGACACATAGCATCTCTGTATAGCTTTGGTCCCGTTTCCTTCAGTTTCTTTCGATTCGTGGACACTTTGATATACATAGTTGGTTATGACTAGCATGGATACAAGGAGTAGTAGACCGGGGATCCGGACTACGTGCCGATGAATCCGGTCTGCCTGCTGTTGTTTGTTGCGGCCAGGGCTGGTAACCCTGAAGCCCTTGTGAGTCCATGGCTAGGAGCACATAACAGTATGTATATCTCTGGGTCCGGGGTCGTGACAGCGTTTGTATAGGCAACCATTAATTACCGTGTATCCTTTGCATCGGTGTTGTATCTGCCTTTGCAAGACTTCGTCTGCTCCATCCGGGAACTTATGATTAACTAAGAAGTTTAAGTATGGAATTGTCCAATCCGAGTTAACGAGCAAAACTTATATTGACTCAGAAACTAGGGGATAGTCAACATCTCCACCTTTTATTGATGGTTCATGCAAATGTTGGACGAACACACCAGGTGGTAAAGTTTTCACCCTTTCCGAGCCCATGCGAGCTAAAGCATCCGCGTTCCAATTTCTTCCCTTTTGACGTGATGTACCTCAAATCCTAGGAAGCAAATGGCAAACTCGTCGACTGTTCTCCGATATTCGGCCATGATGGGGGCTTTTACCATCCCATGTTTGGTTCAGCTGATGTTGTACCATGTCTGAGTCACCATAGCATAGTATACGTTTAACACCTATTTCCTTTGCAATATGCAAGCCATGAAGCAATGATTCGTATTCTGCCACATTGTTGCTGGCGTTGAAGTATATTTGTAATACATATTCCATTGTGTCGTCTTTTGGAGATTTAAGCACTACACCAGCTGCAGCTCCTTCTTTCATTTTGGATCCATCAAAATGCAGGATCCAATATTTTGACTCCGGCATTGGTGTTTTTTCCATTGCTTCTGTCCAATCAGCCACAAAATCTGCCAACACCTGGGATTCAATTGTCGTCCAGGGTTGGTACTTAATGTCAAACGCAGCATTCAATGCCCCATTTAGCTACTCTGCCTGTTGCGTCTGCATTGTTTATAATATCCCCTGGTGGTGGTTTGCTTACCACTGTTATGAAATGTCCTTGGAAATAATGACGGAGTTTTCGGGATGCGAAAAATATGCCATATGCCAGCTTTTGATAATGTGGATACCTTTGTTTTGACTCGGAGAATACCTCGCTAATATAATACACTGGATGTTGATCTGGAATACTTTGCTTGTCTTTCCACGATTATCACTTCGCTAATAACCCTGTTAGTTGATGTAAGATAGAGTAGCATGGGTTCTTCGTATTTTGGGGATGCCAAAATCAGAGCTTTTATCAAAGTTTCTTTCAACTGGGTTAACGCTTTATCTACTTCTTCTGTCCATTCAAATTTGTCGGATTTCTTCAATAATTTGTATAATGGAAGAGCTTTTGTCACCAAGCTGGCTTATAAACCTACTAACGACAGCTACAGAACCCGTTAGTCTTTGAACATCTTTTAGACATGTAGATCTTGTGATGTTTAAGATTGCTTTGATCTTTTCCGGGTTTACCTCTATTTCCATGTGAGAAACGATAAAACCCAGAAGCTTTCCTGAGGGAACCCCGAATACGCACTTTAATGGATTCAACTTCATTCTATAAGTGTGTACGTTGTCAAAGGGTTCTCGTAGATCTTCAAGGAGTGTATCCTTTTCCTTGGAAACGACAACAATATCATCCACGTAAACATGGATGTTTTTGCCGATTTGACTATGCAAGCATCTTTGCATGCAACGCTGGTATGTTGCACCGGCGTTCTTCAGGCCGAAAGGCATGGTTATGTAATATTATGTTCCATAGGGAGTTATGAAAGAGGTTTTTATTCGGTCTTCTTCTTTCATACGTATTTAATGGTACCCGGAGTAAGCGTCCAAAAAGCATAAAAGCTCACAGCCGGTAGTGGCGTCTATTATTTGATCGATTCGCGGTAACGCGGACCTATCTTTTAGGCACAACTTGTTCAAGACGGTGTAATATATACACATCCTAAGAATAATACTATCCTTATTCGAGACTAATACTGGGTTCGCAGACCAATCAATATGTATAAGTTCTTGGATAAAGTCAGCTGCTAAAAGCCGGATAATTTCCTTGCATATAGCCTTCCGCCTTCTTCCATCAAAATGACGGAGAGCTTGTTTGACGGAATTTGATCCAGGAATAACCTTGAGTTGGTGCTCAGCAAGTTCCCTGGGAACACCTGGCATATCAGCAGGACACCAGGCGAAAATGTCCCAATTCTCACGTAGGAACTTGATGAGCGCGCTTTCCTATTTGTCAGTCATTCCTGTTCCCACTACGACAAATTTTGTCGGATCTTTGGGATCCAGGATGACCTGTCTTGTATTCTCTGAGGCTTTGAAACTATCTTCCGGCTTTCTTTTCCTACCGACATTTCTGTCAGCAATACTTGCTTAGCCAACTCCTTTAGTTCTTCCTTCCGAATTACTTGTTCGGCCCAAAGGGCATACTCTTTACTGCAAACAGAGTACCAGGGTGGAAAGCATTATCTTGGATACCAGAACATAATATCCGTAGACGACGGAGAACATGAGAACATACTTGGAATCATGCGTCCAGTAAAAGTTTGGATACGAAATCATGGTCACTCTTCGGATTGGACACAGAAGATGAAGGAACTTTCACTCCGTCAAAATTTCTCGAAATCTTTGTCAAAGATCATGATGTTACTTCGCAACAGAAGATAAGTAATCAAAATAAGTTGGAGCACCGTAATGAAGGAGGAATTCTTGGTCACGCCATAAATATGAGTAACCAACGGGGATTGGAGCACCGAAAAGAATAAGGAATCTCTTTCATATTATGGGTTTGACGTACGAATAAGTTTACCAACTGGTTAAGACCCCATGGCTGAAGTGACTGACAAATTCACACAATTTGTGTGATGAACAGAACTTCAAGTACCAACGACTTGAAGAAGGGAACTAATCAATGGCAGTTACAAAACACCACGAGATGTTCTCATGATGAACTTGTTTCCACTAGAAGACAGGTCTGGAGGATTGACAGCGAGACATTTGAAGGATCGAGAGGTTAACTAGAGGGGGGGTGAATAGGTTAACTACAAATTTTAGCTTCTTTTTCGAGTTAACAAGATAGTGCTCAAATATAGATTGTCTAGATTATGCAACTAGGTGAACAATCCTATATGTTGAGCAAGTACAACTAGCACAAGGTAATTTATGACTAAGCTAGTAGCAACAAGTAAAGGTAAGTTGAGGAATAACCGAACACAATGACACAGAGATTTATCCTGAAGTTCACTTCCCAATGGAAGCTAATCTCCGTTGGAGCAGTGCGGTGCCACCAAAGTGGAACACCGAGTAGCCCTCAAATGGCACACCGTATCTCCTTCGAGTCCTTCCACCGATGTGGAGAGGCTCGAAACACTATGTTGTCGTTGAGGTTGACAACTAGAACCTTTACAAGGATGAGGCACACTCCACACCTTTGGAGGGTCCTCCCCAAATCCCCGGAGCCACCAAGACACCGAGAAGCAAGATCCACGAGCACAAGAGCCTCGGGGACAACAACAAGGCTCCAATCTCCAATGAGCTAGAAGCAACAAGGTTCTTGGCTCCATTGAACCAATAACAACAAGATCCCTACGGGATGAGTGGGTTGATGATGAATTGGCTTGGTGAAGTTGTAGATCTAGATCTTCACCTCCAAATCCCAAGAGATCAATGGCTTTAGTTGGGTATTTGGGGAGAACCTTGAGCTTGGAGGTGGTCAACAATGGTGGAGAGAGAATTCTTGTTTAACACCTCCAAAAGGTAGGAGACAAGTCCTATTTATAGTGGGGGGAGAAAGTGGTTGTTGGGGGGATCTTTATGCTGTGCAGAGTGGCCGGCCTGGAGCTCGGCCTGGCCGGCTGGGAGGCCGGCCTGCATGCAGGGAGCCCGACCTGTGCGCAGAGGGCCCGTCCTGGGCCGGCTGCTAGGCCGGCCAGCACACAGAACATCCGGGCCTGCACAGGGGAGAGCCCGGCCTGGGCTGGCCACCAGGCCGGCCACCTAACAGAGCCCCCCGGACTGAGCCCCGGCCAGGCCGGCTGTCAGGCCGGCCAAGCAGTTTCTTCCTTTCTTCTTCCCTTCAATTTCTTCTTCCTCCTTCTTATTTCTTTGACCATTTTCTTCAGCAAACAAGTGTTTTGACTTGTTTTTCTTTCTCCATTTTTGTTCACTCATAGGTTTGTATATTTTTCATTTATTCCCTAGAACACTTAAGCACAATGGTCAAATACTTCCAAGTGTTGTAATCAAACATCAAAAACTAGGATTAGGAAACATGTCCTTTAAATCTCCCCCTTTTTGATGTTTGATGAAAACATATGGATCTAGAAAATAAATTGGTTGAAGCATTTGTGAGGGAGTAAGAATATAAATAAGCTCTCCCTATGTGTGTGCCCATAATCATAAATTGTGTTATCATATTGAGGGTACACATATCTGGGGCTATTTAAATCTCACTACATGTTATATTGGAATTATAATCTCTAGAGCTATATGTGTTTCCAACATTGCTTCATGGTAGAGAATTAAACATCTTTAGCTCTAGGAATTTATCTACTCAATCCATTGACATTTTATCATCATAATAAGGTAGAATATGTATCCATAGCAACATTATGTATGAAGGGATATGTTATCAGCTCACCATACTTCTCACCAAGAAATGAATATAGCTAGGATAACTATAATATGGATATTTCGAGAATGACATAGTCTTCAACATAGAATAGATATCCCGCAAACATAGTCTTCAACATAGAATAGATATTCCGAGAATGACATAGTCTTACGATAACATATAGAAATAACAACCATAAACCAAATAGGAAGTTCAACTAGAAGAAGAAAAAGGGCAAATGGATGCATGCTATGCAAATGCAAAGATCACTAAGATAATTCTCCCCCTTGTCATCAATCACCAAAAAGGGAGAACTCAAATCTTGAAGTCCTCGTCATCTTGATCATCGTTGTCCTCGTCCTCATCATCATCATCATGGGGTGGTGGTGGAGGATGACTCGAGCTTGCCAGAGAGGTATTGGTTTCCCAAAACTGTCCAAGAGAGGTGGCATCATCGCCAAGCCAGTAAGTATGCTTGGACTGCCATTTGTGCTCATCAAGTTCTTCTTCAGAAATCACAGGACCCGGAGGGAGATTCAAATGCTCCATGATCACATGCTGGTGACGACGGTAAGCCTTGCCCTTCTTATACTCCGGAAATTCCTTGTGTTGTTTATCCACAAAGAAGCAATTCATCTTTTGGAACACCCGTTTGATGCTAAACTTCTTCGGACTTCTGAGAGTAGGAACTGGAGAAGAAGTTGGGGAACCATCAGGAGACAAATCAACCTGAGGAGTAGCAGTAGCTCGTGAGGAGCGTGGAGGCTGAGCAGCAGTGTCCTGGGAGGCGCTGAGAAGGGGCTTCATAGTGGGAACCAACATGGGATAATTGTTGATGAGCTGAGCCGGAACCTTGGTGTTGATGAGAGTCTGAAGATAGGATCCATAGATGGGGACCTTCTGAAAGATCATCGTCTGTTTTGATAATTATATGACAACATACCTATTTGATCTAATGTTTATTTGATATATGAAAATGCCCAGGTTAATCAAGTTCACTAATTCTATGGGCCGCGTGCTTGGTTAAAATGAAAAGATCTAGGAGAAAGGAATCTGGGAAGCTGTTTTTTGCATGGAGCGGAGGCTCCGGTGAATCCACCGGAGGCTCCGCCCCAGGCTCCGGTGCGGGTCCGGTGCAGGGTCCGCCCAAACCTCCCTCTGGTGCATATGAGCGGAGGCCAGGGCGGAGCCTCCGCTGCCTCCAGCCAGGGCCCGTGCATGATGGGCATCCGGTGCGCCTCCGGTGGACGCTCCGCCAAAACCTTGCTCTGTTGGATAAGAGCGGAGGCTCCACCGGAGCCTTCGGTGGAGCTCTGGTGGCCTCCAACCTGGCCCTGTGAACAGGTGGCATCCCGTACGCCTCCGGTGGGGGCTCCGCCAAAAGGTGGCTCGGTTGCATAAGAGCGGAGGCTCCACCGGAGCCCCCGATGCAGCTCCGGTGGGCGGAGCCTCCGCCCCTTGGTCCTCCAAAAGATAACAGGTGCGTTGCGCGGCTGCGCAACTGATAGAGGCCCACCGGAGCCACCAGTGAAACCACCGGAGCCTCCGGTGCTCCTGGACTGCAGCGGCCACTTTGTGGGAAGGGGTATAAATACCCCTTCCCCTTCCTCATAAATGCTAAGCTTTTCCCACTCTCTCTCCTAGCCATTAATGAAAGATTCATCCAACTAGATCTCCCACTCCGTCCACCCAATCACTCCCATACTTGGTGGAGAGCTAGAGGAGACCTAGATCCACACTTCCACCAAAGGAATTTCAAATCCATCCACCACAACCTAGTAGATCTAGAATCCTACTTGAGGCCTAGAAACCTTAGTAGATCTTGTGCTTGTAGCTTCCATCTTGTTGCAAGAAGCTACGGATTGCTTGAGAGCCTCCATCCATCTTGTGGAGTGACCTCGAGCTCATGTAAAGGTTTGGTCAACGCCTTCAAGTCGACCTCATAGTGGAAACGAGAATCTCCCTCACCGGAGAAGCTCAAGGAGAATAAGGTGTGCAAAACCTTGCTATTGAGGAGTGCCTAGGTGGCTCCCCACCTCTCCAACGTAGACGTGCTTCTCATTGAGAAGGAACTACGGGAATCATATCCTTGTCTCCTTGTTTACACTTGTGGTTTATCTTGCTACCTTTCGTTTTACTTCCGTTGCGTATATTATCTTGCTCACATAGGTTGGTCACCTAGACGCACGTCTAGAGAACCTTATCTTATCTTGCTTAGCCCTACTAAAAGGAAAAGAAAAGAAAAATTGGTAGTCAACCTATTCACACCCCCCCTCTAGTTGACCATAGTGCACTTCAATTGGTATCAGAGCCTCGGCTCTTGCTAAGGGCTTAACCGCCCAAGATTATAATGGTCAATAAAAATGCCCCTGAAAGTTCTAATGCGGAAATCACCAAAATGGTTGACACTATATCTAACCTACAAGAAACGGTTGGAACCATCCAAACCGAATTGTCCAAGGTTATCTCTAGTGTTATCTCGGAGGTTTATAGCATCAAGAAATGATGGAGGCCTTGATGGGGAAAACCAGGGAGTCCGAGGAACCACCTCTCACCGCTAACGATGTTAGCTCGAATGAAGAGTCCCTTCCGGGCATCGCCGAAATGGAAGCTAACATTGCCTTAGCTAAGGAGAAAGCCGAAGCTAAAGCCGATAAAAAGGCAAAGAGCGGTGGGAGCTCCGAAGGCTCCAAGTCTCAATCGGCTAACGGTTCGGGGTCTCACTCTAAAGTTCCACCACCTCCCAATTATGACACCATTCATCCCATTGCCACAATGCCACACATGGTTAATGTTGGAGTTCCTCCCATGCTTAACACTAATGAATTTTCATCTTGGAAGTTCGATATGGAGTCTCATATTTCAGGGTCTTGCACCGCTTTGTGGAGAAGCATCCTCCATGGATTTCACCCTCATGATCCAAGCAACTTGACTCCAAGAGAAGATGTGGAATTTCAACTCAACAAGACCGCTCTTGTCACTATCCAAAAGGCTCTCCCAAGAGAACATCTGGAACACATCCGCGGTATCAAGACCGCCAAGGAGGCTTGGGATAAACTTGACACCTTGTTCCAAGGAAATGCTAGCATTCAATCATCCAAGTATGATGTTGCTCTTGACAATTCCGAGAACTTCGTCATGCTTGAAGACGAAAGCCCCGAGGAGCTATATAGGAGAGTGGTCACCCTTGGCAATCAATTAAGGGATTTTGGAAAAGAGGAAATTTCCGATGAGTGGATCAAGAGGAAGTTTGTCAAGGCAATAACTCCATTTGAGAAGAACCTTGCCACAAGCATTCGAACAAGATCCGACTACAACTACCTCAACTCCATTGGTGTTCTTAGTGAGTTCATAGCAATATCCCTACCTCACAAGAGTGCGGATGATCCTCTCGCTCGCTCAAGAGGAGGAAAGTCTCCAAACCTTGCCTTGAAGTCTAAGGAGATTGCAAAGATAGAAGAAGTGGATGAGGATGATGGTGATGAGGACTATGAAGACACATACAAAGGTGCTCATAAGTGCATCGCTCTTGCCATGCATGGTTATTGGAAGAGATGGGAGGCTCACAAGGCCGGTGCTCCTAGACCTTCAAGGAACAAGATCTTTAGAAAGAAAGGGGAGCAGCCAAGGACATGCTACAATTGTGGAATTGCAAACCACTTAGTCAAGGAGTGTCCCTTTGAGCCAAGAGAAGAAAATTAAGGGAAGCTTGTTTGCAAGGACAAGAACAAAGCTCCACAAAACAAGAACCTTGCTAGAAGAGTCCCAAGGGCTCTATATGTTCAAGAAGGCCCCACATTGGAAACATATTACTCCGGAGATGAAGGAGAATATGAATCCGTAGGTGTTGCCCACGTCGCCATAGATACGACTTCCTCTTCACCGGTCTCTCTATTTGAATCTCCCAATGAGAAGGCATCGATCCGACCTACATGTCTCATGGCAAAAGCCACCGCGGTAATATCTTCCACCTCCAAGTCTATTGTCACTAGCTCTCCCTCATTATTGGATTGTGTTGAAAACATTGTTGATGATGAGGAGGCTAAGAATCTAGGCTCTTGGTTATGTAGTCTTGAAGGTGAAACTAAAGAAAAGGTAAAGGCTTTCTTAAGGCAACTTGATGATGCTAACTCTCTCATATATGAGAAGGAGGAGATCATCATGACCTTGGAGAGCCATGGCGGTAGCCATGAGAACCATGACTATGAACTAGTTAAAGCTATCGAAAAAGAAAGATCCATGAGAGCCTCTCTCAAAGAGAGACTATCTAATCTACAAGAGACCTATGCTATTAGTGTTTCCAAGCTTAGGAAAGATAATGAAAAATCTCTTGCCAAGCTTAGGAAAGATAACGCAAAATCTCTTGCTTTACTTAAAGTCTTTGAAGAAGAGGAGTTGAAGCTAGGAGTAGCTCATGAAGTACTTGTTGAGAATCATGAAAAACTAAAAAAAGAGTTCATGTCTCTTAAAGAAATTCATGACAAACTCACCAAGTCTCGGAACAACCTCCTAGCTCAACAATCTAATAAACAAGTGATATCTTCCTCTAATAGCATTGCTATCATGCCTACCTCTTGCACGACGACTAACATTGTAGGGAAAGAGAGAATTCTCAATGATGTCATAAGCTCTCAAGGAGCCAAGAAAGGAAAAGAAGGACTTGGTTTCGTTTCCTTGTCAAAGAAGAAATTCAAGAGGGTCACATCTTCCTCTCAAAATTTTGTCTTTGTGAAAGAGGGAGAAGTGACCAAAGAGAAGGAGACCAACTACTTTGTGGGTGGTGATACCTCTAGGGGGAGCATCACTCACAATGACTTCGCCGGAAAATATAACCCATCTTATGTTCTTATGAAATCTAGAGATGGACATGTTTATGCTAAATATGTTGGTACTTCTTATGGTGATGATTATCATTGGACTATTTGGGTTACTAAGACCCTTGTTACTAACAAAAGAGGACACATTGAAGGATGGGTACCTAAATCAAGAAATTGATCTCTTGTAGGGAAGTGCTTCCGAGTCAGGTAGATGGACAGTGGATAGTGGTGCATCCCAACATATGACCGGAAGCTATGACGCAATGAGTGATATTGAACCTCCATTACCTCATCTCAATTGCGTTACTATTGGTGACAAGTCCGATCTTAAGGTATTGGGACGAGGCAAGGTGGCTATCTCAAATGATTTATCAATTGAGAATGTTCTCCTTGTTGAGTCCCTTGGCTATAACTTGATGTCCGTTCTTCAACTTGCGAATTGTGGCTTTACCTCGTTCTTTAATAAAGAGAGTGTGATTGTCACTTGGGAAACATCTCTTAAAGTAGATTTTGTTGGGTGTGTCGAGAACGACATGTATGTAGTGGACTTCTCTAAAGGAGACACGTGTGTCGCGACATGCCTAATGGCTAAAGTTGATGTGGGGTGGCTTTGGCATCGCCGGTTAGCCCACACCAATATGAGAATGTTGCATGACCTCCAAAGTGGCAATCACGTTCTAGGACTAACCAAAGCTAAGTTTGCTAAAGATCGTGTGTGTAGCTCTTGTACCTTTGGGAAGCAACATGGAGAACAAGACCCAACCAATACAACTATCTCCACCACAAGAATTCTCGAGCTCATTCACTTAGATCTCTTCGGTCCACTATCCTATGATAGCCTCGGAGGAAAGAAGTATTGCTTGGTGATTGTGGATGATTATTCAAGATATTGTTGGGTGTATTTCTTCAAGAGGAAAAGTGAAACTCAAAAGAGAGTCATCGATTTCATCACTCTAGTGGAGCGCCAACACAATGCTACCATATTGGCCATTTGGAGTGATAATGGCTCGGAGTTCAAGAACTATACCGTTGAGGGTTTTCTTAGTGAATAAGGCATTGCTCATCAATATTCCACTCCTTATACCCCTCAACAAAATGGTGTTGCGGAGAGAAAGAATCAAACTTTGATGGATGCGGCTAGAACTATGATTGTGGAGTTCTCTTCTCCCTATAACTTCTAGGCCGATGCCGTCTCCACCACATGACATGCTACTAACCGGTTATATCTTCGCAAGATGTTGAACAAGACTCCCTATGAGATTCTCACGGGCAAGAAACCGGATGTATCTTATTTCAAGGTCTTCGGTTGCAAGTGCTTCATTCGCAAGAAAGGTAAACAGTTGTCAAAATTTGAGACCAAATCTTATGAGGGTATCTTTGTTGGCTATGCCACAAATGCTCACACCTATAGTATCTACAACAAGTCCACCGGACAAGTTGAAGAAGCTATAGGCGTGGTGTTTGATGAGGATAACGGCTCCCAAGGGGGTCGTATAGATCATGGTGTTTTAGGAGATGCAATTCCTCCCATCGTCATAAGAAGAATGGGGATTGGTGAAATAATCCCCATTGAGGGTTACCGGATGACGGAGGGAGAAGGACTATGCCCCACTCAAGTGGAGCCATTGACTACACCCATTGATGATCAAGCTACTCAACAAGATGCGCCAAGCGCTCAAGATAATGATCAAGGTCAAACAAGCAATCAAGGCCAAGCTAATCAACAAGTCCAAGCAACTCATCTTAATCATGATCAAGATTCCATCATTGTTGAGAGTGCTCAACCTAGTGGTGATCCATCACCCATTATTGATCAAGGACAAAATGAAGACGGTCATGTCTCCGATGAAGAAGGTGATTATCAATCCGTATCCAAGGAATCTTTGGAGGAGATGCTAGCACGAAGAGCAAAGAGAAGGCTAGAGAATCTTAAACGAGCGGGTCATACGGAGGACAAGATTCTTGGGCAAGTTCGTGGGAGAGTGGTCACTAGGAGGCAATTGGCGGATTTTAGCAAGGCTCATTCTTTTGTCTCCTTCATTGAGCCCAAGAAGGTCTATGAAGCTCTCGAAGATCAAGATTGGCTTGAAGCCATGCATGACGAACTCAATAACTTTGAGCGCAACAAAGTGTGGAAACTAGTACCAAGACCTAAGGATTGCAAAAAAAAAATTGGCACCAAATGGGTTTTCAAGAACAAGAAAGACAAAGATGGCATTGTCATTCGCAACAAGGCAAGGTTGGTGGCTCAAGGTTTTTCCCAAGTCGAAGGTATTGACTTCGGTGAAACTTTCGCCCCCGTAGCTCGTCTTGAATCCATTCGCATCTTACTTGCTTATGCATCTCATCACAACTTCAAGTTACAACAAATGGATGTTAAGAGTGCTTTCCTAAATGGTCCCATTAATGAGTTAGTATATGTCAAGAAACCTCCGGGCTTTGAGGATCCCAACCACCCTGATCATGTCTATAAACTCGATAAGGCACTCTATGGACTTAAACAAGCTCCACGTGCGTGGTATGAGCACCTTAAAGAGTTTCTAGTGGATCGTGGGTTTAATGTTGGTTTAATCGATCCCACCCTCTTTACCAAGACGGTTGGAGGTGACTTGTTCATATGCCAACTCTATGTGGATGACATCATTTTTGGGTCTACTAACACTTTGTTCAATGAGGAGTTTTGCAAGCTTATGACCGATAGGTTTGAGATGTCCATGATGGGAGAGTTGGAGTTCTACCTTGGCTTTGAAGTGAATCAATATCATGAAGGAACCTTCATCAAACAAGCCAAATACACTCAAGACATGTTCAAGAGATTTAATATGCATGATGCCAAGCCTATGAAGACAACCACCGACTTGAAACCCGACCCCAACGGTAATGAGGTAGATCAAAAGGTATACCGCTCCATGATTGGCTCTTTTCTCTACCTTTGTGCATCTAGACCGGATATCATGTATAGCGTAGGTAAATGTGCAAGGTTTCAAGCCTCTCCGAGGCAAAGTCATTTGGAAGATGTGAAACGAATCTTTCGATATCTAGTTCATACCCCAAATTTTGGTCTTTGGTACCCCAAGGGTTCAAGTTTTCAGCTCATTGGATATTCTGATGCGGATTATGCGAGAGAGAAGACGGATAGGAAGTCCACATCCGGGGGTTGACAATTCCTTGGCCTCTCCTTGGTATGTTGGTCTTCAAAGAAGCAGAATTGCATTGCTCTCTCCACCACCGAGGCCGAGTATATCTCCGCGGAAAGTTGTTGTTCTCAATTGCTTTGGATGAGGCAAACCTTGAAGGATTATGGTATTCATTTTGACAAGGTTCCTCTCCTTTGTGATAATGAGAGTGCTATCAAGATCGCCTACAACCCCGTTCTTCACTCCAAGACGAAGCACATTGAGATTCGTCATCATTTCATTCGGGATCATGTTGAGAAAGGTGATATTGATCTCTCATATGTTCCCACCAAGGATCAACTTGCCGATATCTTCACGAAGGCCCTTGATGAACCAAGATTTCAAGCTTTGAGGAATGAACTAAATGTCATCGATTCTTCCAACTTCACTTGAAACCTTGCATATCTACCCTCATTATGTATGCTATTAGGTTTAGATGTAGGCATGGACATAGGGGGAGCGCTACTCAACTCATGAGTATGCACTCCTCTTATTATGCGAAAATCAATTCATCATTGCATATCTAGTCAATTTGCGACTTATTGTGCTAAATTGTGAGTAGTAATTTTGGACCCAAGATATATCTTCGCGGTGCCAAGTTACACACTCAAACATGGTGGCTTCGGCCACCGACCTTTGGTATGTTTTGGCTCTTTCATGCATATCATATTTCTTTCTTGACAACTCGTAAGGGTTCGGTCTTCTACCTTTTATGCTTCTTGCGAACCCCTCCGAGTAATGTCTCTCGTATATCAGTGACTATTTTCCAACCCAAGCCCCCTTTGCCCAAAACTATATTTCTATTGTAATGATCTTGTTTTTACAATCTTGGTGTGCAAAAATTGGCTGGGCGGAGGCTCCGGTGAAACCACCGGAGGCTCCGCTGCCCCTGTCCACCGGAACGCCACTGGAGGCTCCGCTAGCGCACAATTGCTTTGTGGGCCAATCTTGGCCTGTTTCTGTGGACAAGGGGCGGAGGCTCCGGTGAAACCACCGGAGGCTCCGCTGGGCGGGGAGCGGAGGCTCCGGTGAAACCACCGGAGGCTCCGCCCGTGGCAGTTTTTCGGGATAAGACCTAGGGCGAGCGGGGGTCAATGAGATCCAATCTCATTCCCCCCACTCGCCCTCCTTCTTCCTCCTCTCAACCGCCGCCGCCCCCCAAGCCAATCGCCGCCGGATTCAGGTGCTCCACCGCCGAGAGACCTCCTCCTTGCCTTGGACCACCCCGAGCTCTTCTTCCTCCTCCCTTTTCACCATGGATGATGCGGGTATGTGCTCTCTCTCTCTCATCTAGTTGATGGATGGGGATGCATAGGAGTTCATGTTCTTGTTCTCTAGATGTGTGGATTTGAATTTAGGAGTAGAAGATCTCGAGTACAAACCCTAGCAACCTAGATAATGTGTGTTAGGCTTGAATCATTGCGGTTGTAGGGAAAATCCATATGCCCTAACCCTAGTTATTCAACCCTAACACCATGAGTATCTTTGTTTCTTGGATTTGTGCGTATTTATCAACTTGGGAATTACCTTTTCTTCATGATATCCCTCTATTTCTTTCTTAGATGCTTCCGGTTCCAAAGTAAAGGGGGTTCGGTACAAGACTACAGGTCGCCGCAAGACCCCTCAAGTTGATGAGATCGAAGAGGAACTTGACAATTCTCAACCCAAGCGCAAGCGGTTCCCGGCTACCGAGAAGAAACCGCCCAAGAGGAACACGGCAAGGACCGCTTCCAAGATGTCTGAGGCAGCTTTTCTGAAAGAACGTCGCGAGAATCCTTATGTCATTGCTCGCGACCGCTTGATGCCTCAATTCCGGGGTAAGGATACTCGATTCCACACTGTTTTCCAAAGCCAGATATACTACGAGATTCTGATGAGGAAGCCAAAGGAAAATGTTGCCCCTCAACACTCCATCAACTTTGGGCATTTGGAAAGGAACCCTCATTACTTTGGGAGGCTCTTGAGTTGGTTGAGAGGTTTGGTCTTGGTCCTATTATGAGTTTCCAACAAGATTATGACGAAGACCTTGTTTGTCAGTTCCTAGCCACAGTTCACCTCTCCAATGAGACCGAGCGTCATCTTACTTGGATGACACAGGGAAGGATGCTTGATATCAAGTGGTCTGAGGTTGGCACCATTCTTGGAGGATACCCGGACTTTGGTCCATTTGCGGATAGTGAGGAGTTTGCCAACGGTTGGTTCCGTGTTCACGTCATCAACACCCCGTCTCTTGCCAAGGATCAACTTACCCCACTATATCATTGGAAGAAGTGCGCCGTTGGGTTTGTCAAGGGTCTTTATCCAATCAATGATATCATGATGCGCATCTATAGAGAGACCATCAACCCCAAGGCGGGAAATGTGGATGAGCTCCAAGGCTTCTTGAAGAACCTTTTGCTCCTTACCCATCAGCAGAGGCTTGCCGACTCTCATAAGAAGCTCGATGTGCTTGATTACACATGGAATGAGCTATGGCACGCCGTGATCAAATCGCTAAAATGCTTGCTGTAACATCCAAGTATGAAAACATCCCTTAGTTGTTTTATTTCTTGTTTAGTTTTAAGCAATGCATCATGTCATCATCTCATTGCATTTGTTTTATTTATGTTTGCATTGTTTCCATAATGAATCAACAGTTGTTTTCACACTTGTCTGTACAATCTTTTCAAACAAAGAATTGCAAAACAAAACCTCCCTTATTTTCCAAATAATTGACTAAGTTTCACTTCTCAAATTGTTGGTTTTAATCAAACCATTAATCACTCAATTAATTCAATCAATAGTTCCCAAATCATCTTTTAAATTCCCAAATCAAACATTGTTTGCAACTTAATAAAATCAACTATCATATAAATACCCCAAACTCTATGGAAAAATTCACTTAACAAACTTTAAATCAAATTAAATTTTCCAATTGTGAAATAATGTTAACCTTGCTCTAATTATTGTTTTGGAAAATTAACACAAGTAATTCCAAAAAGGAAACCCCCAAAAATCCTATCTTTTCTCTCTCTTTGCTCTCTTGCAAAAAAAAAAATGAAAAGAAAGAAAAAATAAAATAGCCAAAGGAGAGGGCAGCCCACCCCTTTTTCTCTTTCTTTCCCAGCCCACCAAGCCCAAGCGCATCACCCCCTACCTCCGTACGGTCCTGCCCCTTCTCTGTCGTTTTCCCTCTGTAAAAAGCAGCAGCACGCACCCCATGTGCCATGTTCCCCCTCCCCTATATCTCTCCCTCAAGCCCCTCCAAACCCTAACCAATCTCTCTCCCTCCTTCTCCTTTCCCTCTCCGCCGCCAGCCTTCCTCTCCCCTCGTTTCCCCTCTAAAACCGAGGCCTTCTTCTGTAACTACTGAACCAAGGAGGAGCTGCCGCGGCCGTGGGTTGCCAGCCATGGCGCCGCCGCCCTGGCCATCACCGGGGTGACCCGTGGCCGGGAATGGAACCAGGGCGGTCTGCCCTTCCACTTTGCTGAAGGAGTCCCGGCCGGAGGAGCCCTGGGGACGGCGCCGTCCTTCCCCGACGACCACCGCCTCCACCGCCCGTCGCCATCGACCTCCTCTGCACGTCCCTCGCTGTAAGCCGTCCGCGCCTTCCGCTCCTTCCCCTCTCTGCCTCGCAACCGCGCGGCCCGCACGGCGGCCGCAGCGCCCGCACGCGGCGGCGAGTCACCGCGGCAGGACGCCCATCGCCGGCCGCCCCCGTCCGATCGCAGATGGTCTTCTGTACCTGCACGCACGGAAGGGAAAACAGGAAGATTCAGTTACCATGCGTAACTGAATAATAACCCTCACCCTTCTCTGTACCTATCACGAAGCGCTCCTAGCCCGACTGGCATCTGTTCCGTGCGCCCAAGGGAAGGTCCCTGGTTCGAATCCCAGGGGAGGCAAATGCCTCCCCCAATTTTTTCCTTCCGCGCGCCCCGCGCTGGGCCCACGCGTCAGGGACCCTGAATGCCACCTAGGCGCCACGCAGGAGATGGCCCACTGGCAGTGGCCTGTGTAGGTCACTGCTCGGTGCCTTTATTTTTCTGCCTTTCTTATTTTCAATATCAGTCCAGTAATTTTCAGAATAGTCCCTAGAATTAAACCCCTAATAACTTTTAATTCCTAACTCCAAATAATACAAATAAAATATGTACACTGCACCAAATTCAATTCTCTATCTATCTATAGCATTTGTTTTCTGTTTTGAATTTTCAAAATGCAATCCAAATTTGAATTCAAATAATTCAATTGCAATTTGCTGAAATCCATAACTAATTCAATATTAATCCAAATAACACAAATAAAATATGTTTTCCATGTCAAATTAAACCACCTAACCAAATATAAATTTTGTTTCATGTTTTGAATAATTTAAATTGCCTAAATAATTTAATCCTTGTTTAATTCATTTAAATTTTATAAAATCATAACTTGCTCAAATAAAATTATTTCTGAACATGCAAAATATGTTTTCAACTTAGAAAAGTATAAACTTTTCAAATATGAATTTTGTTATTTGTTTTGCACAATTTAAATTGGTGAAAACAACAGCTATTTGTGTAATCCCTTTAAGGAACCAAAAATTCCATAGCTTAATAAATAAATTTCTAAATTGGTAAACCCTATTTTAAATTGATTCTATTGTTGTTATTTTGTTGTTTTCCTCATGCATGCATCATGTTTAACTACTTACCCTTGTTAATCAAATGTAGATCATTGCTTCAACCTAAACCATTTGCATCCATATGCAATTCACATTGCATATGGGTCCAATTAAATTGTGTTGCCTTGTCAAGTAGTTTACCTTGCTGCATCTATTAACATGACATGCATCATCCCATGGTTGTGCATACTATGCCATGTATTGATTGTTCGTATCTTTCGATTGTGTGTTTGCTTCTTCTCGCTTTAGACGACGACGTTGAGACCGAAGGGACGTACGGTACCCCTTCTAAGGATTTTTGCTCAGTACCAGGCTACTGGGTTTGCAGGCAAGTTATCACTCACATGAATCATCGAGTTCCCTTCCACACTTGTTGTCGATACTATCCTTTTGTATATTATTGCTAGCCCTATGTATCGTTGCTTGTTCTCCGAACCTATCACATGATACCCTGAACCAATGATATTGCCTCACCTCCATACCTACAGCCATTGCTTGTGCCTGTTCTCATCTAGCATGCTTAGGGTTGCTTTTGCTCGAGTCTGTTGTCGGTTACTTCTTCTACTATTATTATTGTACCGGGGGCTCGAATTTAATCAATCAATCCTGTTAATTGCTACTGGTAATAATAATTTGATGATAAGGCACCGGCAGGAGGCCCTAAGTGGTTTTGAGGCCTGCTAGTGTCGACCCTAATAGGAAAAGGGTCTTGTCTACTGATCCATGATGAGCGTGCTCACCGCATCCGGGTGGTAGTATGGGACCCCCCTCGACTTAGACTTGATCTGCAGTTTGTCCGAAGAGCCACACTTAGTTCGGGTGTTCCATTTGCTCCTTGCATACTGGGAGGTACCCCCATTGGTTACTGGTGATGATGATGATGCATATAGGGCGAGGCCTGTGGTGCCGGGGGGTGTGGTTTTCACCCTTGCGCTTAGGTTAGGCGGACTGGCCGGGACCTTATAGCTCCGTGGCTCCTAGGATGGATTGTAGAGATGGTTTGGGTCGTGTCAAGTCCACCTAAGTTTTAGTTGGTGGCTTGAGTGTGTACGGGTACGGGAGCACACCCTGCAGGGATAAATCTTCTCGAGAAGCCGTGTTTTCCGCGGTTATGGATTACTTGGTGACAGTACTGGCTAACAAGTACTCAGGACAACTTAAACATAATGATCAACCATGTATCACCCAATGCTAAATAACTTGACTAGTAATAGGTTATTCACACAATAACTTGACTCATCTTTAATACAACGGTGTGAGTTATCCTCGGATTGCTTCTTCGGATAAGGGGCGAGATCCAGGATGGGTTTGTTTGAAGTTATCTTCCAGTTGGTTACAATCCTCGATCTTATCTTCTTCTGTTAGCCGGAACTTGTAGTATTTTCTGTAGTTGGTTAGAGCAGCCCGCTGCAGCTTTTATAACACCTATCTCTTCCGTTGATCCCAAGCATCAATGCTTGTGTTGACGGGTAACTCTTTGATGAAGTGTGAGTCTTGCTTGCCAGTACTTGGATGTACTGACCCCGTTGGGGCTGTGGTTTACGCAGACTACGACTACGGCTACGATGATCACCAGGATGGCTACTTCGTGGAGTTCGACGAGGCTGCCGACGAGTAGATAGCGGACCCGGGCAGGATCCGACGACTTCGTGGATGGGCTCCGTTTTCTTTTCATTGCCGGCCTCTTAGGCCTATTTGGATTTGTCTGTACTCAGACCTGTTGAATGCTTCCGCTGCTATGTAATGATGCTATGTTGGGACATGTGTCCTCTGTATGAGTGTATTTGCTATTCTCTGCCTTAGTGAAGGCTATTTGCAAACTTATTTCATTCTTTTGTGTCTTAGAGACATTCTGTGATTTCCTTTTGTTCAAAGCTGTTGACGTACAGTGCGTGCTTGTTATGAAGTACGTCGGCAGTAGTGCCTTAGGTTCCTAGCGGATAGTTTACTTCGACGGTGGAAGCAGGGCTTGTGTTGTCGCGCATAAGCGCAGGCCTACCAGGAAGCTGGGACGTGGGAGCAGGTATGCCCCATAATCCAAGCACCTGCTATCCAGTTCGTGCGATGAGTATCCTCTAGAAACCAGGGTGCGACACTTGCTTTGGGGCCTTCATCATGAAGATCATCTTGCACGTATGGGATGCCAAGTTCCCGAATGAGCCGTTTGAGGATGATAATTGGATTCCTCACACGGAAAGGAGACTCCTCATCAAGGACCACACCGAGCCTCCTGAGCATCCCACTCCCGCTCCTTGCAAGAACAAGGCTAAGCTCCATGTCATTGATGATGAGGAGGAACAAGAAGCCGGTCCATCTCTCCCTTCTCCTTCCACCAATGCATTCAAGTGGATGGCCCGGCCCTTAAGAAGGTGTTCCGGTTGAACAAGAAGGTTGAGCAGCATCAGTGGGAATCCTATTATGACAAGGAGCTCAAGAACCGCAAGAAAGCACATGCAGCTCGTCAGCTTCGCCGTGATGGTGGCGAATCCGTGGACTCCTCGGCTCTTCCAAGCATCACCGACTAGGAAAAATGACAAGCCAAGGACTCCAAGGGCAAGTTGATTGAGTGGTATGAGGAAGAAGGAGAAGAAGCTACTAGTTCTCGTCGTCGTGCCCCCTCTCCGGATATGGAGATCTCGTGTGAGGACGAGTGGTCATTGGGTCGTTAGTGTCTTTTTCTCCCTCTTTTGGTAGAGCGCGGGTATTTGCATGGGTCTCCCTCAAGCATATTCTCGATTTGTATCTTTCTATAGCTTGAGGGAGTTTGGCCTTTTCATTTGGTCATTTGGAACTTCGGTTTGTTTACATTATTCCTATGTGTCGTGAACCTCGTATTATTATGCACTTGTGAACCTGGTATCATATTATATTATGTGTTGTGTGCTCTATCTTATTCATATTGCTCATATATATATCATGCCTAAATTCTCTCAACATAAAGGGAGCATACCTTTAGGGGGAGCTCCGTTCATGTTGTGTTTTCTATTATGCAAATAGGGATGTTGTCATCAATTACCAAAAAGGGGGAGAATGAAAGATCATCGTCCGTTTGATAATTATATGACAACATACCTATTTGATCTAATGTTTATTTGATATATGAAAATGCCCAGGTTAATCAAGTTCACTAATTCTATGGTCCGCGTGTTTGGGTCCGCCCAAACCTCCCTCTGGTGCATATGAGCGGAGGCCAGGGCGGAACCTCCGGTGGGCGGAGCCTCCGCCATTTCCACCGGAGCCTCTGCTGCCTCCAACCAGGGCCCGTGCACGATGGGCATCCGGTGCGCCTCTGGTGGAGGCTCCGCGAAAATTTTTCTCTGTTGGATAAGAGCGGAGGCTCCACCGGAGCCTCCGGTGGAGCTCCAGTGGCCTCCAACCTGGCCCTGTGAACAGGTGGCATCCGGTGCGCCTCCGGTGGGGGCTCCGCCAAAAGGTGGCTCGGTTGCATAAGAGAGGAGGCTCCACCGGAGCCTCCGGTGCAGCTCCGGTGAGCGGAGCCTCCGGTGCAGCTCCGGTGGGCGGAGCCTCCACCCTTTCCACTGGAGCCTCCGCCCCTTGGTCCTCCAAAAGATAACAGGTGCGCTGCGCGGCTGCGCAACTGATAGAGGCCCACCGGAGCCTCCGGTGCTCCTAGACTGCAATAGCCACTTTGTGGGAAGGGGTATAAATACCCCTTCTCCTTCCTCATAAATGCTAAGCTTTTCCCACTCTCTCTCCTAGCCATTAATGAAAGCTTCATCCACCTAGATCTCCCACTCCGTCCACCCAATCACTCCCATACTTGGTGGAGAGATAGACGAGACCTAGATCCACACTTCCACCAAAGGAATTTCAAATCCATCCACCACAACCTAGTAGATCTAGAATCCTACTTGAGGCCTAGAAACCTTAGTAGATCTTGTGCTTGTAGCTTCCATCTTGTTGCAAGAAGCTACGGATTGCTTGAGAGCCTCCATCCATCTTGTGGAGTGACCTCGAGCTCATGTAAAGGTTTGGTCAACGCCTTCAAGTCGACCTCATAGTGGAAACGAGAATCTCCCTCATCGGAGAAGCTCAAGGAGAATAAGGTGTGCACAACCGTTCTATTGAGGAGTGCCTAGGTGGCTCCCCACCTCTCCAACGTAGACGTACTTCTCATTGAGAAGGAACTACGGGAATCATATCCTTGTCTCCTTGTTTACACTTGTGGTTTATCTTGCTACCTTTCGTTTTACTTCCGTTGCGTATATTATCTTGCTCACATAGGTTGCTCACCTAGATGCACATCTAGAGAACCTTATATTATCTTGCTTAGCCCTACTAAAAGGAAAAGAAAAGAAAATTTGGTAGTCAACCTATTCACCCCCCCTCTAGTTGACCATAGTGCACTTTCACCTTCTTGTCACGAACCGTGAGCTGCAACTTATTCCACATATAATCCAGAACATCGAGTTGCTTGTTGTTCTTCTGTGCAGCCAAAATATGGTAAAGAAGGTTGATCATCCACCCTCGAGCCATACCATTTTCCCCAAACTTGCAATGAATGGTGTTCCAAAGAATGGTGTGAGTCACATACCAAAAATCTAAGAAGAAGGCAACCTTGGGTACGTGTAGAGAGCTAGTACGAGGGGGATAGCAGTGACTAAGTCCTTCCTTGGCCTTCATGAGCCTCCGTGCATCACCATGAATCCGGACATGGGAGAAGAGGAAGTGAGGTGCCTCCGCAATACCAAACAGAGCACCAAACTCGGCCAAGGTGGCATGACACACAGTTCCTCCGCTCATCCAAGTCATGGCACGTCCACCCTCGGTGGAGAAGTGAACAGTGGCAAAGAATTCCCGAAGGAGAGCAGGAGAAAACTGAACAGAGCAGTCCATAAGCTTGGTGATCTTATGAAAATCCATGAGTTCCATGACCTCAGGCCAAACTGTTCTAGATGCATCAATGTCAAAATAATGCACAGGCACATGGTCATTCTTCAGAGTGGAGACCACAAACTCATGAACTTGCTGATGCATCTTGCAATAAAACCGAGTGTCGCGGCAGGTGCGGTGAGGGAACGCGTATGGGTTGAATTTCATGCGGTGCTCTTCCCAGCCAGTTGTGTTGAGACTCCCCCATTTATCATGGATTGGCTCATCTTTATTGACAGGAAGAGGTCCCCCTGTGATTGAGAGGGAGTAGAGCCACAAGCCTCCTTAGCATTCCTCTTCATCTGCGTGCGAGCATAGGCCATGGGTTCCTTGCCTGAGAATGAATGAAAATGCAAGCGCATATGCAAGATGAGTGTACATATGGAAAACATTGCTGATTTTGTTGTTATTGATTGATCGAATAATTAGAAGTGGATGAAGTAAAGTGAAAGTACGAGCAAGAAAATACATAATGGGCAAACAAATTTCTTAGAGTTGGTTAGTTTTATGGCATAGTGGTATTTTAAACGGAGTGAAACATTGAGTACAAAGCAAATGTGTTATGGCCATATGGTGTAAGAAAGAGACTAGATTATTTTCACATGGCATAGGGGTGATGTAGCACTAGTGGCAACATGTTAATAGGAAATCCCTAAGCATGGCATCACTTAGGCAAGAGATCCCTAAATATGATGGAGGCAATAGACACTAGTGGCATCATAAAATTAAAAGGCCCTAAGCCATAACCCTAAACAAGTAGGCTCTAATTACTAACATAGTATTACTCAAGTAAACATGCTTAAGCAATATCCCAAAAAGATTTAGCCATAGGACGTGGGAACCCTAAGCAATAGGAAAGTAGAAAGAGGCAAATAGCAAGCACAAAAAATAGCCATAGTACCCGGATTGGAAGCCATGGTGACTTTCTTCAAGGATGGGATGGATCTCCTCAAACTCCCCACCAATGAGGATTCCGTTTGGAGGAGTAGGGGAGAGAGAGGCCAGGCTAGCAGATCTGACGAGTAGGGGGGAGGGGATGGATTCTAGAGGGAGGGGTGGGAGGGGGAGAGCTTGGGGTTAGGCTCCCATGGCGTGTTTTCAGGTGGGGTGAGAGGAGAGGAAGATGGAATGTAACCGCCCCCCACGCATGGTATAAGTGGAGCGCAAGGCAGCCAGCCTGGCCGGGCACCAGGCCGGGCGCTAGGCTGGGCACCCAACAGAACCGGCCGGCCTCGACCCCGGCCTAGGCCGGGCACCCAGCAGACGTCGTCGGCCTCTAGGCCGGGCTCTTAGGCCGGATTTTCTGAATTTTTTTTTATTTTGAATGTGTTGGTTCGTTCCCCCCTTTTTGAGGAAAACAAATTTAGACACACTACTAGTTCTAACAACATACATACAAGAATTTGTTCCAAATTTTTAATCAAATTTTTATTTTAATCAAGTTGTTTGACCATGTACATAATGCAAGATTGATGTATGAGGCATGATGTTGTGCACATGGAGCAAAGTGTTAGTATGATGATTTCCTCACACATCCAATGTAGGAAATAATAAAACCATAAACGTTACAAAGAGCAACATTGTATGAGTTATGGAATAGAAGAACGGATATGCATATGAGTTGCACACCAAATGTCTTGTCAATATGAACAACCAAGCAAAACTCGAATCTTTGATTTGGGCGGTGGCCTTAGCCACCATGTATGAGTATACTCGATATGACACCGCGAAGATATATCTTGGGTGCATTGTCGAAACTCATCATTGAAGCACATTATATCATTTGAAATGACCATTATGCATGATTTGTTTATTTATGCATTATAGGAGTAATGTCGACTCATTGATTGAGCTACACTCCCCTATGTCTATGCGTACATCTAAAATCCAAATAAGATTCTAGTAGGGGTGTGTATGCAAGATTTTCAATCAACTAAAATTGCTTACACATACGATATTGGGCTCACTCCTTAATTGCTTGAACTCTTCACATCTAGAGGTTTTGTAAGGATGTCGGCAAGTTGATCTTTGGTGTTGACATAGGAAAGTGAGATATCTCCATTGGCCACATGATCTCGAATGAAGTGATACCGAATCTCAATATGCTTGGTCTTGCCATGAAGTACCGGATTGTGACCAATCTTTACAGCACTCTCATTCTCACATAAAAGAGGCATTGTCTTAAACTCAATTCCAAAATCCTTAAGACATTGCCTCATCAATAAGAGTTGAGAGCAACAATTAGCAGCGAAAATATACTCCGCTTCCGTGGAGGAGGTGGAAATGCAATTTTTTGGAAGCCCTCAAATGGCACACCGTATCTCCTTCGAGTCCTTCCACCGATGTGGAGAGGCTCAAAACACTATGTTTCTTTTGAGGTTGACAACTAGAACCTTTACAAGGATGAGGCACACTCCATACTTTTGGAGGGTCCTCACCAAATCCCCGGAGCCACGAAGACACCGGGAAGCAAGATCCACGAGCACAAGAGCCTCGGGGACAACAAAAAGGCTCCAAACTCCAATGAGCTAGAAGCAACAAGGTTCTTGGCTCCAATGAACCAAGAACAACAAGATCCCTAGGGGATGAGTGGGTTGATGACGAATCAGCTTGGTGAAGTTGTAGATCTAGATCTTCTCCTCCAAATCCCAAGAGATCAATGGCTTTGGTTGGGTATTTGGGGAGAACCTTGAGCTTGGAGGTGGTCAACAATGGTGGAGAGAGAATGCTTGTTTGACACCTCCAAAAGGTAGGAGACATGTCCTATTTATAGTGGGGGGAAGAAAGTGGCCGTTGGAGGGAATCCTTGTGCTATGCAGAGTGGCCGGCCTGGAGCCCGGTCTGCGTGCAGGGAGCCCGACCTGTGCGTAGAGGGCCCTGCCTGGGCCGGCTGCTAGGCCGACCAGCACACAGAACAACCCGGCCTCGAGCCTGGCCTGGGCCGGCTAGGTAGCGCCCGGCCTGCGCAGGGGAGAGCCCGGCCTGGGATGGCCACCAGGGCGGCCACCTAACAGAGCCCCCCAGCCTGAGCTCCGGCCAGGCCGGCTGTCAGGCCGGCCAGGCAGTTTCTTCCTTTCTTCTTCCCTTCAATTTCTTCTTCCTCCTTCTTATTTCTTTGACCATTTTCTTCAACAAACAAGTGTTTTGACTTGTTTTTCTTTCTCCATTTTTGTGCACTCATAGCTTTGTATATTTGTCATTTGTTCCCTAGAACACTTAAGAACAATGGTAAAATACTTCCAAGTGTTGTAATCAAACATCAAAAACTAGGATTAGGAAACATGTACTTTCAACATTGAACAAACCAACTTCCAAGTTATTCTGGATGTTCTAGATACCAATATCAAGCTTATGACAAACCTTCATTGGGTCATCAAGTGAAAGTTAAACTTCAAATTGGAAGAACAGAGAGGGAAACTTGTTAGAAGGAGACACACAAGAATCCTCACGGGGAGTGGTTGTTCTTGTTGATTCAAGGTTATCTAGAGTTTGGCCTTCCGGCTAATTGCGACAACCACAATATTAATCATGCAGGGTTTTGAAAAGACCTAATTAGATACCCTTGAGGAAACACCAACCATCGCTGCTGCTTGAGATTCAGTTCTGTTAGGTGCAATGATAACTCAGACTCGGTATGTGTGATTGAAAAGGTTGCACCGGTTACCAACGAGATACATTTACTGGATTATCAAGATATGGACTACGATGTAAAGCTCAAGAAGATGAGCGAGATTGTAGAACTCATGTATTAGCAACTTGCGGAAGACGGTTGCTCCTACATGGCTTACTTGCAAAAGAACACATCAGAGTCCTTGTTGGGAAAACGATTATAAAGATAACGAAGTTCTTGGACTTCTTATCTTTCTCAAACAATCAGTCAGTGGCTTGGGGTGGATGCAAACTTCTTCAAGGAATGGAGGTAACAACCCACCATCTCAAGAGTAGTCCACACATGGGTGACCGAGTTGGAATTACTCCCGAAGGAATAAGAAAAGTTTACTCGGATCCATGGCGAAAACTTTCAGCATAAGCACATGAACCGGAGTAAGTCACTTCAAACTTCGAGAACACAAACTTTGTGATGACACAAATATGATTCTCAAAAGTTTCCAACATTAGTGCCAAGTGTTCAACATGAACCTCTTGCAACTTGGAGGAAATAGGAATGTCATCGATGGGCTCGACAACACTCTTATCAAGATACTCCAAGAAGAGGGATTCATATGATACATACACAAGGAAAAATATTGGTCAGAGTAAAGGACATGAAGATATACTCGGGCAAAACACCATGAGTGAAAACACCATCAAGATAGTCCTTGGGTATGATCTTGATTTGACGATAGCCCACATCAAATCAAGGTTAGAATGATATCTTGTCCACTAAGGAGGTACTATCATGCTTTAACAGGATGAAAACTAGACATCCCATTGCAAAGGAACAATTTAGGCTGAGCTTTTGTTTTTCAATTCTCCAAGTTATTATTTAAGCTCAACCTACTAGTCCAGGGTATCTAGCACAGTTTCTTGGAGAAAGGAGTAGTTAAATTACCCCTTGTTTAGACATCACGGTCAGGTAACAACCTTGTGATACTTCTAGAAAGACATCCAGAATATCACAACCCACCGGTATGTTTTGTAGTCCGAAAGGAGGCTTGCTTTTTAAGGCAAAACGATATGGTCTTGAGAGCTTTGGTGTGAACCTAACTCTTGACCAGGAATGTGCACCGGAATGAACAGATTTGGTATCACGGACAACTTTAAGTAGAGACTGGGTGACCAATAGTGCTAAGAAGGATACAGATGTTTCTTAGATTTTTCAAAGCAATAAGAATTGCTAAGAATATCCGAGACACAAATCAATGCACGCCCACCATTCTTAAGCATTTCAGCTTCGAGGAAGGGGGAGTGAAGACATGTAGGATCAGTACTTCATCAATAAGGCCATGAAAGTCAGCACGACCTCTTTATATCTAAAGTGCGATTCTTTGAGGTAGAACATAACAGAAGCTAATGAAACTTCTTTATTCTGTGGATTACAAAACTTTGACCAGGTCCTATAGATGAACGAGGTACTGGAGTACTTTTCTCCTTACATTCCAAGGTGGGACATTATGACAGAATGATGACCCGCAAGTATAGGGGGTGTATCATAGTACTTTCGATAAATAAGAGTGTCGAACCAACAAGGAGCTGAAGGTGTTGACAAGCAGTTTCGATGAAGGAATAACTGTAAATACTGAAAGATAGATTTGTAGGGGTTTTTGATATTACAGATAAATAAAGTGCGAGTAAATAAAATGCATTAATAATTGCAACAAGTGGCCCAATCCTTTCTTCAGCAAAGGACAAGCCGGTGGGTTTACTTATGGTTAACAAACGTTCTCGAGGACACACGAGAGGTTTCTGTCAAGTGCTTTTGTTCCATGCAACTGAATAATCTTAGGTGTTTTGATAATTGTTGCGTGGGTGAACCTATGCTAATGTACCGTCCCATCCAAGACTAATACATACTTGTTATTATACCCCTTGCAAGCATCTGCAACTACAAGAAAGTAATTAAGACATAAATCTAACCACAACTTTAAACTCCGGGATCCTACGCTCCCTCGTGTAATGGTTTCCTAACGGGGGTTTAGGTTTCTGTCACTCCAGCAACCCCACAATTAGTAGCCAAATACACTATGCATCCCCCTAGGCCCATAAATGGTGAAGTACCATATAGTTGACGTTCACATGACACCACTAGGAGAATAACACCACAACTTAAAGATCAAACATTAAATATTATTCAACATTACTTCACTACGAACAACTTTACTTCTCCCATGTCCTCAAGAACAACACGAACTATTCACAAGACATCATATGGATCATAATCAGAAGTGATATAATTGATGATAACTAGGGGCAAAGACAAGGGGGGCTAGCAGGGGTCAGACCCCTAATGGTTCGTCCCCCCAACGTATTGCAGCAGATACTAATTGTATAATATTGGTATATACATGTTAATAGCTGCTGATAACTATGTATTACTCTTAGTATTTAAGCCCAAAGTTAGCAAAAATCTGTCTTACGCACCCAAGCCCAGCAATCAATAGGCAACAGCCCATCTAGCTGACTTCCTAGGCCAGAAATCCTCCTGTCTCCTCTCGCCTCTCACGCATAACAATTGATCTGGCTGCCCTAATGTTGCTCTCGCTCGAAAACTGCCAAACTTGGATGGCACATTAGCGGGGATATGGCAACACCGGTGATCTTCGTTGCCGGGACGCGGTACGTTTGCGACATGGGCCCATCCCATGAAATCACCACCGAATACAGGCAGATACAAGCATGTACGTTCTTACCTGATCAATTCCCTCTTGTTTAATTTTTCTAATACTTGTTTAGTAACAAATGAAGATAATGGATATACTAGTTCCTAAAAAGATGAATATAATAAATTGTTTTTCAAGCCAATTGTTTAAATCTTCGATCTGGCGTGCCGCTGAAGATTCAGATCCAAGTGTTGACAATAGTAGTAGATCTATGTCTGAAATCTTATAACGGTAGTTTTGTGTCCGTTTTCTTAAATACCCACGTTATATGATTGGAGATAGAGATAACATATATTCATGTCATTCTTTTGGCAAATACATGGAAATGCCATTTTTTATTTTTAGCTTGGTATCTTGATAAACGATAGAAGTATTTCACTTAGGAACTTCAATGGTTCACCCCCCTATATCTCAATCCTGGCTCCGCCCCTGATGATAACAATCCGGTCATAAAGTGCAAACAGCGATAAATCTCACAAGCATCAACTACTAACAACTAATCCACATCGGGAGAGAGATCTAATGTAAAACAACGATAGAGGCCCCTAATTGTTACAACGGGATGACGATGGATGATGAGGGTGATGGTGATGATGATGACGATCTTGATGATGTCCGGAGTGATGACGGTGACGATGGCGGTGATTTTCCCTCTCCGGAGAGGAATTTCCCCGGCAGATTTCTCCCTGCCATAGAGCTTTTCTCTCTCGGGTGTTTTCCGCCCCGAGGCGGCGGCGGAATAATTCTTCAACGATGGTATGAGGCTTAGGGTTCCCTCGGGGCCAAGTACGCCAAAAATATCCACCAGGGGTGGGCCAGGGTAGCCACACCACCTGGTGGCGCGGCCAGGGGGCGCGCCACCTCATGGTGTGGGCCCCTGGTGCCCCCCCTTTGGCTCTCCTTCTGGCTGAACTCCTCCTCTAGACTTCTAAGACACCCCGAATGTCCACTTCTTCTTCTGATCTTCTGAAATATTGTATCTCGATGGTACTTTTTCCATCAGATTTCTGGTCCCGGTGTTTATTCTCCAAAAATTATGAAACATGCAAAATAAGATAAAATAACATAAGGGATACATCATAACATGAAATATGTCGATGAATAATAGAAAATTATGATATAAAATAGTGATGCAAAATGGACGTATCACGGAACACGAGGGGAACATGCATTGGAAGACTCCAACACACGTATGCAACTTGGTTTCCAAACAACGGACAAAGATATATGGAAGGGACTAGAAGGTAGGAACAGGCTCAGGAGAATTCCTAAGATCAGTTGATTGCACAGGGTAATACTCATTTTTAAAACCCATGCTAAAAGATCGATATAGCTGAATTAAGAATAAATATGTGGAGGCCATGATGATCACTCTTGTTGTGATCCCTTTTGGTTCCAAAAGAAAACCTATGGCTATGAGAGTTGGAATTACCTAGCCACCCTAAGGTGGAACAGATTCCTTAGGATCCAAAGAAACAGAACTTGGGTTAAAGGTCAGCATCCTGTACTAATAGTGTGAGCATCACATGGTTATAAAACCACATGATACAACCCACCGTAATTCGACACATTCCGGGACCTTTGGTTCAAGCCCAAGGGTTAAAAACCTAGAGAAAGGAGTAGCTACTATCTTAGTGCCTTGACGGACACTACGAATAGCAATCATGAAGTATCTTTCAAAAGACAAACATAGCTACGGAATTATTTGAGCGAAAGACAAAGGATGCATTCGATATGAAAGGAAATATTTATAAGTTGTAGTTCAAACTTGAGAACATAAGAATGTAGAATCCACACAACTCTGAGAGATTATGATGGAAAGGGAATCTCCCAGTTTAAACAAAAGAAAAGGGAGTATGGAATACACACGACTCTAGAAACACATAACTAGGTCAACTGGGGTAAAAGACGTCCTTGCCAAAGAAGTCACCTAGGTTTTGAATGACTAGAAGATATAGCAAAACCTTTTCAAATCAAAATAGGTAAGGAGACCCAGAGTTAGAGTGATACCAGATAAGGAGTAAAAAGAATCCTAAGAAGGTTTTCACAACTCTTTTGCGGTTTCCAAATACTTTTCACAAACACTAGACTCAACATCGACCAAGCAATAAGGTTTTCCTACAGGCAGTCCTGCTCTGATACCGTGACTTTTCACAACCCCGGACCCAGAGTTATACATACTGTTATGCGCTCCTAGTCATGGACCCACAAGGGCTTCAGGGTTACCAACCCCGGACACAACAAACAACGGCAGGTAGATCGGATTCATTGGCACGCAGGCCGGATAACATCAGTACTACTCCTCCTTGTGTCCATGATAGTCATAACGCACTATGCATATTAAAGCGTCCACGAGTCGTATGAAACTTAAGGGACGGGACCAAAGCTATATAGAGATTCTATGTGTCCAGGAAGTGCAACAATAATCGAGAGTTACTGGGGTTACCAAGCCCCAGGCCGAATCACATAGGCAGGCGTGCTTGGAAATGGATCATCGGCTCCACAACACCTCGACTGCGACAACAACGCAGGCATAGCCAAAACTGTATAACAATGAGCTCGAAACCAACAACCGATCAAAGCATTAACTCTAGACATGGAGTTTTATGAAACAAGTATTACTGGAGCATAGCTTTACAAACAGAGGTCACATGAACCAACATTACATCAGACAACGGAAGGGAAGTTATGTTGTTAGTCAACAAGATACCAAAAAGTCCTAAGAGGCTGCAACATAAGGCGACGTCCCAGCCCATAGATTCTAGGCTGCTACATGGGAACCCCAAACTACTCGTCGATGTCCACGTTGATACACCACCAAGGTGAGGAGCTCCACCTGAACCAAATCCAAGCAAACCTGAGTACAGGAGGTACTCAACAAGACTTAGTTAACCTATTATATATCTGCTATTTTCATAAATGTTTTTATGAAGGCTAATTTGCATAAAGCAATCTTTGTTTTCAAATAGAGGAATAATAGCACGTCTCATGGAGTTTTTTTTAACAGATGAGGAAGCTACTCAGCTATTGATATCATCATCTTTTAATCCACCAATATCATTTCAGCACCTCGTGCTTCAAATATCACCAGCTCAAGTTATTTCGGTATCTCATGCTACAAGGTAACCCCTCTCGGCATCTTTGAGGAAGCATCCTTCATTCGTTATGAACAAGTTTTAGTCATTCCGTTCAAGTTATCTATGATCACAGAAATCCGTCACCAAGTCGTCCTTAACCGCGGACATGGCTTTTCGAAAAGATTTAACCCTGCAGGGGTGTACAACTTTAACCACACTCACCAACTAACTCTTAATGCCAGATCATTAGCACTAGTCCGGGAAGTGCCGGCGGATGGAGGTTGACCACAAACTTTCCCTTCCTTCGCCTATTCCATGAGTCGCTCCGAGTAGAGATGGTCCGCCAATAGGGAGTGGCCATCTCCTGCCGGGTCTCTACCGTTGTGCGCAATGCTTGACGATTATCTACCCATAGAGCACCGATACATCCCCACGTCCTAGTTTTGTAAACACTTTTAATATCCCCGCAAATCCAAATGGAAAGCTCAAACTAGGCTACTCATGGAACAAACTAGGCAAGTTGGGACCGAGGGGAATCTAAGCCCCGTGTGGATGCACGCTCAGTCTTGGCTCGAAGACGAGAACTCGCTCCTAGGGGCATGAACAATACAAACACCATAGACCCTCCGTGGTCTCATCATCCACACCTTTTAAGTCATCTTAAACAAGTATCTCTTAACCTACCACTACTTCGTGCCATGCTAGATTCATTCGCAACTCTGATTCATCAACCAGATGGAGCAGAGCTAACAAGCATGTATGACTAAGCACGACATATTTAAGGCTTTGGTGATGAACACAAGCAAACTTGTGGCTGCTAGTAGTGGGTCAGGATAATTAGGTTATGCATAATATGGGAGAACTTTAACTACTGACACAAGATACATTGGAATCGAATGCATTGTACGAGAATCAAAAACTCTTTCGAAACCAAATATGGGCAGATAAGAGGTTATGCTTGCCTTGCTTCAAGAAAACCAGATAAAGACTTCAGGAATAAGTGCTTGACTTGTCGGTTAAGATCAAGTATTCGCTGATGGAATTGCTGACCTTCTCTTTGGAGTTGCGTTCTACCGATAAGAAGCAAATACCGAGCAGGAACAACAATCAAACACATGGCATCGATGCAATGCGCAATATGTATGCATGAGCAAGTTAATGCACTGAAATAAATCCCTAAACATGTTCGATGGGTTGCTAGGGTTCATATGAAAGTTATGCGGTTTAGCAAAAATTAGCCCGAAATGGACCTCGGAGGGTACTTCGAGCAATCATGAAAGTGAGTCTAATTTTAATTGCTCCAATGGATTTGAAAACATCATAAGTGAGTTGCATTTGTTATTTTTAGCATTTGGTATATAACTTGTAATTTTCTGATTTTATTGAATGAAATATTATTTTCTTTACTTTTAAATGATTTAAATAATATTTAAATAATGGTCAAAATTCAATTTATTCAAACATGTTTGAAAATGACATAAACATGTAGATTATATTTTTATGAACATTTTGGTACCTTAATTTTATTTTTGTGAATTATAAAACAATAGTTATTGAATTTACCAAATTAAACCATTTTCTACAATTTATTAAAGGGTGGGGCCACCTTGTCAATTATTTCTTTTTATTAAGTATTTTCAAAAATAAAGAACAACTAAATATTCGGGTCCCACGGTGACGTCATGCTAACGTCACCATGATGTCATCACGGACTCGATCTCACATCCGATCTCGAATTCGACGAATTCCTCGAGTTCCTCGCTAATTGGACGCGGAGGGGAGCTAGAGCAGCTCAACGCGACTGCTCGGGCGGCGGGTGGTTACCAAATGGTCACCGGAGTGGTCGCCGACGATCACCCGAGCGGTAGCGAACAGAGGCACTCGCGGGCACGCCGGTACAGGGGACGAGGAGAACAGGGGAGGGGTCCTGGAGAACCCCCAACTCACCATGAGCGCAGTGGAGAGGTCGGGGAGGCCGTAGGAGGCTTGACGGCGCTGGAATCGGGGAGAGGCCCATCGGCGGGAGTTGGAGAGGATGGCCTAATCAGGCCCCTCCCGGGCGTCCCTGCGAGCGCGGGTAGGTGAGGAGGTAGAGGGGACGACGACGGAGTCGATGGCGCGCTCGGCAGGGCGCGGGGATGGCCTGAACGATGGCGGCGGTGAATCGTGGCCAACTAGGGTTTCAGACGGATGGGGAAGTTACAGAGAGAGGGAGGGGTGAGGGAACAGAGGATTTCGGGAGGAGGGGAGGCGATCCAGACGCCTCTCCTCTCTTATCCTCGCGAGGAGGATAGAAAGAGGTGGCATGCGACAACGTCGGCGGACATATCTCCTTCTTGCCGGAGGTGGAAGAGACAAAAGGGCGGAATTGCGAAAACCTCCTGAAACTTTCGGAAATCACCAAGAGGTCCTTTTTCTCTTTTAAAAACATAACTGGAACAAAGTTATGAGGTACTTTTTGCAAGAATAAAAAATTGCAAAAATACTTTTTGGAAACCTTATAAAATTTCCAACCTCACCATGTTTTTTGTTTTCCCAATTTGAAAAAAAAATTAAATCAAATTTTGGGTGACCACTTTAAGTGGTTTTTGGTCATTTCACTTGTTATTTTCAAATGCAATATTTTAACCAATGTTTTCATGCATGTATGTCATGAACACCACACCACAAACCCTAATTAGCAAAAGTGGGGTGTTACAAAAGTGTCCATGTCATCCTGACAAAAACAACCCAGAAGAGACGGCGCCCTCTCCCTGTCCTCCTCTCCTAGAGTTCCAAGAATTCGCCAAGGTCCGAGGCCCGCCACTAGGGACCCAGACCTTCATAGACAAAATTCTATAGGGGTCGGGCCGCGGGGCATGTGACGAAAATAGGGGTCTATATCTCACGATCCCCACAAAGTGGACACATGCCATCGCCAGGCCCTTGACACTTCTGCACTTCCACCCCCGACCGGAGGCGGACACACAATAAATACCTAACAAAAATCTTGATCTTCATAGGGGGTGCTTTCCATAGATTAGAAGACCATGCCTGCCCCTGCCCATGGAAGAGGCTGTGGTAGGCCGACTTAACTGAGAAATACCCAGACAACGCTAACCGCCAAGTAACACTATCTGACGCTCCATCTATGGAACCCGGTAACGCGTCTCTAAGCTCATTTCATGTTGTCGCTTCTGCCGCACCAAATGTTCTTCGGAACAAGATGTTCCAAATTCCATTAGACGCGGCGCCCGCAACTAATAGGATTGGATCAGAGCATGTCGCAAAAAGACTCGGATAGACAAGATGGAGCGGTCTATCCCCAAGCCACACATCCACCCAATATTGGGTGGTTCTACTATTCCCGATAAATTGCACACCCTTCCGGATATCATGCTTAATGGATTGGAGGGATCGCCAAAATTGGGAACCCTCCCGGTGGTCACAGGACAATAGAGGGCAACCTCTAAGGTATTTTACTTTGATAAGTTGGAGCCAAAGCCCTCCATCGTTATGCAGGATACACCATACCCATCTAAGCATGAGAGCGGTGTTCATCTTACGAGAAGCTAAAATCCATATGCTCCCAAAGTATTTGGGGCGCAAATATGAGCCCACTTGACCATGTGATACTTATGTTGGACATTGTACGTCGACCAGAAGAAACGCGAGTGTTCCTTATCAGAAGCCTTATGATCCCCTTCATGCAGAAGGTAATAGCCCATCATATACATGGGCAGGCTGGAGAGGCATGAGTTGATAAGCACGGATTCCCTCCCCTTAGAGTTGAACCTAGGGCGCCATGGGTCACATTCGTCCTTACCCGCCCCACCAGAGCCTCTAGGTCCCTCATCAGGATCCTGGAATCCCCAAGCGGAACCCCCAGATATTCAACCGGGAAGGCGGACAACTTACAGTTGAGCTTATCTGCAATCTGTTGTTGCTGATCCGGGGGAAATCCTAGGACCACCACCTCACTCTTGTGAAAGTTTATTTTGAGGTTAGACATCAAAGCAGAGGAGGAGGAACTTGGGATTGCATATATCTAGCTCCGAGCCCTCCACCATAATCATCATGTCATCCGCATAACAGTCCCAAAATTTATTATTGATTTATTCATGATTGTGGTATTTATTGATCTCAAATAATTTGTATCTACTATCTAGCCACCATTTAAACTTTGAAGGTGTATTGGCGTTTATGTTTTGCTACCACACGAAGGACTAGATGGATACCACTTTATTGTGTTTTTTCTTTATGATTGGAACAACTATATCACTCTCAATGTTTCATTATTCATTTTCTTTTGATTGTGTTTCTTTTCATGTGCAACATGGTTGCTAAGTTTACATTACTTGAAATAATATTTATCATGCCTTTGTTAAAGTACTTTGATCTTAGATTTGCAATGCTTTTACATAACATTGATCAAGATTTGTGTTGGCTTCATGTCACCTCAAAAGTTATTTTATTATCACTGACCTACTCGAGGACGAGCAGGAGTTAAGCTTCGGGATGCTGATACGTTGCAAACATATCTATAATTTTTTATGATCCATGCTTGTTTTCTACCAAATACCTTTTGTTTTCCACATGTTTTCTATTGTTTTCCTTCGTTTCTGGATGTTTTCACATAATAACCTATTAACAAGATGCCCCAGGCCAGTTGTTGTTTTCTACTATTTTTCTATTTCAGAAAAAATTCTTTAGGAAATATTCTCGGAAAGGGCTGAAAATCCACGAAGATCAATTTTTACCCAGAACAAATACGGGGTCCAAAGGAGAGACAGATGGGAGACAGGGGTCACCGGTAGGGTGCCAGGCGCGCTCCCTAGGCCACGCCTGGTGGGCTTCTGGGAGCCCCGAGTATCGTCTCACGTCCCCCCTTCGCTTATAAATTGCCTTTCACCCTAAAATCATCGGGGACCGAGTTATTCTTCACGAAACATACAGAGAGGTGTCATCACCTAAAAAGTCCAATCTAGGACTTCTTGGGTCCTGCTCCAGCACCATGTCGGAGAGGGGGATCGTCGCCGTAGGTATTTGCATCGCCATGATCGCCTCCGGACAGATGCGTGGGTAGTCCATCTCGGGACTACGGGTCCATAGCAGTAGCTTGATGGTTGTTCTCTACCCTATGCCTCCATGTTTAGAGTCTTGTGAGTTGCCTCCGTTATGTAATTGTGCATGTTGTGTTTGCTGGGATCCAATGAACCATAAGATTATGATTATTATTTTCAAGGCAATCTAAGATGCTTTACTTATATTCGTAGAGTTTTAATCTTATCTTGCAATGTGATACGTCCCAGACGTATCTATAATTTTTTATGCTCCATGCCCATTTTCTACATGTTTTCCCTATGTTTTCCTTTATTTTCTATCATTTATTGGACTAATCTATTAACAATATGCCCAATGCCAGTTCCTGTTTATTTGTGTGTGCATTGTAGAAATAGGTCAAAAATCAAAGTGCTCGGAATCAGCTGAAAGATATTGTGGATTTTTTATTCCCCAGAAAACTCCAAGAGCGAGAAGGGCAGCCCAAGATGGGGCCCATGGCCCCCAGGTGGGCACTGGTCGCGGCCACCCCCTTGGCCGCGTGGAGAGCCCACCTAATGACGCCATGCACCGTCGCTCGCGTCACCCATTCGCTTATAAGTTCACTCTTGACCTAAAACAGAGGAACAATCGACGATTTTTCCGTAAACGCATCTGAGCTCCACCGCTATCGAAAACTCTAATTTTGTGGACAAAAGTTCCTGTCCTAGCACCCTGTCGGGACGGGGAAGTGGCCTCGGTGCCATCTCCGTCGACCGTTCTTCCTTTGTGATGCTTCGTGAGTAGTTCTCGCGTGGACTATGGGTTCATAGCAGTACCTAGTTGGTACTCTCTCCCCTTGTTGTTCAATACCATGGTCTCTTGAGCTGCCTCACATGATAGAGATCCATCTGATGTAATGTTATGTGTTGCATTTGCTGGGATCTGGTGAACCATAGAATTATGATTATTTTATTCATGTCATTATATGGGATTCTTCACTTATATCCTTAGTGTTTTAATGTGTTCTTGCACGCTCTCCAATGTGTATGATTATCTTGATGACATAGTTGTATGCATCTCCAAGAGACAGTATTTATGCTAGATAGTGGGTTCATGCCTCCTTGTTACTCGCGCTTGAGCGACAGAAACATGCTGGGGGAGGATGTGTTGTTGCCACTAGGAAGAAAACAGCGGTGCTCTTGTCTACGGACGAGAACCATTGCTTACATTACGTATTGTTCTTAATGCAATTGTCAGTTGCACACAAAGCAAGTACTTCATTGCTGCAACTTAATACCAGAGAGATTTGATTGATAGCTTTCTTGAGGTGGACTATTAGATATAGATGCATGCTGGATAGAGGTCTTTATGCCTTGACGTAATGCCTACCATGTTAGAACCCGTGAGCTATATCTCGTCATAATAGCATTGTTATGTCCCATGATTTGTCAGTTGCCTAGATGTAATTTGTTTATCCATCACTTGTTCTATTGTTTGGAGAGTTACCACTAGTGAACCTATGAACGTTAGTCCATCTTTTACTATTATTGCTATTGTTTTTACATGATTTTACTACTTTTTACCATGTTGGTCCGTTTATTACAGATTACACATATCACTTGTTTCACTCCATATTTCTCCACTTTAACTATCTTTTCGCTGAACCAGTGCATCTATACAATTGTCATTGTATTAGGTGTGTTGAGGATGCAAGATAAACATCACAACACCACTCCATCTACTGTTTTCTTGCACCCTGTGTTACTAACATCATTTGACAACTGATTCTCAGGTGTGGCTGAATTGACAACTCAATTGCTAAGGATTATAGGTATTCTTTGTCTCCCTTTATGTCGAATCGATAAATTGGGTTACACTTACCCTCGAAGATTGTTGTGATCCCCTACACTTGTGGGTCATCAAGACTATTTTCTGGCATTGTTGCTGGGGATCCATAGCTTTACTTATAAGATCACCAGGGAAGAAACAAGCATACATAAGAAGGTGCTATCCCATCAACTACGCCACTATTTTCTGGCGCCGTTGCCAGGGAGCATAGCTCTATCTATAGGTTCACTTGGGAAGTACTCTCTTGCTTTTTACTTACTTTATTATTCTTACTATCAATGATTGATTTCTTTGAAACTAGATCTTATTGGCAAGGTGGGTTTACGGAAGAACAACAAAAATACTATAACAAACACCGCTTGTCACAAAAAGGGATACACTTATGGGAACAAATAAATAAATTGAATGGGTATGCTAAAAACTTGTGCTCTAGTTATAATCTTTCATATTGCTTTGATAAATATTGTTGTTGTAGGAGGTATAAACACCTCCCTTTTTCAATGTGAGTATAATGATAATGATACCATAGCTTCTTATGTTAGAGAAAGTTATGAATTTTATGATGTGGAGAAAATTGAAGAATTTATTGCTTGGAAGGGTGCTTTCGAAATTGCTTATTTGCTTGAAAATATTGATGCTCCTCCTTATAAATATGAGATTTATGATATAGTTGAAAATTGATTTGATAATTACAAGGATGTTAATGGCTATATAATTAAATATCTTAATATATGCTCTCCTCAAGGAAGAGATTAATGCCTTGCAGGAGCCTATGGAAGAAGAATTTGCTAAAACCGGAAGCTCATTGAATGAAAGAGAGGAGGAGAGTGGTGATCAAAAGGAGGAAGAATGGAGTAGCTACCCATGTCTACCTTGTAATGATAGTAAGTATTTAAATCATAAATTATTTGATCTCCCTCCATGCTTACCGAAGGAGGACGAGTGTTATATTGATGAATGTGATGATCCTATTGCTTCTTTTGAACTATCCCTTCTTGATGAAATTGATACTTGCTATGCTTGTGACCTTAATTCTTCTATGAATAAAACTTGTGACAATGATTTTTCTACTGTTATTTATGACAATCCTTTCTACTTTGATAAATCCTATGATAATACTCTATTTATTCCTACTATTGATATGCATGATAATGATGAAGTTTGTTTGGAAAATTTATTCTATAATTCTCTAGATGATGGTCCAATGTTACTTGATGTTATAAATTATAATGCTATTAAAATGGGATTTCTATAAGTTGTCCCATACCTTTTGAGAGTGACCACTCAGCTTGTTATTCAATTGTTAAGAGTGGGATAGAAGAGGTGCTGATTTTAAATTTTGATCCCACTATTTTGGAGCTTGATATGAATTGTGTGCTTTTAGATCATGACAAACATGCTTTGTGTGATAGTTATATTTTTGAGTTTTATCATGATGCTAATGAGAATTATTATGAGGGAGGAAAATATGGTTGTGGGAATTTTCATGTTACTAAAACACCTCTCTTTATTTTGGAAATTTTGAAGATGTTCTTGTTTTTCCCTCATAAGCTAGTTTCTTTGAGCTTCTTTGATTTATTTCTTTACAATATTCCTATGCATAGGAAGTGGGTTAGACTTAAATGTGTTCCATATTTGATTCTTGATGCTCTCTTTTGCTTCAATTCATATTTCTTATGTGAGCATCTTTGAAAATTGTTGAGCCTATCTTAACGGCAATAAAGAAAGAGCTTGATACGTCAAAAACGTATCTACTTTTCCAAACACTTTGCTGATGTTTTCCCTCTAAACTTGTGTGTTTCGAATGCAACTAACACGTACTAACGATATTTCAGCAGAATTACCTTGGTGTCTTGTTTTTGTGCAGAAAAATCAACTTTCGGGAAATTGCCCAGAAAAGACCCCATTGGTCTTAAAACACCAGAACACCCCGGGAGCCAGAAGGAGACCAAGAGAGGGGCCAGAGGGGGCCACACCACCCCCTGGCGCCCCCCTAGGCCGCGCCACCTGGCGGTGTGGGCCACTCCCACACCCCCTCGGACCCCTCTTTCGACTATATATTGCCTTCAACCCTAAAACATGAGGGGGTTTGATCGTTTTCCAGAAAGAAGTCCATAGCTCCACTGCCATCGCAAATCCATTTTCGGGGTTCAGAAACTCCGTTCTGGCACCCTGCCGGGACGGGGAATGGAGGAGATCATCGCCATCGTCATCACCAACGCCTCTCCATCGACCATCCATGTTTCCCCCATCCATGTGTGAGTAATTCCCCCGCTGTAGGATGAACCGGATGGTAGGATTTGGATGAGATTGATAATGTAATAATGTCGTGATTGTTAGGGCATAGTGCATAGTATCCTCTATTAGTGCTATTAACATTGTTGCAACTTGTTATGCTTAATGCTTGTCACTTTGGGCCCGAGTGCCATGATCTCAGATCTGAACATGTTATTGAATCACGATGATAATTATTGTTTCTTGATCATACCTGCATGTTGTTTACACATATCGTTGTCCGGAACCCGAGGCCCCGAAGTGACAGAAATTGGGACAACCGGAGGGGGTGGCTGTGATGTGAGGATCACATGTGTTCATGGAGTGTTAATGCTTTGCTCCGGTGTTCTATTAAAAGGAACACCTTAATTACTAGTAGTTAACTTGAGGCCCCGCTGAAAACGGGCTGGTAGGACAAAAGATGTTGTGCAAGTTCTCATTGCGAGCACGTACGACTATTTACGGAACACATGCCTATGGTTACTTAGTGCTTGGATGCTTTATCTTATTTATCTGCAATGCCCATGTCTTGATTATTATATGAACTATCTTATCCATGCAACGCCCGTTCATCTATCCCTATGCCTACAGTATTTAATCCCGTTGTTTACTTCAAACAATACTGCTGCTATTATTTGACTACCGCTGCTACTACAAAACTGTTACTACTGATAAACCACTGCGAACAAGTCCACTTTCAGGTGCAAGTAAATTGAAAACTCATTTGTTAAGGCTCACAAATATTCTTTGTCTCCCTTGTGTCGAATCAATAAATTTGGGTTTTACTTCCCTCGAAGACTGTTGCGATCCCCTATACTTGTGGGTCATGAGAGCTCTTGGGAGACAACCCTTGTTATTTTTGCTTTTAGTTTTAAGTTTATTTTTTATTTCAGTTTTGAGTAGTTTTTTGTCCCCTTTATTGCTAGGGAACATGATTTATAAATAAAATGAGGTGTACTTGTTATCTAAAACTTTTCAAAAAGAGAAGTGATTAAGAAGGTGAGCATTGATGAAATAGGGGTCGACCTTGAACTCTTATGTTCATGCCTATGGAAACAATGTAAATATTCTCATGGAAACTTCTCAGCTATAAATATGTGTTTCTTGTGTTTACCTCCATTGTATCATAAAAATAAAGTCACTTAAAATAAATGCCTAGCTAAAAGGCGTTAAAGAAAAGCGCTCGTGGGAGGCAAACCACTTTGTTTTCCTTTGTTTTCTTCTGTCTTCTTTTGTTTTATTTGTCTATTGGAAGTTGTTACCTCTATAGAAACCGATCATTATCCTTTTTATTTAATTTTTGTGCCAATAGTAACCTCTAATAGAAAGGCAGTGCAAATTGGGGAAGTTGTTGTTCTGAAACAGATTTCTGGGTTGTTGCCCAAAGATATTATTTCTCTCAGCCAGAACGTGAGTTTACTTTCAAAAAAATAGACTCGTGACCTAGGTTGTTATCTAACTTTCACTAGTTTCCCACTTTTTCATTTGAGCAACAGAAGATTACCGACTGTTCTGTTTTGACGGATTTCTGCCAATATTTGCATTTGCGTCTTAATCTTTTTATTTTGTGTTCTTTCGGGGAGAAGAGCCTTAAAAGAAGTTGTGATAGTAGCTATTGTTTTAATGGTGTGTTAGAATTTTGTTGAAACTTAACCAAGTGTATTTATTATTTTGATGCACTAAAGTTGCTAACGAAGATTGTGAGAAGTTTTAGGTGGAGGGAGCTTTCAAGTGTAGGGAGAGAAGTATGATATGAGGAGATGAAGGATGGAAAAAATCTCAAGATTGGGGATTCCCATGTCACTCCAAGACATATCCAAGAAGTACAAGCATCAGATCTTGGGGATACCCAAGGCACCCTCTTCTTCAACAACAAAAATATCATGTTTCTTTCAAAACACTATATTTTTATTTCTTCACATGATATGTGTTATTCTTGGAGCGTCATTTTATTTTGCTTTCAATTTTTTTTTGTTTTCTTGCTGTAGTTTGTGGTTGGATTCTAGCATATTTTAGTTTGGACAGAGACACACTCCATTTTCATTGCCTACAACACTCTAGTTTTCACTCTTTTTGTTGTGTGAGTGTTTAGTGTTTGCTACTACTACGTTTAGCTCTTGTTTTGCATTCTTATCTTATTCAGAGCTTGTTAGTTTGGTTCAGTTATATATGATTAGCTCTATGGTCATTGTTGATTATTTTCTATGAGAGTTGTTTCAAACAAGTTAGTTGGTTTTAGTTGGAATAGGAACAGATCGTGCTTGTGGTAGTGGTACTAGATAAAAAACTGCATAATATTGTAGATCATTAAATTGTTTCACTTGAATCATTGTTGTGGTTTTGAGGTTTTTTTTGAACCTAATACTATGGGGGAATCCCCCACGGCCTTTATTGCCACTCAATCGAAAAAAAGTCTGTACAATATTTACAAAAATACAAAAAATCAGAAGAAAAGAAACTAAGGTAGACTATCTATCCATGATAACAACACTGGAATCATATCCTTCTTCACTCTATACTTAAGCAGAGTGATCTCATGAATAAAGTTTCTTTTCCAACCTCTAAAAGAGGTCTTAATGTTCTTGAAGATCCAACCATTCCTCTGTTTCCAAATTGTCTAGCAGGCAAGAATGATAATTTCTGAGAAACAGGGACGAGTAAACAACTTTTTTGCCTTAACCAAGACTTCAATATTGTTATCAGGGATCCAAGAAATTTGGAGATAGTTCCAAACTCTGGTGCTGAACTGACAATTGAAAAACAAATGTCTCTAATCCTCAAAAATTCCAAACTGGCATAGCACACAGTAAGCATTATCATTAATATTCCATTTTCTCCTAATCAACATATCCTTTGTGTTAATTCTGTCATGCAATAGAAACCAAGCAAAGAACTTGTGTTTTGACTGACATTTGCTTTTCCAAACCCAACCAGAGAGAGGGCATCATTTGGGATTATGGATAAGTTGTGTCTATAAATGATACTAGGTGTAAATACACCCTTACCAATAGATGTAGTCCAAACATCTATTTCAAGAGGATCAATATGAACCTCTTGTAATAGAATTTGTAACTCCTCAAATTCAGTATACGCTTGCATAGATAATGGAAGTGAAAATGACTGTATCCAATGCTCTCTACGAACAAAATTAGAGACTGATAAAAGCTTATCCACAACAAAAGAGAAATTTGGAGTTCAACCTAAAAGACATCCAACAATCTTCCCAAAAGAGAGTAGTATTGCCACTGCCAACAGTGCATGAGTGAAGAGCTCTATAATTATCCTTATAATTAAAAATCCCTCTCCACCAGAAAGAGCCATAGGATACCACAGAATGTGGTACCACTTGATGATAACAGACATCAGTAACAAGATGTACCCAAGGGGTGTCTACTTGGTTATAAAACTTATGCAAATGTTTGAATAATAAAGCCTCATTCTGCATTTTCAAATTGATAATACCAAGTCCACCTTTCTTCTTTGGTTGATAGATCATTGACCAAGCAGCTAAAGAGTTAGCCATGTCCTTGCCTTTCTTACTCCATAAACAATGTCTTCTAGATTTATCAATAACATCAATCACTCCCATAGGAATAACAAGTGAGAGCATGTAATAAGTAGGAAGAGAAGAGAGAACATAATTCACGAAAACCAACCTGTCCCCATATGAAATAAAAGAAGGAGTGGCAGATAATCTTATCTCCACTCTGTCAGTTAGAGGAGAGAAATCCCTGATGCAGGTTCTAGTTGTTCCCATTGGAAGTCCCAGATAAGTGAAAGGCGTTTGTCCCAAGTTGCATTCAAAACTGTGAGCTAAATCCAAAGCTTCAACATCAGGGATATTAATTGGGATCATGGAGGATTTATGGAAATTTATTTTGAGACCAGTGAAAGAAGCATATACTTTCAAGATTGTCTTTAGGACACCCAACTCTTTTTTGCAAGCAGGCATGATAACGAATGTATCATCAGCATATTGGACAATTGGGAAATCTGCTCTAACAGGAATAGGTGCAGATATCAAGCCATCTCTATAAGAAGCATTGAACATACTTTGTAATAAATCAACCCCTTCCACAAATAGCATTGGAGAAAAAGGATCCCCCTGTCTAACACCTCTCTTACAAGCAAAGTTTTTCACTGGCACCCCATTCAACAACACAGTAGAAGTTCCAGAATTTAATACTTCTTTAGTCCAAGAAATAAATCTTTCAGGGAAACCTTTTGCCCTAAGGATTTGAGTAATAGCATCATGATCCAAGGTGTCAAAAGCTTTTTCAAAATCAATTTTAAGAACCACCACTTTCCTCTTGGACTGTTGACATTGGAAAATAAATTCAAAAGATCATGCTAGACAATCCTGGATAGTCCTCCCTTTGATAAATCCATACTGATTAACATGAATTGTCTTACAAATGACTTGTTGAAGTCCATTTGCAATTATTTTAGTGAGAAACTTCAGGCAGGTATTGGTTAATGATATTGGTCTAAAATTATTAACAGTCCGAGGAGAGTTATTCTTGGGAATGAGAGTTATGAAAGATCCATTAATACTCTGAAGTGTCACAGTGCCAGCATGAAAATCATGGCATGATTGAATGCAATCCTTTTTTATAATGGGCCAGCATTTTTGACAAAAAGACCATTGAAAACCATCAGGTGCGGGTGCTATGTCAGATTTCAAATGTTTAACAACCTCCTCAATTTCCTCAATGGAAAAAAGGATCCACTAAACCTTCCAAATCTTCCACATGGAAGAATTTTGTATTTTCACCACCCAAATCTGGGAAGTGGGCAAAGCAACACCCATTCTATTCCTGATACAGGCCCAAAAAGCAGTAGCTTTTCGATTATGATCAACCAGGGTCACTCCATCCTCATTTTTAATCTCAGCAATGGAGTTATGTCTGTATCTCTCAGTTGCTTTAGTATGGAAGAATTTTGTATTTTCACCACCCAATTGTACCCATCTAATAGTACATCTGTTCTTCCAATAATTAGACTGAGACAATAGCAATCTTTCAAATGCCCTTTGACAATGTTTCTGAACACAAATTCAAGTGGACTAAGATTTCTCTCATCTTCCAATTGATCCATAATTATAATTACCTGGTTGCACTTGGCAATAAGAATTTTTAGGTGAGATAAGGTTCTTACCCATCTCTTCAATTCATGCCTTAAATCCTTGAATTTTGTTGTTAATCTGGAAGCAATATTTCCATGACTAACTGGCCAATTTCATACTTTCTCCACGAGTGGAAAGAACCCCTCTTGATGGATCCAATGATTTTCAAATCTGAATATTTTTGTCTTGGGAATTGTAGTGGAAATATTAACCACACAAGGAACATGATCAGAGGTAGATTTTGCTAAAGGATGAACCATAGAATTGGGAAAAAAATTAATGTCCAAGAAGGACTAGTGAAAAACCAATCAAGTTGTTCTAGAAGAGGTTGATCTTGCATACTGGACCAGGTGAAGGCTCTACCTTTAAAAGGTAATTCAATTAAGACTAGGTAGTTAATGATCAAATTGAAGATAAAAATATCATTCATGTCAGCTCCTGGTTTATTCCTATTTTCCACAGATCTTATGAATTTAAAATCACCAACCAGTAGCCAGTTATCATGTTGAGGGATGTCTAGATCATGTAACCATTGCACAAAAATATCTCTCTGTGGGCCATTGCTTGGACCATACACAGTAACAAGAGTCCAGATAGTTTTATTATGTTTAGATGTGAAAGAAATTTTGATGGCCAATCTATGTATCTCCAGGAGATTACCATCAAAAATTGAACTATTCCATAAAACAATGATTCCACCAGAAGCACCCACAGATGGAGAGAAAATAAATCTATCAAATCTTTTGGGGCAAAAACTCTTAATAAAAGAGTGATCAAATTCTCACATTTGGTTTCTTGGAGGCAAACAACAACACGTTGACTTTCTTCAATTTTATTATAGACTAATAATCTTTTATGTGAGTCATTAAGACCTCTCACATTCCAATCAAGGACCTTCCAATCCATTAGCCATATTGGTGTATCATCCATTGGAAACAAAATAGAACACAATCAATGAGAAAAGCAAGAATGACTTGCTATCACATGAGGAAGAAAATAGATTAATATAAGAGCTAGAGTGCCAAAAGCTCATTACAGACCAATATGAAATTCTCTGACCAAATAAAGGTTCAGAAAATATTACAAACATATTAGGAACATGTCTTCCTCTAACAAAATGATCCTAGCCAATAAGAACTGAACATAGATGTTCTAACATTATGGAGACTTGCTGGCCTTATCAACCTCAGGAGAAGCATTAAGCTTATCCTCTGCTAGCTCATCTTCAGGAATTTCGAGCTCTCTACCAATCTGTTGTAGGAATGCAATTGGGTATGAGGAGTGACTGACTTTTTTTTTTCTCAAAAGGCCTGGAAGACTTGGTCTTCTTCTTGGGTTGTGGGTTGTCCAACATGGGATCCAATTTGTATCCATCGGCTATAACAGCCTGCCTAGTGGTCCTCCTCACAAAACTAGTAACAGAAGGAGTATATAATTTTGGCATGCTTCTCTTCTTTGCACGTGTGACAGAAACTACCTTAGCAGATGGAGATACAGGGCCAACATGGCCCACAACACCTGAGGAAGATTCAAGTGCAGCAGAAACAAATTCCTCAGAATTTCCCTCAAACAGAGCCTTCTACAGTGCACCTTGGCTTTATAATCTTTCTTTTAGCTTTAAAAATAAAGCAAGCAGAAGCATTGATCTGATTGGAAGAAAACCGAGAACCAAAAGGTCTAGGTGCTGCCAATGCTTGGGGGATAAATTTTATTGCCTGCATAGGGATCCATTTCTTCAGAACAATATTAATATGCATTGATGGAGGCAGAGTAGGACCATGTAGGTGAGGATTAACCGAGGGCCACTAAAAGCTTCCAGCATCATATTGGTGAATCCTGACAGAGGGGGCCTGAACTCTCTTAACAATTAAGTTATCTATTGACTCAGCAGAATTGTCAAGAACAACAAATCCAGAATCTTGAGCTTCCATAGCTTTCTCCCAAGCAGCATCAGGTGCAACAAGCTCCAGGTTGTGAGGTACAAAATCATTAGCATGGGCATGAACAGGAAGGACATTCCATCCAATCTCGGGAAATTGTGGCATCACAAAGAAGCCAAGATCATTATGTAGTTGTCTAGGTGCTGGGTGAGGATTGCCATCCAGTGGCATGGCATCTTCATCTTCACGTACGACCTCGGCAAAATCTGCAGTTAAGATGTAACATGGTGTTGTCCAGGATAACTTGATGGCACCAATAGAACTAAAAACAGTGAAAACAATATCTCTAGGGACCAGCTGAGGTGAATTGAAAGTGACAAACGCCATGGTCATGTCCATGGCCCCATCCATATGATGCCAATAATGAAAACGACCAAAAGATGAAAAAACATTAGCCATATCAGTGTCGTTTCTGTAGTCATATGGCACCCCAAGCAACATAATCCAACCTGTGCGACAGCCAATGGAAGATCTTTGCATATGTGCCCTATTATCATGATTTACAAAACGAACAAAAATATTCTCCACTATCTCGAAAGGGACGTTCTGAACCAAAGCAATACGAGAGGCAGGGCTGCACATACGAAACAATCCAACCCCAAACATGCAAGGTTGTTTATCCTCCACAATGCGTTGAAGATGCTATTCAACATAAGTGTGCACCTGATTGCGCCAATGCCGATCTTCCTCTGGCGGCTGCGGGTAAACTTGCTGATTGTGGTTTTGAGATATTAATATGCTTGATGGGTAAACTTGTTGGTTTGGTAAAGTAAAAAACAATTAATGGTTGGTCTAAAATCTTGAAACTATGCCACACTCGAATAATCAGTTGAAAGTATGATTTTTTTTACGCGCTACGGTCGGGGTAGCCAATAGTGACTTATCATTGCCATGGACCCTCTTGGAGTGATTTTATTATGTCTTATAAGATCATATTTCTACTCCCTCCATTCCAATGAATAAGGCGCGCACGCTTTTAGAGATTTCCCTTTGAGCAAGAATTGATCCATATATATAATAGTATTTGGTATAAAATCAAAATCATTAGAAATTGTTTTTCGCTACAAATCTAACAATGTCAAAGTTGCACTATATAGTCAAGATATTGTTACTCAAATGTTTCGGTCAAAGTTTGTCTTGAAATACGTGTGCGCCTTATTCATCGGAACGGATGTAGTAGTTGGAATCTTTTAACTTTTGAGTTCTAAGTTGCGGTTTTATGGCACTTCTACCATCCATATTTGCTAGCCTCTACGGTACTGTGCATTGCCCATTCTCATATTGAGAGTAGGTGCAAACTTCGCCGGTACATCCAAACCCCGTGGGAGGACTTCATCATGTTCTCCTACACATAAGCCCAAATATCTTCCTCAAAACAGCCACAATACATACCAAACTACCACGACATTTCCATAGCCAAACCGAGATATATTGCCATACAACATCCATATACATTATGTGACTTGATGATGTGCTTTATTGTTATATTGCATACTGCTACACTGGCAGAAGCATTCAATTTTATACATCAGAGACATGCTTTATTGTTATATTGCATACTGGTACACTGGCAGGTGCATTCAGTTTGATACATCAGAGATATTTTATTATGAGTTATGAGTACTAAAAGTGTGATGATTCATTGTAATAGAGTGTTTCCTATACCGGTGATGATTCAAAAAGAGCACAAAAAGGGGAAAAAGGGGGCCTGTGAGAGATAAAATAAGGAATTAAAAGAGAGAGGGGGCAGCACTACTATCCTTTATTCCACACTTGTGCTTATGTTCAGCACCAATATTTCAGTTTGGAGAGAGATTTCATATTATGACTCGCATAGCTATGTGGGGAACTTTACATTATAGAACTTTGCTTGTATATTCCAATGATGAGCCTCCTCAAAAGTGTTCTAGGTCTTCGTGAGCAAGCAACTTGGATGCACCCCAACTAGTTCCATTGGAGAGCTTTCATACACTTATAGCTCTATGTGCATCTGTTGTGTGGAGATCACTACACCTTGCATAGCTTTGACTATAAGACTTCCTCTTGTCTAATGATCAACTTCAACTGTGTGAGACCTTCTTCCATTGACCATCCAAACCCCCCATAATGTTCTCTTAGCCATAACATCCTGGTGCCAGGAAGCAAAATGAAACACTTACTTGTTTTTAGTGCATAAATAGTGAGTTGATTTTCTACGATATTGTTACCACTTGACTTGATCCTAATAGAAATTTTTGTGAGTGTTTGATGCATTGGATGATTTATATTATTGTTCTTGAAGTTTAAATCATATTTAATATACTTTGCATGGTTGATTATCTTTTAGTATTGATTCATCAAAAGTTTTTTACTTTGTTTTTTCAAATGGTTTGTACATTACTCATTTGTTATCAACTATAAACCTCGGCTCTTATTCATTTGATCCTAGTTTACATGCTTTACGTTATTATTTGATCCAGATTATGGTGGTAGCATGTCACTTCAAAAATTATTTTGTTATCACTTACCTACTCATGGACGAGCAGGAGTTAAGCTTGGGGATGCTGATACGTCCAAACATATCTATAATTTTTGATGCTCCATGCCCGTTTTCTACATGTTTTCCCTATGTTTTCCTTTATTTTCTATCATTTATTGGACTAACTTATTAACAATATGCCTAGTGCCACTTCCTGTTTATTTGTCTGTGCATTGCATAAATAGGTAAAAAATCAAAGTGCTCGGAATAAGCTGAATTTTTTTGTGGATTTTTACTCCTCGAAAAACTCCAGGAGCCAGAAGGGCAGCCCAAGATGGGGATCACGACCCCCAGAACGGAACTGGTCGTGGCCACCCCCTTGGCCGCGTGGAGAGCCCACCTGGTGGTGCTAATTACCGCCTCGCGCCGCCCCTTCGCTTATAAATTGATGAGGACATCCATAGCTCTTCACCATTTGATACACATTTTGATGTTGCTGATCAAGATAATAATAATGGAGTGAGACTTGGACCAATAACAAGATCAAGAACCAAGTGATGCATGTAAAATGCGTACATGAACTTTGCATCGTACTACTTGTATTTCAATCATATTTGCAACATATAAGGGTTATATCATTGTTTTATATTGATTTTGGGAATATTTCACAGTTTCCCTATTTTTCTGGAATCAACCCTGCACTGGCAGAATACCTTATTATCTATATTTTGATGTTTCAGGGATCCAAACGACGTCCAAATGACCTAATATTTTACGGGGATCATTTTTTGGAAGGAAGAAGGAGTAGGAGCCAAGGAAGTGCACGAAAGGAAGTCCGAGGAGGGAAAGAGGTGCCCCACACGGCCAGATTCCTTTGCCATGTGGGAGGGTCCATCTCCCCCCTCGCTGCTCCGATGTCGTCCGTTCATCTTCGTGCCTTCTTCTTGACCTGAAAACGACTACAAAACCACGAAATAGAAGACTTGGAGCTGCAGATTGGAGGGGGAAACTCCGACGGGGCGCTGCCGGGGTGGTCTCCATCTTCTGCAACCTATCCACCACCGTCACCATGATGAAGGGGCACTAGTCCACCCCCTGGACTTTGGGTTTGTGGTGGTAACTTGATCTAATATCTCTATGTATGATCATTGTTGAAGTCCATATGATGTGCCTTGCATGAGTATGGATCTATCTATGTAATTCATATGGTGGATATTGTGGTATGAGATGATATTTGTTATGCATTTACCGTTGTGTTGGATCTTTTATGACTTGTCATACTTTTGAGATATTCTATGATGCACGTGATAGTTTTATGTATGCATAATGCCTTGTTTATCCATGTCATGAGGTGATCCACACCACCAAGTGTAGATACATGAGAGAGGCATGGTCATGCACACGAAATATGAATCATTGCACTAGTGTTTAGAATATTGTCCATTAAGAAGTATGATGTATGTGGGTACGAGATGGCTAGGGCTGGAATTAAAACTTTAAACTCGCGAGCTAAATGAGTAGCTCGCAACTCGAATCGCCTCGACTCGAACTTGAAATTAAACGAGTCGGGCCAAGCTTTCACTTTTGTCAGTAAACGAGTTCGAGCTTAACGATCCGAGTTACAGAGCTACTCGTTTAGCTCACTTAAAATTGAAAATTCATACATTTTTTGTTCAGCGAGCTGAATTCCAACTAAATGAGCCAAGTTCGAGCTAAACGGTCTAAACGGGCCGAGTTTGAGTCTTGTTTTTGCATAAATTCATATATTTTTCTTGTTGCCAGGTTTTACCGAGCTACTCGCGAGTAGCTCGTGAGTTCACCGAGCCGAGTCGAGTTTTGATTCAGGAGTCGATTGTTAAACGAGTCGAATTCAAGCTAACTCGCTAGTTGACCGAGCTTAACCCAGTCGAGTCGAGCCAGCTCGGCTCGGCTCGAATTCTAGGCCTAGAGATGGCCAATGTGACATAGGCATATGTATTGCGTGACACAGTACCGCCCAACATCCTTTATCTGGGGGTAAAAAGGAATAAGTATAATATGGGGGTGACAACAAACCACGCTAGCCTTACGAGGGTACCTTGCAACGCAAATGATTATTTCTTTCAACTATGTGTTTTAGGACATGTAGCCTTCATAGAAGCTTACCATTAAAGCATGACAATTGTGTGTAATTTTTATCTATAACATGATAATCACCATAGACGGGAGAGAGGATTGAGTGAACCCATGTCCATTGTTCCTATAAGAGAAAACCTTTGTCTTTTCCTCTCGTATTGAAGAGGACTGAGACACTTTTATATTCTTGTTTTGTTACATTAAACTTCCATCCATTAAATCAACCATCTTGTTCTTTAAACTTGTTTAGTGCATAATCAACTAAAACTTGTGACACTTTAGTTGTAGAGAATAGATAAATTTTCCTTCTTACTAATGCGGATCGATACTATAGTTCCACATTGAGAGGTACTACAGTGATCCCCTGCTCTTGGGGGTTATCAAGTACTTTTCTAGCGCCATTACCGGGGAGCGTAGCGCTTAAGTTTCTATTCTTATGTGCGCTAGACTTTAGATTTATTTTATCTTGTTTTATGTCTTGAAATCATCTAAGCTTGGGGATGTTACCACTAGGATCGCCCAACATATATCAAATAAGTACAAGAATTCAAGCTTGGGGATGCCAAGCCACCTCACTCCAACCATCTTGATACCAAGTAAGAAGCCTAGCTACATGGCTATAAAGAAATCGCTTTATGGGAGGCAACCCAGTTGTTTTTATTTTTGATTTTCTTTGTGTCCTATTGCTGTGACAAGAGACTTAGTTTTTAGTTTTGTTTATGGAATTTTTAATAAAGTGTCAAGTTTTACCTGTTTTGGTTTGAAAACGTTGCTATTTGTATTCTGAGATTTTCTTCTAGCACGAATCTATGCACGGTATGATTTTTCATTTCTATTCTGTAACTCCGAATGAGATTAAATTTAAACTGTATTTGCAACTTTTCATCCTCTATAAGAGTGAATTTTTTCATTTTTGTAGACATATTTTGGTGGGGTAAAAAAATGTGTTTTGCTACTGCTGTTTTTCTGGACAAATTTTGTCCCATTTTTTTAATGCATTCTTTGAACTTTAAGTTGAATCTTTTTTATCCAATTGAGTTTATGAGAAGGAATACAAAATTATATACTTTTTTGATATGTTTCACACTTTTGTTTAAGGATTTCAAGCAGCAAGAAATTCAATTGTTTTGTGCCTACGAATGTCACCCCACATAAAAGAGATGGGAGAAACTGTGTTTTGAAGTTTTTTCACAGGGATTAGAGGAGATGCACCAAGATCTATCCAAGGATGGTGAATAACATAATCTTGGGGATGTTAAGACAACCCCATTAGACCAACACACTCTCGGTTTGCACACGTCTAACTTTTGTTTTTTGATCAATGAACTTTATCGCATAAACTTGGAGCGTCTTTTATTTTTGTTATTTTGGTTTGGTTTTTATTTGTGAGAACACCACTTTTAATTTATGTTATGAGAGATCTACTGGAAATTTGGTTTGAATTAATTTGTATTATATTAAAAATATTGGGAAAGGGATGTTTGAGTTGATCCAAAAAGATACATATAGTTGCATGATTCATGTGCTTTTTAATAAGTATTAATTTGCAAGTGTTTTATCAAGAGCTATCTTTTATTAATGTTTTGATGCTGAATGTTAATTTAATTTGTTTAACATGTATTGATTAGTTATATGGACACTTATGCATGCATTTAGACGGTCAACTTTCTCCCTGTTGCTAGCCCAGAAATTCCAACAAGTAAAAACTTGTTTTCCAAAACCTTCAACAAAAGTTTTTCCAGTGAGTCCACCATATCTACATGTCGCCTTTATGCTATTCCGAGTATGTTTATCATGTTATATTGTATTATCTATGTGTCCAAATTAAAAAAATTATGTTATTGATTGTTATGGGAAAAGTTGTATAAAAAGCTCTCACGAACTTGATGCACACTTTACTTTTATTGCACTTAATAAACATGAACCATGGTGATTAAAATTATGAAGTTGTGTGCTTGACAAGAGTCTTTGTTGGGAGTTAGATCATATGTGTTGTCACATGGCAAGCTTTCAACGGTGCTCTTAATTCTATTTAGTTGATATCATGTACTTTTGTTTATGGATGCCTAACATTGAGTGAAATAATTGTGGAAACTTGGTAAGTTTGAGGAGTGAGTATAAATGTCTAGAGAGACGCCTGGTCCGCTAAACCAAGTCATTGAGATACATGGTGGAAATTTACTTACATGCTATAGTGAACCTTCAGTGATGCACCTCACAATAAAATCTATACCAATGGTCAATAAAAAAGGTGTTGAGATTGTTCATTTTGTTTGTTTGTCTTGTCATTTCGACATGGGCTTGTTCCATGTCCTAGGACAAGAGGTACCCTAGTTGACGCTCTTGATGACGCTATTATTACTTTCAATGACTTTAAATTAAACTTGCTTTATGGCCCGAGTTGAGAAGCCAATTGGAGAGGTACTTGTATACACGGGGCATGAGGCATTCAACACATACTTTGTCAGGCATACTACTCATATTTACTTTAACTTTCAACTTAACCATTCAATATGCTATGATAGGGGTAATGAGAGATCAACACCAATGAATACCACATTGCAAACATTAAATTAAGTAGAAGCATTTGGAAGCTAGATGAAACTTATCCATGGTTTACCTCTAATTATTTATCTATCTTTCCAAAGTGTCCACCTTTTATATTCAGATTTTACAAGAATACTCTACGACCATTATAGGATGTTTTTACTTTTCAAAATGCATAGATTTGGTCCATAGTACTTTCTTCTATGTTACACTTTGTGAATTATTATTGAACATCCTTACATTGAATATTTCATATCACTTCATAATCTATCTTTTATATTGCTACTCCTTTGAGAATGAATCATTTGAATCTATGTAGCAATAGTAATCATCTTTGATATCCATTGATAGTATTAAAAAGCAAAGTCCATGTTAGTTTTATCACCTTCATACTCGAGGACGAGTATAGGTTAAGCTTGGGGATGTTGATGCATGTAAAATGCATACAATGAACCTTGCATTGTACTACTTATATTTCAATCATATTTGCATCATATAAGGGTTATATCATTGTTTTATATTAATTTTGGTAATATTGCACAATTTCCCTATTTTTTGGAATTAACCCCGCACTGGCAGAAAACATTATTTTCTATATTTTGATGTTTTAAGGACCCAAACAACATCCAAATGACCTAATATTTTGCGGGGATCATTTTTTTGGAAGTAATAAGGAGTAGGAGCCAAGGAAGTGCACGAAAGGAAGTCCGAGGAGGGAACAAGGTGGCCCCACGAGGCCAGATTCCTTGGCCGCATAGGAGGGTCCATCCCCCTCGTTGCTTCGATGTCGTCCATTTTCATATCCGTGCCTTCGTCTTGACCTAAAGATGACTATAAAAATAGTCCCCCGACGACTTTCGAAAGGGGGCGCTGTAGAAACACAAAAGCACGAAACAGAAGACCTGGAGCTGCAGATTGGAGGGGGAATACTCCGGCGGGGCGCTGCCGGGGAAGTCTCCATCTTCTCCAACCTCTCCACCATCGTCACCATGATGAAGGTGGAGTATTCCACCCCGTGGACTTTGGGTTTGTGGTGGTAACTTGATCTAATCTCTCTATGTATGATCATTGTTGAAGTCCGTATGATGTGCCTTGCATGAGTATGGATCTATCTATGTAATTCCTATGGTGGATATTGTGGTATGAGATGATATCTGCTATGCATTTACCATTGTGTTGAGTCTTTTATGACTCCTCATACTTTGGAGATATTCTATGATGCATGTAATGGTTTGATTTATGCATAATGCCTTGTTTATCCATGTCATGAGGTGATTGACACCACCAAGTGTAGATAGATGAGAAAGATGTGGTCATGCACACGAAATATGAATCATTGCACTAGTGTTTGTAATATTATCCTCATTAAGAAGTATGATGTATGTGGGCGCGGGATGGCCGATGTGACATAGGCATAGGTATTGTGTGACACAGTACTGCCCAACATCCTTTATCTGGGGGTAAAAAGGAAGAATTATAATGTGGGAGGGACAACAAACCACGCTAGCCTTACGAGGTTGAGCTAGCGACACAAATGATTATTTCTTTCAACTATGTGTTTTAGGACATGTAGCCGTCATAGAAGTTTACCATTAAAGCATGACAATTGTGTGTACTTTTTATCTATAACATGATAATCACCATAGATGGGAGAGATGATTGAGTGAACCCATGTACCCATGTCCATTGTTCCTATAAGAGAAAACCATTGTCTTGTCCTCTTGCATTGAAGAGGATTGGGACACTTTTACATTCTTGTTTTGTTACATTAAACTTCCATCCATTAAATCAACCATCTTGTTCTTTAAACTTGTTTAGTGCATAATCAACTAAAACTTGTGACACTTTAGTTATAGGGAATAGATAACTTTTCCTTGTTGCTCCTGCGGATCGATACCCTACTTCCACATTGAGAGGTACTACAGTGATCCCCTGCTCTTGGGGTTATCACCAAGTTATTAGAACAACAAGTGAACTCACTCTTAATAGAATTTAATGTTTATGATAACAAGAATTTTATACTGCCTAAGTATATGCATTTATGTGTACTCAGGTTTATTGATAACACAAACATTGGTGGAGGAGGACCTCAAGAGATGCTGTAAAACAACAAGTACTTGCTGGAAAACAAGATAGAACTTGAGGAAAACAACATGTACAAGCTGGAAAACAAACATTACATGTTGGAAAACAAAGAGGAGCTGCTAGAAAACAAGATCCACAAGCTGGAAAACAACATGTGATCGAGGGAGGCAGCACAGGGGGGGAGAGAGAAGAGTGGCACCCAACACCATGTTGTTGCGCCATAGAGAGAGTCCTAGTCTACATAGGACGTGCACCTACGAGTCCTCATTGGGCCAAAACCAGGATGGTTTGGTTTGTATCTTTGTTTTTTGTTTCGATTAGAGTCCAACTCGAGACATAAGGTGGTGGTGCGCCATGCCCCTTGGCCGCGCCCCCTTCCCTCATAAATAGTTAGGCCATGCGAGTTAGAGAGTTAGACTACATTAAAAAAAAAACTAGAACCTCTAGATTGAACTTGCTTGTAAGCATTCATCTTGAAGTATTGTTACCCCTGCAAAATTGCGTAATATCTGTTGTTTTATTGGGAATAAGACGATAAAGGACCACTTCATAGTCAGCGGCTACATTGTGCAAGAGTGTGTAGTTGAGAATATCCATAGGGATTGAGAGCTATTGCATTGACATTAGGGTTCATCCAGGAGAGTTTTCAGTGAGGCACTAGTTATCTATCCACCAAATTCGTTGCTTATTGAGAAGATAGGGCACCCCATATCATCTTGGTATCAAAGTTCTAGGTTTACTCGGCGAGCAAATTTCATCCCTTAGTTTTAGTTGTTTTCTACCTATCCAGAAAAAGCCACAAAAAAATAGAGTCAGTATAGTTTGCCATAACCCTAAATCAATACCAAATTTTCTTCTTCTAGTTGTTGTTTTCTGTTGATTTTGTGTCTTTGTTTTTCTTTTCGTGTCTTTTTCTAAATTAGGTTTAGGGTTTCCTTCTAGTCGAGTTCATCCTTTTATTCAGTCTATACCGAAAATTCCACAAAAATATTGTGTTTGTATCTATTTTCTCTTGGGAAAACCTCACCCACAGCTTGCCTTGCGAGTTGATTTTTTTCCTACTCGAAGCTATAGCTCCAATATAAGAAGTTACAAGTATTGCCACGGGTTGGTTTGATTTCCTCAATTTCTACCCGAGGGAATTGTTGTTTCGACTTGATTTTGTCTATTGAATCTGAGTCCTAATTGTGTTCTCTGTCGCGACATCAAATCCCTATTTTTTTGCCGCGCTAATCTGCTCCTAGTTGATCTCGGGTCTCTGCCAAGCGCGGCATAGTTTTTCGCATTTTTCTACCGTGTTCTAGTGCTAATCGGATTCCAATCCATTTTCTGCCGGGGCACCAATTTGTGTCGTTTCTCTGCCGCGATTTTCTACACCTACACGGACTTGATCTCTATCGCGGCACAATTTTAAGCAATTCCCTGCCGTGCCCACAGACCGCACCACATGCACGCGCATTGAGCTCATCTGCCCGACACCGTTTCGGTCGTTTTTCTGTCGCGTGTATACGCATCCGCGAGGGCACCGAAACTTGTTGTTTTGCTGCTGCCACGACACAGTTTTGATTAGTTTCCTCCCATGAGTATCTCCCATTGTTTTATTTTGTTTTCTTCTTGTTTTTCTCCAGTAATTCTTGTGTGATCTTTGTTAAGCCTAGCCACAACCATTCTACATCATAATAACCAGACCTTACCCAAAGAATAACAGTTTTTTTGCTCATACATGCTGCTCATATTTGATCATACTTGTGTCATATATTCTTTTTTCATTACTTATTGCTCCTAGTTGCTAAATTGGCCATTGGAAAAGTATATAAAAATAGAAAAGTGAAAAGTATTAAAAAGAGAAAGAAAGAAAACTGAAAAACAACAAAAGAGTCTGCAATACTACTGTTTTCACTAGTGAAGCTTGGGACATATCCTTGGTGATTTTGTGGACACTATTTTGTGAAATCTTGTGCCTATTTACTTTGAGATTTTGCTAGTGTCTTTCCAGTGCTTGCAACAAATTCTACCATATAGTTGCTAGCCACATTTTTCTACAAGAATGTGTGTGTGTTTCCTAGTGAAATTTTATATCACATTGAGCAGTAAATAGGGGTAGTATTTTTTTTGTTAGGTATCCCAACCAAGCTCCACCATGTACCATGTTTTTGTCTTGTGATGGCTTAAATCCATGGTTATTCTCTTCCCACATTTGGTACATTTAGTTGCTACTACTTGGTTGGTAAGTATTCTATGTTTACTTTGGAACTGTAAGATACACCATTATTTGCTGGTTTGAGTGAATTGAGAGAAAACACCCACCAACACTTGTTTTATTTTCACTAACATGTTAATCATGGATTCTTCTAGTAATGCTTGCGTGCAGCAAAAGAAGTCCCATGATGAGGTGGTGAAGTGGAATGAGTATGAAGCACTATGTGATCATTTGAAGAAACAATTTGGGGATGCTTGTGATGAGATATATGAGGAGATGCAGAAAGTGGACACTAAGGTGGATGATATTGCTAAGTTGGCCACTACAAATCAAACACAAGTGACTACTATTCAGACTTCTCTTGCCACATTGACAGAGCAACTTGCTGAGTTGAAAGCTTTCATGGAGCAAATACTTCCTGATTAAAGGGATAATGATAGTATCCATAGTGATGCTCATAATGTTGCTAATGCAAATGGAGGTGCTGATTTGAATCTTGGCCAAGGAGGAAGAGGTTGTTGTGGTGCTCCTCATGGCTGAGGTGTACAATATCAAGGTGCTAGACGTGTGTTACACAATGAAGCTGAAATTTTTCGAGATAATGATGCTTTGGGCAAACCGAAATTCTCAATTCCACATTTCAGTTTTGATAGCAATGATGTTGAGGAATATCTCACTTGGGAGCTGAAAATTGAGAAGTTATGGTGTTTGCATGATTACACTGGGATGGGAAAATAAAACTTGCTTCTTCTGAGTTTGATGGTTACTGTCTTCGTTGGTGGGACAATATTGTGCATCTTAGAGAGGAGTTGGGTGATCCATCTATTGTTACTTGGAGGACTATGAAGCAAGTTATGAGCGACAGATTTGTGCCAAACAATTATATCCGTTCCCAATATGATCAATTGCAACAATTGAGACAAGGTACTACGATAGTTGATGCTTATTATCAAGAGATGGAGATGATTATGCAAAGAGCACGTGTGAGGGAACAATTGGACCAAACAATGCAACATTTTCTTTCAGGTTTGCAATACAAAATTAGAGGCATTGTGAGGCACCATCAATACCATGACATGAATGAATTATTGCACCATGCTAGAGAGGCCGAATCATAGTTTGCTGAAGAGGCAAAAATTACAGCACGTACTAGGAGTCGTTTTCCCATGAGATATTCTTCTATTTCGAGTGCACCAGCCCCTACACCTACAATTCGTTGAGATAACAACTCTAAGGCTGTTTCTAATGCTTGCAATGCTAGGAAAACAGCCCAACCAGCAGCTAGCACTACAAGTTATTCAATGTCTACAAAACATAATAAAGATATGGCATGTCATACGTGTGGAGGAAAAGGTCACTTCAAGAGGGATTATCCTAACACCAAAGTTATGATAGTTGATGAGGACAATGAGTATGATACAGGAGATGATGCTGATCCTGATAATGATGATGATTATGATGGATATTTGAGTGACATGCCATTGTATGCTTATTCTACACATATACCATCTATTGTTTGCACACAAAATGCTTTGAGTGTTATCCCAAGTCTAGAAAATCATAGATGCAATTTATTCCAAACTAAAGTTGTTATTGGTCCTAATATGGCTTGCAAAGTTATTATTGATGGAGGAAGTTGCTGAAATTTAGCTAGCAAAGATCTATGTGTGAAGTTGAATCTGAAATATTTACCACACCCCAGTCCTTATTATATACAGTGGTTGAGTAACACTTGGGAGATGAAAGTGAGCCATGGTGCGTGTGGAATTTCATATTGGTCCATACAAGGATACCATTGATTTTGATGTGGTTCCTATGACTGTTTGCCACTTGTTATTGGGAAAACTATCGCAATTCGATAGGAGTGTGAAGCATGATGGAAGAGAAAATACCTATGAGTTGTATTGGCATGGGAGAAACATAATTTTGAGGCCTATGACACCACAACAAATTGTAAATGAGTTTCTTCAAAAAAATAGAAGTGCATCTTCAAAAGGAGAGTGGGAGAGTAGAGAAGAGAGAAAACAAAAAATTTGTGGGTGATAGTAGCAAAAACAAACCGAGTGGTAAAATTAAAAGTGAGGGAGTGAGCCTATTATGCATGTTAGCCACCAAAGAAGACTTGTGGGAATTTCGAGAGGACCCCACATTAGTCCCTATTGTTCTAGTTCACAAGGGGGAGATCCTAGTTTCTAATGAAATGACCCCTTTTTCTCTTGGTGTTTCTAATGTTTTGTAGGAATTTGGTGATGTTTTTCTAGAAGAGATACTCTCGGGGCTTCCACCATTGAGAGGGATTGAGCACAAAATTGATCTAATTCATGTTTCATCATTGCCAAACTGAGCTCCCTATAGGACAAATCCCCAAGAAACAAAGGAGATTCAGAAACAAGTACAAGAGTTTCTTGATAAAGGGTATATTCGCATTAGCTTAAGCCCTTGTATTGTTCCTGTTATTTCGGTTCCTAAGAAAGATGGTACTTGGAGCATGTGTGTAGATTGTAGAGCAATTAAAAACATCACTATTCGTTATCACCATCCTATACCATGTTTGGAAGACATGTTAGATGAACTAATTTGTGCTGCTGTTTTCTCTAAAATTGATCTGTGTAGTGGTTACCATCAAATTAGAATGAAAGAGGGGGATGAGTGGAAAACAACCTTAAAAAAATGGTTTATATGAATGATTAGTGATGCCTTTTGGTTTAACTAATGCACCTAATACTTTCATGAGACTAATGCGCCGTGTTTTGAGAGATTTTATTGACAAGTTTGTGGTAGTACATTTTGATGATATTCTTATTTATAGTCATAATGAATCTGAACATATTGATCATATTAGACAAGTATTGCATGTGCTAAGAGAAAAAAAAATATACGGTAATCTTGAGAAGTTCACTTTTTGCAAAGATAAGGTCATATTTCTGGGATATGGTGTTTATAAACATGGGATAGAGGTAGATGATGCGAAAATTGAAGCTATTAAAAATTGTCCTACCCCATGAATGTGAGTCAAGTGCGTAGTTTTAATGATCTTGTTGGTTTCTATAGAAGATTTATGAAAGATTTTAGTACCACTGTTGCACCTTTGAATGATTTGACTAAGAAGGGAGTAGATTTCGAGTGGGGTGTTGCACAAGACATTGCATTTGATGAGATGAAAAAACTTTGATTTCTGCACCAATGTTGATGCTTCCTAATTTTAATAAGAAATTCTAAATTGAGTGTGATGCTAGTGTTAATGCAAGAAAACAAACCAGTTGCTTATTTTTCTGAGAAATTGAGTGGTGCACAATTGAACAATTCTGTTTATGATAATAAATTGTATGCGTTTGTTAGAGTTTTTGAGGTTTGGAAATATTATTTGTGGCCAAAAGAATTTATCATACATTCTGATCACGAGGCATTAAAATTTCTAAAGAGCCAATCTAATCTTAATAAGAGACATGCTAAATGGGTTGAATTCATTGAGTATTTCCCATACATTATTAAGCATAATAAAGGGCTGGATCACATAGTTGATGATGCTCTATTTAGGAAAAATATGATACTACCAAAATTAGATGTGAAAGTTCTTGGTTTAGAGAGTTTACGTGAATTATATGCTAATGATACTGAGTTTTCTATGCCTTTTTCTAAGTCTACTAATGTGAAAGCATGGGATAAATATCATATTCATGATGGATTTCTGTTTAGATCTAACAGATTATGTGTTCCCGAGTCGTCCTTGTGTTTGTTATTGTTGATGGAATCACATAGTGGTGGATTGATGTGGACAAATTTGTGCGGTGTTGCATCACTTGCAACAAGGAAAAATCAAAATTGAAGCCTCGTGGTTTGTATACTCCTCTTCCTGCACCTACTACATCATGGGAGGATATTAGTATGGATTTTGTGCTAGGATTGCCGAGGACTAAAAGAGAATATGATTCTATTTTTGTGGTAGTGGATAGATTCTCTATGATGTCACATTTTATTGCATGCCACAAGAGAGACGATGCATCGCATATTGCTAATATGTTTTTCAGGGACATAGTGAGATTACATGGAGTACCCAAGACTATTGTTTCTAATCGTGATGTGAAGTTCATGAGCTTTGTTTGGAATACACTGTGGGGGGAAGCCGGGGACGAAGTTGCTATTTAGTACTACATGTGGGAAAACGCACGTGGTAAATCGTACATTATCAACATTGTTGCGAGCCATGATCAAGAAAAATCTACGGGAGTGGGAGGAGTGTTTACCACATGTGGAGTTTGCATATAATAGGGTTGTACACTCAACTACTCAGCTATGCCCATTTGAGTTGGTTTATGGCTTCAAACCCATTACTCCACATGGTTTGTTGCCGCTTCCTATACACGAGAGAGTTAATATGGAGGCATCGAAGCGTGCTAATTTTGTGAGAAAGATACATGAGAAGACCATGATAGCAATTGAGAAGAAGGGACACCATGTGGCCGATCATGTTAACAAGAAACGCAAAGAAGTCATATTTCAGACTAGTGATTTGGTTTGGGTGCACTTTCGCAGGGATAGGTTCCCACAATTACGCAAGTCTAAATTGATTCCACGTGTGTCGCACCCGGACTTCTAGAGGATACTCGCAGTTCCGTTGAACAGTAGTTGATTGGATTACGGGGCTTACCGGCACCCGCATCTCTTACGAGTAGGCCAACACACGTATGTGTGACAACCAACCCCTACTGTTCATCGTCTACGTAAACCATCCCATAGAAATCAGGATACTACCATTGACGTACTTCATACCATACACACATGGTACATCAACGGCGTTCAACAGAATGATAGCACAACATATCTCTAAGACACAAAAGATTGAAATAAGTTGCAAATAGCTCTCACTAGAGCAGAGATAGCAAATACAATCATCCAGAGGACACATGTCCCAACATAACATCATTACATCTCAGCGGAAGCATTCAAAGGGTCTGAGTACAGACAAATCCAAATAGGCTTAAGAAGCCGGAAACGAAAAGACGGAGCCCATCCACGATGCCTCGGATCCTGCCCAGGTCCGCTATCTACTCGTCAGCAGCCTCGTCAAACTCCACGTAGTAGCCGTCACGGGGATCCTCGTAAGCGTAGTCTGCGTAAACCACAGCCCCAAAGGGGTCAGTACATAAACGTACTGGCAAGCAAGACTCACAGTTCACCAAAGTGTAACCCGTCAACACCAAGCACAGATGCTTTGGGTTCAACGGAAGGAAAGGGATATAAAAGATACTGCAACTGGCTGCACTAACCAACTACAGAACATACTACAACTTCCGGCTATCAGAAAGGGGATAAGATAGCGTATCGTAACCAACTGTAACTAACCACCAACCAAACCCATCCTGGATCTCGCCCCTTATCCAAAGAAGCAATCCGAGGATAACTCACACAGTTGGATTAATGATGGATCAATTTATTGTGGCAATAAAGCTATTACTAGTCAAGTTATCATTAGTTAGGTGTAAGTTGTTCTGAGTACTTGTTAGCCAGTACTTTCACCAAGTCAACCATAACCGCGGAAAACACGGCTTCTCGAGAAGATTTATCCCTGCAGGGGTGCACCAATTTGGCCGTACACGTAAGAATATCCCGCCAGACGGGAATCAAACCCACCAAGCGAGGCACTCTACACAACTCAACTCTTCTTCGCATCAAGCCCAAAGAACCCCGTGCAGTGAGCGCACGGCTAATCAAGCCCCACGAAGAAAAGGGGACCCTCATAGCACTCTAAGAACGTGTCTCCCTAAATGCCGACTACAAAAGTTCCACCCTGGCCTCGGGTTCGTACCTGCATATGCGTGCGGCAAATGGAAAACCCGAACTAAATGAGGCGATTTGGACGAGATGCGAATCGAATCAAATTGAGGGGGGCGCCCATACACGCTTCCCACATGCGGATAGTGCGCTCATCATGGATCAGTAGAAACAAGACCCTTTTCCTATTAGGGTCGACACTAGCAGGCCTCAAAACCACGTCGGGCCTCCTGCCGGTGCCTTATCAGCAAATTATTATTACCTCAAGATTAACAGGTTGTTGTTTAACATCGAGCCCCAGAACATAATGAAAATTTAGTAACAGAAAGTAACGGGTAACAGACTCGAGCAAAAACAACCCTAAGCATGCTAGTAAGACACGGGCAACAAACAAAGGGGTTATAGGTGTAGAGGTGAGGCTATATCAGGGTTAAAGGGTAACATGTGATAGGTTCGTAACAGAAGCAACGATACATATGGCTAGCAGAAATAGACAACGGAAAGTATCGGTAACCAATGTTGAAAGGAACACAGTGGTTCATGTGAGTGATAACTTGCCTGCAAACTCAGCAGCCTGGTACTGAGCTAGATCCTCAGAAGGGGTGTCGTAAGTATCGTCTGTCTCAACGTCGTCGTCTATCCGAGAAGAAGCAAACAAACAATGCAGAAAGATAAACAATCAATAACATGGCATAATGCACAATCATGGGATGATGCATGTCAATTTAATGGATGCATCAAAATAAACTAGTTGACATGGTAACACAATTTAAATGGACCCATATGCAATTTGAGTTGCACATGAAAAGGTCCATGAATTATGGTTGGAATATTTGTTTTCCAACTAATCAACAGGTGAAAGTGGTTTAGTATGATGCATGGATGAGGAAAACAGAAAAATAACAGCAATAGAAACAATTTAAAATAAGGTTTACCAATTTTAGAAATTTATTTATTAAGTTAGGGAATTTTGGTTACTTAAACGTGTTACACCAGTATTTGTTGTTTTTCAGCAATTTAAATTGTTCAAAACAAATAACAAAATTCATATTTGAAAAGAACACAAAATTTTAAGTGGATTACATGTTGCAATTATTGAAAAAGGAATTACAATGATTTAATTATGCATTAAACAAGTTTAAATAAGATTTAAATGAATTTAAAACAAGTATGAATATTATTTGAATTTTATTTGTTCAAAACATAAATTCAAATTCATATTTGAAAAGGTTATGTTTTTCTGGTTTGAAAACATATTTTACATGTTCAATAATATTTTAATTTGAGCAAGTTATGATTTTAGCAAATTTAAATGATTTAAACAAGGTTTAAATTATTTAAGCAATTTTAATTATTCAAATGATGAAACAAAATTTATATGTGAAAAGGTGGTTTGAAATAGCATGGAAAACATATTTTATTTATGTTATTTGGATTAAGTATGAATTATTTATGCAATTATACAAATTTCAAATGAATTGTTTGAATTTGAAATGTGAATGCATTTGTATTATTCAAAACAGATTACAAATGGTTTAAATAGATAGATAATTAAATTTGCTTCAACAAACATATTTTACTTTTATTATTTGGGTTTATAAAATAAAAGTTATTAGGGTTTTAGTGGCAGGGACCAAACTGTAAAAGAATTGGACTTGTTTTGAAAAAGAAAAGCTGAAATTCTTTTGTTACTCCGCAGTGGCCAGCCAATGCCACTGATAGAGGGCCCCTGGGCCAGCGTGGACGCACGCGTGGCAGCACTGCCACACAGCAGCTGACAGGGGGGGCCACCCTGTCAGTGCGCTGCGCAAAAAATGGGGTTTTTATTCCGCGGAAGCCAGGGTTCGAACTCGCGAGCGAGCGCGTGCGTGCACCGAGTGCTACCGCTGCGGTAGCGAATCGTTTCTTATCAGTATACGCGATGCAGATAGGTTGAGGTTCAGTTAGCGCTGGCTATCTGAAACTGACGAAAAACGCGACTGTTCTGAACCTGACGGAATCGCACGCCGGTGGCGAGCTGCTGCGCGCTGCAGTTGCCGTGCTGCTCGTGTGCGTGCACGGATGCGTTGCGAGAGTGTGCGTGCACGAGAGGGAAGGGAGAGAGGGAGGTGGACGGTGGCGCTCACCCTCGCCGTAGTCAAAGCAGAGGCTCGGGGTGGTGGTCGTCGCCGGCGGCAGCAACACGGACGGCGGCGGCGCTGTGGCCCTTCTCGGGCTCAACGGAGATGTCGGGGGCGTAGAGGGGAGTAAGGGGGTTCAGTTCCCGTCGCTAGCCAGGACGGCGGAGCACTGCAACGGCGGCGGCGTCCATGGATTCAGAGGTGGCGTTTCCGGTGAGGTTGCAGAGAGGGGATCAGGGCAGAGAGATGGTGATCGACGGCGGCGCGAGGGAGGGAGTAGGTGGCCTAGGGTTAGGGCAGCGGCGCGGGGCCTAGGGGGGTAGATATAGGGGGTGCAGGGCGCTCCCTGCCGTCTGCTCGCGGCGGCGTTGACGTGGCGCCGCTCAGATGCCTGTCGTACCGCGGGAAGAAGAGAGGGGCGCGGGGCGAAACGGTACCGAGCCAGGGAGTTTGGCTGGGCTGCCCCCCTGGCCTGTGTGAGCGTATTTTTTTATTGATTTTCTCCTCTGTTTTTTTTTGCAGAAATGAAAATGGAAGAAAAAGATAAGTTTTAGGGCTAGGAAAAATTTAGAAAATTTTTGGTTAACTTAGTTTTTACAATAGCAACTAATTGCCAAATTTGTTTTACAAAAAGTTCAAAATAAAAAGATGTTTGTGATTTGATTCAAATTTGGATGGATTTGATTATTGATTGAAATATTTGAAACAAGATTTAAATGGCATGAACCTTTAGTTTAAAAAAAAATGGAAACAAAAGATTAGAATGTTTTGGTAATTTTCATGATTTTCAAATTGGGTGTTGTTTGAAATTTGATTCCAATTTAAATGATTTTGAGATTAAGTGATTATTGCAAACAGAATTTAAATGGGGTGAACATATAGTTTTAATTGGAAGCAAATGATTATAATTGTTGTGGTAATTTTTAATAATTCCAAAAGGTTGCTGTTTGGAATTTTATTTGAATTTGAATGGGATTTGAGTTAAGTGATTGATTAGAAACCACCATTTTTAATAGTTGAACCTTATGGATTACATGGAAACAAATGGATGTTTTATTTGAACCTTTTATTTGGAAAGTTGTAACATAACAAGTATGAAACAAAGGTTTGAAATATTGTTTGAATTTGAATTGTGAAAACAGATGCAACCAAATGAAAACAAATGCAAACAAGGAATGAGTATGATGACATGATGCAAAACTTTAATAAAACAAGAAACAAACATGCTAGGGGTGGTTTTTCATACTTGGGATGTTACAAAACGCCCCCCCTTGAAGGAATCGCGCCCCGAGATTCCTACTGAGAAAGGAAAAGGTCCGGATACTTCTTGCGAAGATCCTCTTCGGTTTCCCATGTTGCCTCTTTATCGGAATGATGCGACCACTGCACTTTCAAGAACTTGGTTCTCTTGTTGCGAGTCTTACGCTCGGTCTCATCGAGAATACGAACAGGGTGCTCCTCATAAGAGAGATCATCTTGCAGTTCAATGGAATCATGATCAACTGCACGATCTGGATCTTTGAAACACCTCTTGAGCTGTGACACGTGAAACACATCGTGCACCTTGGATAGTTTTTCTGGAAGTTCAACACGATAAGCATTTTCTGCACGCCTTGAAAGAATGTTGAAAGGACCAATGTATCTTGGTGCAAGCTTTCCTTTCACACCAAAACGATGAGTGCCTCTGAGGGGAGTTACACGGAGATATGCCTTGTCACCAGGTGCATAGATCATATCCCTGTGCTTGCTGTCATAGTAGCTTTTCTGACGAGACTGAGCAATCTTGAGATTGTCACGAATGATGCGAACTTTCTCTTCGGCTTCCTTAACAATGTCAGGGCCTAAGAGTGAACGTTCACCAGCTCCAGACCAATTGATTGGACTCCTGCATCTGCGGCCATAGAGAGCTTCAAATGGTGCCATGCCTAGGCTTGCCTGGAAGCTGTTGTTGTAGGAGAATTCAGCATATGGAAGGCAATCCTCCCATTTCATGCCAAAGGAGAGACCACATGCTCTGAGCATATCCTCGAGAATCTGATTGACTCTTTCGACTTGCCCTTGAGACTGAGGGTGATAAGCTGTGCTGAACAGAAGTTTGGTGCCCAATGCTTCTTGAAAGCTTTTCCATAAATGAGAAGTGAATATACTTCCACGGTCTGAGCTTATTTCCAATGGAACACCATGAAGGGGAACAATCTTTGCTGTGTAGAGCTCTGCTAACTGGCTAGCTGAGATTGTTTCTTTGACAGCAAAGAAGTGAGCTACCTTAGTGAGACGATCAATGACAACGAAGATTGCATCGTTGCCCTTCTTGGACTTTGGAAAACCAGTGACGAAGTTCATTTCAATCATGTCCCACTTCCACTCAGGGATTTTCAGAGGTTGTAGAAGACCGGCTGTTTTCTGATGAACTGCCTTAACACGTTGACAAACGTCGCATTCAGAAATGTATTGAGCAATTTCACGTTGCATGTCAGGCCACCAATACAGTGTCTTGAGATCCTGGTACATCTTTGTACTTCCAGGGTGGATGGAGAGAGGAGTTTCATGAGCCTCCTTGAGAATGATATCTTTGAGACTTTGAACTTGAGGAACTGCAATGCGTCCTTCGAAGAACACAGTTCCCTTGTCATCAATTGAGAAGGACTTAAATTTCTCCTTGCCTTCTTTGATGTGTTCTACCATCTTCTTGATTTCAGCATCGCGAAGTTTTTCAGAACGATCTTGTCCTCGAGAGTTGGACTGGCTGTCAAGTTTGCAAGATAACCTTGAGGAACAAGACCAAGGTTCAGCTTCTGGAATTCTTCGTGAAGTGGAGGTTGGCTTTCCATGATCATGAGATTATTGCAATACGACTTGCGACTGAGAGCATCGGCCATAACATTAGCCTTAAATGGTGAGATCAAAGTCTTTAATCTTTTCAATCCATCTCCTTTGCCTGAGGTTCAGGTCTGGTTGAGTGAAGATGTATTTCAGACTCTTATGATCGGAAAAGATTTCAGTGCGATTACCCAACAAGTATTGTCTCCATTTCTTGAGGGCAAACACAACTGCTGCAAGTTCTAGGTCATGAGTGGGATAGTTTTGCTCATGTGCATTCAACTGACGTGAAGCATAAGCCACAACTTGACGTTCTTGCATAAGAACTACACCTAGACCTTGGAGAGATGCATCGCAGAATATCTGGAAAGGTTTGGTAGTATCCGGGCCAACCAGAACTGGTGTAGAAGTGAGTTTAGTCTTCAGGAGATTGAAACTTTCATCACATTGTGGAGACCAAACGAACTTCTTGTCCTTCTTTGTGAGATCAGTGAGAGGTTTGGCAATCTTGGAAAAGTTTTGGACGAAACGACGGCAATAGCTAGCCAAGCCAAGAAAACTTCTGACTTGCTTCACCGTCCTAGGAGGTTTCCAATCAACAATTGCTTTAATCTTTTCTAGATCAATGGCTATGCCCTTGGCAGAGATGACATGACCAAGGTAAGCAACTTCTGGAATCCAGAACTCACATTTGGAGAACTTGGCATATAGACGATGCTCGCGAAGTTTCATGAGAGTGAGACGAAGGTGTTCTCCATGCTCTTCCTCGGATTTTGAGTAGACCAGAATGTCATCAAGATATACCACAACAAACTTGTCGAGGTATTCATGGAAGACAGAATTCATGAGTCTAGAGAACGTCGCCGGTGCATTGGTAAGACCAAAGGACATGACGGTGTATTCATATAGACCGTACCGAGTGGTGAAAGTTGTTTTTGGAATATCTTCCTTTCTGATCTTTATTTGATGGTAACCCATCCTCAAGTCCAACTTTGAGAATATTGAGGCCCCAGCAAGTTGATCAAAAATATCATCGATACGAGGAATTGGATACTTGTTTTTGATGGTTTTCTCGTTAAGAGGACGATAGTCAACAACGAGTCTCTTCGTTTGATCCTTCTTCGCAACGAACAGCGTTGGGCAACCCCAAGCCAAGGAACTAGGTTGAATGTAACCTTTCTCCATGTACATATCGATTTGCTCCTTTAACAGTTTCAGTTCAGGAGGAGCTATCTTGTATGGATGCTTAGAGATTGGAGCAGTACCTGGTTCAAGCTCGATCACGAACTCAACTGCTCTGTCCGGAGGCATCCCTGGCAACTCTTCTGGAAAGACGTCAGGGAATTCACAAACCACCGGAACATTTTCGAGTAGAGGTAGAGGTTTTGCATCGAGGGTGTATAGCTGAACAGAACTTGATTCATTTGGAGAATAGACTATCTGGCCAGAAGGGTGGAACAGAGTTATTGACTTCTGAGCACAGTCAATCGTAGCTTTATTGGCCTTCAACCAATCCATGCCCAGAATGACATCAATGTCAGAATTTCCCAGCAGCATGAGAGAAGCAAGGAATATGTGGCCTCCAATTAGGATTTGATTATCCTTACTTATCTTGGAAGTCAACATTTGAGATCCCGGAGAGTGAACGGTGATTTGATTGCTTAGTGGAAACACACTTAAGTTGTTTGTTGTGGCAAAAATCTTTGACACAAAAGAATGCGATGCTCCGGTATCAAACAACACTTTAGCTGGAATAAAGTTTACGGGCAATATACCGAGAACGACGTCAGCAGCTTCCTCAGCTTTGTCGGCCTTGATATGATTCACCCTCGCGGTCCTCCCGACAGGCCTGTTGTTGGAGTTGAAGGCTTTAGCCGGGGGAGCACGCACCATTGCCTGGTTTGTGTTGGGACGAGGAGGTGGTGGAGGTAGCTGCCTCTGAGTGCACTTGTCAGCGTAGTGTCCCGTCTGCTTGCACTTGAAGCAAGTGACGACACGAGGAGGATCTGGCCTTGGATGCCCCATTCAAAACCTCTGAGCCTGCATCTGAGCTGGGTTGGGTGGGCGGGGAGCGAAGCCTGGAGAAGCTTGGGCATATGGAGCCCGAGTGACAGCAGCATTTGGCACCCAGATGCGGCGCTTCTGCGGAGGGGTGGTCATGTTGGAGGAGGAACCACCCTCACGCGAGTGCTTTCGAGACTCCTCGAACGCCTTGCGCCCATTTTCTTCATTGAGCGCGGTGTTAACGAGCTCCTCGAAGTCTTTGGCCTTGATGTTGGTGAGGGCGTACTTGAGTTCCGGGTTAAAACCTCTGCGGAACCTTGCCATCTTCTTAGCCTCAGTGGACACCTCATCACCAGCGTAACGAGCGAGACGATTGAACTCACTCTGATAGCCAATGACGTCCAGCTTGCCCTGCTTGAGAGAGCAAAACTCTTCACGCATCCTTTCCATGAGACCATCTTGGATGTGGTGCTTCAGGAAAGCTTCCTTGAAACAACCCCAGGTGATTGGGTAGCCAGCTCTCATGGTCTGGTAGTTCTCCCACCAAGTAGCTGCCTGACCCTTCAGTAGGTAGGAGGCATACTTGACCTTGTCTTCCTCAGCAACGTGAGCAATGTCCAGAGCCTTGGCCATCTCACGGATCCAGTCATCAGCATCCAGAGGCTCGCGTGTTGCCACGAAAGCTCTCGGGCCCAGACTCAGAAACTCCTTGATACTGACTCGTGGAGCATTCTGGTTGTTGTGCTGGTTAGCCTGGAACTGGGCCATCTGCGTCACGACCTGAGTCATCTAAGTCAACAGCTCCGTGATTGGCGGTGGCTCAGGCGGGTTGTTCCTTGTTGGCGGCATCCTGAATGGAAATGCATTTTAGCACAACAAGAGAAAAGGATAGACTTGTAACCGAAAGCGAGATTATTCCGACGCATGAATAGATAACCAACATGTACATCAACACATGTTCAAATACATCAGAATATCCAACACACCATAAATGGTTCGAAAGCCAAAGGATAACTAAACATAGCTAAGAATGGATACATCGGTACTCCCATGCTCATCACGCAGGACGGCGATGAGTAGTACGACGAGAGGTACGGTGAGGAGCACGCCCACGAAAGTAGGTAGAACGATGATCCACATAGATCTGACGTGGTCTGAGAGCGACTCTAGGTGTGGTGAAGTACATAGCGTTGACTCCCTGTGCTCCAAAGCGGGGAATCCCAGTGTAACCAGCACCGAGGTTGGGGAGTGGACCTCTGATCGGCTCGTAACCTCCAGCATCTGGCAGACAACGACCAACTGGCTGATCGAAACGTGCAAAGCGCTCGTCTCCAACAAAGTCTATGGTGTAAGTCGCCAGACGAGTCAAAGCAAGGTAGAGCTGCTCTCTGACTGAAGCCAACTCCTGAGACAGTGTGCTGGCAACTGCGTCACTGTGCCTCACAAACTGAGCGGTGGTGTGCAGCCTGGAGTTATCATGCTCGTAGACATCCAGGTTGTCGTAGAGAGTGAAGTGAGCTCCCTCCGAAGTGATGTAACCACGGGGGATGTGGCGATAGATAGAATCGTCAAATCCCCAGTAGTCAGCACGAAGGACGGTGAGACTCACATAAGCTGCCTGCTGCACAGCCATATCCACTGTGGAACCTACTGCCTCGTAGCGGTGGACAACGCTCATGCCATCATCTGACAGAATGTAGACGATAGCCTGGTAGTAGGTCTGGTCAAACTCTCGCTGCTGCTCGTAGACCTGGTACTCTGGTGCCCAACGGAACCCCAGATAAGTGACCATGTCTCTCAGCATCTCCGGATAACCGGCAGTGCTCTCGCAACGAGTCATCCGAACCACCTGCGGGTAGAACCTGAGATCCATCTGCAGATGATCGGGGAAGTTTTGATTAGACGCCGGTAGAGAACTGAAGTGGAAAGCAACAACAAGGTTTCAACGGACGAAAAGGATGTTGAGAAGAACAGGATATCGAAGCAACATCGGGAAACACGAGACCAAAAACTCCTGAGGTACTACGGAAAACCCATCCGGGCTTCTAAAGGATAAATATCTACTGCTTAAGGAATAGAGGATCTGCTTCCGGGGCTTACACGCCTCCGTTCTCAATCATGAGTAGGCAACATGATAAATCATGTCACAACCACCTCCATTCCTATGGTCTAGTAGATATAACTATCCCAGAGAAACCAGGATTCGTGAAACCCTAACTTGAAAGTTTAGGTGAGAAGAGAATAACAATGTTGCACTTCCTTACCAGAAAAGGGAGGGTGGGTGGGGAAAGAAATAAAATGGCAGAATTCCTACTCTCACGTTTCATTTTTCCTATATAGCTACAAAATAGTTTCTAGACTCAACTGCGACCAGTAAAAGGGATCCTACAGGCAGACAGGCTCTGATACCATTTGTCGCACCCGGACTTCTAGAGGATACTCGCAGTTCCGTTGAACAGTAGTTGATTGGATTACGGGGCTTACCGGCACCCGCATCTCTTACGAGTAGGCCAACACACGTATGTGTGACAACCAACCCCTACTGTTCATCGTCTACGTAAACCATCCCATAGAAATCAGGATACTACCATTGACGTACTTCATACCATACACACATGGTACGTCAACGGCGTTCAACAGAATGATATCACAACATATCTCTAAGACACAAAAGATTGAAATAAGTTGCAAATAGCTCTCACTAGAGAAGAGATAGCAAATACAATCATCCAGAGGACACATGTCCCAACATAACATCATTACATCTCAGCGGAAGCATTCAAAGGGTCTGAGTACAGACAAATCCAAATAGGCTTAAGAAGCCGGAAACGAAAAGACGGAGCCCATCCACGATGCCTCGGATCCTGCCCAGGTCCGCTATCTACTCGTCAGCAGCCTCGTCAAACTCCACATAGTAGCCGTCACGGGGATCCTCGTAAGCGTAGTCTGCGTAAACCACAGCCCCAAAGGGGTCAGTACATAAACATACTGGCAAGCAAGACTCACAGTTCACCAAAGTGTAACCCGTCAACACCAAGCACAGATGCTTTGGGTTCAACGGAAGGAAAGGGATATAAAAGATACTGCAACTGGCTGCACTAACCAACTACAGAACATACTACAACTTCCGGCTATCAGAAAGGGGATAAGATAGCGTATCGTAACCAACTATAACTAACCACCAACCAAACCCATCCTGGATCTCGCCCCTTATCCAAAGAAGCAATCCGAGGATAACTCACACAGTTGGATTAATGATGGATCAATTTATTGTGGCAATAAAGCTATTACTAGTCAAGTTCTCATTAGTTAGGTGTAAGTTGTTCTGAGTACTTGTTAGCCAGTACTTTCACCAAGTCAACCATAACCGCGGAAAACACGGCTTCTCGAGAAGATTTATCCCTGCAGGGGTGCACCAATTTGGCCGTACACGTAAGAATATCCCGCCAGACGGGAATCAAACCCACCAAGCGAGGCACTCTACACAACTCAACTCTTCTTCGCATCAAGCCCAAAGAACCCCGTGCAGTGAGCGCACGGCTAATCAAGCCCCACGAAGAAAAGGGGACCCTCATAGCACTCTAAGAACGTGTCTCCCTAAATGCCGACTACAAAAGTTCCACCCTGGCCTCGGGTTCGTACCTGCATATGCGTGCGGCAAATGGAAAACCCGAACTAAATGAGGCGATTTGGACGAGATGCGAATCGAATCAAATTGAGGGGGGCGCCCATACACGCTTCCCACATGCGGATAGTGCGCTCATCATGGATCAGTAGACAAGACCCTTTTCCTATTAGGGTCGACACTAGCAGGCCTCAAAACCACGCCAGGCCTCCTGTCGGTGCCTTATCAGCAAATTATTATTACCTCAAGATTAACAGGTTGTTGTTTAACATCGATCCCCAGAACATAATGAAAATTTAGTAACAGAAAGTAACGGGTAACAGACTCGAGCAAAAACAACCCTAAGCATGCTAGTAAGACACGGGCAACAAACAAAGGGGTTATAGGTGTGGAGGTGAGGCTATATCAGGGTTAAAGGGTAGCATGTGATAGGTTCGTAACAGAAGCAACGATACATATGGCTAGCAGAAATAGACAACGGAAAGTATCGGTAACCAATGTTGAAAGGAACACAGTGGTTCATGTGAGTGATAACTTGCCTGCAAACTCAGCAGCCTGGTACTGAGCTAGATCCTCAGAAGGGGTGTCGTAAGTATCGTCTGTCTCAACGTCGTCGTCTATCCGAGAAGAAGCAAACAAACAATGCAGAAAGATAAACAATCAATAACATGGCATAATGCACAATCATGGGATGATGCATGTCAATTTAATGGATGCATCAAAATAAACTAGTTGACATGGTAACACAATTTAAATGGACCCATATGCAATTTGAGTTGCACATGAAAAGGTCCATGAATTATGGTTGGAATATTTGTTTTCCAACTAATCAACAGGTGAAAGTGGTTTAGTATGATGCATGGATGAGGAAAACAGAAAAATAACAACAATAGAAACAATTTAAAATAAGGTTTACCAATTTTAGAAATTTATTTATTAAGTTAGGGAATTTTGGTTACTTAAAGGTGTTACACCAGTATTTGTTGTTTTTCAGCAATTTAAATTGTTCAAAACAAATAACAAAATTCATATTTGAAAAGAACACAAAATTTTAAGTGGATTACATGTTGCAATTATTAAAAAAGGAATTACAATGATTTAATTATGCATTAAACAAGTTTAAATAAGATTTAAATAAATTTAAAACAAGTATGAATATTATTTGAATTTTATTTGTTCAAAACATAAATTCAAATTCATATTTGAAAAGGTTATGTTTTTCTGGTTTGAAAACATATTTTACATGTTCAAAAATATTTTAATTTGAGCAAGTTATGATTTTAGCAAATTTAAATGATTTAAACAAGGTTTAAATTATTTAAGCAATTTTAATTATTCAAATGATGAAACAAAATTTATATGTGAAAAGGTGGTTTGAAATAGCATGGAAAACATATTTTATTTATGTTATTTGGATTAAGTATGAATTATTTATGCAATTATACAAATTTCAAATGAATTGTTTGAATTTGCAATTTGAATGCATTTAAATTATTCAAAACAGATTACAAATGGTTTAAATAGATAGATAATTAAATTTGCTTCAACAAACATATTTTACTTTTATTATTTGGGTTTATAAAATAAAAGTTATTAGGGTTTTAGTGGCAGGGACCAAACTGTAAAAGAATTGGACTTGTTTTGAAAAAGAAAAAGCTGAAATTCTTTTGTTACTCCGCAGTGGCCAGCCAATGCCACTGACAGAGGGCCCCTGGGCCAGCGTGGACGCACGCGTGGCAGCACTGCCACACAGCAGCTGACAGGGGGGGCCACCCTGTCAGTGCGCTGCGCAAAAAATGGGGTTTTTATTCCGCGGAAGCCAGGGTTCGAACTCGTGAGCGAGCGCGTGCGTGCACCGAGTGCTACCGCTGCGGTAGCGAATCGTTTCTTATCAGTATACGCGATGCAGATAGGTTGAGGTTCAGTTAGCGCTGGCTATCTGAAACTGACGAAAAACGCGACTGTTCTGAACCTGACGGAATCGCACGCCGGCGGCGAGCTGCTGCGCGCTGCAGTTGCCGTGCTGCTCGTGTGCGTGCACGGATGCGTTGCGAGAGTGTGCGTGCACGAGAGGGAAGGGAGAGAGGGAGGTGGACGGTGGCGCTCACCCTCGCCGTAGTCGAAGCAGAGGCTCGGGGTGGTGGTCGTCGCCGGCGGCAGCAACACGGACGGCGGCGGCGCTGTGGCCCTTCTCGGGCTCAACGGAGATGTCGGGGGCGTAGAGGGGAGTAAGGGGGTTCAGTTCCCGTCGCTAGCCAGGACGGCGGAGCACTGCAACGGCGGCGGCGTCCATGGATTCAGAGGTGGCGTTTCCGGTGAGGTTGTAGAGAGGGGATCAGGGCAGAGAGATGGTGATCGACGGCGGCGCGAGGGAGGGAGTAGGTGGCCTAGGGTTAGGGCAGCGGCGCGGGGCCTAGGGGGGTAGATATAGGGGGTGCAGGGCGCTCCCGGCCGTCTGCTCGCGGCGGCGTTGACGTGGCGCCGCTCAGATGCCTGCCGTACCGCGGGAAGAAGAGAGGGGCGCGGGGCGAAACGGTACCGGTCCAGGGAGTTGGGCTGGGCTGCCCCCCTGGCCTGTGTGAGCGTTTTTATTTATTTTTTATTGATTTTCTCCTCTGTTTTTTTTTTTTGCAGAAATGAAAATGGAAGAAAAAGATAAGTTTTAGGGCTAGGAAAAATTTAGAAATTTTTTGGTTAACTTAGTTTTTACAATAGCAACTAATTGCCAACTTTGTTTTACAAAAAGTTCAAAATAAAAAGATGTTTGTGATTTGTTCAAATTTGGATGGATTTGATTATTGATTGAAATATTTGAAACAAGATTTAAATGGCATGAACCTTTAGTTTAAAAAAAATAAATGGAAACAAAAGATTAGAATGTTTTGGTAATTTTCATGATTTTCAAATTGGGTGCTGTTTGAAATTTGATTCCAATTTAAATGATTTTGAGATTAAGTGATTATTGCAAACAGAATATAAATGGGGTGAACATATAGTTTTAATTGGAAGCAAATGATTATAATTGTTGTGGTAATTTTTAATAATTCCAAAAGGTTGCTGTTTGGAATTTTATTTGAATTTGAATGGGATTTGAGTTAAGTGATTGATTAAAAACCACCATTTTTAATAGTTGAACCTTATGGATTACATGGAAACAAATTAACTGTTTTATTTGAACCTTTTATTTGGAAAGTTGTAACATAACAAGTATGAAACAAAGGTTTGTAATATTGTTTGAATTTGAATTGTGAAAACAGAGAAAAACAGATGCAACCAAATGAAAACAAATGCAAACAAGGAATGAGTATGATGACATGATGCAAAACTTTAATAAAACAAGAAACAAACATGCTAGGGGTGGTTTTTCATACTTGGGATGTTACAACGTGGTGCTGGTCCATACAAAGTTATTGGCCGAATTAACAACAATGCATACAAGATTGATCTTCCCACATATGAGTTTGGTGTTAGTAATTCTTTCAATGTTGCTGATTTGACACCATACTATGGAGATGACCTTGATGCGTCGAGGACGACGCCTTTTCAAGTGGGGGGGAGGATCATGAGGACAACCATAGCTCTTCAGCATTTGATACACATGATGATGTTGTTGTTCAAGATAACAATAAAGGAGTAAGACTTGGACCAATGACAAGATCAAGAACCAAGTTATTGGAACAACATATAAACTCACTCTTAATAGAATTTAATGTTTGTGATAACAAGAATTTTATACTGCCTAAGTCTATGTATTTATGTGTATAACACAAACATTGGTGGAGGAGGACCCCAAGAGATGCTGGAAAACAACAAGTACTTGCTGGAAAACAAGATGACGCTTGAGGAAAACAACATGTACAAGCTAGAAAACAAACATTACAAGTTGGAAAACAAAGAGGAGCTGCTGGAAAATAACATGTGCTCGAGGGAGGAGAGGGAGGTAGCACATGGAGGGAGAGAGAAGAGTGGCGCCCAATGATGGTGCAAATCTGCACTCGTTGGGATACCCCAAGAGGAGGGTGTGATGAGCACAACGGTAGGAGTTTTCCCCTTAGTTAAGAACCAAGGTTATCAAACCAGTAGGAGAAATAGGACCTTCAGAAGGTTGATGTCACCGACGGTGGTGCTGGCTCACCGGTGTCAGCAACAACGTGGAACCTGCACACAACACAACCAAAATACTTTGTCCCAACGGTACAGTGAGGTTGTCAATCTCACCGGTCTTGCTGAAAACAAAGATTAGACGTATAGTGTGGAAAATGGTGTATGCTTACAGTAAGTAAAGAAAACAGGAAATTGTGGTGGTTGGTTTTAACTGTATAAGAAAATTGACCGGGGTTCATAGGTTCACTAGTGGTGTCTCTCCATAAAAGATAGCATGCTGAGTGAACAAATTACAGCTAGGCAATTGACAAATAGAGGTTGCACCGTAGTGCACATTCATGACATGCTGACTACTATGATATTTAGTGCGGGCAGTACAACAATATACATAGACCGTAATCCAACTGCATCTATGACTAATAATCCACCCTCAGGTTATCATCCGAACCCCCTTAGGTATCAAGTTGCAAGCAACATATAACTGCATTAAACAAAGTGTGTAATGTAAGAAATGATTATGCATGCGGGCACTCTCACCGCTGTTTTTCTCCCTAATGGCAACAACACATCCTCCCCCTTCATGTTTCTGTCACTCAAGCAAGGTGGTGGGGAGGCATGAACCCACTATCGAGCATAAATACTCCCTCTTGGAGTCACTAGCAACTACTTGGCCAGAGAACCACTAGCAACGGAAAGCATGCAAGATCACAAATAACATATGCAATAAAGACTATAATCAACTTGGCATAAGTTCAATATTCATCGGATCCCAGCAAACACAGCACATAGAATTACATAATATCAATCTCGATCATGTTAGGCAGCTCACAAGATCTAAACATGGAGGCATATGAGGAGAAGACAATCATCTAGCTACTGCTATGGACCCGTAGTCCAAGGATGAACTACTCACATATCACTCCGGAGGCGGGCATGGTGATGAAGAGGCCTCCGGTGATGATCTCCTCTCCGGCAGGGTGCCGGAGACAGCTTCAGAACCCCCTGATCTAGGGTTGACGGTGAGGGCGGCTAAGGAACTTTTCGGGGATATTTGATCAGGTGTTTAGGGTTTTCCATCCGGGGGGATTAAATAGGCAAAAGGGCAGAGGCGGTGGAGCTCTGGGGGACCCACACCACCCCCTGGCGCGGCCAAAGGGGGGCGCCACCCCATGGTGTGGGCCCCCTGATGCCCCTCTTCGTCTCCTCTTCGGTCTTCTGGATGCTTCCGAGGAAATAGGACTTCCGGGCTTTTAACTTTCCAATTCCGAGAATATTTCTAGAACAACTTTTCTGGAACTAAAATCAACAGAAAACAGGGAACTGGCTCTGTGGCATATTGTCAATAGGTTAGTCCGGAAAATCGATAAAATGACATAAAGAAGGGAGAAAACATGTACCAATTGGCATAATATTATCATATAGCATCAGAAATTATAGATACGTTGGAGACGTATCACCCAACACCATGTTGTTACGCCCTAGAGAGAGTCCTAGTCTACATAGGACTTGGACCCGTGAGTCCTAATTGGGCTGAAACAATGATGGTTCGGTTTGTATCTTTGTTTTTTGTTTGGATTACAGTCCAACCCGAGACATAAGGTGGTGGTGCGCCATACCCCTTGGCCGCACCCCTCCCCTCATAAATAGTTAGGCCCTGCGAGTTAGAGGGTTAGATTACGTTAAAAATAAACCCTAGAACCTCTAGATTGAACTTGCTTGTAAGCATTAATCTTGAAGTATTGTTACCCCTGCAAAATTTGCGTGATATCTATTGTTCCATTGGGAATAAGACGATACAAGACCAATTCATACTCAGTGGCTACATTGTGCAAGAGTGTGTAGTTGAGAATATCCAAAGGGATTGAGAGCTGTTGCATTGGCATCAGGGTTCATCTAGGAGAGTTTTCAGTGAGGCACTAGTTACCTATCCACCAAATTCGATTTGCTTATTGAGAAGATCGGGCCACCCCATATCATAAGTTCACCCTTGACCTAAAAACAGAGGAACAATTGACGTTTTTTCCAAAAACGCATCTGAGCTCCTCCGCCATTGAAAACTCTAATCAGGGGGATAGAAGTTCTTGTTCCGGCATCCTGCCGGGATGGGGAAGTGCCCCCGGTGCCATCTCCATCGACCGTTCTTCCTCTGTGATGTTTCATGAGTAGTTCCCGCATGGAATATAGGTCCATAGCAGTAGCTAGTTGGTACTCTATCCCCCTTGTTGTTCAATACCATGGTCTCTTGAGCTGCCTCACATGATAGAGATCCATTTGATGTAATGTTATGTGTTGTGTTTGCTAGGATCCGATGAACCATGGAATTATGATTATTTTGTTCATGTCATTATATGATATTCTTGACTTATATCCTTAGAGTGTTTTAGTGTGTTCTTGCATGCTATCTGATGTGTATGATTATCTTGTTGACATAGTTGTATATGCATCTCCAAGAGGGATTATTTATGCTAGATAGTGGTTTCATGCCTCCTTGTTGCCTGAGCTTGAGTGACATAAACATGTGGAGGGATGATGTGTTGTTGCAACTAGGGAGAAAACAACGGTGCTCTTGTCTACGGACGAGAACCATTGTTTACATTACATATTTCTCTTAATGTAATTGTCTGTTGCACACAAAGCAATCACTTTTTTGCTACAACTTAATACCAGACAGATTTGCTAGATAGCTTTCTTGAGGTGGACTGTTAGATATAGATGCATGATGGATAGAGGTCTTTATGCCTTTACGTAATGCCTACCATGTTAGAACATAATAGCATTGTTATGCCCCCATGATTTGTGAATTGCCTAGCTGTAATTTGTTTACCCAACACTTGTTCTATTGTTTGGAGAGTTACCACTAGTCAACCTATGAACCCCGGTCCATCTTTTACTATTATTGCTATTGTTTTTACATGCTTTTACTACTTTTTACCTTGCTGGTCCGTTTATTATAGATTACACATATCACTTGTTTCACTCCATGTTTCACCACTTTAACTATCTTTTCGCTGAACCAATGCATCTATACAATTGCCATTGTATTAGGAGTGTTGAGGACGCAAGAGAAACATCACAACACCACTCCATCTACTGTTTTCTTGCACCTTGTGTTACTAACATCTTTTGATACGTGCTTCTCAGGTGTGGCTGAATTGACAATTCAACCGCTAAGGCTTATAGGTATTCTTTGGCTCCCCTTGCGTCGAATCAATAAATTGGGTTACATTTACCCTCGAAGACTGTTGCAATCCCCTACACTTGTGGGTCATCACAATGCTCCGGTGTTTATGATCACCGTGGCCACGCAGTTGTTTTCACCTCCAAGAGAGGGTTTATATGCTAAATAGTGGGATCATGTCTCCTTGTCGCCCGCGCTCGAGTGACAGAAACGTGCGGAGGGGGGGATGTGTTGTTGCCACTAGGGATAAAACAATGATGCTCTTGTAGAGTGAGAACCACTGCTTACATTACGTATTGATCTTAATGCATTTGTCTGTTGCACACACATCAATCACTTTGTTGCTGCAACTTAATACCAAGGGATTTACCGGATAGCTTTCTTGAGGCGGACTTTTAGATATGTATGCATGCTGGATAGCGGTTCATATGCCTTGACGTGATGCCTACAATATTAGAACCCGTGAAATTTATCTCGTCATAATAGTATCGTTATACGTTTATGACTTGTCAATTGCCCAACTGTAATTTGTTCACCCACATGTTTGTTTTCTTTGGAGAGACACCACTAGTGAACCTATGGTCGCCAGTTCTATTTTCCTCATATTGCAAACCTTATTTTAAGCACTTTCATTTTTGTTTCCTTGGTTTTCCATTTTTACTTTTATTGTTTTCCAAGACTCTATACGTTTAATTCTCCTATTTTCAGCAAGACCGGAAGATTGACAACCTTACGGAAAGTTCGGGCAAGAGAGTCTGTGTTTGTGTGCAGGTTCCATGCTACGTCAACGGTACTTTTCTGGCGTCATTGATAAAGCAACCTTCTTCAAGACTACAAAGTCCTACTGGTTCGATAACCCTGGTTCTTACAAGGGGAAAACTTACTCAAGATTACATCATACCATCCGCTTGGGGTCTCCCAACGAGCGTGTGATCACGTCCTCATCACATGGCTCTCCTAGTCAGACCCTCGTGAGGTTATGACTACTCACGAGGCTCTCGAGGAGTGAAAGCTTGTTGACCATCCTTGACAGGCATTGACCGCATGGGCCTTGGCAGACGGCCCATGGTACCCCAGTTTCCACTGGGCCGACAGAGCTGTCTGATACGTCATAAACTTATCCTTAATTTCTGATGTTCCATGTTGTTTTCATGCCATATGCTACATGTTTCCTTTACACTTTATGTCATTTTTATCGATTTTCTGGGACTAACCTATTGACAATATGCCACGGAACCAGTTCCTGTTTTCTGTTGTTTTTAGTTTCAGAAAAGTTGTTCTGGAAATATTCTTGGAATTGGAAAATTCGAAGCCCAGAAGTCTTAGAATTCCGGAGGATCCACGGAGTCCGGAGGATACCCGAAGGGGGCATATGGGCCCCACACCATAGGGCGGCACGCCCCCTGGTCGCGCCATGGCGTGGTATGGGACCCTTGGCCGCCCACCGACATCGCCCTTTCATCTATTTATCCCCCCGAGGCGTAAACCCTAAATATATCGACCTTTTCCACGAAAAACACTAGAGGCCGTCGTCATTGTCAACCCGAGTTCGGGAGGGTTCTGGAGTTCTCCTCGGCACCTTGCCAGTAGGGGAATTCATCACCAGAGGGCTCTACACCACCATGCCCACCTTAGAAATGATGCGTGAGTGGTTCATCCTTGGACTACGGGTCCATAGCAGTAGCTAGATAGTTGTTCTCTCCTCTTTATGCCTCATGTTTAGATCTTGTGAGTTGCCCGACATGATCAAGATCATCCTATTATAATGCTACATGTTGTGTTTGCTGAGATCCGATGATTATTGAATGCTATTTCTCTTTATTATCAATCTATCATGTTATCTTCATGTGTATGTTATTTATGATCTTGCATGCTCTCTTTTGTTAGTAGATGCTCTGGCCAAGTAGATACTAGTAACTCCAAGAGGGAGTATTTATGCTCGATAGTGGGTTCATGCCTCCTTTGCATCTGTGCTCGAGTGACAGAAACGTGACGGATGGAGGATGTGATGTTGTCATTAGGGAGAAAACAACGATGTTTAAATTGTTTACATTACACACTTTTCTTACTGCGATTATCTATTGCTTTCAACTTAATACCCAAGGTTTGTTCGGATGATATTCTGAGGGTGGATTATTAGTCATAGATGCAGTTGGATAACGGTCTATGAGTCTTGTTGTAATGCCCGCATGAATCACATAGTAATCATCATGTCATGCATGTTTCATTATCTATCAGTTTCCTAGTTGTAATTTGTTCACCACACATGTTATCTATATTTTTTTGGAGAGACACCACTAGTGAAATGTGGACCCCGGTCCATTTTGTCATACTGATAATACAACCACTGCTTCCACGGTTTTCACACTGCTACTGTTGTTTTCACATTGTCCTCATACTATTTTCCACACCATACATATAACCTCTTTGTTATAAGCAAAACCGGTGAGATTGACAACCTCACTGCTTCGTTGGGGCAAAGTGAATTGATTGTATCGTGTAGGTTCCACGTTGCCGCTGAACCGGTAGTGCGCCCTACCACATCAACTACATCAACCTTCAGAAGTTTCTTGTCTTCCTACCGGTCGATTCAACCTTGGTTTCTTTTTTGAGGGAAAACTTGTTGTTGTGCTCTTCACACCTTCCTCTCGGGGTCTCCCAACGAGTGCAAGATCTGCACCATCAAGCATTTTTCTGGCACCATTGCCGGGGAGGAAGAGAATTTCTGCAAGGGGAGTCTCTCACTTCCAATCTCTTTACTTTGTTATTGTTTTTATTAGTTTATTTTATTTTGTATTGTTTGCTTCTCTTTATCAAAAACACAAAAGATAGTTCTTATTCTAATTGTTATTTTTTCTTTATCATGCTTTCTATCAATGTTTGATGTCTTTGAAACTAGATCTTATTGGAAAGATGGGTTCACGGAAGAACAACAAAAAATTATTAGGAATACCGCTTGTCACAAAATGGGATACACTTATAGGAGCAAATTAATAAATTGCATAGCTATGCTAAAAACTTGTGCTCTACTTATAATGTTACTTATTGCTTTGATAAATCCTGTTGCTTTAGGAGGTATAAACACCTCCCTTTTCAGTGTGAGTAGAGCACAAGTCTTCTTAAGTTAAGGGAAATTATGAACCTTATGATGTGGAACAAATTGAGGAATTTATTGCTTGGAAGGGTGCATTCGAAATTGCTTATTTGTTTTAAAATAATGATGACACACCTTATAAATATGAGACTTATGATATACTTGAATTTTGCTTTGATAATTACAAGGAAGGAAATGGCTATATTCTTAAATATCTTTATAAATGCTCTCAACCAAAGGAAACTAATGCTTTGCAGGAGCATATGGAAGAAAAAGTTGTTGAATATGAAAGCTCATTGGATGAAAAAGAGGAGGAGAGTGATGATCAAGAGGAGGAAGAACGAAGCTACCCATGTCTACCTCTCGATGATAGTAACTATTTAACTCATACCTTGTTCTATCGCAATCCATGCTACTTTGATAAATCTTATAATAGTCCTCTATTTATTCCAACTATTGATATGCATGATAATGAGGAAGTTTGTTTAGAAAATTTATATGATAATAATCTAGATGATGGTCCTATGTTACTTTATGTTATAAATTATAATGCTACTGAAAATATGATCGCTATAATGTGTCCCATACCTTTTAAGAGTGACCAATTATCTTGTTTTGCTATTGCTAAAAGTGAGAAAAATCCCACTATTTTTTAGCTTCATATGAATTGTGTGCTTTTAGACCATGACAAACATGCTTTATGTGATAATTATGTCGCCGAGTTTGATCATGATGCTATTGAAAATTATTATGAGAGAGGAAAATATGGCTGTAGGAATTTTCATGTTACTAAAACACCTCTGTTTTTGTTGAAATTTTTGAAATTGCTCTTGCTCTACCTTCCCATGATATCTAGTTTGAGCTTCTTTAATTTATTTCTTTACAAGATCCTTATGCATAGGAAGTGGGTTATACTTAAATTTGTTTTATACTTGCTTCTTGATTCTCTCTTTTTCTTAATTCATATTTCTTATGTGAGCATCTTTTTGCTTTCTAGGCCTAGCTAAAAGGTGTTAAAGAAAAGCACTTCTTGGGAGATAACCCATGGTTTTATTTTTTCTTTGTTTTTCTCTGTTTCCTTTGAGTAAAGGTGTTTTATACTTCTGTAGTAGCTCTTTTTTATCTTTATTTTCATGTATTAGTTGTGCCAAGTAAAGTTTCTAGCAAAAGTTGGAGTTGGTTTTGGATTTCTGCCCAAAAAACAGACTTGTGTTGTCCACCGTAAAAAATCGTATAAATAACTGAAAGATCAAAATGACCTGAAACTGCTTATTCCTAAGCTAATTCCGAAATTTTTTCATTCATTATAATTTTCTATCTGAGCAACTTAAGTGCCCCAAAAAAATTCGTCATTACAAACTGTTCTGGTTTTGGCAGATTCTGCCATTTTTCTTGCATTTGCTCTTTTACTATGTCAAGTGGATTTCTTTGCTTCACGAAAAATCAGCGGATGTAGCTAATGTTTAAAAGTATCAATACCACTTGTGCCCATGCAGAACCCATGGATTTTTTTTACTGTTTCACTAACCCCCTAATGCGAATTACTTTGAGTGTGGTGTGAAGAAAGTTTTCAAGGGTCAAGAGAAGAGGGTGATATAATTTGATCAAGAAGAGTGCAAGGTAAAAGCTTGGCGATGCCCCCGTGGTTCATCACAGAAAATTATAATAAGAATCAAGCGTCTAAGCCTGGGGATGCCCAAGGCATCCCCATCTTCATCAACAATTTATCAGGTCACTTCTAGTGAAACTATATTTTTATTCGATCACATCATATGAAATTTACCTGGAGCGTCTGTTTATTTTCCATTTTTTTGTTTTCCTTTCTGCAATAATATTGTTGGAACCTAGAATTCTTGTTTGGGAGAGAGACACGCTCCGCTTTTCCATATGAACACTCGTTATGCTCGTATTCATAGTTTTTCTTCTAGTTGTTGTAAAACTTTTTTAGCTCATGTTTATCTTGCATATCTTATTCAAATCTGTTAGTTTTAGTAGAGTTGTGTTAGTACTCACTTTCTTAATTGTTATATCTCTCGGAGAGTTTTTGTTTAGTATAAATTGCTTGGTGTTGAAAAGCAGTAGTACAATTTTCGTGCTTATAACGGTGCAAATAGAAGCCTGTATAAACTATGGTTAGACTTTTTCATATCATGCTATATGTTACTAGATGGATAGGCGCGCTTCTCCGCGCCGGCTGCTGTGCCTTTGAGCCTTCTGTTGTTGCCGCCGTGATCCTAGAGGTAGTCGTCGCACAGTTAGTTTCAGTCCTCACACGGTTGAGATCCTGGACGTGGTTCGGCATGGTTAGTCCTGGTTGAGGTGTTTTTTTTTGCTTCTTATACCAGTGATGCTCGTAAATTAAATGTGTTGCAGGCGTGATTCGTCGAGTCGGTACTACATAGTACTGATAAGTTACAATGGCACATAATACTTTATCTGCTCTGATCGATTAGTGCGGATTTAACATACACAGTATATTTATAAATCGTGATGCATATTCTAACCAACATGTCCCAAGATTTCATCTAAAATATTACTCCCTCTGTTTTTAAATAAGACATTTCAGTATAACTCCCAAAACACTTTATATTTAGAAACAAATGCAGTATTACCAATGGCATTACTCAAGAGAGAAGCAACATCAGTCTAAGCATTAAAAATCACAAGGAGAGAAAACGTAAGCCAAAAGATTTTTCATAATCCATAAGTGCGGACTTTGTATATTATTATTCGTCATTATTTTTGGAGAAGAAACCTGATGGTATCCCTAATTAATTCTCACTTCACAGGTTACATTTATAGTTGATACATATCATGAGAAAAGTGGGGAGCAAAGTCACATGATACTACAGATTACATGATTCAATTGTAAATCACATAAGTGTGGAGAATAATTAGCTTCCCTTGGAATATAGCCGATGGAGAAGTGTCAGACTGTCTATTGAGTGTCTCGATCTGTTGAACAACAACCATGGTCTCCAAACAGTGGCTATCTCCTCTGTTTCACAAGTTAACAATTCAGACAGTTAGTCTCCGGTGCAATATGCTTATACCCAGGATGACAGTGAGTTGCGCCCCATCATTCATGCATTAGCTTCAGCAGCCAATGCATTAGGAAGTGCATGATGACACGATCATTGAATCACGAGCCATGAAGCCCATTGCACCTGAGGATGAAATACGATCAAAGGAAGCATCTGAACTAATCTTGTCGATCCTATCGGCGGCCGCTGTCGCACCCGGACTTCTAGGGGATACTCAACGTACGAACTGAACAGTATTTTGGTTGGATTACGGGGCTTAACGGCTCCCGCGTCCCCTTACGGGTAGGCCAGCACTTATGTGCGACAACCAACCGTTACTGTTCACCGTCGATGTAAACTATCCTATAGAAATCAGGATACTACCATTGACGTACTTCATACCATACACACATGGTACGTCAACGGTTTTGAACAAAGGGATAACACAACATGCCTCTAAGACACAAAGGATTGAAATAAAGTTGCAAATGGCCTTCACTAAGGCAGAAATAGCAAATACAGTCATCCAGAGGACACATGTCCCAACATAGCATTCATTACATCAGCGGAAGCAATCAAAGGTGTTTGGGTACAGACAAATCCAGTAGGCTTAAGAAGCCGGAGAAAATAAAGAAGACGAAGCCCATCCACGTAGGTCCTGGATCCAGCCCTGGTCCAGCTAACTACTCGTCTGCAGTGTCGTCAAACTCCACAAAGTAGCCATCCTGGTGATCATCGTAGCCGTAGTCGTACTCTGCGTAAACCACATCCCCAACGGGGTCAGTACATCCAAGTACTGGCAAGCAAGACTCACATTTCATCAAGGAGTTACCCGTCAACACAAGCCGGGATGCTTGGGATCAACGGAAGAAAATAGGTATTATAAAAGCTGCAGCGGGCTGCTCTAACCAACTACAGAAGATACTAATAGTTCCGGCTAATAGAAAAGATAAGATCGAGGAATTGTAACCAACTGAAAGATAACTTCAAACAAACCCATCCTGGATCTCGCCCCTTATCCGAAGAAGCAATCCGAGGATAACTCACACCGTTGTAATCAGGTGAATCAAGTCATTGTGTGAATAATCTATTACTAGTCAAGTTATTAGTCATTGGGTGAACATGATTGATCATTATGTTGAAGTTGTCCTGAGTACTTGTTAGCCAGTACTTTCACCAAGTAGTCCATAACCGCGGAAAACACGGCTTCTCGAGAAGATTTATCCCTGCAGGGGTGCACCATAGTAACCGTACACGTAAGAGTATCCCGCCAGATGGGAATCAAACCCACCAAGCGAGACACTCAACACAACCAACTGTTCTTCGCATCAAGCCCAAAGCACCGCGTGCTGTGCGTGCACGGCTAATCGAGCCCCCCGAAGAAAAGGAGGACCCTCATAGCACTGGAAGACCACGCCGCCCTAAATGCCGACTACAAAAGTTCCACCCTGGCCTCGGGTTCTTACCTGCATATGATGCAGCAAATGGAAAGCCCGAACTAGTACGGCGATTTGGACGAGATGCGAATCGAGTCAAGTTGAGGGGGGCGCCCATACTCGCTTCCCACATGCGGGTAGTGCGCTCATCATGGATCAGTAGACAAGACCCTTTTCCTATTAGGGTCGACACTAGCAGGCCTCAAAACCACAAAGGGCCTCCTGCCGGTGCCTTATCATCAAATTATTATTAACAACAGCATTAACAGGATTGATTGATTAACATCGAGCCCCCGGAACGATAACAGATAATAACAGCACGTTAGTAAAAGAAGTAACCGACAACAGGCTCGAGCAAAAGCAACCCTAAGCATGCTAGATAAGAACAGGCACAAACAAAGGTTGTAGGCATGGAGGTGAGGCAATATCATTGGTTCAGGGAATCATGTGATGGGTTCGGAGAATAGCAACGATACATAGGGCTAGCAGAAATAGACAAAAGGATAGTATCGACAACAAGTGTGGAAGAGAACTCGATGATTCATGTGAGTGATAACTTGCCTGGAAGCTCAGCAGCCGGGTACTGGGCTAGGTCCTGGGTAGTGGTGTCGTAAGTCTCGTCGGTACCAACGTCGTCGTCTAAGCGAGAAGAAGCAAAAACAACAACGAAAGAAGACGGGCAATCAATACATGGCATAAGTGCACAAACATTGGGATGATGCATGTCATGTTAATAGATGCACCAAAATAACTTACTTGACATGATACACAGGTTTAAATGGATTCCATATGCAAAGGTTGCATATGGAAGCCCATGCTTTGGAGTTGAATTAATTGGTCTATCACTAAGCATTAGGTGTAGTTGAGTTAGCATGATGCATGCATGATGAGGAACAATAAGATAACAAGTTAATTGCAATTGGAATGATAGTTAACCATTTTAGAAAAACATTAACAAGTTTGGAAATTTGGTACTTAATGGTGTTAAACAAGTAGTGGTTGTTATCAACAGGTTAAAGTTTGCAAAACCATTAACAAAGTTGATATTTGAAAAGGTTATCAAATTTTAGTTGGATTACATGTTTCACATTCTGAAATTGGACTTTGAATTATTTAATTAGGAATTAAACAATATTAAACAATTTTTAATTGCATTAAACAAGAGTTAAATGGTTTAGGCATTTTTAATTATTCAAAACAGAAAACAAAAATTATATTTGAATAGCTTATTTAAAATGGTATGGAAAACATATTTCATTTGCATTTATTGGATTTATCAATAATTAGTTATGGAATTTACAAATTAACATTTGAAATATTTAAATTTGAAGTTTAAATGTATTTGAAGTTTTCAAAACAGTACACAAATTGGATATTTGGAAAGTTTAGGAAATTTGGATCAAGATTCATATAAGGTTTGTATTTATTGGAATTATGAAACAAAAGATATGGAATTTCAAAGTTTGGTTGTAATTCTGCCAATTAAAAGAAATTGGAATTTTTGAAATGCGCAGAAAAAAAACTTTTGTTACGCAGCCTCACGCTACACACTGCCACTGCGCAGTGGGCCAGTGGACAGCGTGGCCCTGCGCAAGCACACGTGGCAACCCAGGTCGATGACAGTGGGCCTGCTCACGCCGCGGAATAAAAGAGCAAAATGTTGGGGCGCTCAGGCCTCGAACCCGCGCCCTGCGCCAGATTCAGAAAACGCGCAACCATCTGCGCTGCGATTCAGTGTTTGACAGGTAAGGGGATGGCTTCAGGTTAAGGTTCAGTTCCACGTTACTGAAAGTTAACTGACGACGAATCGCAACCTCGACTGACAGAACAAAATGTTCAGTGATCGCCGGCGTTGAGGCAACGCCGCGGTGCTCGAGGCATACGGGGTGGACGTGCACGACAGAGGTGGTGGGTGTCCACGGAAACAACAGCGGGAGAGATGGGAGAGGGGCATCGCGTGGAGCTCACCGAGGTTTCGTCGATCTGCAGAGGGTTTCCCGGCGACGGCGGCGTTGTCGTGGATGGCGGGGAAGGCGTGGTCGAGCTCCGGTGGCGCTGCGGTGTCCGAAACGTGGAGGAAGAGGAGCGCGTCCGATTCCCGTGATCAACGAGTGGAGAGGGTGGCTAGGGAGGTGGCGCGCGACAGAGGTTCAGCCATGGCGGCTCCGGCGAGGGTGACAGAGGATGAACGCGTCGGGGAGGAGGCGCTGGACGGCGGCGGAGAGGGAATAGGAGCCTAGGGGGGTTCTAGGGTTCGACGCGAAGCCCTAGGGCACTTTTATAGGCGCGGCAGGGCGTCGCTGGCCGCCGGGGTCGCACGGGGGTGCGGTGGCGCCACGGATGGTGCGCCGTACTCCTTGACGACGACGGAAATAGAAGCTGGCGCGAATCTCGAAGCGGTAAGCTGGCTTAGGCGGGCTGGGCCTGGCGCGCGCGGTAGTTAGGGTGGGCTGGATGCTGTTTTCTGCTGCGCGCGCGCCGCGTTGCTTTATTCTTTTTTTTTCTTTCTGTTTTTTTTTGTAGCTTTAGCTTTTGGATAAAAAAGATAGGTTTTTGCTGGGATAAAAATTTGGAAAAATTTGGATAAGATCCTTTGTTGAAAAGCAACCACTTGGTAGCTTTGGTTTTCAAAAAGTTGAAAGTTTGCTTGCTGTTTTAAAATGGAACCAATTTAATTGAATTTTGCATTAAACATTAATATTAGAAAATAAGCCATTTTCATCAGGGTTTCCCCTAGGGTTTAGAAGTGAAATAATGAATACCAATTAGTGATGAACTTGAGGAATTCAAGAATGTGAAGATTTTGAGAAATGGTTTGAGTTTGGAAATGATTTGGAAATAATTGTTTAATTTGGTTAATTGAATTAAGCAACAAATTAATAGATGAGTTATAATGGATTGTTTGGAAACAATTGATGTTTTTGGATTTGCAAATCTTTATTTGAAAGAAAGGTAACAGACAAGTGTGAAAACAAAGGTTGATTAAGTTTGGCTTTTATTATGAAAACAATGCAAACAGAAATAAATATGGGGATGATGACATGATGCATTGCTTAAATAAAACAAGAAGTAAAACAACTAGGGTGTTTTCATACTTGGATGTTACATAACGCCCCCCCTTGAAGGAATCGCGCCCCGAGATTCCTACTGAGAAATGAACAGGTCCGGATACCTCTTGCGAAGATCCTCTTCGGTCTCCCACGTTGCTTCTTTATCGGAATGATGCGACCATTGCACTTTCAAGAACTTGGTGCTCTTGTTGCGAGTCTTACGCTCGGTCTCATCGAGAATACGAATAGGGTGCTCCTCATAAGAGAGATCATCTTGCAGTTCGATAGAATCATGATCAACTGCACGATCTGGATCTTTGAAACACTTCTTGAGCTGTGACACGTGGAACACATCGTGCACTTTGGATAGCTTTTCTGGAAGTTCGAGACGATAGGCATTTTCTGCACGTCTTGACAGGATGTTGAAAGGACCAATGTATCTTGGTGCCAGCTTTCCTTTCACACCAAAACGATGAGTGCCTCTGAGGGGAGTTACACGGAGATATGCCTTATCACCAGGTGCATAGGTCATATCCCTGTGCTTGCTATCATAATAGCTCTTCTGACGAGACTGAGCAATCCTGAGATTGTCACGAATGATGCGAACTTTCTCTTCGGCCTCTTTAACAATGTCAGGACCCAAGAGTGAACGTTCACCAACTCCAGACCAATTGATTGGACTCCTGCATCTGCGGCCATACAATGCCTCAAATGGTGCCATGCCTAGGCTTGCCTGGTAGCTGTTGTTGTAGGAGAATTCAGCATATGGAAGGCAATCCTCCCATTTCATGCCAAAGGAGAGACCACATGCTCTAAGCATATCCTCGAGAATCTGATTGACTCTTTCGACTTGCCCTTGAGACTGAGGGTGGTAAGCTGTGCTGAACAGAAGTTTAGTGCCCAATGCATCTTGGAAACTCTTCCAGAAATGAGAAGTGAAGATACTTCCACGGTCTGAGCTAATTTCCAATGGAACACCATGAAGAGGAACAATCTTTGTTGTGTAGAGCTTTGCTAACTGGCTAGCTGAGATAGTCTCCTTGACAGCGAAGAAATGAGCTACTTTAGTGAGACGATCAATAACAACGAAGATTGCATCGTTGCCCTTTTTGGACTTTGGAAACCCAGTAACGAAGTCCATTTCAATCATGTCCCACTTCCACTCAGGAATTTTGAGAGGTTGGAGAAGTCTGGCTGTTTTCTGGTGGACTGCCTTAACACGTTGACAAACGTCGCATTCAGAAACGTATTGAGCAATTTCACGTTTCATGCCAGGCCACCAATACAGAGTCTTGAGATCCTGGTACATCTTTGTACTTCCAGGGTGAATGGATAGGGGAGTTTCATGAGCCTCCTTGAGAATGATATCCTTGAGACTTTGAACCTGAGGAACTGCAATGCGTCCTTCAAAGAACACAGTTCCTTTATCATCAAGTGAGAAAGACTTGAATTTCTCCTTGCCTTCCTTGATGTGCTCAACCATCTTCTTGATTTCAATATCACGAAGTTGTTCAGAACGAATCTTGTCCTCGAGAGTTGGACTGGCTGTCAAGCTAGCAAGGTATCCTTCAGGAACAAGACCAAGGTTCAGCTTCTGGAATTCTTCATGAAGTGGAGGTTGGCTTTCCATGATCATGAGATTATTGCAATAGGACTTGCGACTGAGAGCATCAGCCATAACATTAGCCTTGCCTGGAGTGTAAGAAATGGTGAGATCAAAGTCTTTAATCTTCTCAATCCATCTCCTTTGCCTGAGGTTCAGATCTGGCTGAGTGAAGATGTATTTCAGACTGTTGTGATCGGAAAAGATTTCAGTTTTGTTACCCAACAAGTATTGTCTCCATTTCTTGAGGGCAAACACAACTGCTGCAAGTTCAAGATCATGTGTGGGATAGTTTTGCTCGTGTGGGTTCAACTGACGTGAAGCATAAGCCACAACTTGGCGTTCTTGCATAAGAACTTCCCCTAGTCCTTGGAGAGATGCATCACAGAATATCTGGAAAGGTTTGGTGGTATCTGGACCAACCAGAACTGGAGTAGAAGTGAGTTTAGTCTTCAGGAGGTTGAAACTCTCATCACACTGTGGAGTCCAAATGAACTTTTTGTCCTTCTTTGTGAGATCAGTGAGAGGTTTTGCAATCTTGGAAAAGTTTTGGACGAAACGACGGCAATAGCTAGCCAAGCCAAGAAAACTTCTGACTTGCTTCACCGTCTTAGGGGGTTTCCAATCAACAATTGCCTTAACCTTTTCCGGGTCAATGGCTATGCCTTTGGCAGAGACGATATGACCAAGATATGCAACTTCTGGAATCCAGAACTCACATTTGGAGAATTTGGCATATAGACGATGCTCGCGAAGTTTCATGAGAGTGAGACGAAGGTGTTCTCCATGCTCTTCCTCGGATTTTGAGTAGACTAGAATATCATCAAGATATACCACAACGAACTTGTCGAGGTATTCATGGAAGACAGAATTCATGAGTCTTGAGAACGTTGCCGGTGCATTGGTGAGACCAAAGGACATGACGGTGTATTCATATAGACCGTAACGAGTGGTGAAAGCTGTCTTAGGAATATCTTCCTTTCTGATCTTTATTTGATGGTAACCCATCCTCAAGTCCAACTTTGAGAATATTGAGGCTCCAGCAAGTTGATCAAAAAGATCATCGATACGAGGAATTGGATATTTGTTCTTGATGGTTTTCTCGTTGAGAGGACGATAGTCAACCACGAGTCTTTTTGTTTGATCCTTCTTGGCAACAAACAGAGTTGGGCAACCCCAAGCGGAGGAACTAGGCTGAATGTAACCTTTCTCCATGTACATATCGATTTGCTCCTTCAACAATTTCAGTTCAGGAGGAGCTATCTTGTATGGATGCTTAGAGATTGGTGCAGTACCTGGTTCAAGCTCGATCACGAACTCAACTGCTCTGTCCGGAGGCATCCCTGGCAACTCTTCTGGAAAGACGTCAGGGAATTCACAAACCACCGGAACATTCTCAAGCAGAGGTGGAGGTTTAGCATCCAGGGTGTACAGCTGAATAGAACTTGATTCCTTCGGAGAATAGACTATCTGTCCGGAAGGGTGGAACAGAGTTATTGACTTTTGAGCACAGTCAATTTTAGCTTCATTGGCCTTCAACCAATCCATGCCAAGGATGACATCAATGTCAGAATTGCCAAGCAGAATGAGGGAAGCAAGGAATATGTGACCTCCAATTAAGATCTGATTCTCATGACTGATCTTGGAAGTTTGCATAGTTGCTCCAGGAGAGTTTACTACTAGCGGGGAACCCAAACCAACAAAGGAGAGTTTACTTGTTGCCGCAAAGATTTTTGACACAAAGGAATGCGATGCTCCGGTATCAAACAACACTTTAGCTGGGTTAGAGTTTACGGGTAATGTACCGAGAACAACGTCGGCAGATTCCTCAGCTGTGTCAACCTTGACGTGGTTCACCCTTGCGGTCCTCCCAACAGGCCTGTTGTGGCGTTGAAGGCCTTATGCGGAGGCGCGCGGACCATCGTCTGGTTGGTGTTGGGGCGAGGTGGTGGAGGAGGCAGCATCCTCTGAGTGCATTTATCTGCGTAGTGCCCAGTCTCCTTGCACTTGAAGCAAGTGACGACACGAGGAGGATCTGGCCTTGGCTGCGCCACTGGAAACCTCTGCCCATGCATCTGAGCTGGGTTGGGTGGGCGGGGACCAAAGCCTGGAGAAGCTTGGGCATTTGGAGCCCTAGTGACAGCACTGTTTGGCACCCAGATGCGGCGCTTCTGCGGAGGGGTGGTCATGTTGGAGGAGGAACCACCCTCACGCGAGTGCTTGCGCGACTCTTCGAACGCCTTGCGCCCATTCTCCTCATTGAGCGCGGTGTTCACGAGCTCGACGAAGTCCTTGCACTTGATGTTTGTGAGAGCGTACTTCAGTTCCGGGTTAAAACCTCGGCGGAACCTTGCCATCTTCTTGGTCTCAGTAGACACCTCGTCTCCAGCATACCGAGCGAGGCGATTGAACTCGTTCTGGTAGCCGATGACGTCGAGCTTGCCCTGCTTCAGCGAGCAAAACTCTTCACGCATCCTCTCCATGAGACCATCGGGGATGTGGTACTTCAGGAAGGCATCCTTGAAGCAACCCCAAGTGATAGGATAGCCAGCTCTCATGGCCTGGTAGTTCTCCCACCACGAGGCTGCCTGACCCTTCAGTAGGTAAGCACCATAGTTGACCTTGTCCTCTTCCGCAACATGAGCAATCTCCAGGGCTCTTGCTACGTCACGGATCCAGTCATCAGCATCCAGAGGCTCGCGTGTTGCCACGAAAGCCTTAGGGCCCACACTGAGGAAGTCCTTGATGGTGACCCTTGGAGCAGTCTGGTGGTGGTGGTTCTGGTGGTTCTGAACCTGGACCATCTGAGCCATGACCTGAGTCATCTGAGTCAAGAGCTCCGCGATCGGCGGTGGCTCAGGCGTGTTCCTTGTTGGAGGCATCCTGAACAGAAATGCATTTTAGCACAACAATAGGAAGGGATAAACTCAGCAACCGAAAGAGAGATTATTCCGACGCATGAATAGATAACCAACAGGTACATCATGAGTTCAAATACATCAGAATATCCAACAGACCAATACATGGTTCGAAAACGAAGGATAAACTAGACACAGCTAGTAACGGATACATCGGTACTCCCATGCTCATCACGCAGGACGGCGGCGAGTACGGCGAGTGGTACGACGAAGAGGACGGCGAGGAGGAGTGTGCACACGGAAGTAGGTATCACGACGATCCCTGTAGATAGGAACTGCTCTGAGAGCAACTCTCGGGGTGGTGAAGTAGAAAGCGTCGTCTCCCTGTGCTCCATAGCGGGGAATCCCTGTGTAACCAGCTCCGAGGTCGAGAAGTGGGCCTCTGATCGGCTCGTAACCTCCAGCATCTGGCAGAGGAAAACCCAGTGTCTGCTGGAAACGCGCAAAGCGCTCGTCTCCAACGAAGTCTGTGGTGTACGTCGCCAGACGCGTCAACGCGAGGTAGAGCTGCTCCCTGACTGAGGCCAACTCCTGAGCAAGTGTGGAAGCAACGGCGTCACTGTGCCTCACGAACTGGGCAGTGGTGTGCAGCCTGGAGCTATCATCCTCGTAGGTATCCAGGTTGCGGTGGAGAGTGAAGTGAACTCCCGCCGACGTGATGTAACCACGGGGGATGTGACGATAGATAGAATCGTCAAACCCCCAGTAGTCAGCACGGAGGACGGTGAGACTCACGTAAGCGGCCTGCTGCACAGCCATATCCACTGTGGAACCTACTGCCTCGTAGCGGTGGACAACGCTCCTGCCATCATCCGACAGAATGTAGACGATGGCTCGGTAGAAAGTCTGCTCGAACTCGCGCTGGTGCTCGTAGACCTGGTACTCTGGTGCCCAACGGAACCCCAGATAGGTAACCATGTCCCTCAGCATCTCCGGATAACCGGCGGTGCTCTCGCAACGGGTCATGCGAACCACCTGCGGGTAGTAGCTGAGACCCATCTGCAGATTATTTGGAAGGTTGATTAGACTCCGGTAGAGAAAAAGGAAGTGGAAAACAACAACAAGTTTCAATGGACGATAGGTTCTTGAAAGAACAGGATATCGAAGCAACATCGGGAAAACGAGACCAAAACCTGAGGTACTAAGGAGAACCCAAAACACGTGAAATCCTAACTTGAAAGTTTAGGTGAGAACAGAAAACAACGTTGCACTTCCTTACCAGAAAAGGGTGGGTGGGTGGGGAAAGAAGAAAAATGGCAGAATTCCTACTCTCACGTTTCATTTTTCCTATATAGCTACAAAATAGTTTCTAGACTCAACTGCGACCAGTAAAAGGAATCCTACAGGCAGACAGGCTCTGATACCATTTGTCGCACCCGGACTTCTAGGGGATACTCACCGTACGAACTGAACAGTATTTTGGTTGGATTACGGGGCTTAACGGCTCCCGCGTCCCCTTACGGGTAGGCCAGCACTTATGTGCGACAACCAACCGTTACTGTTCACCGTCGATGTAAACTATCCTATAGAAATCAGGATACTACCATTGACGTACTTCATACCATACACACATGGTACGTCAACGGTTTTGAACAAAGGGATAACACAACATGCCTCTAAGACACAAAGATTGAAATAAAGTTGCAAATGGCCTTCACTAAGGCAGAAATAGCAAATACAGTCATCCAGAGGACACATGTCCCAACATATCATCCATTACATTAGCGGAAGCAATCAAAGGGGTCTGAGTACAGACAAATCCAAGGCTTAAGAAGCCGGAGAAATAAAGAAAACGAAGCCCATCCACGTAGGTCCTGGATCCTGCCCGGGGTCCAGCCAACTACTCGTCTGCAGTGTCGTCAAACTCCACAAAGTAGCCATCCTGGTGATCATCGTAGCCGTAGTCATACTCTGCGTAAACCACAGCCCCAACGGGGTCAGTACATCCAAGTACTGGCAAGCAAGACTCACATTTCATCAAGGAGTTACCCGTCAACACAAGCCGGGATGCTTGGGATCAACGGAAGAAGATAGGTATTATAAAAGCTGCAGCGGGCTGCTCTAACCAACTACTGAAGATACTAATAGTTCCGGCTAATAGAAAAGATAAGATCGAGGAATTGTAACCAACTGAAAGATAACTTCAAACAAACCCATCCTGGATCTCGCCCCTTATCCGAAGAAGCAGTCCGAGGATAACTCACACCGTTGTATTAAATATGAGTCAAGTTATTGTGTGAATATCTTATTACTAGTCAAGTTATTAATCCTTGGGTGAAACATGATTGATCATTAGGTTGAAGTTGTCCTGAGTACTTGTTAGCCAGTACTTTCACCAAGTAATCCATAACCGCGGAAAACACGGCTTCTCGAGAAGATTTATCCCTGCAGGGGTGCACCATAGTAACCGTACACGTAAGAATATCCCGCCAGATGGGAATCAAACCCACCAAGCGAGACACTCAACACAACCAACTGTTCTTCGCATCAAGCCCAAAGCACCGCGTGCTGTGCGTGCGCGGCTAATCGAGCCCCCCGAAGAAAAGGAGGACCCTCATAGCACTGGAAGACCACGCCGCCCTAAATGCCGACTACAAAAGTTCCACCCTGGCCTCGGGTTCGTACCTGCATATGATGCAGCAAATGGAAAGCCCGAACTAGTACGGCGATTTGGACGAGATGCGAATCGAGTCAAGTTGAGGGGGGCGCCCATACTCGCTTCCCACATGCGGGTAGTGCGCTCATCATGGATCAGTAGACAAGACCCTTTTCCTATTAGGGTCGACACTAGCAGGCCTCAAAACCACAAAGGGCCTCCTGCCGGTGCCTTATCATCAAATTATTATTAACAGCAGCATTAACAGGATTGATTGATTAACCTTCGAGCCCTCGGTACGATAACAAATAATAATAGCACGATAATAAAAGGAGTAACCGACAACAGGCTCGAGCAAAAGCAACCCTAAGCATGCTAGATAAGAACAGGCACAAGCAATGGCTGTAGGTAGGGAGGTGAGGCAATATCATTGGTTCAGGGAATCATGTGATGGGTTCGGAGAATAGCAACGATACATAGGGCTAGCAATAGCAGACAAAAGGATAGTATCGACAACAAGTGTGGAAGAGAACTCGATGATTCATGTGAGTGATAACTTGCCTGGAAGCTCAGCAGCCGGGTACTGGGCTAGGTCCTGGGTAGTGGTGTCGTAAGGCTCGTCGGTACCAACGTCGTCGTCTAAGCGAGAAGAAGCAAAAACAACAACGAAGGAAGACGGGCAATCAATACATGGCATAGGTGCACAAACATTGGATGATGCATGTCATGTTAATAGATGCACCAAAATAAACTACTTGATATGAAACACAAGTTTAAAGGGATTCCATATGCAAAGATTGCATATGGCAAACCCATGCCTTAGAGTTGAATTAATTGTTCTAACACTAGGCATTAGGTGTAGTTGAGTTAGCATGATGCATGCATGATGAGGAACAATAAGATAACAAGTTAATTGCAATTGGAATGATAGTTAACCATTTTAGAAAACATTAACAAGTTTGGAAATTTGGTACTTAATGGTGTTAAACAAGTAGTGGTTGTTATCAACAAGTTAAAGTGTGCAAAACAAATAACAAATTTGATATTTGAAAAGGTTATCAAATTTTAGTTGGATTACATGTTTCACATTTTGAAATTGGACTTTGGATTAATTAATTAGGAATTAAACAATACTAAACAATTTTTAATTGCCTTAAACAAGAATTAAATGGTTTAGGCAATTTTAATTATTCAAAACAGAAAACAAAAATCATATTTGAATAGCTTATTTAAAATGGTATGAAAACATATTTTATTTGCATTTATTGGATTTATAAATAATTAGTTATGGAATTTACAAATTAACATTTGAATTATTTAAATTTGAAATTTAAATGTATTTGAAGTTTTCAAAACAGTACACAAATTGGATATTTGGAAAGTTTAGGAAATTTGGATCAGTATACATATAAGGTTTGTATGTATTGGAATTATGAAACAAAAGTTATGGAATTTCAAAGTTTGGTTGTAATTCTGCCAATTAAAAAGAAATTGGAATTTTTGAAATGCGCAGAAAAAAACTTTTGTTACGCAGCCTCACGCTACACACTGCCACTGCGCAGTGGGCCAGTGGACAGCGTGGCCCTGCGCAAGCACACGTGGCAACCCAGGTCGATGACAGTGGGCCTGCTCACGCTGCGGAATAAAAGAGCAAAATGTTGGGGCGCTCAGGCCTCGAACCCGCGCCCTGCGCCAGATTCAGAAAACGCGCAACCATCTGCGCTGCGATTCAGTGTTTGACAGGTAAGGGGATGGCTTCAGGTTAAGGTTCAGTTCCACGTTACTGAAAGTTAACTGACGACGAATCGCAACCTCGACTGACAGAACAAAATGTTCAGTGATCGCCGGCGTTGAGGCAACGCCGCGGTGCTCGAGGCATACGGGGTGGACGTGCACGACAGAGGTGGTGGGTGTACACGGAAACAACAGCGGGAGAGATGGGAGAGGGGCATCGCGTGGAGCTCACCGAGGTTTCGTCGATCTGCAGAGGGTTTCCCGGCGACGGCGGCGTTGTCGTGGATGGCGGGGAAGGCGTGGTCGAGCTCCGGTGGCGCTGCGGTGTCCGAAACGTGGAGGAAGAGGAGCGTGTCCAATTCCCGTGATCAACGAGTGGAGAGGGTGGCTAGGGAGGTGGCGCTCGACAGAGGTTCAGCCATGGCGGCTCCGGCGAGGGTGACAGAGGATGAACGCGTCGGGGAGGAGGCGCTGGACGGCGGCGGAGAGGGAATAGGAGCCTAGGGGGGTTCTAGGGTTCGACGCGGAGCCCTAGGGCACTTTTATAGGCGCGGCAGGGCGTCGCTGGCCGCCGGGGTCGCACGGGGGTGCGGTGGCGCCACGGATGGTGCGCCGTACTCCTTGACGACGACGGAAATAGAAGCTGGCGCGAATCTCGAAGCGGTAAGCTGGCTTAGGCGGGCTGGGCCTGGCGCGCGCGGTAGTTAGGGTGGGATGGATGCTGTTTTCTGCCGCGCGCGCGTTGCGTTGCTTTATTCCTTTTTTTTTTTTTTTTTGTAGCTTTGCTTTTGGATAAAAAACAGGGGTTTTTGCTTATAGAAAAAAAATGAGAAAATTAGGATAAATTTCTTAGTGAGACAGTAATCTTTTGGTACTTTGGTTGCAAAATTTCAAATGTTTGCTTGCTGTTTAAAATTGAACCAATTTAATTGAATTTTGCAATAATCATTAATATTAGAAAATAAACCATTTTCAATAGGGTTTCCCCTAGGGTTTGGAAGTGAAATGATGAATACCAATTAGTGTTGGACTTCATGGATTCAAGGATGCGAAGATTTTGAGAATGGTTTGAGTTTGGAAATGATTTGGAAATAATTGTTTAATTTGGTTAATTGAATTAAGAACAATTAACCAGATTGAGTATAATGGATTGTTTGGAAACAAGTGATGTTTTTGGATTTTGCAATTCATTATTTGAAAGAAAGTAACAGACAAGTGTGAAAACAGAAGTTGATTGAGTTTAATTTTGATTAAGAAAACAATGCAATAGGAACAAATATGGGGATGATGACATGATGCATTGCTTAAATTAAAACAAGAAGTAAAACAACTAGGGGTTTTCATACTTGGATGTTACAGCCGCCAACAAACAAATGTTGATGACAATTGAGGTATTGGCATCTCTTGAGAGTAAGTTTCCTAGACCATTTTACTCACCCAGACAGCTGTGCGGCGTGGGGAGAAATGAATTTCTCCTCTCTTGGCTTTGCACGTGCGAGTCCATGTAGAGTAGGCTCCTGTTGCAATGACAACTGCTTCGAAAGAGTTGCAGACATTCTGTTCGTTGCTCGTACATGTCATCCACGTAACTGAAAATTAGTAAAGAAAAAAAAATTCAATTTGCTCTGGTGGTCCCTTTCATTTTCAAATTAATGGTGCAGCTTCCAAGCTTCACAAGCTATCCAGTAACCACGGAAGGTTATATGCGTAAGGAAACTTCTAAGATTCACTACCTAGAATTTTAAGCGGAACATAAACTGATAAAAAATAAACATGAAACTATTTTTTAAGTATGACAACTTTGCATCACTTCCAAGAAAGAATCCTCTGGCCGTGTCGCATGACCAAAAGAACAACCAAGCCTGAACATCGGAACGGAAAATGCAGAAGCGTGCAAGATTAGAAGGAGTACTCACATCAGCATCCACAAGCTCTGCAAACTCTCAGTCTAGACAACAACAGGTATATCAAATAACATATAAATAATAAAAATATTTAGGTATAAGTATTGCGTGACAAAATCATCTAAAGCCTGAAACAGCAGGAGCAAAGATGGCAAATAAAGGAATATGAAGTTCTGTACATACCTGCAAATACCTCACATGTTGTGCAACAATCTATCTCTACATGAAACGTTAGCTTCATTTTATACTAATCAAAACTGAAATATGTGTCATTCATAAAGTGGGGGTTTATGATAGGGTAAAAATAGATCTCCACCAATCCCAACATATGTCCCCAGATTGCTTTCATCCTATATATGATGGCTGCAAACACATCGTACAGGAGGCCCAGAGCTGTAGGTGATTTCGCCGGCATAGAATCGAAGGGATAAAAAAAGTAAAAATCAAGAAATAACATCGTTTAGACTCGTCTCACAAAAGGATCTTTCCAGTCTAATCAAAGGCCTCCCTCATGTTTGGATGGAACATGAAAGACACCCAATGATGGAATCATCCTATTGTGCAATACCAAAAAAAATTAACTAAAGGAGTTACTCTCTTGTTCTCATAGTGTCATGAACTCATGATCATTGCCAGATACGAACATCAGGTGTCCCATCCTACCTATAAGCGCAAATGGGTTGATGAGAAGAGATACTTGTGATATCCTTTTTTCTTAAGAAAGTGACCTTCATGTGTAGCAAAGAAAATCAGAGAATTTTTGACACATATGCACATGTGCTAGGAAACAAAACAAATGTAGTAAATTTGAGTAGACGAAGTCTAGGTACAACAACATTGTAAGAAAAAAGACCAGAAATAGAAGAACTTTAAAGTTTTGTCTCTATCAGTTTTTCTGCATAATAGATTATTGAGCCAGCTGACCTGGAAAGAAACACTGGTATCATAACGAAAACACTGGTAATTAATATGCAACAAACAGTTGATGCCTGTACGGAAATTACCCGAACTGAAAAAAGAAGTGGCCTAGTTCAGCCAATAGCACAACACAAATGAGCAATGGATCCTATGTAATTCAAATACCAAATCCAAATGTTAAACTATTTACTTGCAGCATCCTTGCAAATATTAGCACCAAGCTATAAGTAATTCCTAAATGCACATAAGAATGAAGAAGAGAAGCAGTTATCTATAATAACCATAGTGATGCTAATAATCAAATCAACCTTTATTTGCTAAGGAGAGGGACATAGTAGGTTTTGTACCTCCAAAGCTCCGCCGGAGGGGTGTGAAGCTAACATAAGAGAGTTGCATCCTAAATGACCATTTATTCGCTAAGGAGCTAACAACATAATCTGATCAAATTATAATGTATGCATCAAGGAACTTAATAGATGATCGTGCAACATCCTACAAATGAACCAAATATCATAAGAAAAATCCATAACTCAAAAACACATTTAATCTCCCTAATCTGGTTATGGGTTGGCTGAAAGGAGCTTTTGCACACATGGCACTGCATTCATTTCTTATGCTACATAGAATCCTAAATTCCTAATGTCCTATCGTTTTCTTTTTGTAGTAGGCTACCGGCACCAGCTTAAGGATGTTTTCACTGCACAAATTTGCCATTATAAACATCATGCTCCCATAAAAGACCTCCACAATTGTAACCAGTTGCTTTGCTTTAATCTGGACTCGAGCAAGAAAGTTGCATCCAACATATTAATTATCTTGATAAAGTATTTGAAAATGGGATAATTACTAAGTAAGTGCATATCATTAGAGCACATGGAAAATTCAGGAATTACTTGAACAAAAGCCAAGGTGAATATTTCACACGGTAATGATATGAATATCATAAAACTGTCCGAGCAAATACCTCAGAAAGTATACATTATTTCAGATGCAAATGGTTGTTCCAACACATTTCATGGTATAGCTATCTCTGGAGTCTGTACCAAGCGGAATTTTAAATAAGGTCAGCCGCATGATAGCTTAAATAACACAAAAACAGTCTATGTACTGAACAAATACTTCAGAAAATTGGAGAGTTGGATTCTCTAGAACTGGTGTGTGAAATAAGCTCAACTGTAATGATGCTTGGATGGACAAATACAACCAAGCATTATTTTTATTTACAATGCTAACTTACAGGTCTCATCTGAATCTTTATATTTAATAACTCAGGCTGTTTTACTGCATCTATATGCAATTCATTCATAGTAACTTAACGATGCACATATCAATTTATATATATATACTGCTAGAGAATAACTGGATGAAAAAAACGGTAGGAGAGTACCACTTCAAATTCAACTACCAATTTCAAATATATAGCAGCTGACAACCTATAGAGAAAGATGCCGACAACAACATTTCATAGTTATCTAACACATGGATAAGTGACATAGGCACGTCTCCATACGAATAGCAGAGGGCGACGGAGGAGGTTTTGTACCTCCAAATACAGTGCGGCGCGCGTCCAGCCATGAGCTTCACATCCGCGTCTTCGTTGCCCTGTTATAAACATGTAGGAAGACGACAAGGGGGCGAGTCCACCAAGAGCGCTAGTTCGCGGAGGGTATGCCGCTGGAAGGGAGAACCAGAGAGGCGATATACTCGCCGCCGGCCGGAAACCCTAGCACTGATTCCGGGAGAGGATGCTGCCATAAAGGGGGAAGGGAGTGGAGAGAGGAATCATGGAGGCAGTGGAGCAGCCGCGCTGCTTGGGGCTGGGGGTCGGCCGCTGTCCAGGAACCCTATGGGGAAGGGAGTAGGGGAGGAACCATGGAGGCAGTGGAACAGCCGAGCTGCTTGGGGCTGGGTGTCGGCCGCCGTCCAGGAACCCTAGCACACAGGCACGCGTGGAGGTCGGGAGAGAGGAGAAACAACAGAGGGGCACCTTTTTTTTTTCCTTGTGTGGGGTTGCGATGGGTTAGGATGGCACTAGAAGAGTTGCAGTGGCCCACATGTCATAGTCACAAATCGACAGATGGCATGAGAATGCTCCCTGGTCACCCGGCTTAAAGCTTTAGACTAATTTTAATTCTAAAGCCTAGTGGTTATTTATGTAGCATGACTTGTCTCAAATATCCGAGAGTGTTTAATGTGCCATTGAAAGAATCATGAGTTGTTGTTGTTGTCATATTGAAGCATAAATTTGTGGTGTTCTTCTTTGAATGTTTTATCTGGTTGACTTGGCGCATGCTTACACCATGTTTATGACTACAAACCAAAAACTTATAGCCTCTATGATCATTTAGTTTTTAAACTTGTAATATCTTTTATGCTTTGATTTATGACGTTTTTTGTCGCTATGCATGATTATGGCCATTATTGCTCTCTTGATTTGCCGCTTCCAGTCTTTTGCTAGCCTTCACCTGTACTGAGTATGAGCTCTATTCGTGCATCCAACTTCCAAAAACCAAAGTTTTCCAAATATGGTCACCATACCTACCTACATGTGGTATTTAACCGCCACTCCAAAGTAAATTGCTCATGTGTTACCTTTAAAAACTTTCAAAATTACTCCTGTTTTGTGCTCCTGTTTTAGCTCATGAGGACGTAAATAGAGAATCTTTATCTCACTTGTTGATTGTACTTTCACACCCTAGACTAGTGGCTTCATCCATTTATCCAATTGATAGAAGAGCTGACAGCGATGTGCCCAGACCCAAACTAATACAACAAATTCTCTTCACTATTTTGCCCCTGATTTATCAGTCAAAACATAATTACGTAAACAAAAGAGAAAGACGGATGACCTTCTACCCAGATGCGTCCTTCTATGGGAGCCGCTCTTGTGAAGTCTAGTTGGCTTCTGGCGTACTATATTTTCTGTTTACCATTCATTGACATAAGCATACACACCTCTCTAAAAAAGTTGGTTTCAATACCTCTGTTTAATAAAATAAAAATCTCTAACACATGAGTGATCCATGCTTCCCTCTGGGAAGGGGCTTTCTTTTACTTTTATGTTGAGTCTCCATCTTCTAATTTTATGCACAGTTGAGAGAGCATAGTTGCGCATTCTGAGTTTAATGTGCACTTGTCCCAGAAATATTATTAATTGATTTATGTTGTGTTATTATTTGCTCTCAAATTATTTGTTCTAGTCTTACACTTGAACTTTTAAGGTGTCCTGGCATTTATGTTTTTCCCCACTCTTAATGACAAGCGAAATATCACTTTTCTATGTTATCTCTATGCTTGAAACAAACGTATAACTTTCAAGTGCATTATTATTCATGATCTTTTATTTGTGTTACTTTTCATGATGCAAGGTGATTGCTATGTTTCACTGTTAAAATTATATGTATCATGCTTGTGTTTAAAGTACTATGATCTCATCTTACTTATGCTTTTACAATTTAGATGATCAAGTTTATGTTGGTAGCATGTCACCTCAGAAATTATTTGTTTTTATCGTTTACCTACTCGAGGACAAGTAGGAACTAAGCTTGGGGATGTTGATACGTCATAAACGTATCCTTAATTTACGATGTTCCATATTGTTTTCATGCCATATGCTACATGTTTCCTTTACATTTTATGTCATTTTTATCGATTTTCAGGGACTAACCTATTGACAAGATGCCATAGATCCAGTTCATGCTTTCTGCTGTTTTTAGTTTAAGAAAAGTTGTTCTGGAAATATTTTCAGAATTCGAAAATTCGAAGACCAAAATTCTTAGAATTCCCGGAGGATCCCCGGAGTCCGGAGGAGACACAGAGAGGGGCTAAAGGGGCCCTACACCATAGGGCGGCGCGCCCCTGGCCGTGCCATGGGGGTGGTGTGCCCCCCTGGCCGCCCACCTACATCGCCCTTTCTCCTATTTATTCCCCCAAGGAGTAAACCCTAAATATATCGACCTTTTCCACGAAAAACACCCGAGGACGCCGTCAACGTCAACTCGAGTTCGGGAGGGTTCTGGAGTTCTCCCAGGCACCCTGCCGGGAGGGGAAATCATCACCGGAGGGCTCTACACCACCATGCCGCCTCCGGAATGATGCGTGAGCAGTTCATCCTTGGACTACGGGTCCATATCAGTAGCTAGATGGTTGTTATCTCCTCTTTATGCCTCATGTTTAGATCTTGTGAGCTGCCCTACATGATCAAGATCATCTTATTGTAATGCTACATGTTGTGTTTGCTGGGATCCAATGATTATTGAATGCTATGTCTCTTGATTATCAATCTATCATGTTATCTTCATGTATATGTTATTTATGATCTTGCATGCTCTCCGTTGTTAGTAGATGCTCTGGCCAAGTAGATAATAGTAACTCCAGGAGGGAGTATTTATGCTCGATAGTGGGTTCATGCCTCCTTTGCATTTGTGCTCGAGTGACAGAAACGTGACAGATGGAGGATGTGTTGTTGCCATTAGGGAGAAAACAAGGATGTTTACATTGTTTACATTACATACTTTGCTTACTGCGATTATCTGTTGCTTGCAACTTAATACCCAAGGTTTGTTCGGATGATATTATGAGGGTGGATTATTAGTCATAGATGCAACTGGATAACGGTATATGAGTCTTGTTGTAATGCCCGCATGAATCACATAGTAATCATCATGTCATGCATGTTTCATTATCTATCAATTGCCCAACTGCAATTTGTTCACCACACATGTTATCTATCTTCTTTTGAGAGACACCACTAGTGAACTGTGGACCCCGGTCCATTTTCTCATACTGATAATACAACCACTGCTTCCATTGTTTTCACACTGTTATTCTTTTCACATTGTTCTCATATTTTTTTTCACACCATACATTTAACCTCTTTGTTATCAGCAAAACCGGTGAGATTGACAACCTCACTGCTTCGTTGGGGCAAAGTGAATTGATTATGTTGTGTAGGTTCCACATTGCTGCTGAACCGGTAGTGCGCCCTACCACATCAACTGCATGAAACTTCAGAAGTTTCTTGTCCTCCTACTGGTCGATTCAACCTTGGTTTCTTTTTTGAGGGAAAACTTGCTGTTGTGCTCTTCACACCTTCCTGTTGGGGTCTCCCAACGAGTGCAAGATCTGCACCATCACCGTCCTCCGCGCATGCTGTGGTGGAGACAGATTCCACCGTAATTTTCTTTCCTTCCTTCTTCTTCCCACACTCCTTCCTTTATTCCCACACTATTTCCATCCAAAACGAGAGAATATTTCGCTGATCAAAAGCTCCCGCCGATCTTCTCCGTTCCCAAATCCAAAATCTGCATCCAACACGATTTTTTCGCCGATCAGAAGCTCCCGCCTATGTCCCCGTGTTCCGTTAGTTATATATCTATGGCTATGGAGTCACAAGAACATACGACGCTCATCTTCTCTCCTCCATCCAATGGCGCCGTCGCAGCAAGGTGCAGCAGATCACCGACCTCCTCCTCTTGGCCTCCGTGGGCTTTCGCGAGTGGCTTTCCAATCCAGACCGCCGTCGCCCGGAGGAGTTCCTTCTCTTGGTCTCACCGGACGCATGCCACTGCCATCCTTCTCTACCGGCACGATTGGCTTCGAGCCACTTCCTCCTCCATCGGCCTTGCCCCGACGATGCGTCGGCCTGACACGCCCATCTCGCCCTCCGGCACCTAACGAGGTCGGTTCCTCGAATCGGAGTGCCTCCATCGGCGGGGGCGGGACAGGCACCAGAGGGAGCACACTATCTTCATTCGTGGGGTTTAACCCTATCAATGGTGGCGGCGGCAGCAACGCGTCCATGGGCTTCAACTTCAGTAGTGGCGCTGGTTGCATACGAATAGGAGGGATCAGAGAGGGTTCTTCCCGTGATGCCACCAGAGAAGGTAAACCTAATAAACCCTAATGTTTACATAGATCATGTACTCCATCCATCACAATTCATCTAGTTTAAACCATAGTGTAGTTTATCAACAACTTGTTCTTGTAGACTCTTTTGACAATTATTAACAAGCAAGTATTAATAATACCATAAAATGAAGATTTCTTCCTTGAAAACTTCATCAATCATTAATGTGGAAAAAATAAATAAGATCTCGGCCAAACCGAGTAAAAATCAACCACCGGATTTGGAATACGACGGTTGATGCGTGGGTGTATGTGAATCGAGCACGTAAAGTACTTTCCAAAGGTAAATATTTTAAATCGCGTGAGCTTTTGTTAGGAAATTCTTCCGCGTAAAAGCTTGAGGTGAACGCGGCGGGAGAGATTCGTCAGGCTGTGGGACTCTAACATAATTGGAGGGTAATTGTAGCCCAGGGAAACACTTGCTAAAAATACCATAGTTTCCCGCGTTTCCTCTCTCCTGCACCGCAGAGGACGTTCCGAGTCGGTATCCTTCCAAGGGGGGTGAGGTACCAAATCCCATCCAACGGCCGCAGTCCCATTGTTGGGCCATCGGACGGTGGACACGCGAGCGGGTACTGTACCTCGTGGGGAACCCATTCCTTTCTTGTCCTCAACCTCGTACCGTCACCGTGCCGTTAACCTTCCCCGTTGCTTCCACCTCGCCCGCTCCCCAAGGCGTGGCATTATTCTTCGAGTGCCAAGGTGGAAACGGATACCCCGTTGCTTCTCCTTCCCTTCCCTGGTTGCTGCTGCCTCTCCGTCACTTCCAAAGACCAAAACAAAACCCGGACACGAGGAAAGGGGAAAAATTGGAAATCTCCGAGCCCTAATTTCTGGCGGATTTGGTAGGCCAAGCGCGAAATCGGACCGCGGATCCGGCGGTTGGGACAGCAGACGGCGAGATCTATGCGCCGGAGTGGAGGAGGCGGAGGGGGAGGAGTGGACTGAGAGGGAGCGACGGCAATGGCGGAGGCGGCGGGGTCGTCGACCGTGGCCGTCGCGATGGCGGTGCTGATTTTCATCGTGGTGCCGCTGATGGCGCTGCTGGTGCGCCGGAACATGCGGCGCGCCGCGGCGCGGAGGGAGGAGGTGCTGCGCCTCGCGCGGCTCGCGGCGGAGGAGTCCGAGCTGATGGAGCGGGAGTCGGTGCGAGCGTACTACACCGAGCTGTTCCCGAGCGTGGTGCACGCGACGGAGGTGCCGGAGGCGCCGATGTGGACGCCGCAGCCGGTGGCCCCGGCGCATGAGGAAAAGGATGTCGTGCAGGCCCCGGGGCCGCCACCGCCGGCACCCGGGGTCTGCGCGGTTTGCTTCAGGCCGACCACGTTCAGGTGCAAGCAGTGCAAGGCCGTCAAGTACTGGTGAGTCGGCTCAAACCCTGTTCCTAATCCTATTTACAGTTCCTGTAATCTCAGTGAGTTGATTGGGGAACTGGGGAAAGATAGTCTACGATTTGTACAATTCGGAGTGGGAATGCCCTGTATTCTCTTACAAATTTGAGGTTGGTAGCATGTTGTAGACTAGTAGATCGCGAAGATTTGGATTTTACCTAAGTTTTCTTTGCCAACTGCTATTTCCAACCCTCCATTTAGTATGTCTCTAGAAGCTCTAGCTCGATAGAATTTGCTCTTGAATTTGTCAGCTATTCATCTATTATTACAGTCATCTGGGAAGGCCACTAGGATCAGTTCTGTTGTTTTGATTAGAGGTGTTGTGCCTTTCCTCATAAACTTGAACATTTGCTTATCTTCCTGTCCATTCCGGATAACTTATCAATCTGTTGCCTTTTTTTATTAACCAACATAGGCCATCTTTTAGCCGAATCACATGTTTCTAGATGACCACTGTACTATTTGAATGTCGCACTGTCCTGTTGCCATGGGCATTGCTAGCATTGATCTGTTGCAAGATTTAGCACAAATATTCACTTGTAGGCAGCAGTGATAGGTGTATCATCATTCCATGTTCGATAAAAAATAACATGCATGTCCGATTCCCTGTACAAGGCTTGATTGCTGATTCTTTGCATGAGCGACTGGTCTTATCTTTGCTTTTGCAGAAAGGCCCGACATGCTTATATTGCGATAGGACTAGTTCTCCTCCCCTTTAATTTCACTTGCTTGCACTGGCAATGCGGATCAGAGTAATCAGCAGTTGATAATGTTATCATTCACATTCTGTTCTTAGTGTTTGAGAAGAAGAATCGTACTATTACTTAATGTTTCTGTGTAAATGACAGAAATGAGCCGTGGCTGAAAAGTTGACCCGTCATTTATCGTTTCTGTGTATTTGCCAGACAAGACGCCAAAAATATTTTTGACCAATTATGTACTGATAGCCTGATCAACATTCAAAAAAGCGTTAAGCGCTAAGCGAGCGGAGAGGCTCCGCTCAGAGGAATTGAAGCTTAAGCTAGCTTTAGCGCTGCTTAAGCGTTTAGTCGAAACCGTACAATTTTAGGCAATTATAGGCATATGTAAGGCTAAATGCCTAACAGCCAAGTATCAGCACAAGTAGTAGCAGCCTAACAGGCTAACATAACATCACAAGTAGACAAGTAATAGCAGCCTAACAGCCCAAGTAGCAGCAGCTTAGCCGCAGCAGCAAGAACAAATCTGCAAGTATATAGCCTAAATGGCTAAATCTGCAAGTAATATAGCCTAAATCGAGCTGGAGTGCTGGACAGTGGACACAGAGGGAGCCTCGAGCTGGAGTCCTGGAGACAGAGAGGGGATTGAGGAACAGAGCAAGAAAATTACCTGATGCGGCCATCGGTTCCCTCGATTTGGATCGAGATGGGACGAGGGGGCGGAGGTGCTGCCTGCTGTAGAAGGGGGCGCGGTGCAGCCGTGCAGGTGCCCCTGGAGGAGGAGCTCAACGGCGGCACGAGGAGGGGAAACGGCAGCGAGGGAGGGATGGACTTCAACGGCGGCGCGCAGCGCCTCTCTGTCCCAGGTCGAGCCGACATAGGGGAAATGGCCGATTGGAGTGCCTCCTAACCCTAGCCTTGTATTCCCTCTCTCTCCTTGCGTTTCCCTCTAATTTCTGCCCCCAAAATTTTGTCTCCCGCCGGCCGCCATCGAGCTCTCAGTCGCCGCTCTTCTGCGCGTCAGTGCCGCTCGACCGTGAGGAAGCGCCCGCTGAGAAGAAAGCGGGCCGCTTTCGAGCGCTTATCGCCTATTGGGCCGCGAAGGGCAAAAGCTGAGCGTTTGGGCTCGCTTCGTTCGCTTAGACGCTTAAGCGGTCGCTTTTTAGCGCTTTTTTGAACGTTGAGCCTGATATAGTGATATACTGATATGTCATACATAATTATCTAATATATGTTGCAGCTTTGGAATTGATTTTTTTTTTATAATAAGCATATCTCTAGTTCATAATGTAACTACATCTTAATGCAATGCCGCCACACACATTTCATACAAGTAAGCCGACACTGTATTGAGTTTATTCATGCAACCTGTTGCCTGTCTCAATTGGAACAAATGAAGGAAATCTGACTGGCTGAGGCGCGCATGCAGCTAAACAAAAGGTCTCATGTGATTCTGGGACTTGTTTATGAGTGATGGATTAGTTCATTCAGGCTAAGTAAGTTGCATTGCCATGGGAATGTTTTACTACAAAATACCCTTATGTGCTAAATTGATTGCGGTGTATGCTACATTGTTGGATTACTTCTAAAAGCGTCAGCAGTGCCTCCACAGACGAATATGATGTTTGGTAGTGAGCTTCTTTTGGGCTTCTGGGAGAAGCTCCTCCCAAGCAGCTTCTAAATTTGTTCTGGCTTCTAAATTCTAATATAGTTTGGCCAAATTTGGGGTCTGGGCTCCTGGGAGAAGCTGCTTGGGAGGAGCTTCTCCCAGAAGCCTCTGGAGAAGCCCAAAAGAAGTGCCCACAGCTAACAAGTAGTGCTACAATAATACTTTGTGCTCAATGTTTTGCGAGCAGCAGCTAAGCTGTCAAAGTATTAGCTAGAAAGTGGCATGTATTGACCATATTAGTCCCTGTGTTGGACGATATACTAAAGCCACTAGGTTGGGAAGTGAAGGATTGTTTTAAGTCGCATCCTAAACATGAGAACTTGGGATGTCCAACTCCAATTGCTATTGGCTGAACTTAGACATTTCTGTCTGCTTATTTGATGATACTCTAGTATTCGAAGTAATGGTCTTGAATGTAGTTACATCCTGTTCTGAACCTTTATGTACTCCGTACATACTTCTTTTTTTGTAAACTTAATAGTATGTTAATACAGACAAGTTGACACTTGAATATCCTGATCTGATTACTTTTGGTTAATTGCAGTTCCTTCAAATGCCAGATATCCCACTGGAGACAAGGTCACAAAGATGAATGCCATCCACCAAGTGCTAATGCTAGGCCAGATGATGGAGCTGCAATTTCTGTTGCAACAGAAGGAATCGTTGAGCAGGAGAGAGCTTCTGAAGAGAATGTGGTGGCTGGTGTACAACTGGTGTCTGAAATCAGCATACCTGTTGCTGTTGGCTCTGAAAGTTCTGATGCCAACCACATTGCGACGAGCTTAAATGGTAAAAGGAAAAACACACCTTTTGAAGAGTTATCTGCTACTGCAGAGGTTCCTGAAAATGGCAATTCTGACAATGTCACTAAACTTTATCAAAGTACCCCTCAAGTAGCATCCTTTGACAGCAAATGGACAGAGTCAAATATCAAACCTACAAATTTTGTTGAAAATGGCTCTTACACGAAGGGCTTGGATGAGATATCCGTTCGTAAATCTCAAGCTTCTGCACCGAAGATGAGTGGCTTTAGCAGTTTCATCCATGAAGATCTGTCAGTTCATTCCAAGGAACATGGTAACGCTAAGGATGGTGATGATAGTGAGGATTTCTCTCGTGTTAATCATACTAGAAAACCTGCAGATAAGAACAGTTCCCAAGCCACTGTTGTGCCAGCACCCAAAAGTTATCGGACTTCTCTTCGTGTTGAAGTTGAACAGTGCAAAACAAAAGCCACTGCTACAACTACAAACAACAGTCACAGCTCAAAATGCGTGCCATCTGTCTTAGCTGCTGATAAAATTCATGGTGGCCGTTCTGTAACATCTAATCCATCAAAAAAGGTCGATAATCCATCAGATAGAGCAGGTTCAACAGCAAGTAGCCTTGCAACATCTCTGAGGAAAATTGTCAGGCAACAAACAACACCAAAAGTTGTGAGGCATTATCCATCGGAATTGGTAAATTGAACTGAGTATTCCTGCTTTAGTTAGTAATCTATTTTCTTTTACAGTTCTATTTGCTAACAACTTCTATTCTTTTCAGACACTTTTTCCATATGATCTTTTCATCAAGCTCTATGAAAAGGTTGAATTGGACCCTTTTGGTCTGCATAACCTTGGCAATAGGTAAATAGTGAATTACTATTTCCGAAAAATAGCATGTTGGAAGACTTAACTGCCATGCGTTTTGTTTCTGTTAAGTTCACACCACTCTTTCTTTGGGCATCTCTAGCTTTGTAATCTGCTTGCAACTTTGCATTTTACTTCCATTGGAGTCTGCTTGATATATGGGTAGTTCTTTTCTGATCTGTTCCCCTCGGGGCTATCATTATTATGGCGACACTGCATATTAACCTGTTACGAAAGTCACGCTGGGAATGGTGCGGGTGCAAATGGAGATTTTGGTGCGGATTATTCTATGGCCTTGATTGGTTTGGGCTGTAACGGTTTTAATGCTAAATTGGACTGGGGTGGTGCGGCCTTGGCATAAAAGCGGATTGGGGCGGTGTGGTGTGGCGTAAAAAAAGAAAAACAGAAACGGGCTCAACCCGTGGGTTCAACCCGCATAAGCCGTTTGGGGGCACAGACGACGCGAGCGATTCGCCTTATCCCCTTCCTCCCATCGCGCCTTCTCCTCTGCTCCGTCTACTTCCACTCGACGAGCATGGCCGCCCAATCACGCCTTATCCTCTGCTCCCTCTCCACCTGCCGGCGACCTGAGCCCATTTAACCGTGCCTCCTCCCACGATCTCCACGGCTGGGTGTCCTCCTGGCTCCTTCCTCCGGCCATGGACGCTCCCGAGCGCCTCCGGCTCCGTCCTCATCCGCCACCCTGACCTCCTGCTTCGCCCCCAGCGATGGGGAGATGGAGCCATGGACGGAGGCGCGGGCGCCGGTGGCTCCTGCGTTTTCCTTCAACCTTGACCCACATGCGTCCAAGCCCCTAGCTCCGCGCAGCTTGCTCCTTCCCTTCCTCGCGTCGAGTACTAGTTTGGTTGGCTGTGTGTGGCTGTTACGTGGGCTGTGAAATGGCTTGAAACCGCAAACACTCAGATGGATTGGTGCGGGTTGGGGCAAAAAGGACTGCGGGGTGGTGCGGATTGGTTGTCGGTGATTAATTATTGAATTGGTACGGTGTGGCGGCAAGATAATTTACATGATGAGCTGGCACGGGTTTGGTGCGGTTCTCGCCCCATTCCCAGCCTGATACGAAAGAAGTGATATATGAAGTGATCAGACATATATGTTCTAGCTCTATGATCCTTCATGCTCTGATAGTGTTGTTGGCATGATAGTGTTGCTCTGCAACTTTTTTGTCCCGCTGCTTGGTTACTTACCAGTACATAGAACATTATGTTACACCAATACACAATGTTGTGGCAGTAGTCGAGATATTATTAAGTATACATTGTTTTGTTCTGTCTCGCTCTGTCTAACCTGTTTCTTATTTTCCCTTTTAACTTTCTTCTGCAGTTGCTATGCAAATGCTGTTCTCCAGTGCTTGATGTTTACTCGACCACTTACAGCATATCTTCTGGGAGGGCTTCATTCAAAAAATTGTAAGTTCCCACTGCTGTGTTTTACGGCATTTTTCACTCCACATTGCACTTTGAATAATAACATAGTAATCTATTGTTTTGTAGGTTCCAAAAGGGAATGGTGTTTCATGTGTGAATTTGAAAAACTTATTGTGGAGGGCAAGCAGGGCAAGACTGCCTTGTCACCAACTGGGATACTGTCCCATTTGCATGAGATTGGAAGTAGCTTTGGCCCCGGTAAACAAGAAGATGCTCACGAATTCCTTCGGTAAGAAACCATTTTCTTTATCTATGTTGGTTATGCAGAGGTTTCTGCAGTAAATTAGCTCTTATGTCGAATCTGTCGATGTTATACCTTAATGACCCAGTTATGACGTTTCAGTGGAAGGATAAAGTGTGCATCTACTGTGCCTGGTACTTTACTTGTGGTGGATGAGCTATTTTATAACCATAGATTATACATGTCCTTTTAGAGCTCAATTTGTGAGGCAGCAGTGTAGCATTACTGTCTCTGTTTCTCCAAATCTTGTTCAACTACTACTAAATTTTCATTTGATTTATCTTTTCTTGTTAAACCCAAGGTTAGTTGAAATCATCAATTAGTATAGTTGTTTGGAATTCATTGTTCTAACCAGGTGGTGATAAATATTCTTATCAATGAATATTGTCAAACCTGATAGAACAGTTGCCTAACAATAGGCTTTTTGGGCATGTCACTATGTTTAGTGTTGTGAATTACTCCGTACTTTGCCGTAAGTAAATAAATTAGTAGTTAATTACTTGGCAAAACTTCTTTCCAGCAGTAGTTTTTAATGATACCACACTACCTGACGTGTTTACAGGCACTCCATTGATGCTATGCAATCTGTATGTATGAAGGAAGCCAGAATAGGTGGTGCTCATCATTTAGCTGAAGAGACCACACTTGTACAATTAATATTCGGTGGTTATCTGCGATCTAAGGTTTTATTTATAGAACATCTTATTTTTTTTTAATTTTATACATTCAGTTACCTGGGATTTTGCTTGCAGTATATTCTTATTGATTGTTTCACTCTGTTTCTGTTTCTTTCCTAGATAAAATGCACAAGGTGTCATGTTAGTTCTGAGCAATATGAGCGTATGTTGGATCTCACTGTTGAAATAGATGGGGACATCAGTTCGCTCGAAGAAGCACTTCAGCGGTTCACATCTACGGAAGTCATGGATGGAGATAATAGATACCAATGCAGCAGGTTTGGTTACTCCGTTTATTTTTAGCTTTCTGTACCTGTTCATTCTTGTGCCATTTTTCTGTTCATTGCATTGTTCATGTTTGATCAGCACATCAGAGTCCTTGATCTATCACTGAAACTTTACCAAGCTAGACTCTTCAGCTATAGCACTGTCATGCAATACTCAAAGGGATTATAGGCCTCCGAACTTCTTAGGCCACCTAAACTTGCTGGGAGTTAGGGGTTTATAATATTTTGCCATCATTTAGTCGGGGGTTTTATGGGGGAAATGCAAACATTACCACACAGTCGGACTTGAACAACAGAAACATTATTGAATGGAAAACAAAACAAATGATAGGTATGTTCTAGAGTTTATGGGTACAGGCCAAGAGTAGGAAAACAATACATAGGTTGTAAGATAACCAAGTGGTATGCTTATAACAGTTTCAATTTATGCTCCTGTGGAATATATGTTGGTGTGTGTGGGGGCATGTCGAGATTTTTGACTTTTTGAATGTAGACTGCTTGTGTGCTCTGAATTGCGCCAGGTCTTTGTTTTACTTCAAAAGTTTGAGTGGCTAACTGCGAGATGGATTTCCTAATGCTAATACTCTCTGCCCTGTAATGTTAGATGTAAATCCTATGAGCGTGCTAAGAAGAAGTTGGCAATATCAGAAGCCCCAAATGTACTGACTATTGCATTGAAAAGATATCAGGTACTGTATAAAATACCAACCTGTTTCATTTCCTTGAAAGTGAACTGTCGATATGACATATTTCCAAGGGCTAGACGCCAAGGCCACTTGCCTAGCTCTCTTTTCTGTTGACAAATGAATGTATTTAACCTTTTTTCTGGAGTTCATAGTATAAGGGATTTTAGTTTTGATTAAGTAAGCCTTACAAATTGAGATCCACTAACCAGTTCCCCCTTTTTACATTTATACAGTCTGGCAAGTTTGGGAAGATAAGCAAAGCCATCAGATTCCCAGAAACCCTGAACTTATCTTCTTACATGAGCACAAGTGATGACAATTCTCCTGTTTACAGCTTATATGGAGTGGTTGTCCATCATGATGTTATGAATGCTGCCTTTTCTGGTCATTACGTATGTTATGTCAAGGACACTCATGGGAAATGGTACAAGACAGATGATAGTCAGGTATACTTACCTTATAGAATGGGTTGCTATGTGCTATGTCTGTCCATTTGTTAAAAACAATATTTTTTTTAAGCTCAACATATCAATACCTAAATCTTTTTGGTAAACCTGTTTCCATGTTTGGTTCTAGTTGTTTTAAATAAATGCGACTTACACACCTTATTTGATTAGCAATTGTATCTTATTGAAGCATATAGTATAGTGGGCATAATGTATATGTTCGTAATACAAGAGGAAGCATATTATATGGCTTCAACGGTACTGCGTTATTGTTCCTCTAGCATGAACCTACCTGCTCTGAGGGTTGTCATCTGTAAGAATCAGATATAGCGATCTTGTATTCTAAATAGCTGGTCTTTCCTGTGCAGGTCAAACCCGTGTCTCTGGAAAATGTCATGTCGAAGTGTGCTTACATGCTGCTCTATGCAAGGTGAACACCAGCATTCCTCTTTTCCGAACAGATACTAGCAATTTCGTGTGTGTTTGTTCTTGTCCAGGGCATTCTAAATCTTGCATTAACTATATCAGGTGTTCACCAAGGGCGCCAAACTCTGTGCGACAAGCAATGATGGCTCAGGACTCGGCATATGCGAAGAAGGCCAAGCATAAGCCAAACTTGGGACAGACACCACTGCAACGAGGTTCCTCGAACAAACACCCAAGTGGCCAGTTTCATACAGATCACATGAGAGATAACATCACCCGTAGATTTGACGAACTTGGAGAGACACCGTATCCACCAGCGGAGTCTCCAAGTCCAAGTGAGAGTTCATCGCTGTTCAGCAACTCCGATGCTGGGTCGCACAGCACCATGAGCACAGATAGCAGCGAAAGCACAAGGAATTCAACCAGCACTGATGAATACGAACAGTACATTTTTGGGATCTCAGATCAAATGTACCCAGGAGGCCCTACAGCAGCACATGAGGAAACCGACTATCTGGCCTATTCCCGGTCGAGATCTTCCTTGGGCACCAGCTCATCAGGCCGGGAGGTGAATCAGCCGTGCGGTGCTGACAGGCTTGCTGAGGAAAGGTTTGAGGGTAGCAGAGGGGAATGGTTTGACGGTGGCGGCAACTCATCCTTCTCGTATACTGACCGAAGTAAACATCACTCGAGTAGTAAGTTAACCGAACAATATAGGCAGTTAGGTGGTAGTGAGCATGATCCTGGAGAAGCCAGGGGCGGTGTGTTACTGAGAAGACCGGCTAGGGAAAGGACCGCCCAAACATTTTATTGATATTGAGGGTTTGGGTTGTAGAGAAACAATAATGTAGCTCCTGTTATTATCTCGTTGCAATGGAGATATGAAAAAGCGCATTTTGTAGAGATGCAAGTAATTCCAGTGGGTGCATTTCTTCTTACTTGGTTCTTCGATCTCTAGATTTCTCTTTTGCATGGGCCGCTGGCACGTACGAAATGAAGTCTATTGTGGATAATTAACTTTTGGTTGGTCCTTGCCTCCTTGTCGGTTGCGCTCAACTTTGACCGTCCATAAAATCACCACTTGAATGCCTGGGCACTGGAGAAATTGGTCCGCTGTCATCAATCGAGCAAATGAAGAATCTGGTCTCTGACTGCTCTCTCGAAACCTCCTCTCCTAGCCACAGTTTTTTTTTTTTTTTTTGAGAATTCAACACTTTATTGATCAAATCACGTCAATACAAAGCTCGGCTCGGATACAATCCGGAGCACAAAGGCGAAAATAGGAGCTACCAAACTATTCAGCTCTACGAGCAAGAATATGCGCTAAATTATTACAGAAACGACTTATATGACGAAAGGTCATATACTAGAAAAGGAGGTGGCCATTACTTTGATATCTTCTGTAACCACACCCACCAAAGAGCGATCCTTCAAACTGGAGTTAATCCGCTGGATCACCGATAGGCAATCGGAGAGGAGGAGGATCTTATCAAGACCTTCATCACGGGCGAGGGAGACTGCACTCCGAATGGCGAGTGTTTCAGCTAGTTCAGGCGTCGAGGCCGCATCAAGCACCTGACTGGTAGCAGCCAGGAAAACTCCATTGTGGTTCCTGATCGCGACGCCAACCCCCATCCGCTCCAAAGGTGAGAACAAGGTCGCATCCACGTTGATAACCGATAGACCAGCAGGCTGCAGAGTCCAGACCGGAAGAGGAATCGTGGATTCACGACTAGAGCTGGTTGAGGGGTTGAAGAGGTGCAGCAAGATCATTCCAATATACGCTCCAATTTGCTCAGCGAGACTGTGTGGGTGCTTCATGCGTTCTCCGTTCCGAACGCCATTTCTGGCATCCCATAAATGCCACACTGTCACAATAACCGTGACTCTCTCACGGTCGTCCGCTCGCGCCATAAGGTCCAATACCCAATTTTTGGTGGTGGAGAACTCTCGGCGGCGAAGACGGACCGGGTATGCGGCCTTAACCGCACGCCAAACCTCCCGGGCATACTGACATAAGAGGAGAGAGTGCTCGGCCCGCTGCTCCCTGTTGCAGAAGACGCATACACCCGAGGCAGGAACATGACGGCGCAAGAGCTGGTAACCACTAGGAAGGCAGTCATGAGCAAATCGCTTAAGTGTGATCTTCATTTTGCCGGGTGCTTTGGTGTGCCACAATTTCTTCCACAACCCAGCTTCAATTGCTCCATCGGACTGGATGTCGTGTCCGCTTCGACTTTGCTCTGTCGGGCCATGGGGATCCTGCCCATGGTCTGCACCCCCACCATCAACAACATCGTCGTCAACAAGACACTGCTCGACGGGGGTGCAGGCCTCAACGTCATCTCGGTGCCTACATTCGAGCGGCTCCAGGTGCCCTACGAGCACCTAGACCCCATGAGGCCGTTCATCGGCGTCACCGACGGCACCACGGTCCCCCTGGGATAGGTACGCCTCGCCGTCATGCTTGGCACTCACCAGAACTACCGCACCGAGACTCTCTACTTTGACGTCGCGCACATCGCCCTACCCTACAATCCATCCTCGGGTACCCAGCTCTCGCGAAGTTCATGGTCGTGACGCACCATGTGTACAACCTCGCCAAGCTACCCGGGCCTGATGGCACCATCACCATCCATGGAGAGGTGGAGGAGGCGACACGCTCAGTCGAGCGAGCCAACAAGGAGGTGGCCATCTCCCACCCGGCCGATGAAGACGACGTGGGACACCTCGATGAGGCGCCCAAGAAGAGGCTCACCCAGAAGACCCCCCAGAGCGTTGGAGGCTCGGGGCTACCACCCAGAAGACCCCCCCCCCAGAGCGTTGGAGGCCCGGGGGTGCCGTTGCTCTCCATGCGAGCGTGCCTCTCTCCTAGGGAGGAGCGCTCACCACATGCTCGTTTCATGCCCCCACAAGGCCATGGAGATGCACCCTCGAGGGGACCCCGTGACACCACGGTAAAAACGACGCCAGGACCTCTCTCCGTGAGGGTATCATAGAGCTCTCGCCAGGCGGACCACAAGGCCGCAGGAACTTCTACCCACACAAGTGGGAGCCTCACTCCGGCGGGGAAATCTTTTGCTACTCGAGGGCGCCACAAGGCCACTACATCCTCGAACTATGCACCTGAACTCGCACGAGTATCAGCCCCACGATGATGGGAGTCCCGTGTCTGCACGACGACATCAAGTGCCTCTTGGGGGCGTTTTGTAAGAGAACAATGCCTCACCCTAGAAGTAAAATCTTGTTGCTTTCTCCAGAGAGGGGGCTAGAACAGTGTATTTGAGTGGGTCGCTACCGCACACAAACACTTCGCCAAGTCCCTCGGCGTTTCTCCTCGCGAGATTCTCACAAAGGAACAACCAAGAGCGCACCTCTCCAGAGGCACAAACTGCAGGCAGCGGCGGCAATCTCACTCCAAGGGACAAGCGAGCAACACGCAAACCTCCACACAAAGCCCAGGAGGATCCTCAACAAGGAACAACTGGAGGACCACCACAGAGGACACAAACAAGGCGCCTCGAAGGACACCATCACAAGAGAGCTAAGTATCACCATAAGGAAGTACCAGTAAAATAGAACCCAACAAAACAAAGTTGTCAGCCAACAAAAGCTTCACCTCCTCCCTATTTACATGCACCAGTAAACGAAGACCACGATCACGTGGCGTCTTCAACATCATCATCAGATCCTCCCGCTTCATCAGCATCGGGGGGGGGGGGGGGGGGGGGGGATCGACGAACACGGACCGGCCGACGGACCGAATTGCTTGGTGAAGGCATTCACTACCTCGCGCACCTGGCCTCAGAGGGACTCTTGAAGATGGCACGGGATAGGCGCGGAGAGAGTGTCAAAGTCGAAGAGGGGATTGGGGAGCTGAAGACGGGAGAAGGCGTGGGTGACCACCACCGCAAGGAGCTGGCGGCTATCCTCATTCAAGACTCGGTCCAGATCTTGGACCTCCTCCTCGAGCGTCTTGATGAAGTGCGAGAAGTAGTTGACGCAGCTGGCGCCGTTGTACTCGAGGGGGAGAGCCGGCGTCTCGACATGCAAGCGATCAACGACGATGCTGGAGAGGCGCACCGCCTCACGGAACAACGCCTGAAATTGGCGCTGTAGCTCAAGCACCTGCAGAGCGGAAGCATGACACTCCTCTCCAGCCGCCACGAGTGGAGCGATCTGCTCCTGCAGGGCGAGAGGGTCCGTCTGGTGCTTCGCAGCCTCCTTGTCCGCCAAGACCTTGGCCTACCTCTCTTCGTCGCGCCTCCGGCGGACCCTCTCCAAGTCCAACTCCAGCTCCCTCACTTTGTTCTCCATCTCCTTCTTACGCTTGGTAAACTTGGCTTCCAAGTCCTTGTTCTTCCGACCGAACTCCTTCAGGAGTTCATCACGGATGGCAGCACGACCCGCCGCGACCTCCTTCCCGATGCCCCGGTCGCGATCAGCCCTTGCCCGGGCAAGACATGCGTTGCTGGCGTCGACCTTCTCTTGGTTGCGGGCCTCTATCTGCCGCACCTCCGCCTCGAGGGTGTCAAGGCGCTCACGTTCGAGGCTGAGCTCAACGTCAGTGCAGGACCGCCGCTATTCCCGCTTGACGAGGTCACCCTCAGCCTCGCTGACCGCGGCCTTCTTGGAAGCAAGTCCCTCCTTTTCTCTCTCGACGAAGACGAAGCCACTCCTCCACCTCCAGGAAATGCTGGTTTCGCTCCAGGCGGAGCTCCTCCTGGCCATCTCGCGCAGTCGCCAGAGCAAGCCGGGCCTCCTTCAGCACCGCGGAGGCGTCCTCGTGCTCATGCTCAGTCTCCGCCAGGATCGCGCGCCTCGCCGCGGCTGCCAGTCTCTTCCTGTGCAAGGCTGGCCGCGAACGCCTCCCGCAGCTGGCCGCCCAGAATCTCAAGGCGCTCCAGCTGAGCGGACATGGCAGCTACCTGAGAGGAGGCCTGGGCTGCAATGACATCGCGGATCTGCCTGGACAGGTCCTCCACAAGGGAGCCAAGACCAGGGCCCAATCCATCAAACACATTGATCGGCTCCAAGTACTGATGTTCGGTGGATGCCGTGCCCACGCCACGCGCAACCTCTACACCAACCTTGGCTTCGCCCGGCCACAACAAGGCGGTGGTGCCTCTCTCGATGCAATGGCTGGAGGGAGCACCAAGGCTCCTCTGCGAGCACCTCCAGGAGGACCTCAGCCAAAGGCGCGACCTCAACCAGGACCTCGGCCACGACCACCTCTACCGGGGAAGGGTCCCCCTGAGGCGCCGCAAGGGCGCCAGGAAGCAGCTCGCTGAGGGAACTGTCGACTTTCTCCCTGCCACGAACAACGCCAACTCATCAAGGCATGGATGAGGAAATCAGAAGGAAAAACTGGCGGAAGGATCCCTTACCCTCCGCTGAAGCACCACACTCTGGGACAACGCCGGCGTGACGGAGGCCGCACCACTGGGGGCTTCTCGTCCGCGACTCCGGAGGATGATGGGCCATCGTCTATCCGCGGCCTCTTTCTCAGGCGGCAGTCACTGAGAACTTCTCCGGTGCTCTCATCATCACCCGGGCGCGACTGACGCGGGGCGTCCTCGCCATCATCCTCCCCATCGGAAGACAACACCAACCGGCGGCTCCTCCGTGAGGGGGATGTATCAGCTGCGACGACATGAGAAGAAGGAGGGCTCTCGGCGCTCTCCTTGAAGGAATCCAGGGCATACGGATTATCTTCGCGCGACTCCGTCCCTTCGGCGAGAGGGCCCCACCGGTCGAAGGACGGCATCATCTCCAAGATCGCCTCCCTATCCTCCACCGGAACATCACTAAGAGGAACCAAGCCGGGGGGGGGGGGGGAGTCCTGTCGGCAAGTAAAAGTGAAGAAGCACCCCTAGCGCCATGGATGTAGTGCGCACGACGGCGAGACGGTGGTCGGGGCGCATTGGGTCGTCCCGACCCGAGAACGACCATAGGTGCCAGTCGTGGCGCTACAGGGGGGCGAGACACCTCTGCACCATCTCCAAAACAAGCACCTCGAAGGTGAGGACATGGTCGTGAAGCTCATGTATGAGATCCATAAGAGGTTGAAGACTACTGCCGGAGAGCTCCTCCGATCGCCACCCTGAGTGGCGTACGGGTGGGGACGAAGGGAACTCCAGCAGGTCGCAAGCTTCCCGGGCCTCGACGTACAACCACGACGAGCGGAAACCGGGGATCTCAGGGGGATCTCGATCTAGGGGAACATGGCACCCAGACCATTCCCTAGGCGAAAGGAGAGGTCCCCAATGCCCGGCTCTGCCTGATCCTCTTGCAGATCGAAGAAGCAGCGGAAGAGAGCTACAGAGGGCTTCACGCGCAGGAAGGCATCGTAGTAGAAGGCGAAGGCGGAAAGGATCAGGGTGGAACTAGGGGAAAGGCGGAGGAGGTGGATGCGACAGTGATCAAGAATGGCATAGAATAAGGAAGAGAAGGGGGGGGGGATCACCCCCGCGATAACCGACCTGAAGAAGATCGGGTACATTGTCGGGGAGAGGTCGTCGAGGTCGGCTGTACCCGCAAGAAGAACGGTGGAGCCATGCTCATTGGTGGAGTGCGCCGCCATGCATCGGGCCTTCTTCATCTTGCCATCATCGACGGTGGAGGGCGCGACCACAGGAGTCATGGTGCTCTGGCAAAGAGCGGCAGCGAGTTGCAGGGAAAGCAAAGGGGAACCGCTTCGGTCTGAGAAGGAAAGAGGAAGAAGAGGAGGAGCGCGGAAGTCAAGAAGGAAAGCGCGGCACGGTTCCCTAGGCCTCCAAGAACTGTCTGGCTGCAGCGCAGGGAGTCGTTGTCCCCACGTCCAATCAGTCATGGGAGGTGGAGCGCGAACCGTCGCGCCACACACCGCACACCGGGCAGGCAGCGGTGGCCCCGCGTCTTCTCGTATCCTGCATACACGTGTGCCACGCGGGCCCAGGGGCTACTGTCGGGCCTCTGGATACCTGGGTATACCAGCCCGTCTGCTGCTGCCTGACCCAACGAGCACCTCTTGAAGGCAACCAAGTGATCAGGTCCCCGAAGAGGTTTGACACTTCTTTCTAAGGCTCCCCAGAGCCCCTGACGGCGAGACTTGGCGCACCATCCTTCCGGGAGGAGCTCGACCCCGCCCATTCGCTCCTCTCGAAGGGACTCATCCGCCAGAAGAGGGACAATGCATGTGCGACTGACGGCCGCATATCCGCGCGATGAAAGGAGCCGCGTAGTGTAACATCCCAAGTATGAAAATCATCCCCTTAGAATGTTTGTTGCATGTTTATTAAAGTACTGCATCATGTCATCATTTTGTTTCCATGTTGTTTGCATTTGTTTCTTATTTGTTGCATTTGTTTTCCACTGTTTTCACAATTCAAATTCAAACCTTTTTCAAACAATGGTTTCATACTTGCTCTGTTACAACATTTTCAATAAAAATCACAACTAAAACAACCAATTGTTTCATGTTTTTTCCATAGTGATCACTTGTGAAAATGATGGTTTTAATCAATCCTTTAATTTCCAAAAACACATTTAAAATTCAAATCAAAGCACCCAAAACAGAACCATTTTGAAATCATGTTGTTACCAAAACAAATCAACTCAAATTGTCTATTTACCATAGGGGTTACCCTATTTAAATGATTGGTTTTATTAATGATCTTTAATATTAAAAATTTCACCCAAATTTGGTTTAAATTTTAAACAGCAAGCAAATATTTAAACTTTTGAAAATAAAAGTTATCAACTGTTTGTATTTGGCCTAAGGAACTTCTCCAAATTTTTTCCAAATTTTTCATGAAGTTAAACCTATCATTTTCTTCCCAATTCTTTTTCAGCAAAAAAAAAAGGGAGAAAGAAAAATTAAAAAAATTTCAAACTTGGCGCCAACAGAGGGTGGGCTGCGCCCAGCCCACCTCGCTTCCCTTCCGCGCGCGGCCCAGCCTCCCACTTAAACGCAAAATACCGATTCGTTTTTTTTCCCACGATCTAATCCATCTCCCCGCAGTACGGCGGCCATCGGAGGCCTCCACGGCAGCACGACGACCACCCGACGGCCAGGAGGCACTCCCGGGGGCTATAAAACAGCCCTAGGGCCGCGCCGTCAAACCCTAGCCCCCTAGGTTCCTATTCCCCTCTCCGCCGCCGTCCGTTGCCTCTTCCCCGTCGAGTTCCCCTCTACTGTCACCCTCGCCGGAGTTTTCTCGTCTGAACCCATGTCGCGCGCCACCGCAGTAGCCACCCTCTCCCCTCGCTGAGCACAGGAATCAAAACCCCGCTAACCCCTCTCGCGGTTGGACACCTCCAGGAGCACGGTGACCGCGTGGATTTTCGCCGCCATCACCGTCGTCGCCGCCGGCCGCTACTCGCCTCTCTGCAACTCGACACCTCTCGGTGAGCAACCACATCTCCTCCTTCCTCTCTGTGCTGCGCACGCCGCTGCTCACCGAGCACATCCATCACATCTATCGCGCACGGCCACGGTCACCTCAACGCCGGCGAACGTCGTTGCTATCTGACAGTCGTGGAAGGATTCGTTCATCAGGAAAAAGTTCAGTTAGCCAGCAGTGAACGATAACCTGTCTGCGTTCCTATCTCTGTCAAATGACTGAACACAACACAGTGGTTGCGCCACTCTCTGAATCTCCTCGCGGTCGCGAGTTCGAGCCGCGGTCGCGCGGAATAACCACACTTTTTTGAGCGCGCGCTGACATCCGTGGCCCACCCGTCAGCCGCGATGGTTGCCACGCAAGCGTGCGCTGCGCCACGTTGGCCCCTGGCCCACGCGGCAGTGGCTGCGTGTAGCTGCCGCTCTGTAACAAAAGTTTAACACGTTCTGTTTTTATTTTCCTAATCATTTTAAATAACAGATTTAAACCCAAACTTTAAACTATCATATCTTTTAATCTATAAGTCCCATAAATAAAAGTATTATATGTTTTCTGTTCCAAATCAAATGATCTTTCCAAATAATCCATTAGTGTACTGTTTTGAACTTTCAAATTGCAATTCAAATTTGAATTCAAATCATTCAATTGAATTTTGCTAAAATTCATAACTAATTCATAATAATTCCAAATCCTGCAAATAAAATATGTTTTCAATACTATTTCAAATAACCTATTCAAATATAAATTTTGTTTCATGGTTTGAACAATTTAAATTGCCTAAATAATTTAATACTTGTTTAATTCATTTAAATTTGATAAAATCATAACTTGCTCAATATAAAATATTTTTGAACATGCAAAATATGTTTTCAAACCACCAAAGTATGAACTTTTCAAATGTGAATTTGAAATTATGTGAACAAATAAAAATTCAATTAAATTCAAACTTGTTTTAATTTTATTTAAAACTTGTTTAATATTGTTTAATTCATAATTAAATTATCCTAATTCCAATTTCACTATTTGAAACATGTAATCCAACTAAAATTTGCTGATCTTTTCAAATATAAACCTTGTTATTTGTTTTGAACAATTTAAATGGTTGAAAACAAAAAATACTTGCGTGTCACCTTTGAGGCGCCCCAAAAATTCCCTAAATTAATAATAAAATTCTAAATTGCTACACCCTATTTTAAATTGGTTCTAATGTTGTTATTTTGCTGTTTCCCTTTTGCATGCATCATACTAAACCACTAGCACCTGTTGATTAGTTGGAAAACAAATAATCTAACCAAAATCAATGGGCTTTTCATATGCAACTCAAAGTTGCATATGTGTCCATTTAAATTGTGTTATCATGTTATCCAGTTATGTTGATGCAACCATTAACTTGTCATGCATCATCTTTGATTGTGCACTATGCCATGATAATGATTGTTTATATCCTGCCTTGTTTGTTTGCTTCTTCTCGGATAGACGACGACGTTGATACCGACGATCTTTACGACACCCCTTCTGAGGATCTAGCTCAGTACCCGGCTACTGGGTTTGCAGGCAAGTTATCACTCACATGAACCATTGTGTTCCTTTCAACATTGGTTACCGATACTTTCCGTTGTCTATATTTGCTAGTCCTATATATCTTTGCTCCTGTTACGAACCTATCACATGATACCCTAACCCTGATATTGCCACACCTCCAGTCCTAAAACCCCGTTGCTTGGGCCCGTGTCTTACTAGCATGCTTAGGGTTGTTTTGCTCGAGTCTGTTATCCGTTACTTTATGTTATTATATCTGTTATATTCTGGGGCTCGATGTTAAACAACAACCTGTTAATTTGAGGTATTAATAACTTGCTGATAAGGCACCGGCAGGAGGCCCGGCGTGGTTTTGAGGCCTGCTAGTGTCGAACCTAATAGGAAAAGGGTCTTGTCTACTGATCCATGATGAGCGCACTATCCGCATGTGGGAAGCGTGTATGGGCGCCCCCCTCAATTTGATTCGATTCGCATCTCGTCCAAATCGCCACACTTAGTTCGGGCTTTCCATTTGATGCACGCATATGCAGGTACGAACCCGAGGCCAGGGTGGAACTTTTGTAGTCGGCATTTAGGGCGGCGTGGTCTTCCAGTGCTATGAGGGTCCTCCTTTTCTTCGGGGGGCTCGATTAGCCGCGCACGCACATCACGTGGTGCTTTGGGCTTGATGCGAAGAAGAGTTGAGTTGTGTTGAGTGCCCCGCTTGGTGGGAAAGGCCTTCCCATCTGGCGGGTTATTCTTACGTGTACGACCAATTTGGTGCACCCCTGCAGGGATAAATCTTCTCGAGAAGCCATGTTTTCCGCGGTTATGGTTGACTTGGTGAAAGTACTGGCTAACAAGTACTCAGAACAACTTACACCTAACTAATGATAACTTGACTAGTAATAGGCTTATTGACACAACAACTTGATCCATCATTAATCCAACTGTGTGAGTTATCCTCGGATTGCTTCTTTGGATAAGGGGCGAGATCCAGGATGGGTTTGTTTTGGTGGTTAGCTATAGTTGGTTACGATACACTATCTTATCTCTTTCTGTTACACCGGAAGTTGTAGTATGTTCTGTAGTTGGTTAGTGCAGCCAGTTGCAGCATCTTTTATACCCTTCCCTTCCGTTGATCCCAAGGCATCTGTGCTTGGTGTTGACGGGCTACACTTTGGTGAACTGTGAGTCTTGCTTGCCAGTACGTTGTTGTACTGACCCCTTTGGGGCTGTGGTTTACGCAGACTACGACTACGGCTACGATGACCACCAGGATGGCTACTTCGTGGAGTTTGACGAGACTGCAGACGAGTAGATAGCTGGACCAGGGCTGGATCCAGGACCTACGTGGATGGGCTTCGTCTTCTTCATTTTCCCGGCTTCTTAAGCCTATTTGGATTTGTCTGTACTCAGACCCCCTTTGAATGCTTCCGCTGAGTTGTAATGATGCTATGTTGGGACATGTGTCCTCTGGATGATTGTATTTGCTATTCTCTGCCCTAGTGAGGGCCTGTTGCAACTTATTTCAATCTTTTGTGTCTTAGAGGCATGTTGTGCTATCCTTTGTTCAAAGCCGTTGACGTACCATGTGTGTATGGTATGAAGTACGTCAATGGTAGTATCCTGATTTCTACGGGATAGTTTACATCGACGGTGAACAGTAACGGTTGGTTGTCGCACATAAGTGCTGGCCTACCCGTAAGGGGACGCGGGAGCCGTTAAGCCCCGTAATCCAACCAAAAATACTGTTCAGTTCGTACGGTGAGTATCCTCTAGAAGTCCGGGTGCGACAAATGGTATCAGAGCCTGTCTGCCTGTAGGATCCCTTTTACTGGTCGCAGTTGAGTCTAGAAACTATTTTGTAGCTATATAGGAAAAATGAAGCGTGAGAGTAGGAATTCTACCATTTTTCTTCTTTCCCCACCCACCCACCCTTTTATGGTAAGGAAGTGCAACGTTGTTTTCTCTTCTCACCTAAACTTTCAAGTTAGGATTTCACGTGTTTTGGGTTCTCCGTAGTACCTCAGGACTTTTGGTCTCGTTTTCCCGATGTTGCTTCGATATCCTGTTCTTCTAAAGAACCTTTCGTCCATTGAAACCTTGCTGTTGTTTTCCACTTCATTTCTTCTACCGGAGTCTAATCAAAACCTTTCCCCGATCATCTACAGATGGATCTCAGGTTCTTCCCGCAGGTGGTTCGGATGACTCGCTGTGAGAGCACCGCCGGTTATCCGGAGATGCTGAGAGACATGGTGACTTATCTGGGGTTCCATTGGGCACCAGAGTACCAGGTCTACGAGCAGCAGCGAGAGTTTGACCAGACCTACTACAGGGCCATCGTCTACATTCTGTCAGATGATGGCAGGAGCGTTGTCCACCGCTACGAGGCAGTAGGTTCCACAGTGGATATGGCCGTGCAGCAGGCAGCTTACGTGAGTCTCACCGTCCTCCGTGCTGACTACTGGGGGTTTGACGATTCTATCTATCGCCACATCCCCCGTGGTTACATCACGTCGGCGGGAGTTCACTTCACTTTCCACGGCAACCTGGATACCTACGAGTCTGATAGCTCCAGGCTGCACACCACTGCTCAGTTTGTGAGGCACAGTGACGCAGTTGCTTCCACACTGTCTCAGGAGTTGGCTTCAGTCAGGGAGCAGCTCCACCTTGCTCTCACTCGTCTGGCGTCGTACACCACAGATTTTGTTGGAGACGAGCGCTTTGCACGTATCGTTCAGACAGCTGGGTTACCGCTGCCAGATACTGGAGTTTACGAGCCGATCAGAGGTCCACTTCTCGACCTTGGTCCTGGTTACAATGGGATTCCCCGCTTTGGAGCACAGGGAGACGACGCTTTCTACTTCACCACACCGAGAGTCCCTCTCAGAGCAGTTCCGCTCTACGTGGATCGTCGTTATACCTACTTCCGGGGGATTCCTCCGCACCGTATCTCTCGTCGTACTACTCACCGCCGTCCTGCGTGATGAGCATGGGAGTACCGATGTATCCATTCCTAGCTATGTTTAGTTATCCTTTGTATTTCGAACCATGTATTGGTGTGTTGGATATTCTGATGTATTCAAACATGTGATGATGTACCTGTTGGTTATCTATTCATGCGTCGGAATAATCTCTCTTTCGGTTACCAAGTCTATCCTTTGCTGTTATTGTGCTAAAATGCATTTCTGTTCAGGATGCCTCCAACCAGGAACTCCCCGCCTGAACCACCTCCGCTCACGGAGCTGTTGACTCAGATGACTCAGGTCGTGGCTCAGATGGCCCAGATCCAGGCTAACCAACACAACAACCAGAATGCTCCGCGAGTCAGCATCAAGGAGTTTCTGAGCATGGGGCCGAGAGCTTTCGTGGCAACACGTGAGCCTCTGGATGCTGATGACTGGATCAGGGAGATGAACAGGGCTCTGGAGATTGCTCATGTTGCTGAGGAAGATAAGGTCAAGTATGCCACCTACCTACTGAAGGGTCAGGCAGCTACCTGGTGGGAGAACTACCAGACCATGAGAGCTGGCTATCCTATCACCTGGGGATGTTTCAAGGATGCCTTCCTGAAGCACCACATCCCAGATGGTCTTATGGAAAGGATGCGTGAGGAATTCTGCTCTCTCAAACAGGGCAAGCTGGACGTCCTCGGCTACCAGAACGAGTTCAATCGTCTCGCTCGATACGCTGGTGACGAGGTGTCCACTGAAGCCAAGAAGATGGCAAGGTTCCGCCGAGGTTTTAACCCGGAACTGAAGTACGCTCTCACCAACATCAAGTGCAAGGACTTCGTGGAGCTCGTGAACACCGCGCTCAATGAGGAGAATGGGCGCAAGGCGTTCGAGGAGTCGCGCAAGCACTCGCGTGAGGGTGGTTCCTCCTCCAACATGACAACCCCTCCGCAGAAGCGCCGCATCTGGGTGCCAAACAGTGCTGTCACTCGGGCTCCAAATGCCCAAGCTTCTCCAGGCTTTGGTCCCCGCCCACCCAACCCATCTCAGATGCAGGGTCAGAGGTTTCCAATGGGGAAGCCAAGGCCAGCTCCTCCTCGTGTCGTCACTTGCTTCAAGTGCAAGGAGACTGGGCACTACGCTGATAAGTGCACTCAGAGGCAGCTACCTCCACCACCTCCTCGCCCCAACACCAACCAGGCAATGGTTCGTGCTCCCCCGGCTAAAGCCTTCAACTCCAACAACAGGCCTGTCGGGAGGACCGCGAGGGTGAATCATATCAAGGCCGACAAAGCTGAGGAAGCTGCTGACGTCGTTCTCGGTACATTCCCCGTAAACTCTAACCCAGCTAAAGTGTTGTTTGATACCGGAGCATCGCATTCGTTCGTGTCAAAGATCTTTGCAACAGCAGTTAAACTACCTTTTGTTGGTTTGGGTTCCCCGCTAGTAGTAAACTCCACTGGAGCAACTATGCAAACTTCCAAGATCAGTCACGAGAATCAGATCTTGATTGGAGGTCACATATTCCTTGCTTCCCTCATTCTGCTTGGCAATTCTGACATTGATGTAATCCTTGGCATGGATTGGTTGAAGGCCAATAAAGCTACGATTGATTGTGCTAAGAAGTCAATAAATCTGTTCCACCCTTCCGGCCAGATAGTCCATTCTCCAAGTGAATCAAGTTCTGTTCAGCTGTACACCCTGGATGCTAAACCTCTACCTCTGCTCGAAAATGTTCCGGTGGTTTGTGAATTCCCTGACGTCTTTCCAGAAGAGTTGCCAGGGATGCCTCCGGACAGAGCAGTTGAGTTCGTGATCGAGCTTGAACCAGGTACTGCTCCAATCTCTAAGCATCCATACAAGATAGCTCCTCCTGAACTGAAATTGTTGAAGGAGCAAATCGATATGTACATGGAGAAAGGTTACATTCAGCCTAGCTCCTCCGCTTGGGGTTGCCCAACTCTGTTTGTTGCCAAGAAGGATCAAACAAAAAGACTTGTGGTTGACTATCGTCCTCTCAACGAGAAAACCATCAAGAACAAGTATCCAATTCCTCGTATCGATGATCTTTTTGATCAACTTGCTGGAGCCTCAATATTCTCAAAGTTGGACTTGAGGATGGGTTACCATCAAATAAAGATCAGAAAGGAAGATATTCCAAAAACAGCTTTCACCACTCGGTACGGTCTATATGAATACACCGTCATGTCCTTTGGTCTCACCAATGCACCGGCAACCTTCTCAAGACTCATGAATTCTGTCTTCCATGAATACCTCGACAAGTTCGTTGTGGTATATCTCGATGATATTCTAGTCTACTCAAAATCCGAGGAAGAGCATGGAGAACACCTTCGTCTCACTCTCGTGAAACTTCGCGAGCATCGTCTGTATGCCAAGTTCTCCAAATGTGAGTTCTGGATTCCAGAGGTTGCTTACCTTGGTCATGTCATCTCTGCCAAAGGCATAGCCATTGATCCAGAAAAGGTTAAAGCAATTGTTGATTGGAAACCTCCTAAGACGGTAAAACAAGTTAGAAGCTTTCTTGGCTTGGCTAGCTATTGCCGTCGTTTCGTCCAAAACTTTTCCAAGATTGCCAAACCTCTCACTGATCTCACAAAGAAGGACAAAAAGTTCGTTTGGACTCCACAGTGTGATGAGAGTTTAAATCTCTTGAAGACTAAACTCACTTCTACCCCAGTTCTGGTTGGCCCAGATACTACCAAACCTTTCCAGATATTCTGTGATGCATCTCTCCAAGGCCTAGGTGCAGTTCTTATGCAAGAACGTCAAGTTGTGGCTTATGCTTCACGTCAGTTGAACCCACATGAGCAAAACTATCCCACACATGATCTTGAAACTTGCAGCAGTTGTGTTTGCCCTCAAGAAATGGAGACATACTTGTTGGTAACAAAACTGAAATCTTTTTCCGATCACAAGAGTCTGAATACATCTTCACTCAACCAGATCTAAACCTCAGGCAAAGGAGATGGATTGAAAAGATTAAAGACTTTGATCTCACCATTTCTTACACTCCAGGCAAGGCTAATGTTATGGCCGATGCTCTCAGTCGCAAGTCCTATTGCAATAATCTCATGATCATGGAAAGCCAACCTCCACTTCACGAAGAATTCCAGAAGCTGAACCTTGGTCTTGTTCCTCAAGGCTACCTTGCTAGCTTGACAGCCAGTCCAACTCTCGAGGACAAGATTCGTTCTGAACAACTTCGTGATACTGAAATCAAGAAGATGGTTGAGCACATCAAGGAAGGCAAGGAGAAATTCAAATCCTTCTCAGTTGATGATAAAGGAACTGTGTTCTTTGAAGGACACATTGCAGTTCCTCAAGTTCAAAGTCTAAAAGATATCATTCTCAAGGAGGCTCATGAAACTCCTCTCTCCATTCACCCTGGAAGTACAAAGATGTAACAGGATCTTAAGACACTGTATTGGTGGCCTGGCATGAAACGTGAAATTGCTCAATACGTTTCAAAATGCGACGTTTGTCAACGTGTTAAGGCAGTCCATCAGAAAACAGCCGGTCTACTCCAACCTCTGAAAATTCCTGAGTGGAAGTGGGACATGATTGAAATGGACTTCGTTACTGGGTTTCCAAAGTCCAAGAAGGGCAACGATGCAATTTTTGTTGTTATTGATCGTCTCACTAAAGTAGCTCACTTCTTTGCTGTCAAGGAAACTATCTCAGCTAGCCAGTTAGCAGAACTCTACACAGCAAAGATTGTTCTCTTCATGGTGTTCCATTAGAATAAGCTCAGACCGTGGAAGTATCTTCACTTCTCATTTCTGGAAGAGTTTTCAAGAAGCATTGGCACCAAACTTCTGTTCAGCACAGCTTATCACCCTCAGTCTCAAGGGCAAGTCGAAAGAGTCAACCAGATTCTCGAGGATATGCTCAGAGCATGTTGGTCTCTCCTTTGGCATGAAATGGGAGGATTGCCTTCCATATGCTGAATTCTCCTACAACAACAGCTACCAGGCAAGCTAGGCATGGCACCATTTGAAGCACTCTATGGACGCAGATGCAGGAGTCCAATCAATTGGTCTGGAGCTGGTGAACGTTCACTCTTAGGCCCTGACATTGTTAAGGAAGCCGAGGAGAAAGTTTGTATCATTCGTGACAATCTCAGGATTGCTCAGTCTCTTCAGAAAAGCTACTATGACAGCAAGCACAGGGATATGATCTATGCACCTGGTGACAAGGCATATCTCCGTGTAACTCCCCTCAGAGGCACTCATCGTTTCGGTGTGAAAGGAAAGCTTGCACCAAGATACATTGGTCCTTTCAACATTCTCTCAAGGCGTGCAGAAAATGCTTATCGTCTTGAACTTCCAGAAAAGCTATCCAAGGTGCACGATGTGTTCCACGTGTCACAGCTCAAGAAGTGTTTCAAAGATCCAGATCGTGCAGTTGATCATGATTCCATCGAACTGCAAGATGATCTCTCTTATGAGGAGCACCCTGTTCGTATTCTCGATGAGACCGAGCGTAAGACTCGCAACAAGAGCACCAAGTTCTTGAAAGTGCAGTGGTCGCATCATTCCGATAAAGAGGCAACGTGGGAGACCGAAGAGGATCTTCGCAAGAAGTATCCGGACCTTTTCATTTCTCAGTAGGAATCTCGGGGCGCGATTCCTTCAAGGGGGGGGGCGTTTTGTAACATCCCAAGTATGAAAATCATCCCCTTAGAATGTTTGTTGCATGTTTATTAAAGTACTGCATCATGTCATCATTTTGTTTCCATGTTGTTTGCATTTGTTACTTATTTGTTGCATTTGTTTTCCACAGTTTTCACAACTCAAATTCAAACCTTTTTCAAACAATGGTTTCATACTTGCTCTGTTACAACATTTTCAATAAAAATCACAACTAAAACAACCAATTGTTTCATGTTTTTTTCCATAGTGATCACTTGTGAAAATGATGGTTTTAATCAATCCTTTAATTTCCAGAAACACATTTAAAATTCAAATCAAAGCACCCAAAACAGAACCATTTTGAAATCATGTTGTTACCAAAACAAATCAACTCAAATTGTCTATTTACCATAGGGGTTACCCTATTTAAATGATTGGTTTTATTAATGATCTTTAATATTAAAAATTTCACCCAAATTTGGTTTAAATTTTAAACAGCAAGCAAATATTTAAACTTTTGAAAATAAAAGTTATCAACTGTTTGTATTTGGCCTAAGGAACTTCTCCAAATTTTTTCCAAATTTTTCATGAAGTTAAACCTATCATTTTCTTCCCAATTCTTTTTCAGCAAAAAAAAAAGGGAGAAAGAAAAATTAAAAAAATTTCAAACTTGGCGCCAACAGAGGGTGGGCTGCGCCCAGCCCACCTCGCTTCCCTTCCGCGCGCGGCCCAGCCTCCCACTTAAACGCAAAATATCGATTCGTTTTTTTTCCCACGATCTAATCCATCTCCCCGCAGTACGGCGGCCATCGGAGGCCTCCACGGCAGCACGGCGACCACCCGACGGCCAGGAGGCACTCCCGGGGGCTATAAAACAGCCCTAGGGCCGCGCCGTCAAACCCTAGCCCCCTAGGTTCCTATTCCCCTCTCCGCCGCTGTCCGTTGCCTCTTCCCCGTCGAGTTCCCCTCCACTGTCACCCTCGCCGGAGTTTTCTCGCCTGAACCCATGTCGCGCGCCACCGCAGTAGCCACCCTCTCCCCTCGCTGAGCACAGGAATCAAAACCACGCTAACCCGTCTCGCGGTTGGACACCTCCAGGAGCACGGTGACCGCCTGGATCTTCGCCGCCATCACCGTCGTCGCCGCCGGCCGCTACTCGCCTCTCTGCAACTCGACACCTCTCGGTGAGCAACCACATCTCCTCCTTCCTCTCTGTGCTGCGCACGCCGCTGCTCACCGAGCACATCCATCACATCTATCGCGCACGGCCACGGTCACCTCAACGCCGGCGAACGTCGTTGCTATCTGACAGTCGTGGAAGGATTCGTTCGTCAGGCAAAAGTTCAGTTAGCCAGCAGTGAACGATAACCTGTCCGCGTTCCTATCTCTGTCAAATGACTGAACACAGCGCAGTGGTTGCGCCACTCTCTGAATCTCCTCGCGGTCGCGGGTTCGAGCCGCGGTCGCGCGGAATAACCACACTTTTTTGAGCGCGCACTGACATCCGTGGCCCACCCGTCAGCCGCGGTGGTTGCCACGCAAGCGTGCGCTGCGCCACGTTGGCCCCTGGCCCACGGGGCAGTGGCTGCGTGTAGCTGCCGCTCTGTAACAAAAGTTTAACACGTTCTGTTTTTATTTTCCTAATCATTTTAATTAACAGATTTAAACCCAAACTTTAAACTATCATATCTTTTAATCTATAAGTCCCATAAATAAAAGTTTTATATGTTTTCTGTTCCAAATCAAATGATCTTTCCAAATAATCCATTAGTGTACTGTTTTGAACTTTCAAATTGCAATTCAAATTTGAATTCAAATCATTCAATTGAATTTTGCTAAAATTCATAACTAATTCATAATAATTCCAAATCCTGCAAATAAAATATGTTTTCAATACTATTTCAAATAACCTATTCAAATATAAATTTTGTTTCATGGTTTGAACAATTTAAATTGCCTAAATAATTTAATACTTGTTTAATTCATTTAAATTTGATAAAATCATAACTTGCTCAATATAAAATATTTTTGAACATGCAAAATATGTTTTCAAACCACCAAAGTATGAACTTTTCAAATGTGAATTTGAAATTACGTCTTGAACAAATAAAAATTCAATTAAATTCAAACTTGTTTTAATTTTATTTAAAACTTGTTTAATATTGTTTAATTCATAATTAAATTATCCTAATTCCAATTTCAATATTTGAAACATGTAATCCAACTAAAATTTGCTGATCTTTTCAAATATAAACCTTGTTATTTGTTTTGAACAATTTAAATGGTTGAAAACAACAAATACTTGTGTGTCACCTTTGAGGCACCCCAAAAATTCCCTAAATTAATAATAAAATTCTAAATTGCTACACCCTATTTTAAATTGGTTCTAATGTTGTTATTTTGCTGTTTCCCTTTTGCATGCATCATACTAAACCACTAGCACCTGTTGATTAGTTGGAAAACAAATAATCTAACCAAAATCAATGGGCTTTTCGTATGCAACTCAAAGTTGCATATGTGTACATTTAAATTGTGTTATCATGTTATCCAGTTATGTTGATGCAACCATTAACTTGTCATGCATCATCTTTGATTGTGCACCATGCCATGATAATGATTGTTTATATCCTGCCTTGTTTGTTTGCTTCTTCTCGGATAGACGACGACGTTGATACCGACGATCTTTACGACACCCCTTCTGAGGATCTAGCTCAGTACCCGGCTACTGGGTTTGCAGGCAAGTTATCACTCACATGAACCATTGTGTTCCTTTCAACATTGGTTACCGATACTTTCCGTTGTCTATATTTGCTAGCCCTATATATCTTTGCTCCTGTTACGAACCTATCACATGATACCCTAACCCTGATATTGCCACACCTCCAGTCCTAAAACCCCGTTGCTTGGGCCCGTGTCTTACTAGCATGCTTAGGGTTGTTTTGCTCGAGTCTATTATCCGTTACTTTCTGTTATTATATCTGTTATATTATGGGGCTCGATGTTAAACAACAACCTGTTAATTTGAGGTATTAATAACTTGCTGATAAGGCACCGGCAGGAGGCCCGGCGTGGTTTTGAGGCCTGCTAGTGTCGAACCTAATAGGAAAAGGGTCTTGTCTACTGATCCATGATGAGCGCACTATCCGCATGTGGGAAGCGTGTATGGGCGCCCCCCTCAATTTGATTCGATTCGCATCTCGTCCAAATCGCCACACTTAGTTCGGGCTTTCCATTTGATGCACGCATATGCAGGTACGAACCCGAGGCCAGGGTGGAACTTTTGTAGTCGGCATTTAGGGCGGCGTGGTCTTCCAGTGCTATGAGGGTCCTCCTTTTCTTCGGGGGGCTCGATTAGCCGCGCACGCACAACACGTGGTGCTTTGGGCTTGATGCGAAGAAGAGTTGAGTTGTGTTGAGTGCCCCGCTTGGTGGGAAAGGCCTTCCCATCTGGCGGGTTATTCTTACGTGTACGGCCAATTTGGTGCACCCCTGCAGGGATAAATCTTCTCGAGAAGCCGTGTTTTCCGCGATTATGCTTGACTTGGTGAAAGTACTGGCTAACAAGTACTCAGAACAACTTACACCTAACTAATGATAACTTGACTAGCAATAGGCTTATTGACACAACAACTTGATCCATCATTAATCCAACTGTGTGAGTTATCCTCGGATTGCTTCTTTGGATAAGGGGCGAGATCCAGGATGGGTTTGTTTTGGTGGTTAGCTATAGTTGGTTACGATACGCTATCTTATCTCTTTCTGTTACACCGGAAGTTGTAGTATGTTCTGTAGTTGGTTAGTGCAGCCAGTTGCAGCATCTTTTATACCCTTCCCTTACGTTGATCCCAAGGCATCTGTGCTTGGTGTTGACGGGCTACACTTTGGTGAACTGTGAGTCTTTCTTGCCAGTACGTTGTTGTACTGACCCCTTTGGGGCTGTGGTTTACGCAGACTACGACTACGGCTACGATGACCACCAGAATGGCTACTTTGTGGAGTTTGACGAGACTGCAGACGAGTAGATAGCTGGACCAGGGCTGGATCCAGGACCTACGTGGATGGGCTTCGTCTTCTTTATTTTCCCGGCTTCTTAAGCCTATTTGGATTTGTCTGTACTCAGACCCCCTTTGAATGCTTCCGCTGAGTTGTAATGATGCTATGTTGGGACATGTGTCCTCTGGATGATTGTATTTGCTATTCTCTGCCCTAGTGAGGGCCTGTTGCAACTTATTTCAATATTTTGTGTCTTAGAGGCATGTTGTGCTATCCTTTGTTCAAAGCCGTTGACGTACCATGTGTGTATGGTATGAAGTACGTCAATGGTAGTATCCTGATTTCTACGGGATAGTTTACATCGACGGTGAACAGTAACTTGGTTGTCGCACATAAGTGCTGGCCTACCCGTAAGGGGACGCGGGAGCCGTTAAGCCCCGTAATCCAACCAAAAATACTGTTCAGTTCGTACGGTGAGTATCCTCTAGAAGTCCGGGTGCGACACGTAGGTGTGCAGGCGCGCTTTGTCCCCAGTTGCTATTCTGGTGTATAAAGACCGGGGGGACAACTGCGGCAGCCAAACAGGTTCCCACAGATTGCCCCTTTGGTGCAAGAAGACCAAGACCGTGCTACAAGACGAAGGCAGCGTCACTGGGCTCCCCCACCGTGACGCCATGCACGGTGGAGCTGTACCCATCGATCAGGACTGTGCAGGAGGCGCAGAAGTACGGGACGCTCCTCCCTTTGGCACTTTGTGGCAACCCTTTCCCGCCAAATGAGCGGGAAGGAGGTCCATATGCCAGTATGAGAAGGGAACCACCGTCCTTTGGACAAAGCGAGCTCGAACCATCGTAGAGCCCAAATAGTCTGTTCCGAGCACAAGCTCGCCTTTGTACTGTAACCACCGTAGTGCAATCCATCAGACAAGAAGGAGTAGGGTTTTACACCACACTAGGGGCCTGAACCTGGGTAAACTCTCTATGCCGCCATTGTTGTCGTGCCCAAGCTTCTCTCTCGAAGCATCCTAAGCGAAGGAAGTGTGTTTAGCTCCCAGTGTTCGAACCTCTGAGAGCTATTCTGTCTAGGACAAATGAGCTCTCTCCGACACGCTCGACGAAAACAGCTTCCGTTTGCGCCATATTATAAGGAGAACACACCGTATAAATACCAAAGCGTGTCGCAGGCCACGAAGGGAAATCTGTGCCCCTATAACGACTTAGAGGTATGCGGAGGATTTTTGAAGCAATGTGTTCTCTGAATAAACCCTGCACTGTCTCCTTGTCCCAGGCACCACTCATCTGATCAATCAACAAAGCCATTGTCGCTTGATCCGGTAGAGGCTGGATGGTAACCACATTTCGAGGCTTAACATTCGAGATCCAATTGTCGGACAGGATTTACGTATGAATTTTATCCCCAATGGCCCATCTAATCCCCTGTTCCACCAATTACTTGCCAAACAAGATACTCCGCCATGTATATGACGATGAACGGGGCTTGGGAGCATTCCAGAAATCACCATGTGGATAATATCTTCCTTTGAGCACACGGGTGCAGAGAGCGTCGGGTTCCGTGATTAGACGCCAACACTGTCGTCCCAACATAGCCTTGTTGAAAAGTATAAGATCATGAAAGCCCATCCCACCTAGAATTTTCGGTGAAGATAGCCATTCCCATGAAAGCCCATCTTTCTTTGCCCCCTTCTATGCCCCACCTGAAATCCACTAGAGCTCTTGTCATTGAGTTACAAGTTACTATCGGGATCTGGAAGCAGCTCATGATATATGTGGGTATAGCTTGGACAACTGATTTAATAAAAATCTCTTTACCTGCCCGAGAGAGAGGCCTGTCTAGGAGGTTATTCATTCTCTGCCATGCTCGGTCAGATAAGAACTGGAAGGAACCAATGGGAGAACGCCCAATGCCAGTAGGCATGACAAGATAAGTCTCCTGAAGAGCTTCATTATGGACCTACAATTGATTCATTACCCGTGTTTTGACAGAAACCTCACAATTGTTCCCGAAGAAAATCGTGGATTTGTCAAAATTAATCTTCTGCCCCGGTCCACCACAGTATAGTTTAAGAGTTGAGTGAAGGGCACTAACACTGCGTTGGTCACTCCGGGCAAAGAAAATAGAATCATCAGCGAAGAGAAGATGTGATATGGTAGGTCCGTACCTGCCATTGCGGATACCTTGCAAATCACCACATCTTTTGCTCCGATAAAGCAAACTTGACAATCCCTCCGTGTAAAGAAGAAAGAGGTACGGACTGATGGGATCGCCTTGCCTGATACCACACGATGGGATCACTGGTTGTGTCAAATCTCCATTAACCATGACAGCATACCGAACCAACATGACACACCGCACAACTGATCGGATCCAGACTGGTTTAAAACCGAGCTTCAACATACAACCGTGAAGGTAGTTCCAATCTACCATATCATAAGCCTTCATCATGTCTATCTTCAGCGCAAAGCAAGGCTTCTTCGACCTCTGCTTACAGATAGTGTGGAGGCACTCATAAGCCACCAAAGAATTATCAGTAATCAGCCTACCAGGTACAAAAGCGCTCTGCTGTTCGGAAATAATAGTTGGGAGCAACATTTTGAGGAGATTAGCTAAAACCTTTGAAGCAATTTTGTATAAAACATTGCAAAGACTAATTGGATGAAAGTTTTTGAGATGCACTGGATTTGATACCTTCAGGATTAGGACGATAACAGAGGACCCGCCCACTGTGACCGCAGTCTTCGCATGAGCTCCCAAAACTCATGACGCTTCTCCCTTCGAGGTTCGCCATAGACAAAGGTTGCTCGCCATTGATTGCCAGCTTAGGATGAGATGATCACATCAATGCAACATGAGTTACAACCCTTCAATTCCACAGAGAACGGATGCATCCAAAAAAGCACAAGGCCACGACTCTGGCCCTCGCTACTGACACCGAAGCAATTTGTGTATCCCAAAGACCACATGAAGTTCTGGGCTCTCTTGTCCTTCATCTTCATCTCCGAGAGAAAAAGGAACTTAGGTCGATATTTCTTGACAAGCCATCGTAGCTCGCCTACTGTCGAGTCCGACCCGAGACCTCGACAATTCCACACAATAATACTCATTGCGTTTGGCGCGGCTGGTTCTCACCATTTGCCAGATCCGCCGATCGAGAATTTATATCTGTTGAATTGTTCTTCCTCTTCTTGTAAGAATCATCACTCTGGGACTCCCCATCGTCACGTTCATCAGGGTTCCCACGTGGGGCTTCAATACCACGCACCTCAGCCTCTGCATTTTCCGCTTGGTTTGTGATGGCCAGAACAGCGGGCACTCTCGGCTCGTACTGCTTACGCTTCAAACCTGCAACCTTTCCTGGCGCACTGCCATTGTTTTGAACCTTGGCCTTCGGGGCAACATTTTTTGCTCTATGTTTGCGAGGTTTAATAGGAGAAGTGACCTCATTGCTCTTCTTAAAACCACCCGAGTTAGAACTTGACCCCTGGCCCGACTGCAAGCCTTGGCCAGATGAGGATCTTTGATCCTTCCACTTCACTTCTAGAACACATACACGTTCGTTGCACCAGGGCAGCTTGCCATCTTCATCTCCGCTAGCTGGAGTCGGACATAGCAACAAAGAATGTCCAATCAAGCCACACGAGAAACAATACATCGGAACCTTCTCATTCCTGACATCATAATAGATCGTCTTCTTCAAGGTTGAAGATTCCACTCCCACAAATCTCATTATGGGCTTCGTCACGTCAACATGGACTCTGACTCGGAGATAACCCCCCCATGATGAGGACATCCCTAGTGCTTCTACACTTTCTCCCATTGAAGATGTTGCTATTCAAGAGAAACATGATGAAGTGAGGATTGGACCTATGACTAGATCAAGAACCTAACTACTAGAACAGAAGGTGAACTCACTCCTATGTATGATTCAGGTAGTTGATAACACAAGCATTATTGGAGGAGAGGAGCATGGAGTCATGGAGCAATGCATAGGGGAACACAAGGAGAGAGGCGATCATGGCAGCACAAGAGAAGAGGAGAAACAAGGAGCTAAACATAATAGAGATGGGAGCACCAAGGACATGTCCTAGGGTGTCCCAACCCACATTTATGTGTCATGCACATTACGCTTATGGGGGCACCAAGGACATGTCCTAGGGTGTCCCAATGCGTGTAGAATAAGGGCCTGCGTGCCCCTTGGCCGAATCCCACTTGTTTGGGTCGGTTTGTATGAGTTGGGTCGAGTCCAAACTCCCTTAGTTGAGTCCTAGTCGGATTGGAGGCTGGTGCTTGCGCAAGAGGACTTGTGGCCGCATCCCCTCCTCTCATATAACCCTCCAACCTGCGAGTTGAGAGGTTAGACTATGTTATACATTAAACCCTAGAACCTCTTGTTGATTGCTTGAAGCATTCATCTAGAAGTAATACATCTACAAGTTTTGCGTGTTATCTGCTGTTCCACTGGGAATTAGTTGATACAGGACCACTAGTAGTCGCTGGCTGCTCGTGCAAGTGTGTGGATTTGTGAATATCCAAGGGATTGTTTGCTGCTACAATTGGCATTAGGAATTAGCCGGAGAGTTCATGGAGAGACACAAGTTATCAATCATCTATCATTGTGTGACTTCACCGAGAAGATCGGGCATCCCCTTATCATCTTGGTATCATATTTCTAGGTTTACTCGGTGAGATCTCTTTGATCCATTAGTTTCGAGTTGTTTTCATTACCTATACAGAAAAATCCACAAAAACTAGGAGTAGTTCTTTTCCTAGCCATAGATCATCACCAATTTCAAGTTTTAGTTGCTGTTTTGTGTTTTGATTTTGTGTTTCTTTTCTCCTTTTGAGTCTTGTTTTAGTTCGGTTTAGGTTTAGGATTCTTGTGTTCATCGAGTTGTTCCTTTTGAGTCCATCGAAAACCTCCCAAAATTCCAATCCGAGTTGAGGCCGCTTGTCTATTTCGAGTTGGAGTAGATCCCCTACTGCGGCACAGCAATCACCAAAATCACTGCCATGGCCTGTTCCTTGCCGTACTCGGAGTCCAGCTGCTGCCGCACTCCTAGGGCTACTTGGATCCGCGCCGATCGCATATACTCGGAACGAGAGCGCGTTCCCATGCTGCGTTCCTGTGTGCTGCCGCGATACAACTTCGCAACAATCCCTGCCGTGCGTGTGATCCTTGCCGTGCACTACACCTAGCTTACGCGCGCGCCCTACCGTGGCACAAAACCACCAAATTCGTTGCCGCGCGCATTGAGTCTATTGTGCGTTCCGTTGCTGCCATGAGAAGCTCTGCCGGACACACTTTTTGATTGGTTTCGTTGCCGCCACAGCGCAAAACGAGCCAATTTCCTGATGTGAGTTCTTAGCATCTTTAGTCAAATTTTATTTTAGGTTTCTTTTACATTTTCTTTAGGTTTTCAAGTCCGATCATTGTGAACCTTAGACACTGCCTATCTACAACAATAAACTAGTTACCTTGCCCACAAGACTAGCTATTTTTGTTGTTCATTACAGGCTGCTCTATTTCATACTATTGTGTCACATTGATCATAGCTTTGTTATTTTTGCTCCATAGTTGTTTTCGGCCAGTCATAAAAGTATAAAAAAAGAGAAACAAAAAATAGAAAAAGAGAAAAATAGAATTGAAAAAAGAAAAAGAAGCCTTGAGATACATTGTTATATCTTGTTATTATAGTTGTTTCATCACTACTATATTGACACTATTTTACTGAGCAATCTTGTGCCTGTGCTATCATTGAGCCTAGCTAGTGTCTTTCGAGTGCGTTGCAATATTTCCATCCATATAATTGCATTGCCACATTTGTCTCCACTTTGGTGTATTTTCCTAGGTGCAATTTTTATACCATCACAAACAACAAATATGATTTTTTCATTGGTGATTGTTAGGTATCCATACCAAGCCCCACCATATATCCCGTTTTTCCTTGTGAGAGCGAAAATCCCTGGGTATTCTCTTATTCACACCGAGACATAGTAGTGATGTTTTACTTGTGGTAAGTTTTTGCTATTCACTTTGGAACATTAAGGTACACAATTATTTGCCGTTTTTGAGTGAGTTGTGAGAGAGCACCACATCTCATATTATTTTATTTCACTAACACTTTAATCCATGGAGTCTTCTGCTAGTGATAATGTGCAGGTTGATAAAATTGCTGGGAAAACTGCTGAGGCATCTACTAAGAAGAATGTTGATGATTTGCTCACATGGGGATAATTTACAAAATTCAGAGATGTGGTGGCAAATAGAATTGAACAAATAATTGATGCTTATGATAATACATTGAGGAAATATTTGCAACAGATGGATCTGAAAATTGCTCAAGCTGCTACAAAAGAATCTGTTGAGGTTATGCAAGAATCTATCACTAATTTGACTAGGCAAATTGCTTAATTTTCTACTTAACTACAACAAAGGGCTCCTTAAGTGCATGATGATGATGATTGGGAACCTGGCCGAGGGCACGCTCATAATGGCCATGGGGTTTTTGCTGCAAGGAGGGTACTAGCTCATGATAACAATAGAGAAGATGATGGTTTGGACAAGCCTAAATTCTCTATTCCTCCTTTCACCTTTGATCATGATGATGTAGAAGAGTATTTGATGTGGGAGCTGAAAATTGAGAAGCTATGGAGATTGCATGACTATAGTGAAGATAGAAAAATTAAATTGGCTTCTTATGGGTTTGATGGCTATGCTCTTTTGTGGTGGGATAATATTACACAATTGAGGGAAGAAAATGGAGAACCAAAAATTGTTACATGGGCTACTATGAAGAAACTCATGAAGGACAGATTTGTGCCAAAGAATTATGTGAGAACTTTGTATGATAAATTCATCAATTGAGGCAAGGCACAATGTCAGTGGATGCTTATTATAGAGAGATGGAGTTGATACTTCAAAGGGCTCGAGTTAGAGAGGAACCAGAACATACTATGCACCATTTTCTTTCAGGTTTGGAATTTAAAATCAGAAGCATTGTGAGGCATCTTCAGTATAGTGATATGAATGAATTGTTACATCATGCTAGAGAGGCAGAATCACAGTTGGTTGAGGAGGCAAAGCTGAGTGCTAGGAGGGTTTTCATACCTCGAAATTCTGGATTTTCTTCACCATCACCACAACCAGCTCCAACCCGTGGGGCTTCCTCTACCAAATCCGAGAGCACTCCCTCTAACTCCAGGAGGCAAGTGCAACCAGCATCTAGTGCTAGTGGATCCACATCTTCTACAACTAGAAATAGAGATATGAGCTGCCATACATGTGGAGGAAAAGGCCACTTCAAGAGAGAATGTCCCAATAAGAAAACTATGCTTGTTTATGAGGACAATGAATATGAAACAGGTGATCATGCTGATCCTAATGAGGAGGATGATTGTGAGGAGCAAGGAGGCCCCCTTGATGCTTATGCTTCCCATTGCCCCACTATTGTTTGCACACAAAATGCTGCTGCCTTGAGTGTTGTCCCTTCTCCAGAAAATCAGAGGTTTAATCTTTTCCAAACCAAGGCAATTTTAGGCCCTCAAATGGCTTGCAAGGTTATTATTGATGGATGAAGCTGCAGAAATCTAGCTAGTAAAGAGCTATGTGCAAAGCTGAAATTGAAGTATATTCCACACCCTCATCCTTATTATATACAGTGGCTGGGTGATAAAGGAGAGATGAAGGTGAGCTACATGGTGAGAGTGGAGTTCCAAATTGGGCCGTATTGTGATACTATTGAGTGTGATGTTGTGCCCATGTCTGTTTGACACATGTTGCTTGGAAGACCATGGCAGTTTGATAGGAATGTTACACATAATGGGAGAACTAATACATACCAGTTGAATTGGCATGTGAAGGACATTGTTTTGAGACCTATGACACCACAGCAAATTGTAAATGAGTCTCGTCAAAAAACTGAAGTGGACTTAGAGAAGGAGAGTGAGAGAGTGGAAAAACAAGAGAGTACTCCTTCTGTGAGTGATATTAGTAAAAACAAGCTGAGTGGTAAAAATAAATGTGAGGGAGTGAGCCTATTACGTATGCTAGCCACCAAAGAGGACTTGAGATAATTTAGCGAGGATCCTAGTTTGCTTCCTATAGTGCTTATGCACAAGGGAGAAATTTTGGTTTCTAATGACATGACCCCTATTCCTCTTGGTGTTTCTCATGTTTTAAAGGAGTTTGATGATGTTTTTCCAGAGGAGGTACCTGCAGGGCTGCCACCATTGCGTGGCATTGAGCATCAAATTGATTTGATTCCTGGAGCTACATTACCAAACCGAGCCCCTTACAGGACCAATCCCCAAGAGACCAAAGAAATTCAGAAACAAGTGCATGAGCTTCTTGATAAAGGGTATATTCAAATAAACTTATCTCCATGTGTTGTTGCTGTTATTTTAGTTCCTGAGAAAGATGGTACTTGGCGCATGTGTGTAGATTGTAGAGCAATTAACAACATCACTATTCGTTATCGTCATCATATACCTCGTTTGGAGGACATGTAAGTGGTGCTGCTGTTTTCTCTAAAATTGATTTGCGCAATGGTTATCATCAAATTAGGATGAAAGAGGGGGATGAATGGAAAACAACTTTCAAAACAAAATTTGGTTTATATGAATGGTTAGTGATGCCTTTTGGTTTAACTAATGCACCTAGTACTTTCATGAGACTAATGAACCATGTTTTGAGAGAGTTTATTGGTAGATTTGTGGTAGTTTATTTTGATGATATTCTCTTATATATCCACAATGAACATGAACATGTTGATCATATTAGACAAGTCTTCATGTGTTAAGAGCAAATAAATTGTATGGTAATCTTGCTAAGTGTACATTTTGCAAAGATAAGGTCATTTTTCTGGGATATGTTGTTTCTAAGCATGGAATTGAAGTGGATGAATCTAAAATTGAAGCTATTAAAAATTGGCCTATTCCTATAAATGTTAGTCAAGTGAGAAGTTTTAATGGACTGGCTGGTTTCTATAGAAGATTTGTCAAAGATTTTAGTACACTTGCTGCACCTTTAAATGAATTAACTAAAAAGGGTGTTGATTTCGAATGGGGGGGGGGGTACAAGATATTGCTTTTGATGAGATTAAGAACAAATTAATTTCAGCCCCATTGCTAATTCTTCCTAATTTTAACAAGAAATTCGAAATAGAATGTGATGCAAGTGGTATTGGTATTGGAGGAGTGCTTATGCAAGAAAAAAAAACCTGTAGCTTATTTTTCTGAGAAATTGCATGGTGCTCAATTGAATTATTCTATGTATGATAAGGAGTTGTATGCACTTGTTAGGGTCCTTGAAGTGTGGAAACATTACTTGTGGCCTAAAGAATTTATAATACACTCTGATCATGAAGCTTTGAAATTTTTAAAGAGCCAATCTAGCCTTAATAAAAGACATGCTAAGTGGGTTAAATTTATTGAATCATTCCCATACATCATTAAATATAAGAAAGGCCATGATAATGTGGTTGCTGATGCTCTCTCTAGGAAAAGTATGCTTTTAACTCAATTGGATGTGAAAATTTCTAGTTTGGAGAGTATGAAAGATTTGTATGCTCAAGATATTGATTTTCAACATGCATATGCGAATTGTACTAATGTGAAAGCATGGGATAAATTCCATTTGCATGATGGATATTTATTTAGAGCTAACAAATTATGTGTTCCCGAGTCGTCCTTGCGTTTGTTATTGTTGCAGGAATCACATAGTGGTGGATTGATGGGACACTTTGGGAGGGAGAAAACATTGCTTATGTTGGCTGATCACTTTTATTGGCCACGAATGAGAAGATATGTGGAGAGGTTTGTGAGACGTTGCATCACTTGCAACAAGTCTAAGTCTAAACTAAAATCTCATGGTTTATATACTCCTCTTCCTGCACCTACTACACCTTGGGAGGACATTAGTATGGATTTTGTGTTAGGATTGCAAAGGACTAAAAGAAGACATGATTCTATTTTGTGGTAGTGGATAGATTCTCTAAAATGTCACATTTTATTGCATGCGACAAGAGCGACGATGCGTCGCACATTGCTAATACGTTTTTCAGGGACATAGTGAGATTGCATGGAGTAACCAAGATTATTGTTTCTGATCGTGATGTCAAGTTCATGAGCTATTTCTGGAAGACACTATGGGGGAAGCTGGGGACAAAGTTTCTGTTTTCTACTACTTGTCACCCCCAAACTGATGGACAAACGGAGGTGGTGAATCGCACATTATCTACATTGTTGCGAGCCATGATTACAAAGAACCTGCGGGAGTGGGAGGAGTGTTTTCCACATGTTGAGTTTGCATACAACAGGGCTGTACATTCTACTACTCAGATATGCCCGTTTGAGGTGGTGTATGGTTTCAAGCCAATAACACCACTTGATTTGCTGCCACTTCCTATACAAGAGAGAGTCAATATGGAGGCTTCAAAACATGCTGATTTTGTGAGGAAGATCCATGAGAAGACCAAGGAAGAAATTGAGAAAATAGGAAGACATGTAGCTGAGAGAGTTAACAAGAAAAGGAAGGAAGTGCTATTTCAGCCAGGAGATTTGGTGTGTGTGCATTTTCGCAAGGATAGGTTTCCCAAATTGCGCAAGTCTAAGTTGATGCCACGAGGTGCTGGTCCATATAAAGTGCTTCAGAAGATTAATGATAATGCCTACAAGATTGATCTTCCTAGTGATGAGTTTGGTGTGAGTAATTCTTTCAATGTTCCTGATTTATCACCATACCATGGAGAGGACCTTGATGCGTCGAGGTCGACGCCTTTTCAAGGGAGAGGGGGGGTGATGAGGACATCCCTAGTGCTTCTACACTTTCTCCCATTGAAGATGTTGCTGTTCAAGAGAAACATGATGAATTGAGGATTGGACCTATGACTAGAACAAGAACCAAACTACTAGAACAGCAGGTGAACTCACTCCTATTAAATTATGATGTTTGTTGTTCTAAGAATTTTATAGTACCTAAATCCCTGCATTTATGTATGATTTAGGTTGTTGATAACACAAGTATTATTGGAGGAGAGGAGCATGGAGCCATGGAGCAATGCATAGGGGAACACACGGAGAGAGGTGATCATGGTAGCACAAGAGAAGAGGAGAAGCAAGGAGCTAAACATAATATAGATGGGAGCACCAAGGACATGTCCTAGGGTGTGCCAACCCACATTTATGTGTCATGCGCATTAGGCTTATGAGGGCACCAAGGACATGTCCTAGGGTGTCCCAATGCGTGTAGAATAAGGGCCTGCGTGCCCCTTGGCCGAATCCCACTTGTTTGGGTCGGTTTGTATCAGTTGGGTCGAGTCCAAACTCCCTTAGTTGAGTCCTAGTCGGATTGGAGGCTGGTGCTTGCACAAGAGGCCTTATGGCCGCATCCCCTCCTCTCATTAAAACCTAGAACCTCTTGTTGATTGCTTGAAGCATTCATCTGGAAGTAATACATCTGCAAGTTTTGCGTGTTATCTGCCGTTCCACTGGGAATTAGTCGATACAGGACCACTAGTAGTCGGTGGCTGCTCGTGCAAGTGTGTGGATTTGCGAATATCCAAGGGATTGGTTGCTGCTGCAATTGGCATCAGGAATTAGACAGAGCGTTCGTGGAGAGACACAAGTTATCAATCATTAATCATTGTGTGAGTTCATCGAGAAGATAAGGCATCCCCTTATCGCCCCAGGCTCTACCTTTCTCATCAACCTCCATTTTTCCACCTTGCCAATGAGGCTGGCAAGGGGTTTCCCACGTTCAGAGTTCATGAGAGGGAAAGGCAAGCCATAAATCCTCTCCCAGAGCAGCAAGGAATAAAATACTATATCAGCAGGCTTCACTTGCAGATCAAACTCTTTCAACAGGATAACACTCTTGTTTAGCACCCAAGGGGAGCCATTCATCACCTGTTGCATGTCCCCCTGGACTCAAATTCAGCCAAGAACATGTTAGGCCCCATCGGTCTCACCATCATACCCTTGGGGTTGTCCCACGCCGGCCAGATGACCATCGTGAACGTCTGCACATGGAGTATGTTGGGAGCTAGGACCTTCCCCATGATCGCCCACTCTGGGCCACCAAAAATTGTTGCATCGACATTGTCCAGGACGAAAGCTTTCGTCTCCTTGGATGTTAGCTTGAGACGGCCCATCATCGCAGTCACCCAGTCGCCGGTGCTCGTCTCCTGATGGTCCGTTCCCCCCATCACCTTCTCCCTCGCGGCACTCGCCTCCGCCATGCCGCTTGACAGATTCAGATTGGATACAAAACCCGTCACCCCTGTGTCCTTCCCCTTCCCAGCCTTGCCGTCAGCCATCCGAGACCCAGCGTCAGTTCCGATCTCTCCCGTTGCCAAGGGTGGGTAGCGATCCAGGATCGCCCCGTAGTCACCCCAAACGAAAAAATGAGATGGAGAACCAGGCAGGGCTCGAGGAGGCTGCAGGGATCGCAATACGAGGGATAACAAAGATAAAGGTGCGCCTCGGAGTGATCCAAGGTCACCAAACCTAGCCACGAAACCCTAGAATCTTCTTTCGCGAGAGTGGAGGCTAAACCCTAAAAAAACTGGCACCTTGTTAGCCTCCTCCTAGCCACAGATGAGAACCGCTACAACGACACCGGGCCTTCCCGATGCCCTCCTTGGCAGCGCTGCCGGCGGGTGGAGGGTGGCACGAGATTTGTAAATACTTACTCCGTATCGAAATAGTGGCAGGTGGAGGCTAAGGAGTGGCACCAGATTTTTAAATACTCCCTTCGTGTCAAAATATAAGATGTTTTACCTTTTTATATACAAAACATATATATACATGTTTTAGTGCGTTGATTCATGTGTATCTTGCACTAAAATATGTCTAGATACGTTTTGTCTAGAAAACGCTGAAACATCTTGCATTTCGATACAGAGGGAATAGCAGTAGATCTGTTAGGGATAGTAGCTATAGTGTGTACCGCCGAGCTGCCGAGTTTCAGCGTTATGATGGGAGGATGGCATCGGATTACCTGGGTCGGACCTGGTGCTGCCTGGTCGCTCTCTTCCTCGACGCGGACTTCCTATGGTTGGAGCCACAGGCGGCGGGGCGGGAGGTGTTGTGATACTCCGTAAATAAGACCCGTTTTGGCAGGTCGAGATTGGTTGCAGGCGAGGCCTTGTTGTCTTCTTCAGATCACCATGGAGGCGGAATGGAGAAGAAGCAGGTGGAACTTCGCGACTAGATCTCGAGCTTCTTTGGAGTTGTGATGATGTAGGAAGAAGGTGAACACTCTCGGTGGCCTTTGTCTCAGCAACCGACTATAGTGACCAACTGGTGGCTGATGCGTCTTTAACCTCCATTTTGAGGCACCTTTTCAAGCTCGCGACGACGAGTCCCTTCCTTGGTTTTGTCCCTGGCATTGGCGAGGTTGGCCTTAGTTTGAGCTCATGTTCGACCGGTGGGTATAGACCCGATTGCTTTCTGTTGTTTTCATTTAGGGTCTTTACTGTAAAAATTTAAGGATTGTGTTGTAATTTATCCATATGGTGGGGACCCTATTGTAACTTATACACCGCTAATAATTAAAATGGCATCCAGGCCCTTCGGGGCCGCTCCAGGTAAAAAAAAGAATCTGGTCTCCGTTGGCAGGCTATCCCTCCCTCGGGTTGTTGTTTTTGAACGGGATAAGGCCCCGAAGGGCCTGGAAGCTTTATATTACTTGAGCAGTGAGTACACAATTACAGGAAGCACCCTAAAGAGAGTAAAAATTACAAACTGCCTCCTACACTTTACAATGAACTCTCGAAAGATTCCAGAAACACAATCGAGGGCATCTTATTCACCGCAACTCGCCGTCGAACCTCAAAGCACACGCACCAGCAACCCTACCGGGGACAAATTCACTTGGAGGGAAGCCAGTAGAGAACCCCACACTGAGATCCAAGATCCTCCAAACACGGAGGAAGAGAAGGCCCGGGATACACAAGCCACCAAGCACGGGGCGACTCCTTTCACCATAGATAGTTTCAACAACATGCCTCCGCTGAAGAACTCCGCCGTTGAGATCAACTTCAAGAGCACAAGAGAGAAGTTGCGCCCCATCTTTTCGTTGAGCCGAGAAACTAATAAAAAACTAAGGAATGGCAACACCTTTCTTCCTGTTACCATGACGACAGATAAAAGGAGGTTAGGCCCCCAGATCTGCTTGATTCCTAGCTCTACCAAACACTTGCTTATTTAGAGGGAGAAGGAGAAGGGAGATGACCTCGATGTCGATCGTCTCTATCGTCTAGAGCATGATAAACAACAACGCTCACCTCAATGTTGGAGGTATGCCCTAGAGACAAAATATTTAGTTATTATTCTATCTTCAAATTCAGAATTAAATTTATATCATCATGCTACAACCGCTATGACACTTGAAAAGTGAGTTTTCAAAGAAAAATCTTTGTGCGGTGTGAAGACATAAACAAACAAGAGTTCCTAATCTTGTCTCTAAGATTATCTTATGGTTTGTGAGATGATAACATTTTCCTGATCATGGACTTGGATGAAAGTCTAGCAAAACACACGAGTTTATTGGTAGGGTAACAATAGTACTGAGCTGACCCAAGTGTATGTATTTGCTAAAAGAGACTAAAAAATCATGATGTATTTTAGCAAATACATATGAAGTTGACATTGAGTATAATTCCTATACTATGAGAATATCTACTGACCGCACGATCGAAACTTATACTTTGGATATCACCAACCGTCTTGTCGTAACTGGGGATCATAACAATGATATCTCGGCATGACCTAGAAAGTGTTAAGATCATTCAAGACTAGTACGTAACTCCTCTAGACGATAGAGAGATACATTCTCTGGACCCTCTCAGTATCACGATGACATATCATATGGACAGACACAATGTGATTTATCATAAGGTCATCGGGGATATGGATGAGAAAAGAGAACAATATCGGTAAACGAGTTTTATGTGTTATGATCAAAGAGTTTGATCATACCAGATCCCATAGTATCACCTCGTGATATTGTTGGTATCGTGAAGTTAAGGGAAAAAGTGCAATAAGTAACTTATAAGGTTCTCTCGTTCTTTGGAAACACGCGGGAGCCATCATGGACGTCCACGGTCCTGCTGTTGGTTATTGTTCGGTAAGTTCTCGAACATGTTCGTGTTATCGAGCCTTTACAAGTCCCACGCTTAAGAGTGCAAAGTTTTGAGAAATTAATATGTTATTATTGGTTTTATGAATGTTTGATGCCATTACGATGTAATAGAAACAAGTACGGTGTCAATCGGAGTGGTTTCGGGGAAGTTACTATACGAGAAAATTATGCCGGTGTTAGGCAGAATTTATATGAGAGGTAACGGAGGACATGAGATGTCCCGTGTAACATCCCAAGTATGAAAACACCCCTAGATGTTTGCTTCTTGTTTAATTAATGTTTTGCATCATGGCATCTTACTCATTGCATTTGTTTTCATTTTGTTCCCATCTGTTTTCCTTTGTTTTCACAATTGAAATTCAAACTATATTCAAACCTTTGTTTCATACTTGTTATGTTACATTTTCCAAATAAAAAGGTTCAATTAAAACAGCTAGTTGTTTCTATTTAAATAGAGCTATTAACTTGTTATTTTATTTAATAACTCATTTAACTCAATTTTCATTCAAAATTCAATTACAAGTTCTTCCAAACAGCAACCATGTTGAATTTATGAGAATTACAAACCAAATTATAATCCTTTTTGTTTCAATTAAACTCTAAGGTTCAATTATTTAAATCTTGTTTTCAATAATCACTTAATCTCAAAATTCATTCAAATTTCAACCAAATTACAAACAGCAAAATATTTTGAAATATTTGAAAACCAAAGCATACACTTGTTGCTGTTGCAATAATGAGTTGTTACAAAATTTCCCTAAAAATTTCTAACCCAAAAACCCTAGCTTTTCTTCCCTATTTCATTTCAGCAAAAAAAAAGAAAGAAACAGAAAATTTAAAAAGAAAAACGGAGGGAGTGGCCAGGCCAGTGGGCAGGCCCAGCCCACCAAACGGGCCCGGTACCCCCTCCCCTCTCTCCTTCCTGTACGGCGCGCATCCGCCGTAGCCACGTTGGCGTACGGCGGAGCAGACGGCCACCGCACGCCTCTCTCTCCCTTATAACCTACCCCCTAGGGCGTCCCCGAGCTAGCCCTAGCTCCCCACCTCTTTTCCCTCGAGCCGCCGTCGCCATGGCTCCTCTCCACCCATCTCTCTGCCACGATCTTCCTCTCTGAACCTCACCCGAGTGTTTCCCTCTCTGAATCCGCGGTGATCGCCGCCGGTAGGGTGAGTATCCGTGCGGGTTAGCAACGAGAACGAGCTCCTCGCGGTACCCGCTACGTCCTCGTCACCACCACCGTGCCGGAGACCGCCTACATCGCTGCCGCCGTCCGCACCGTCGCCGGCCACCTCTCTGCTCCGAGCACTGCTTCCTCGACAGTGAGGTGAGCATCGCCTCTATCCCTTCCATCTCCCTCCTATCTGCAACCGTGGCGAACAACTGCACACCGCGCGCACACCCACAGCGCACGGCAGCACGAGCACGGCAGCAGTCGCCGCCGGTGAGCTGCCACCGCGCCCTCTGTCAGTTTCAGTCATCAACGAAGTTCAGTTTCGTCAGGTGTTAGCGCCTATCTGAAGAATAACCTCACTGCACCCCCCTTATCTGACAACGAACGGAGCACATCACAGTGGCACTGCACCCCGAGTGCGCACACCGCGGCGCGGGTTCGAGCCCTGCGCTCGCGAATAAAACCCCAATTTTTTTGCGCGCCACGCTGGCCAGGCAGGGGCCACCTGCCATAGGAAGTGGTGGCCACGCGTGCCTCCACGCGCTGCCACGGTGGACAGGCCCCCCCTCGTCAGTGGCTAGGGCTAGCCACTGCGAGGTAGAAAACGTTCTGCCCCAGTTTTTCTTTTTAAAATTAAGTCCTTTTTTTTCACAGATTGGTCCCTAATTTTAAAAGGCTAATAACTTTTAATTTCTAAATCCAAATAATGTAATTAAAATATGTTTGCTGAACCAAATTAAATTCTCTACATGTTTAAAACATTTGTTTTCTGTTTTGAATAACTCAAATGCATTCAAATTTCAAATTCAAACAATTCATTTAAAATTTGATTAATTGCATAACTAATTCATACTTAATTCAAATAACACAAATAAAATATGTTTTCCATGCTATTTTGAACCACCTTTCCAAATATAAATTTTGTTTCATGTTTTGAATAATTAAAATTGCTTAGATAATTTAAACCTTGTTTAAATCATTTAAATTTGCTAAATTCATAACTTGCTCAAGTTAAATTATTTTTGAACTTATAAAATATGTTTTCAAACCAGAAAAACATAAACTTTTCAAATATGAATTTGGTTTAATGTTTTGAACAAATAAAATTCAAATAATATTCATACTTGAATTTAATTCATTTAAATCTTGTTTAACTTGTTTAATTCATAATTAAATCATTGTAATTCCTTTTTCAATAATTGAAACATGTAGTCCACCTAAAATTTTGTGCTCTTTTCAAATTTGAACTTTGTTATCTGTTTTAAACAATTTAAATTGGTGAAAACAACAAATGCTTGTGTAACACCTTTAAGGAACCAAAAATTCCCTAACTTAATAAATAAAATTCCAAAATTGGTAACCCTTATTTCCAATTGATTCTATTGTTGTTATTTTGCTGTTTTCCTCATCCATGCATCATACTAAACCACTTTCACCTGTTGATTAGTTGTAAAAAAATTATTCCAACCTTAATTCATGGGCTTTCCATATGCAATCCCAAATTGCATGTGGGTCCATTTAATCATGTTATGTTACCATGTCAACTAGTCTATTTCTATGCATCAATTAAATGGTCATGCATCATCCCATGATTGTGCACTATGCCAGGTTATTGATTGTTTATCTCTCTGCGTTGTTTGTTTGCTTCTTCTCGGATAGACGACGACGTTGAGACAGACGATACTTACGACACCCCTTCTGAGGATTTAGCCCAGTACCAGGCTACTGAGTTTGCAGGCAAGTATTCACTCACATGAACCATTGTGTTCCTTTCAACATTGGATACCGATACTTTCCGTTGTCTATTCTGCTAGCCCTATGAATAATTGTTTCTGTTACGAACCTATCACATGCTATCCTTTAACCCTGATATAGCCTCACCTCCACACCTATAACCCCTTTGCTTGTTGCCCGTGTCTTACTAGCATGCTTAGGGTTGTTTCTGCTCGAGTCTGTTGCCCGTTACTTTCTGTTAACATATTTCTATTATGTTCTGGGGCTCGATGTTAAACAACAACCTGTAAATTTTGAGGTAATAATAATTTGCTGATAAGGCACCGGCAGGAGGCCCGGCGTGGTTTTGAGGCCTGCTAGTGTCGACCCTAATTAGGAAAAGGGTCTTGTCTACTGATCCATGATGAGCGCACTATCCCCATGTGGGAAGCGTGTATGGGCGCCCCCTCAATTTGATTCGATTCGCATTTCGTCCAAATCGCCACACTTAGTTCGGGCTTTCCATTTGATACACTCATATGCAGGTACGAACCCGAGGCTAGGGTGGAACTTTTGTAGTCGGCATTTAGGTAGGCGTGGTCTTAGAGTGCTATGAGGGTCCCCTTTTCTTCGTGGGGCTCGATTAGCCGCGCACGCACAACACGTGGTTCTTTGGGCTTGATGCGAAGAAGAGTTGAGTTGTGTTGAGTGCCTCGCTTGGTGGGTTTGATTCCCATCTGGCGGGATATTCTTACGTGTACGGCCAAATTGGTGCACCCCTGCAGGGATAAATCTTCTCGAGAAGCCGTGTTTTCCGCGGTTATGGTTAACTTGGTGAAAGTACTGGCTAACAAGTACTCAGAACAACTTACACCTAACTAATGATAACTTGACTAGTAATAGTCTTATTGACACAATAACTTGAACCATCATTAATCCAACTGTGGGAGTCATCCTCGGATTGCTTCTTTGGATAAGGGGCGAGATCCAGGATGGGTTTGCTTGGAGTTAGTTATAGTTGGTTACGATACGCTATCTTATCTTCTTTTTGTTAGCCGGAAGTTGTATCATGTTCTGTAGTTGGTTAGTGCAGCCAGCTGCCGCATCTGTTGTATCCCCTTTTCTTCCGTTGAACCCAAAGCATCTGTGCTTGGTGTTGACGGGTTACACTGTGGTGAACTGTGAGTCTTGCTTGCCAGTACGTTGTTGTACTGACCCCTTTGGGGCTGTGGTTTCCGCAGACTACGCTTACGAGGATCCCCGTGATGGCTACTACGTGGAGTTTGACGAGGCTGCTGACAAGTAGATAGCGGACCCAGGCAGGATCCGAGACTACGTGGATGGGCTCCGTTTTCCTTTCATTCCCGGCTTCTTAAGCCTATTTGGATTTGTCTGTACTCAGACCCTTTGAATGCTTCCGCTGTGTTGTAATGATGAATTGTTGGGACATGTGTCCTCTGAATGATTGTATTTGCTATCTTTGCTCTAGTGAGAGCTATTTGCAGCTTATTTCAATCTTTTGTGTCGTAGAGATCTGTTGTGATATCACCTGTTCAAATGCCGTTGACGTACCATGTGTGTATGTTTTGAAGTACGTCAATGGAAGTATCTGGATTTCTATGGGATGGTTTGCGCAGACGATGAATAGCAGAGAATGGTTGTCACACGTTTACGTGTTGGCCTACTCATATTGAGATGCGGGTGCCGGTATGCCCCGTAAGCCATTTATCTACTGTTTAACGGACTGTGAGTATCCCCTAGAAGTCCGGGTGCGACAAATGGTATCAAAGCCTGTCTGCCTGTAGGATCCCTTTTTATTGGTCACAGTTGAGTCTAGAAACTATTTTGTAGCTATATAGGAAAAATGAAACGTGAGAGTAGGGATTCTGTTCTTTTTCTTCTTTCCCCACCCACCCTCCCTTTTCTGGTAAGGAAGTGCAACGTTGTTTTCCCTTCTCATCTAAACTTTCAAGTTAGGATTTCACGTATCCTGGTTTCTCCAGGATAGTTATATCTACTAGACCATAGGAATGGAGGTGGTTGTGACATGATTTATCATGTTGCCTACTCACGATTGAGAACGGAGGCGTGTAAGCCCCGGAAGCAGATCCTCTATTCCTTAAGCAGTAGATATTGATCCTTTAGAAGCCCGGATGGGTTTTCCGTAGTACCTCAGGAGTTTTTGGTCTCGTGTTTCCCCAATGTTGCTTCGATATCCTGTTCTTCTCAACATCCTTTTCGTCCGTTGAAACCTTGTTGTTGCTTGCCACTTCAGTTCTTCTACCGGCGTCTAATTAAAACTTCCCCGATCATCTGCAGATGGATCTCAGGTTCTACCCACAGGTGGTTCGTATGACTCGTTGCGAGAGCACTGCTGGTTATCCGGAGATGCTGAGAGACATGGTCACTTATCAGGGGTTCCGTTGGGCACCAGAGTACCAGGTCTACGAGCAGCAGCGAGAGTTTGACCAGACCTACTATCAGGCTATCGTCTACATTCTGTCAGATGATGGCATGAGCGTTGTCCACCGCTACGAGGCAGTAGGTTCCACAGTGGATATGGCTGTGCAGCAGGCAGCTTATGTGAGTCTCACCGTCCTTCGTGCTAACTACTGGGGATTTGACGATTCTATCTATCGCCACATTCCCCGTGGTTACATCACTTCGGAGGGAGCTCATTTCACTCTCTACGACAACTTGGATGTTTATGAGCATGATAACTCCAGGCTGCACACCACCGCTCAGTTTGTGAGGCACAGTGACGCAGTTGCCAGCACACTATCTCAGGAGTTGGCTTCAGTCAGAGAGCAGCTCTACCTTGATTTGACTCGTCTAGCGACTTACACCACAGACTTTGTTGGAGACGAGCGCTTTACACGTTTCGATCAGCCAGTTGGTCGTCGTCTGCCAGATGCTGGAGGTTACGAGCCGATCAGAGGTCCACTCCTCAACCTCGGTGCTGGTTATACTGGGATTCCACGCTTTGGAGCACAGGGAGTCGACGATATGTACTTCACCACACCTAGAGTCGCTCTCAGACCACGTCAGATCTATGTGGATCATCGTTCTACCTACTTTCGTGGTCGTGCTCCTCACCGTACCTCTCGCCGTACTCCTAGTCGCCGTCCTGCGTGATGAGCATGGGAGTACCGATGTATCCATTCTTAGCTATGTTTAGTTATCCTTTGACATTCGAACCATTTGTGGTGTGTTGGATATTGTGATGTATTTGAACATGTGATGATGTACCTGTTGGTTATCTATTCATGCGTCGGAATAATCTCGCTTTCGGTTTCCAAGTCTATCCTTTTCTGTTGTTGTGCTAAAATGCATGTCTATTCAGGATGCCGCCAACAAGGAACAACCCGCCTGAGCCACCGCCAATCACGGAGCTGTTGACTCAGATGACCCAAGTCATGGCACAGATGGCCCAGTTCCAGACTAACCAGCACAACAACCAGAATGCTCCACGAGTCAGTATCAAGGAGTTTCTCAGTCTGGGCCCGAGAGCTTTCGTGGCAACACGCGAGCCTCTGGATGCTGATGACTGGATCCGTGAGATAGCTAAGGCTCTGGAGATTGCTCACGTTGCTGAGGAAGACAAGGTCAAGTTTGCCTCCTATCTCCTGAAGGGTCAGGCAGCTACTTGGTGGGAAAACTACCAGACCATGAGAGCTGGCTATCCAATCACCTGGGGTTGTTTCAAGGAAGCTTTCCTGAAGCACCACATTCCAGATGGTCTCATGGAAAGGATGCGTGAAGAGTTTTGCTCACTCAAGCAGGGCAAGCTGGACGTCATTGGCTATCGGAGTGAGTTCAATCGCCTCGCTCGTTACGCTGGTGATGAGGTGTCCACTGAGGCTAAGAAGATGGCAAGGTTCCGCAGAGGTTTTAACCCGGAACTCAAGTACGCCCTCACCAACATCAAGGCCAACAACTTCGAGGAGCTCGTTAACACCGCGCTCAATGAAGAAAATGGGCGCAAGGCGTTCGAGGAGTCTCGCAAGCACTCGCGTGAGGGTGGTTCCTCCTCCAACATGACCACCCCTCCGCAGAAGCGCCGCATCTGGGTGCCAAATGGTGCTGTCACTCGGGCTCCATATGCCCAAGCTTCTCTAGGCTTCGCTCCCCGCCCACCCAACCCTGCTCAGATGCATGATCAGAGGGCTTCAATGGGGCAGCCAAGGCCAGGGCCTCCTCGTGTCGTCACTTGCTACAAGTGCAAGCAGACGGGGCACTACGCTGACAAGTGCACGCAGAGGCAGCTACCTCCACCACCACCTCGTCCCAACACAAACCAGGCAATGGTGCGTGCTCCCCCGCCTAAAGCCTTCAACTCCAACAACAGGCCTGTCGGGAGGACCGCAAGGGTGAATCATGTCAAGATCGACAAAGCTGAGGAATCTCCTGACGTCGTTCTCGGTACATTCCCCGTAAACTCTTTTCCAGCTAAAGTGTTGTTTGATACCGGAGCATCGCATTCTTTCGTGTCAAAGATCTTTGCGACAGCAGTTAAACTCCCCTTTGTTGGTTTGGGTTCCCCGCTAGTAGTAAACTCCCCTGGAGCAACTATGCAAACGTCTAAGATCAGTCACAGGAATCAAATCCTAATTGGAGGACACATATTCCTTGCTTCTCTCATACTGCTTGGCAATTCTGACATTGATGTCATTCTTGGTATGGATTGGTTGAAGGCCAATAAAGCTACGATTGACTGTGCTCAGAAGTCAATAACTCTGTTCCACCCTTCTGGCCACATAGTCTATTCCCCACATGAATCAAGTTCCATTCAGCTGTACAACCTCGATGCAAAACCTCTACCTCTACTTGAAAATGTTCCGGTGGTTTGTGAATTCCCTGACGTCTTTCCAGAAGAGTTGCCAGGGATGCCTCCGGACAGAGCAGTTGAGTTCGTGATCGAGCTTGAACCAGGTACTGCTCCAATCTCTAAGCATCCATACAAGATAGCTCCTCCTGAACTGAAATTGTTGAAGGAGCAAATCGATATGTACATGGAAAAAGGTTACATTCAACCTAGTTCCTCCGCTTGGGGTTGCCCAACTCAGTTCGTTGCGAAGAAGGATCAAACAAAGAGACTCGTTGTTGACTATCGTCCTCTTAACGAGAAAACCATCAAAAACAAGTATCCAATTCCTCGTATCGACGATCTTTTTGATCAACTTGCTGGAGCCTCAATATTCTCCAAGTTGGACTTGAGAATGGGTTACCATCAAATAAAGATCAGAAAGGAAGATATTCCAAAAACAGCTTTCACCACTCGGTACGGTCTATATGAATACACCGTCATGTCCTTTGGTCTCACCAATGCACCGGCGACATTCTCTCGACTCATGAATTCTGTCTTCCACGAATACCTCGACAAGTTCGTTGTGGTATATCTTGATGACATTCTGGTCTACTCAAAATCCGAGGAAGAGCATGAAGAGCATCTTCGGCTCACTCTCATGAAACTTCGCGAGCATCGTCTATATGCCAAGTTCTCCAAATGTGAGTTCTGGATTCCAGAAGTTGCTTACCTTGGTCATATCATCTCTGCCAAAGGCATAGCCATTGATCCAGAAAAGGTTAAAGCAATTGTGGATTGGAAACCTCCTAAGACGGTGAAGCAAGTAAGAAGTTTTCTTGGCTTGGCTAGCTATTGCCGTCGTTTCGTCCAAAACTTTTCCAAGATTGCCAAACCTCTCACTGATCTCACAAACAAGGACAAGAAGTTCGTTTGGTCTCCACAATGTGATGAAAGTTTCAATCTCCTGAAGACTAAACTCACTTCTACACCAGTTCTGGTTGGCCCAGATCCTACCAAACCTTTCCAGATATTCTGTGATGCTTCTCTCCAAGGTCTAGGTGCAGTTCTTATGCAAGAACGTCAAGTTGTGGCTTATGCTTCACGTCAGTTGAACGCACATGAGCAAAATTATCCCACTCATGACCTAGAACTTGCAGCAGTTGTGTTTGCCCTCAAGAAATGGAGACAATACTTGTTGGGTAATCGCACTGAAATCTTTTCCGATCATAAGAGTCTGATATACATCTTCACTCAACCAGATCTAAACCTCAGGCAAAGGAGATGGATTGAAAAGATTAAAGACTTTGATCTTACCATTTCTTACACTCCAGGCAAGGCTAATGTTATGGCTGATGCTCTCAGTCGCAAGTCGTATTGCAATAATCTCATGATCATGGAAAGCCAACCTCCTCTTCATGAAGAATTCCAGAAGCTGAACCTTGGTCTTGTTCCTCAAGGCTATCTTGCTAGCTTGACAGCCAGTCCAACTCTCGAGGACAAGATTCGTTCTGAGCAACTTCGTGATGCCGAAATCAAGAAGATGGTAGAGCACATTAAAGAAGGCAAGGAGAAATTTAAGTCCTTCTCAATTGATGACAAGGGAACTGTGTTCTTCGAAGGACGCATTGCAGTTCCTCAAGTTCAAAGTCTCAAAGATGTCATTCTCAAGGAGGCTCATGAAACTCCTCTCTCCATCCACCCTGGAAGTACAAAGATGTACCAGGATCTTAAGACACTGTATTGGTGGCCTGGCATGAAACGTGAAATTGCTCAATACGTTTCTGAATGCGACGTTTGTCAACGTGTTAAGGCAGTTCATCAGAAAACAACCGGTCTTCTCCAACCTCTCAAAATCCCTGAGTGGAAGTGGGACATGATTCAAATGGACTTCGTCACTGGTTTTCCAAAGTCCAAGAGGGGCAACAATGCAATCTTCGTTGTCATTGATCGTCTCACTAAAGTAGCTCACTTCTTTCCTGTCAAAGAAACAATCTCAGCTAGCCAGTTAGCAGAACTCTACACAGCAAAGATTGTTCCTCTTCATGGTGTTCCATTGGAAATAAGCTCGGACCGTGGAAGTATCTTCACTTCTCATTTCTGGAAAAGTTTTCAAGAAGCATTGGGCACCAAACTTCTGTTCAGCACAGCCTATCACCCTCAGTCTCAAGGGCAAGTCGAAAGAGTCAATCAGATTCTCGAGGATATGCTCAGAGCATGTGGTCTCTCCTTTGGCATGAAATGGGAGGAATGTCTTCCATATGCTGAATTCTCCTACAACAACAGCTTCCAGGCAAGCCTAGGCATGGCACCATTTGAAGCACTCTATGGCCGCAGATGCAGGAGTCCAATCAATTGGTCTGGAGCTGGTGAACGTTCACTCTTAGGCCCTGACATTGTTAAGGAAGCCGAAGAGAAAGTTCGCATCATCCGTGACAATCTCAAGATTGCTCAGTCTCGTCAGAAAAGCTACTATGACAGCAAGCACAGGGATATGATCTATGCACCTGGTGACAAAGCATATCTCCGTGTAACTCCCCTCAGAGGCACTCATCGTTTTGGTGTGAAAGGAAAGCTTGCACCAAGATACATTGGTCCTTTCAACATTCTCTCAAGGCGTGCGGAAAATGCCTATCGTCTTGAACTTCCAGAAAAACTATCCAAGGTGCACGATGTGTTTCACGTGTCACAGCTCAAGAGGTGTTTCAAAGATCCAGATCGTGCAGTTGATCATGATTCCATTGACCTGCAAGATGATCTATCTTATGAGGAGCACCCTGTTCGAATTCTCGATGAGACCGAGCGTAAGACTCGCAACAAGAGCACCAAGTTCTTGAAAGTGCAGTGGTCGCATCATTCCGATAAAGAGGCAACGTGGGAGACCGAAGAGGATCTTCGCAACAAGTATCCGGACCTTTTCTCTTCTCAGTAGGAATCTCGGGGCGCGATTCCTTCAAGGGGGGCGTTTTGTAACATCCCAAGTATGAAAACACCCCTAGATGTTTGCTTCTTGTTTAATTAATGTTTTGCATCATGGCATCTTACTCATTGCATTTGTTTTCATTTTGTTCCCATCTGTTTTCCTTTGTTTTCACAATTGAAATTCAAACTATATTCAAACCTTTGTTTCATACTTGTTATGTTACATTTTCCAAATAAAAAGGTTCAATTAAAACAGCTAGTTGTTTCTATTTAAATAGAGCTATTAACTTGTTATTTTATTTAATAACTCATTTAACTCAATTTTCATTCAAAATTCAATTACAAGTTCTTCCAAACAGCAACCATGTTGAATTTATGAGAATTACAAACCAAATTCTAATCCTTTTTGTTTCAATTAAACTCTAAGGTTCAACTATTTAAATCTTGTTTTCAATAATCACTTAATCTCAAAATTCATTCAAATTTCAACCAAATTACAAACAGCAAAATATTTTGAAATATTTGAAAACCAAAGCATGCACTTGTTGCTGTTGCAATAATGAGTTGTTACAAAATTTCCCTAAAAATTTCTAACCCCAAAACCCTAGCTTTTCTTCCCTATTTCATTTCAGCAAAAAAAAAAGAAAGAAACAGAAAATTTAAAAAGAAAAACGGAGGGAGTGGCCAGGCCAGTGGGCAGGCCCAGCCCACCAAACGGGCCCGGTACCCCCTCCCCTCTCTCCTTCCTGTACGGCGCGCATCCGCCGTAGCCACGTTGGCGTATGGTGGAGCAGATGGCCACCGCGCGCCTCTCTCTCCCTTATAACCTACCCCTAGGGCTTCCCCGAGCTAGCCCTAGCTCCCCACCTCTTTTCCCTTGAGCCGCCGTCGCCATGGCTCCTCTCCACCCATCTCTCTGCCACGATCTTCCTCTCTGAACCTCACCCGAGTGTTTCCCTCTTTGAATCCGCGGTGATCGCCGCCGGTAGGGTGAGTATCCGTGCGGGTTAGCAACGGGAACGAGCTCCTCGCGGTACCCGCTACGTCCTCGTCACCACCACCGTGCCGGAGACCGCCTACATCGTCGCCGCCGTCCGCACCGTCGCCGGCCACCTCTCTGCTCCGAGCACTGCTTCCTCGACAGTGAGGTGAGCATCGCCTCCATCCCTTCCATCTCCCTCCTATCTGCAACCATGGCGAACAACTGCACACCGCGCGCACACCCACAGCGCACGGCAGCACGAGCACGGCAGCAGTCGCCGCCGGTGAGCTGCCACCGCGCCCTCTGTCAGTTTCAGTCATCAACGAAGTTCAGTTTCGTCAGGTGATAGCGCCTATCTGAAGAATAACCTCACGGCACCCCCCTTATCTGACAACGAACGGAGCACAGCGCAGTGGCACTGCACCCCGAGCGCACACACCGCGGCGCGGGTTCGAGCCCTGCGCTCGCGTATAAAACCCCAATTTTTTTGCGCGCCACGCTGGCCAGGCAGGGGCCACCTGCCATAGGCAGTGGTGGCCACGCGTGCCTCCACGCGCTGCCATGGTGGACAGGGCCCCCTCGTCAGTGGCTAGGGCTAGCCACTGCGAGGTAGAAAACGTTCTGCCCCAGTTTTTCTTTTTAAAATTAAGTCCTTTTTTTTCACAGATTGGTCCCTAATTTTAAAAGGCTAATAACTTTTAATTTCTAAATCCAAATAATGTAATTAAAATATGTTTGCTGAACCAAATTAAATTCTCTACATGTTTAAAACATTTGTTTTCTGTTTTGAATAATTCAAATGCATTCAAATTTCAAATTCAAACAATTCATTTAAAATTTGATTAATTGCATAACTAATTCATACTTAATTCAAATAACACAAATAAAATATGTTTTCCATGCTATTTTGAACCACCTTTCCAAATATAAATTTTGTTTCATGTTTTGAATAATTAAAATTGCTTAGATAATTTAAACCTTGTTTAAATCATTTAAATTTGCTAAATTCATAACTTGCTCAAGTTAAATTATTTTTGAACTTATAAAATATGTTTTCAAACCAGAAAAACATAAACTTTTCAAATATGAATTTGGTTTAATGTTTTGAACAAATAAAATTCAAATAATATTCATACTTGAATTTAATTCATTTAAATCTTGTTTAACTTTTTTAATTCATAATTAAATCATTGTAATTCCTTTTTCAATAATTGAAACATGTAGTCCACCTAAAATTTTGTGCTCTTTTCAAATTTGAACTTTGTTATCTGTTTTAAACAATTTAAATTGGTGAAAACAACAAATGCTTGTGTAACACCTTTAAGGAACCAAAAATTCCCTAACTTAATAAATAAAATTCCAAAATTGGTAACCCTTATTTCCAATTGATTCTATTGTTGTTATTTGGCTGTTTTCCTCATCCATGCATCATACTAAACCACTTTCACCTGTTGATTAGTTGTAAAACAATTATTCCAACCTTAATTCATGGGCTTTCCATATGCAATCCCAAATTGCATGTGGGTCCATTTAATCATGTTATGTTACCATGTCAACTAGTCTATTTCTATGCATCAATTAAATGGTCATGCATCATCCCATGATTGTGCACTATGCCATGTTATTGATTGTTTATCTCTCTGTGTTGTTTGTTTGCTTCTTCTCGGATAGACGACGACGTTGAGACAGAAGATACTTACGACACCCCTTCTGAGGATTTAGCCCAGTACCAGGTTACTGAGTTTGCAGGCAAGTATTCACTCACATGAACAATTGTGTTCCTTTCAACATTGGATACCGATACTTTCCGTTGTCTATTCTGCTAGCCCTATGAATAGTTGTTTCTGTTACGAACCTATCACATGCTATCCTTTAACCCTGATATAGCCTCACCTCCACACCTATAACCCCTTTGCTTGTTGCCCGTGTCTTACTAGCATGCTTAGGGTTGTTTCTGCTCGAGTCTGTTGCCCGTTACTTTCTGTTAACATATTTCTATTATGTTCTGGGGCTCGATGTTAAACAACAACCTGTAAATTTTGAGGTAATAATAATTTGCTGATAAGGCACCGGCAGGAGGCCCGGCGTGGTTTTGAGGCCTGCTAGTGTCGACCCTAATTAGGAAAAGGGTCGTGTCTACTGATCCATGATGAGCGCACTATCCGCATGTGGGAAGCGTGTATGGGCGCCCCCCTCAATTTGATTCGATTCGCATCTCGTCCAAATCGCCACACTTAGTTCGGGCTTTCCATTTGTTGCACTCATATGCAGGTACGAACCCGAGGCCAGGGTGGAACTTTTGTAGTCGGCATTTAGGGCGGCGTGGTCTTAGAGTGCTATGAGGGTCCCCTTTTCTTCGTGGGGCTCGATTAGCCGCGCACGCACAGCACGTGGTTCTTTGGGCTTGATGCGAAGAAGAGTTGAGTTGTGTTGAGTGCCTCTCTTGGTGGGTTTGATTCCCATCTGGCGGGATATTCTTACGTGTACGACCAAATTGGTGCACCCCTGCAGGGATAAATCTTCTCGAGAAGTCGTGTTTTCCGCGGTTATGGTGAACTTGGTGAAAGTACTGGCTAACAAGTACTCAGAACAACTTACACCTAACTAATGATAACTTGACTAGTAATAGTCTTATTGACACAATAACTTGAACCATCATTAATCCAACTATGGGAGTCATCCTCGGATTGCTTCTTTGGATAAGGGGCGAGATCTAGGATGGGTTTGCTTGGAGTTAGTTATAGTTGGTTACGATACGCTATCTTCTCTTCTTTCTGTTAGCCGGAAGTTGTATCATGTTCTGTAGTTGGTTAGTGCAGCCAGCTGCCGCATCTGTTGTATCCCCTTTTCTTCCGTTGAACCCAAAGCATCTGTGCTTGGTGTCGACGGGTTACACTTTGGTGAACTGTGAGTCTTGCTTGCCAGTACGTTGTTGTACTGACCCCTTTGGGGCTGTTGTTTCCGCAGACTACGCTTACGAGGATCCCCGTGATGGCTACTACGTGGAGTTTGACGAGGCTGCTGACAAGTAGATAGCGGACCCAGGCAGGATCCGAGACTACGTGGATGGGCTCCGTTTTCCTTTCATTCCCGGCTTCTTAAGCCTATTTGGATTTGTCTGTACTCAGACCCTTTGAATGCTTCCGCTGTGTTGTAATGATGAATTGTTGGGACATGTGTCCTCTGAATGATTGTATTTGCTATCTTTGCTCTAGTGAGAGCTATTTGTAGCTTATTTCAATCTTTTGTGTCGTAGAGATCTGTTGTGATATCACCTGTTCAAATGCCATGGACGTACCATGTGTGTATGTTTTGAAGTACGTCAATGGAAGTATCTGGATTTCTATGGGATGGTTTGCGCATACGATGAATAGCAGAGAATGGTTGTCACACGTTTACGTGTTGGCCTACTCATATTGAGATGCGGGTGCCGGTATGCCCCGTAAGCCATTTATCTACTGTTTAACGGACTGTGAGTATCCCCTAGAAGTCCGGGTGTGACATCCCGGTGTGTTAGAAATTTGTTTCTAACATCGTTAGATAATATCGATGATTTTATCTATAGGGGTCAAGTGGTTCTAGAGGAGTTTCGAGGACTTTCCATATAAGGAAGAAGTGCCGGGAGGGGGCTGTCGGCCCAGTGGATACCATGGTACCACGGTCCATCCGCTGCGGCCCAGTCAGAACCAAGTGAAGAAGCCTCTGCGGGGATGCTTCAAGAGGGAACTCTCCCTCGGTGAGACATTTGCCCTTCTCGAGATACCGCCAGCAGGAGGCTGGCCCCTCCGGAGGGATGCACCCTATCTTCTCTCGGAGAGGAGTCCTACCTCGAGCTCTCAGACTCCTTTCTAGAGGGATTTTCCCTCAAGAGAAGACACACCATGTGCCGATGACGTGCTCAAGCCTGCACGCGTTGACGAAGGCAGAACAGTGCTGCGGAGCACCTTTGGCAGAGGTTGCCATTCTCGTGTATAAAGCGTGGGCGACAACTTCCCTCGCCAAAGTGCCACCCAAAGTTTTCCTATTTGGTGCAATAAGACCAAGACGACGCTACAAGACAAAGGAAACATCACCACGAGTCCCCACCCGCCCTGCCATGGACATTGGCTTTGTCTCCCGTGGACCAAGACTGCCAGAAGCTTCAGATCGCGCACAACCCTTTCTTCGCTGCTATGTGGTACCCTTTCCCGCCAAGAATGAGCGGGAAAGAGGTCCGGGGCGAATACATAAGGGATCCTTTTCCCCTGTAGAAGAGGAGGAACAGAGGGACGACTCATTGACTCCCTTGCACCCTTTGTCTGAACTCGAGCACAAGCTCGCCCATTGTACTATAACCAAGTGCAGTGCAATCCATTAGACAAGAAGGAGTATGGTTTTACACCGCACGGTGGCCTGAACCTGGGTAAACTCCCTATGTCGCCATTGTTGCCCCTCGCGAGATTTCCTCTCTAGGACTTTGAGTGGTGTTGCGATCGTGTTTTAACCCAGAGTTCGAACCTCTCGAGAGACCTTGTACTAAGACTTCCCCTTTTTAACAGTTGGCACACCAGGTAGGAGGCTAAGGCGCTCATCCACCTTATCATCGCCATGGAATTCTCACACACCGGGCATCTCGACCACAAGGCTCGAGCCTCGGAGCGGGCGCCCACTAGCAGCCTCCGATCCGTCCTCACCAGCGGCGTGCAACCTCGCTCTCACTCCCGCACGCCATGCCCAGGGAACGGCGCGCCACACGTCGAGATTTCCTCCCTGGATCCGACTCGGTACTTGGAGGCTCCTGCGCAGGGGACGCTCGCCCTACCCTTGTTGGATATGCCTGCACATAGTCACCCAAGCTCACACGGAGCCCAACCATGCTGCCCGCCCGATGCCGTTCGGCCGCGACGAATGGTTGAATCGTGTCACCAAGCTAGCCCGGACCGCAAGGTCTGCACCTGGGTCTCCCCGCACCCTGTTCGCCACCGAGGAGGTCGCTGGAGCCATCTATGAGGCCACGGTTTTGGTCGACACCACGGGAGCTTGCACGCACGAAGCCTCGTCAAGCCCCACGGACGATGCACCTAGCTACCTCCCTCCCCCTCAAAGCGGCGCGCCAGCGCGAGGGCCTTGTGCTGATCTGCGTTTTCTAGGGAACTTTTGGTGGCAAAGTGGCCCTCTTCATTCCACTCTCGGCTGCCTCCACGCTACAGCGGCACCATCCCGCCCCTCAACTTCTTGCGAGAGTACGAGACAAGAATCCTGGCGGCTGAAGGGTGCGACAGGTGCCTGATGAGGTACTTCCCCCTGGCACTCAAGGGCGCGGCCCTCACATGGCTGATGAACCTCCCGGATGGATCCGCTGGCACGTGGAAAACGCTGTGCATGCAGTTCGTCAGCCGCTTACGGTGCTACGACCGTTTCCGCTCAACAAACCTCAAAACCACACGGTCCTGTTGCGTATTGTCAAGGCCGACGGTGACAGCGACCTCCCCAAGGAAAACAGGGTCCCGCAACATCTCGCCGAGAAGCGTGCATCCTCAGCGGGTCGCTGGCCCCTCTCTCCAGCCGCCACCTCAAGTAGGCCTCACGAGAGTCCAACACCGTTCGCCGGAAGGTTGGGGCATCCCAACCACTCAAGTGGTCTCAACATGAGATCTCCTCCCAAGTATACCGGATCCGTGGGAACTACCCCCTGTCGAAAGATCATCTTCCATTTTGATAATTAATGACAACATAACTATCGAGCTAATTTAAATTTAGAGCACTTGCAAGTTTTATTTGATACATATGAAAATGCCCAGGTTCTTCAAATACACAATCTCAATGGGTTACAAGAATGATCCCAAAGGAAAGAGCTCGAAGAAACAAAGTTGGGATGCTGTTTTTACAAGCAGCGGAGGCTCCGGTGAAACCACCAGAACCTACGCCCCGTTCATTTCCCAGCTACCTCCAGGCGCCAGCCTCCGGTGCAACCTCCGCTGAAAACACCTCCGGGTGCATAAGAGAGGAGGCTGCAACGAAACCTCCGGTGAATCTCCGGTGGTCGGAGCCTCCGCCAAAATCACTGGAGCCTCCGCTGGTTCCACTTGCCTCCGGTGGCACCTCCGGTGCTACCTCCGCTCAAAGTGCCTTCGGGTGCATATGAGCGGAGGCTAGAGCAGAGCCTCCGGTGAACCTCTGGTGGGCAGAACCTCCGCCAACACAACCGGAGCCTCCTCCCTGAAGATTCCAGAAAGAAGCAAACATGCCACGCGGGTGCGAATAAGTGAAGACCACCAGAGCCTCCGGTGCTGCGTGGGCTGCTCAACGGTTGGATTGGGGAAGGGGTATTTAAAGCCCTTCCCCTACCTCATAAATGCCAAGCTTTTCCCACTCTCTCTCCTAGCTATTAATGAAATCTTCAACCTCCTAGACCTCCCTCTCCAACCACCCAAACACTCAGAAACTTTGTGGAGAGCTAGAGGAGACCTAGATCCGTGATTCCACCAAAGGAATTTCAAATCCATGCACCACATCCTAGTAGATCTAGAATCCTACTTGAGGCCTAGAAACCTTAGTAGATCTTGTGCTTGTAGCTTCCACCTTGTTGCAAGAAGCTTCAGATTCATTGAGAGCCTCCATCCATCTTGTGGAGTGTCCTCAACCTTGTGTAAAGGTTTGGTCAACGCCTTCAAGTCAACCTCATAGTGGAAACGGGAATATCCCTCACAAGAGAAGCTCAAGGAGAATAAGGTGTGCACAACCGTGCTATTGAGGAGATCCTAGGTGGCTCCCCATCTCTCCAACGTAGACGTACTTCTCTTGAGAAGTAACTACGGGAAACATATCCTTGTCTCCTTGTTTACACTTGTGGTTTATCTTGTTACCTTTCGTTTTACTTCCGTTGCATATCTTATCTTGTATCACTTAGGTTGCTCGCCTAGTTGCACATCTAGAGAACCTTATCTTACCTTGTTTAGCCCTAATTAAAGGGAAAAGAATAAAAATTGGTAGTCAACCTATTCACCCCTCTAGTTGACCATAGTGCACTTTCAATTGGTATCAGAGTCTTGGCTCTTGCTAAGGGATTAACCGCCTAAGAGTATAATGGTCAACAAAAATGAGCCCGACGGTTCTAGTGATGAAATCGCCAAAATGTCCGACACTATAACTAACCTACAAGAAACGGTTGGAACCATCCAAACCGAATTTTCCAAGGTTAGATCTAGTGTTGGTTCGGAGGTTTCTAGCATAAAGAAGATGTTGGAAGCCATGATGGGGAAAACCAAGGAGTCTGAGGAACCACCTCTCACCGCCGAAGATGTTAGCTCGGATTTTGAGTCCATTCCGAACATCGCCGAAATGGAAGCTAACATTGATTCATCCAAGGCGAAAGCCAAGGCAAAAGCCGATAAAAAGGCTAAGAGCGGTGGGAGCTCCGAAGGCTCCAAGTCTCAATTGGCTAACGGTTCGGGGTCTAACTCAAAAGTTCCACCACCTCCCAATTATGACACTATCCATCCTATTGCTACAATGCCACTCATTCTAAATGTTGGACTTCCTCCCATGCTTAACACTAACGAATTCTCTTCTTGGAAGTTCGATATGGAGTCACATATTTCAGGGTCTTGCACCGCCTTGTGGAGAAGTGTTCTCCATGGATTTCATCCTCACAATGCAAATAACTTGACTCCAAGATAAGACGTTGAATTTCAACTCAACAAGACCGCTCTTGTCACTATCCAAAAGTCTCTCCCAAGAGAACATCTTGAACACATCCACGGTATCAAGACCGCCAAGGAGGCTTGGGATAAACTTGACACCTTGTTTCAAGGAAATGCTAGCTTCCAATCCTCCAAGTATGATGTGGCTCTTGACAAGTCCAAGAACTTCGTTATTCTTGAAGATGAAAGTCCCGAGGAGCTATATAGAAGAGTTGTCACCCTTGGCAACCAATTGAAGGACTTTGGTAAAGAGGAAATCTCCGATGAGTGGATCAATAGGAAGTTTGTCAAGGCCATAACTCCTTTCGAGAAGAACCTCTCCATTAGCATTCGAACAAGATCGGACTACAACTCCCTCAACTCCATTGATGTTCTTAGTGAGTTCATAGCCATATCCCTATCTCACAAGAGCGCGGATGATGCTCTCGCTCGCTCAAGAGGAGTTGGAAAGACTTCCGACCTCGCCTTGAAGTCTAAGGCGGTTGCTCGGATAGAAGAAGTGGATGAGGATGATGAGGATGATGAATACACATACAAGGGTGCTCATAAGTTCATTGCTCTTGCATGCATGGTTATTGTAAGAGATGGGAGGCTCACAAGGCCGGTGCTCCTAGACCTTCAAGAAACAAAATCTACAAGAAGAAGGGGGAGCGGCCAAGGACATGCTACAATTGTGGAAGTGCAAATCACTTCTTCAAGGAGTGTCCTTTTGATCCAAGAGAAGATAATGAAGGGAAGCTTGTTCGCAAGGACAAGAACAAAGCTCCACAAAATAAGAACCTCGCTAGAAGAGTCCCAAGGGCTCTATATGTTCAAGAAGGGCCCACATTGGAAACATACTACTCCGGAGATGAAGGAGAATATGAAGTCGTAGGTGTGGCCCATGTCGCCATAGCTACGACTTCCCCTTCATAGGTCTCTCTATTTGAATCCTCCAATGAGAAGGCATTGATCCGACCTACATGTCTCATGGAAAAAGCCACCGCGGTAATATCTTCCACCTCCAAGTCTATTGCTACTAGTTCTCCCTCATTATTGGATTGTGTTGAAAACATTGTGGCTGATGAGGAGGCCAGGAATCTTGGCTCTTGGTTATGTAGTCTTGAAGGTGAAACGAAAGAAAAGGTAAAGGCCCTCTTGAGGCAACTTGGTGATGCTAAATCTCTCATAGATGAGAAGGAAGAGATCATCATGACCTTGGGAAGCTATGGTGGTGGCCATGAGAACCATGAAAATGAGCTTGTGGAATCTCTTGAGAAAGAAAGATCCTTGAGAGCCACTCTTGAAGAGAGACTATCTAGTCTAGAAGAGACTTATGCTATTAGCGTTTACAAAATTTGGCAGGATAATGAAAAATCTCTTGCTTTACTTAAAATCTTTGAAGAAGAAGAGTTGAAGCTAGGAATAGATCATGAGGAACTTGTTGAGCATCATGGAAAACTAGAAAAGGAGTTCACGTCTCTGAAAGAAATACATGACAAACTCACCATGTCCCGAAATAAGCTTGTAGCTCAACAATCTAATAAGCAAGTGACATCTTCCTCTAATAAGCTAAGAAAGGGAAGGAAGGGCTTGGCTTTGTTGCCAAGTCAAAGAAGAAAACCAAGAATGCCACCTCTTCCTCTCGGAATGTTGTCTTTGTGAAAGAGGGAGAGGTGACCAAGGAGAAGGATACCAACGCCGTGGTGGGTGGTGATACCTCTAGGGGAGCATCACTCACAACGACTTTGCCGAAAAATATAATCCCTCTTATGTTCTCATGAAATCTAGAGATGGTCATGTTTATGCTAAATACATTGGTACTTCTTATGGTGATGATTATCATTGGAATATTTGGGTTCCTAAGACCCTTGTTACTAACAAAAGAGGACCCATTGAAGGATGGGTACCTAAATCAAGAAATTGATCTCTTGTAGGGAAATGCTTCCGGGTCGGGTAGATGGACGGTGGATAGTGGTGCATCCCAACATATGACTGGAAGCAATGATGCAATGAGTAATATTGAACCTCCATTACCTCATCTCAATTGCGTCACTATTGGTGACAATTCCGAACTTAAGGTATTGGGACGAGGCAAGGTGGCTATCTCAAATGATTTATCAATTGAGAATGTTCTTCTTGTTGAGTCCCTTGGTTATAACTTGATGTCCGTTATTCAACTTGCAAATTGTGGTTTTACCTCTTTCTTTAATAAAGAGATTGTGATTGTCACTTGGGAAACAACTCTTAAAGTAGGCTTCGTTGGGTTTGTCGAGAACGACATGTATGTAGTGGACTTCTCTAAAGGAGACATGTGTGCCGCGACATGCCTAATGGCTAAAGTTTATGTGGGGTGTCTTTGGCATCGCCGGTTAGCCCACACCAATATGAGAATGTTGCATGACCTTAAAAGTGGCAATCATGTTCTAGGACTAACCAAAGCTAAGTTTGCTAAAGATCGTGTGTGTAGTTCTTGCGCCTTTGGAAAGCAACATGGAGAACTTCACCCAACCAAGACTAATATCTCCACCACAAGAATTCTAGAGCTCATTCACTTAGATATCTTTGGTCCACTATCTTATGATAGTCTCGGAGGAAAGAAGTATTGCTTGGTGATTGTGGATGATTATTCAAGATATTGTTGGGTGTATTTCTTCAAGAGGGAGAGTGAAACTCAAAAGAGAGTCATCGAGTTTATCACTCTAGTGGAGCGCCAACACAATGCTTCCATATTGGCCATCCAGAGTGATAATGGCTCGGAGTTCAAGAACTATACCGTTGAGGGCTTTCTTAGTGAAGAGGACATTGCTCATCAATTCTCCACTCCCTATACCCCTCAACAAAATGGGGTTGCGGAAAGGAAGAACCAGACTTTGATGGATGCAGCTAGGACAATGATTGCGGAGTTCTCGTCTCCTTATAACTTTTGGGCCGAAGACGTCTCCACCGCTTGTCATGCTACCAACCGGTTATATATCTGCAAGTTCTTGAACAAGACTCCCTATGAGATTCTCATGGGCAAGAAACCTGACGTATCTTACTTCAAGGTCTTTGGTTTCAAGTGCTTCATTCGCAAGAAAGGTAAACGTTTGTCAAAATTTGAGACCAAATCTTATGAGGGTATTTTTGTTGGCTATGCCACAAACGCGCACGCCTATAGAGTCTACAACAAGTCCACCAGACAAGTTGAAGAAGCTATAGACGTGGTGTTTGATGAGGATAACAGCTCCCAAGGGGGGCGTATAGATCATGGTGTTGTAGGAGATGCAATTCCTCCCATCGTCATAAGAAGAATGGGGATTGGTGAAATAATTCCCATTGAGGGTTACCGGATGACGGAGGGAGAAGGACTATGCCCCACTCAAGTGGAGCCATTGACTACACACATTGATACACAAGCTACCCAACAAGATGCACCAAGCCCTCAAGCTAATGATCAAGGTCAAGCAAGTAATCAAGTCTAAGATAATGATCAAGTCCAAACTTCTCATCAAAGTCATGATCAAAGTCCCATCATTGTTGAGAGAGCTAAACCTAGTGGTGATCCTTCACCCACTAATGATCAAGGCCAAGATGAAGATGAACATGTCTCCGATGTAGAAGGTGATTCTCAAGCAATATCCAAATAATCTTTGGAGGAGATACTAGCTCGTAGAGCAAAGAGAAGGCTAGAGAATTTTGAACGAGCGGGTCAGACGGAGGACAAGATACTTGGGCAAGTTCGTTAAAGGGTTGTCACTAGGAAGAAATTGGCGGATTTTATCAAGGCTCATGCTTTCGTCTCTTTCATTGATCCCAAAAGGTTTATGAAGCTCTCGAAGATCAAGATTGGCTTGAAGCCATGCATGATGAACTCAATAACTTCGAGCGCAACAAAGTGTGGAAGTTAGTGCCAAGACCCAAGGATTGCAAGAATGTTATTGGCACCAAATGGGTGTTCAAGAACAAGAAAGACAAAGATGGTATCATCATTCGCAACAAGGAAAGATTGGTGTCTCAAGGGTTTTCTCAACTCGAAGGTGTTGATTTCGATGAAACCTTTGCCCCTGTAGCTCGTCTTGAATCCATTCGCATCTTACTTGCTTATGCATCTCATAATAATTTCAAGTTACAACAAATGGATGTTAAGAGTTCTTTCCTAAATGGTCCCATTAGTGAGTTAGTATATGTCAAGCAACCTCCGGGTTTCGAGGATCCCAACCACCCCGATTATGTCTATAAACTCGATAAGGCACTCTATGGACTTAAACAAGCTCCACGTGCGTGGTACGAGCACCTTAAAGAGTTTCTAGTGGATCGTGGGTTTAATGTTGGTTTAATCGATCCCACCCTCTTTACCAAGACGGTTGGAGGTGACTTGTTCATATGCCAACTCTATGTGGATGACATCATTTTTGGGTCTACTAACACTTTGTTCAATGAAGAGTTTTGCAAGCTTATGACCGATAGGTTTGAGATGTCTATGATGGGAGAATTGGAGTATTTCCTTGGGTTTGAAGTGAATCAATATCATGAAGGAACTTTTATCAAACAAGCCAAATACACTCAAGACATGCTCAAGAGATTCAATATTCATGATGCCAAGCCTATGAAGACTCCCATGTCCACAACCCTTGACTTGAAACCCGACCCCAACGGTAAAGAGGTAGATCAAAAGGTATACCGCTCCATGATTGGCTCTTTGCTCTACCTTTGTGCATCTAGACCAGATATCATGTATAGTGTAGGTAAATGTGCAAGGTTTCAAGCCTCTCCGAGGCAAAGTCATTTGGAAGCAGTCAAACGAATATTTCGATACTTAGTTCATACCCCAAATTTTGGTCTTTGGTATCCCAAGGGTTCAAGTTTTCAGCTCATAGGGTATTCGAATGCGGATTATGCGGGAGAGAAGATGGATAGGAAGTCCACATCCGGGGGTTGCCAATTCCTTGGTCGCTCCTTAGTGTGTTGGTCTTCAAAGAAGAAAAACTGCATTGCTCTCTCCGCCATCGAGGCCGAGTATATCTCCACGGCAAGTTGTTGTGCCCAAATGCTTTGGATGAGGCAAACCTTGAAGGATTATGGTATTCATTTTGACAAGGTGCCTCTTCTTTGTGACAATGAGAGTGCTATAAAGATCGCCTACAACCCCGTTCTTCACTCCAAGACGAAGCACATTGCGATCCGTCATCATTTTATTAGGGATCATGTTTAGAAGGGCGATATTGATCTCTCGTATGTGTCCACCAAGGATCAACTTGCCGATATCTTCACGAAGGCCCTTGATGAACCAAGATTTCGAGCTTTGAAGAATGAACTAAATGTCATTGATTCATCCAACTTCACTTGAAACCTTGCATATGTACCTTCATTATAGGTGTTATTAGGTTTGGATCTAGGCATGGACATAGGGGGGCGTCACTCAACTCATGAGTATACACTCCTCTTATTATGCGAAAATCAATTCGTCATTGCATATCTAGTCATTTTGTGACTCATTGTGCTTAATTGTGAGTAGTACTGTTGGACCCAAGATACATCTTCGCGGTGCCAAAGTACACAATCAAACATGGTGGCTCTGGCCACCAACCTCCTCCTCTCCGAGTTGTTTTTATTTTGGCTCTTTCACGCACATACTATTCCCCCTTGACAACTTGTGCGGGTTCGGCTTTTATTCCTTTGCATCTTGCAAACCCACATCAAGTAATGTCTCTCGCATGATAGTTACAAACTATCCAACCCAAGATCCCTTATCCCAAAAGATCATTTCGATCTAAATGCTCTCGTGTTTCCAATCTTGGTGTGCTGTGACTGGGTCTGGCGGAACCTCCGGTGAAACCACCGGAGGCTCCGCTGCGCCTGTCCACCGGAGCCCACCGGTACCTCCGCTAGTGCGAATCTCGCCCAGCGGGTCCGTATCGATCCGCACCGTGTAGACAGGGGGCGGAACCTCCCGTGAATGCACTTGAGCCTCCGCCCGCTGCGGTTTTGCTGGGATAAGACTAGGGTGAGCGGGTCAACAAGATCTAAGATCTCATTTTCCCCACTCGCCCTCACTCTTTCTCCTCCAAACCGCCGCCGCCTCCTTCGTCTCTGCCGCCGGGAAGAGCACCCCACCGTTGGGAGGACCTCCTCCTTGCCTTGGATTGCTCCGGGATCTTCCTCCTCCTTCACCTCCCTCCATGGATGTTGGTATGTAGCTCTCTCTCTCTCATCTAGTTGATGGATGGGGAAGCACTAAGAGCCACATGTTCTTCACATCTAGATGAATGGATTTAGGTTTTGGAGTAAGAAATCACGAGTACCAACCCTAGAAACCTAGATTGTGAGTATTAGGCATGAATTCCTTTGGTTTTTAGGGTGGATTTGGTTCATATGACCTACCTCCTTGTTAATCATCCCTAAAATTCCTCATATCTTTGTTTCTCGGATTTTTGCGTCATATAAACTTGAGCATTATCTCTTCTTCATGCTTTTATCGCTATATTTCTTTAATAGATGCCTCCGGTTCCAATGGCAAGGGCACTCGCACCAAGAGCATGGCCAGTCGCAAGGCTCCAAGAGTTGATGAAATTGAGGAGACATTGGATCCATCTCAGTCCAAGCGCAAGACAAGATTCCCGGCCCCCGAGAAGAATTTGCCTCGCAAGGAGAAATCCGCCTCTCAAGTGTCCGAGGGAGTGTTCTTGGAGACTCGTCGCGAGAACCCATATATTGTTGACCGCAACCGCTTGATGCCATAGTTCCGGGGAAAGGATCCGCGATTCCACATCGTGTTTCAAGCTCAAATCTATCATGAGATCCTTATGAGGAAGACCAAGGAAAATGTTGACCCTCAACATGCTATCAACTTTGGTCATATGGAGAGGAAGCCCAATTACTTTGGAGAAGCCCTAGGAATTGTTGATGCATTCGGCCTTGCTCCCATTGTGCAAGTGCAACAAGTTTGTGATCAGGGATTGGTTTGTGAGTTCTTGGCCACTGTGCACCTTGCCAATGAAATCGAACGTCATCTTATCTGGATGACAAAGGGACATAAGCATCACTATCAAGTGATCCGAGGTTGGAGTTCTTCTTGGCTGCTACCTGGATCATGGAAATTTTGCTAGTGGCCCAGACTTTGACCGTGAGTGGTTCCGTGTGCACGCACACATTGCCTCCTCCATATCCAAGGATCAACTGTCACATCTCTATCACTGGAAGACGTTTGCTGTTGGGTTTGTCAAAGGCCTCTACCCCACCTATGACATTATGCTTCGCATCTACCGAGAGACTATCAACCCCAAGGCGGGGAACATTGATGAGATACAAGGCTTCCTCAAGAACCTCATGCTTCTTACTTATGAGAAGCAGCTTTCCGGTATGACTCAGAATCTTGATGTGCTTGACTATCTTTGGAATGAATTGTGGCATGTCATTGTGCAAAGGAAGAATGCTTGCTTTGGGCCTTTCATAATGAATATCATCTTGAATGTGTGGGAGAACAAGTTCCCGGAAGATCCTCTCAATGAAACTCATTGGATACCACACACGGAGAAACGACTTCTCATCAAGGATCATACTGAGCATGTTGTGCATCCCACTCCTGCTGCTCGCAAAGGCAAGGCCAAGCCAAGGGTCATTGTTGATGAGGAAGACGAAGAAGAAGAAGTTGGTCCCTCTCGTCCTCCTCCTTCTGACAATGCCTTCAAGTGGATGGCTAGGGCTCTCAAGAAAGTGTTCCGAGTGAACAAGAAGATCGAGCAACATCAATGGGAATTTCACTATGACAACAAACTTAAGCACCGCAAGGCAGCAAAGGCCGAGAGACATCTTCGTCGTGATGGTGGGGAAACTGTGGAGTCCCTGGAGCAAGATAGCATCACCAACTGGGACAAGTGGCAAGCCAAGGACTCCAAGGGGAAGATCATTGAGTGGTCTGATAAGGAACCTGGATAAGAGGTCACCATCTCTCGCCGTCGCGCCCGTCCTCCTAGCATGGACAATTCCTCCGAGTGATCATTGGGACGTTAGCATCTATCCCTTCCCTCTTTTGGTATCTTGATCCCAAAGTGGGAGAGATATCTACTTAGGAGCAGACATTTGAATGGGTTCTCTCTCAAGCCATGTTTTCGATTTGCATCTTTCGTCTTGCTTGAGAGAGTTGGTTATTTGATACTTCGTTTGTTTAATTATTGTTTGATGTGAACCTTGTTATGCATTTTGTGGGCTTGTGAACCCAGTACTTTAATTCTATCACATGTTATGTGCTTCCTATTATGTGTGGTTAGTTATGTTCCATGTTTAAATTCTCTCACATGAAGGGAGCATATCTCTAGGGGGAGCTCCGTACATGTTGTTCGTGATCTAGCTATGCAAATGGTCATGTTGTCATCAATTACCAAAAAGGGGGAGAATGAAAGATCATCTTCTGTTTTGATAATTAATGACAACATAACTATCGGACTAATTTATATTTAGAGCACTTGCAGGTTTTATTTGATACATATGAGAATGCCCAGGTTCTTCAAATACAAAATATCAATGGGTTATAGGAATGATCCTAAAGGAAAGACCTCGAAGAAACAAAGTTGGGATGTTGTTTTTACAAGCAGAGGCTCTGGTGAAACCACCGGAACCTCCGCCCCGTTCATTTCCCAGCTACCTCCAAGCGCCAGCCTCCGGTGCAACCTCCGCGGAAAACATCTTCGGGTGCATAAGAGCGGAGGCTGCAGCGGAGCCTTCGCCAAAACCACCGGAGCATCCGTTGGTTCCACTGCCCCATTGTGGGGATGGCCTCCGGTGGCACCTCCGATGCTACCTCCGCTCAAAGTGCCCTCGGGTGCATACGAGCGGAGGCTAGAGCGGAGCCTCCGGTGAACCTCTGGTGGGCGGAACCTCCGCCAACACCACCGGAGCCTCCGCCCTGAAGATTCAGAAAGAAGCAAACGTGCCACGCGGGTGCGCATAAGTGAATACCACCGGAGCCTCTGGTGGAAACACCGGAGCCTCCGGTGCTGCGTGGGCTGCTCAACGGTTGGATTGGGGAAGGGGTATTTAAAGCCCTTCCCCTACCTCATAAATGCCAATCTTTACCCACACTCTCTCCTAGGCCATTAATGAAAGCTTCAACCTCCTAGATCTCCCTCTCCAACCACCCAAACACTTTGAAACTTTGTGGAGAGCTAGAGGAGACGTAGATCCGTGATTCCACCAAAGGAATTTCAAATCCATGCACCACATCCTAGTAGATCTAGAATCCTACTTGAGGCCTAGAAACCTTATTAGATCTTTTGCTTGTAGCTTCCACCTTGTTGCAAGAAGCTTCAGATTCGTTGAGAGCCTCCATCCATCTTGTGGAGTGTCCTCAACCTTGTGAAAAGGTTTGGTCAACGCCTTCAAGTCGACCTCATAGTGGAAACGAGAATCTCCCTCACCAGAGAAGCTCAAGGAGAATAAGGTGTGCACAACCGTGCTATTGAGGAGCTCCTAGGTGGCTCCCCACCTCTCCAACGTAGACGTACTTCTCTTGAGAAGGAACTACGGGAAACATATCCTTGTCTCCTTGTTTACACTTGTGGTTTATCTTGTTACCTTTCGTTTTACTTCCGTTACATATCTTATCTTGTATCACCTAGGTTGCTCGCCTAGTTGCACATCTAGAGAACCTTATCTTACCTTGTTTAGTCCTAATTAAAGGGAAATGAGTAAAAAATGGTAGTCAACCTATTCACCCCCCTCTAGTTGACCATAGTGCTTTTTCACTTGTATCTACCCCCACGATCAACAACATCGCTGTCTCCAAGAAGTTCATGGACGGGGGCGCAAGCCTCAACGTGATCTCTATGGAGACCTTCGAGAAGCCGCAAGTACCTCAGGAGTGCCTTATGGCCACAAGGCCGTTCAGCGGCGCCACCAGCGGAACCACGGTTCCTCTGGGACGGGTGCGACTCACTGTCATGTTCGGCACACGCCAGAACTACTGCACCAAGACTCTCAACTTCGACGTGACGCACATTGGTATCCCCTACAACACCATCCTCAGATACCCCTCGATGGCCAAGTTCATGGCCGTCACACACCACGCGTACAACCTCGTCAAGATGCCCGGGAGCAGTGGGATCCTCACTGTTCACGGTGACATCAAGGACGCGTTGTGCTCCATCGAGCACGCCTACAAGAAAGCTGCGGCATTGCACCCTATCAACGAGGACAGTGTCGAGCACCTCGATGAGGTTCCGAGAAGAGGAAACTATTCTCTCAAGAGAGGACAACTACGAAGAAGATCTCCCTGAACGCCGATGGCACGAGGGTTACCCTCACAATCGGCATGGGCCTGCCTCCCAAATAAGAAAGAGCGCTCGTCGCCTTCCTTCTGGCAAATGCTGACATATTTGCAAGAAGATCTTCAGACATGCCCGACATACCAATGTAGGTGATTGACCACCACTTAGCTATGTGCCCAAGGGCATGGCATGTGAAGCAAAGGGAAAGGCACTAGTCGCCTGAGAAGAAAGAGTTCATCATCCGCGAGGTGGAAAAGCTACTAAAGGAAAGAATCATCCGCGAGGTCATACATGTCGCCTGGATCACGAACCCCGTCATGGAGCCCAAGCACACCGGTGACGGACGACTCTGTGTTGACTACACATACCTCAACAAGGCGTGTCTCAAGGACCCCTACCCGCTCCTGAGGATTGACCAGATAGTGGACTCCACCGCCGGGTGTGACCTCCTCTGCTTTCTGGACGCTTTCTTGGAATACCACCAGATCAAGATGGCCAAGGAGGATGAAGAAAAAACAACATTCATGATGCCCTACAGTGTGTTCTGCTATGTATGCATGCCCTTCGGCCCGAAGAATGCGGGGCCCACCTTCCAAAGGCTGATGCTCATCGCCTTGGGAGCTCAGATAGGAACGAATGCTGAAGCTTACGTCGACGAAATCGTCATCAAAACTCACAAGGAGCGCACGCTCATCGATGACCTTGAGGAGACTTTCGAAAATCTCCGCAAGGTCAACATCATGCTCAACCCCAACAAGTGTGTCTTCGGGGTTGCTTCAGGCAAGCTCCTCGGCTTTCTGGTATCACACCGTGGTATCGAGGCCAACCCAGACAAGATCTAAGCCATAGAAGAAATAAAACCACCACGACACCTCAAGGACATCCAGAGCCTCGCAGGATGCGTGGTAGCTCTCTGGCGTTTCATCTCCAAGTTCGGCGAGCACCACCACGGCGTCCAGGCCAACCATCAAAGCCAACCCAGACAAGATCCAAGCCATAGAAGAAATTCAACCACCACGACGCCTCAAGAACATGTAGAGCCTCACGGGATGCGTGGCAGCTCTCTGGCGTTTCATCTCCAAGTTTGGCAACAAGGCCCTGCCATTCTTCAAGTGGACTCCCGAAGCGGCCACTGCGTTTGAGGAGCTCAAGAGGTATCTGGCCTATCCGCCCATCTTGGTTGCTACGTGATCTCGCGAGCCACTACGCCTCTACCTAGCAGCTACACCTCAAACAACCAGTGCCGCTCTCGTCACAGAGAGGGAGGTGACCAAGAAGAGGGCGACACCACCCAACCCAACACCTCTCGACAAGGAGTCTACGCCAGTCTCTCCCCGGGAGAGCATCGACACTCAGCAAGAACTCCACATGGAGGACCTCACCAAGCCTCGCAAGAACTTCAACATGCCTCAGGAGCTTGCTGTTGTTCCTCCCGCGACCACCCTCGTCGATCATCCCGTCTACTTTGTTAGCATGATGCTCTGACACGTTGCAAACATATCTATAATTTTTGATGCTCCATGCTTGTATTCTATCCAATGCCTTTATGTTTTCCACATGTTTTCACTTGTTTTCCAGATGTTTTCATACACTAACCTATTAACAAGATGCCCCCGGCCAGTTACCATTTTCTGTTGTTTTTCTATTTCAGAAAAGTTCTTAAAGAAATATTCTCGAAAAGGGATGAAGATCCACAGAAATCGTTTTTTTTACCGAAACGAAGACAAAGTTCAAGGAAGAGCCAAAGGGGAGCCAGGGGGGCCCTAGGGGGTGCCAGGCGCGTCCCCACCCTAGGCCGCACCTAGTGGGCCCCTGGGCACCCTGGACACTGCTTCTTGTCGCCTCTTCGCCTATAGGATGCCCTTAAGCCCTAATTTTATTAGGGACAAAGTTATTTTCCACAAAACATGCAGAGAGGCACCGCCACCTCGAAAGTACAATCTAGGGCTTCTACAACCCTGTTCTGGCACCCTGCCGGAGGGAGGAATCGTCACCGGAGGCCTCATCGACATGATTGCCTCCACGATGATGTGTGAGTAGTTCATATCAGGACTACATGTCCATAGCAATAGCTAGTTGGTAGTTCTCTCTGTTATGCCTCCATGTTTAGAGTATTGTGAGCTGCCTCACATGATCGAGACCACCTTTATGTAATTGTGCATGTTGTGTTTGATGGGATTCGATGCACCATGAGATTATGAATATTTTATTAATGTCAATCTTAGATGCTTCATTTATATTTTTAGAGAGTTTTAATGTTTTCTTGCAATGATCTCCGGTGTTTATGATTACCTTGGTCACGTAGTTGTTTTCACCTCCAAGAGAGGGTTTATATGCTAGATAGTGGGTTCATGCCTCCCTTACATATGTGCTCGAGCATACCAGGCCATCCCAGGACCGATCCTAAAATACAGGGCCTAGGCCCTACGGGCTTTCTCGTGGGCCGGGCTTCAGCATGAGTTTTGAGCCCACCAGCAGGGCCTAGGATCGACATATTGGGATTTCAAGGAAGAGGCCCAGCCCATGGCCCTAGTTCCTAAGGGCTTGGTAGGGCATGGGCTTGAAAACTAGGCCCGTTGGTAGGGCCTAGGCCTCAGTTTTCTACCATGGGTTTTTTAGGCCCGACCCATGGCCATATATATGCTCGAGTTACAAAGATGTAACGAATGGGGATGTGCTATTGCCACTAGGGAGAAAACATCAGTGCTCTTGTCTACAGACGAGAACCATGGCTTACATTACGTACTTTACTTAATGCAATTGTCTGTTGCACACCAAGCAATCACTTCATTGCTCCAATTTAATACTAGATGGATTTGCTGGATAACTTTCTTGAGGTGGACTTTTAGATATGGATACATGTTGGATAGTGGTCTATATGCCTTGACGTAATGCCTACGATGTTAGAACCCATGGACTATATCTCGTCATAATAGTATTGTTATACTTCATGATTTTTCAATTGCCTAGCTGTAATTTGTTCATCCAACATGTTTGTTTTCTTTGGAGAGACACCACTAGTGAAACTATGGGCCCCGATACTATTTTTCCTCATTATTGCAATATTCTTTCAAGCACTTTCATCATTGTTTCCTTATTATACCATTTTTACTTTTATTACTTTTCATTACTCTATACATTTAATTCTCAATTTTCCAGCAAGACAAGAAGACTGACAACCTTCTCGGAAAGTTGGAGACAAAAGACAGTTTGTGTGTTGTGTGCAGGTTCCACGCTTGTTGACGCGCCAGAAAATAAAAAACCTTCTCCAAGTCTTCAAACTCCTACTGGTTATAAACCCTGGTTCCATAATTGTGGGAAATTTTTGCTAGACTACATCATACCTTCCTCTCGGGGTAACCCAACGAACGTGTGATCACATTTGAGAGCATAAATAATTTATGGCGCTGTTGCCGGGGACTTCAAGCTTGTACCAAGGGGAGTATCACACTTCCACTTTTTTTTGTTCTTTCGTAGTTTACTTTTGTTAAGTCTTGTTTTCTCTTTATCAAAAACTCTAAAAAAATAGTTCTCTAGTTTCTAGTCCTTTATTTGCGTTGGTAGTTTATTTTGTTTTATCTTGCAAGCATGGAGACAAATGATACCACCAAGCTTTGTGATTTTACTAGTACCAATAATAATGATTTCATATGCACACCAATTTCTACACCTAGTGCTACAACATATTCTTATGAAATTAAACCTGCATTGTTGAATCTTGTCGTGAAAGATCATTTTTCTGGTATTGGAGAAGACGTTGCCTCTCATTTAAATAACTTTGTTGAGTTATGTGACATTCAAAAATATAAATAGGTAGATGGTGATATTGTGCAATTAAGATTGTTCCCTTTCTCATTAAGAGGAAGAGCTAAAGAATGGTTATTGTCTTTCCCTAAAAATAGCATTGATTCTTGGACTAAATGTAAAGATGCTTTTATTGAAAAGTATTATCCACCTGCAAAAATTATAAAACTAAGGAGTAACATTATGAACTATAGACAAAATGATACTTAAGATGTTTCTCAAGCTTGGGAAAGAAAGAAAACTATGGTTAAGAATTGTCACACACACGGACTAACTACGTGGATGGTTGTCCAATTTTTTATGCAGGATTAAATTTTCTTCAAGGAATTTATTGGATTCAGCTGCGGGAGGAACCTCACTTTAGGCGCAGCAAACAAGTTAATGTACGATCTAATGACAAAATATTCCCAATGGCACACAGAAAGGCCTCCAACAGGTAAAAAGGTAAATTCTATTGAGGAGGTCTCTTCTTCTTTGAGTGATAAGATTGATATGCTTGCTTCTTTGCTAGATAAAAAAGTGCTTATAGATCATGATAATGTTCCCTTGAACTCTCTAGTTTCTAATGATAATGATCAAATTGATGTGAGTTTTATTACTAGAAACAACTTCAACAACAGTGCTTACAAAAATAATTTTGGTGGTAACAACTATAGGCAATATGGAAATTCTTATGGAATTGCTTATAGAAATACTAAAAGTTCCACCAGTGATCTTGAAAACATTCTTCAAGAATTTATCACTTCACAAAAAGATTTCAGTAAAACTGTTGATGAGAGACTTGCAAAACTAGATAATCTTGTGCTGAAAGTTGATAGTCTTCCTCATGATGTAATTTTTAAAATTAGGACTACACCTCTTGAGGCCAAGAAAACTGAACATATAAATTCTATACAAGTTCAAATAAATTAGAACATTATAATGTTATCTCAAATCCGTGCTAGAAGAGAAACATAGGCTGAAATTGCTGAAAAACTGCTAAAAGTGAGTTTGTTAAAATTTGTACCATCCAACCCTTTGAGAAATTGAAAACTTTCAGTACCCATGAGTATCCTAATTCTTATAAACATTTTTATTTCAAAACAAGTGGGATTGTAGAGGTCATGACTTTAGGTAGAAGGAGTCTCAGCAATTTGGAGATTGAAATTTTTTCTAGTGAGAAAATTGTTGGAAGTGGGATTGATGATAATATGACTTTAGGAGAAATTTTTCCCACCATGTTTGAGGATGATAAACTTGATTTTGATAATTTCACCATCTCTGATGTTATTAAGTTTTTGACAAAAAATGGCTAAAGATCCTAATGCTAGTAAGTTAAATATTGCTTTCACTAAACATATCACTAATGCTCACATTGAAGCTAAGGAAGAAAGACTCAATCTTGAAGCCTCTATTCCTAGAAAATTACAAGATGGTTGGGAGCCCACTATTTGAATAATAGTGAATGATTTTTATTGCAATATTTTGTGTGATCATGGTGCAAGTTCTTCTATTATGCCTAAAAGTTTATATGATATGCTTGATTTCAAACCATTGCATGAGAGTATTTTGGGAGTGCATCATATTGACTCTGCTGTTAAAAGACCTTTGGGAAGGATTGATGATATTATTATTATTGCCATGATAATTATGTTCCCGTTGATTTTCTTGTTTTGGATATTGAATGCAATGCTTCTTGTCCTATCATTTTGGGGAGACATTTTCTTCGCACCGTTGGTGCCATTATTGATATGAAAGAGAGAATTATAAGATTTTCGGTTCCCCATTAAAAAGGGCATGGAACATTTACCTAGAAATATAATTAAGTTAACTTTTGAGTCCATTGTGAGGGCTATTTATAATTCATTTGATAATACTTGATTCGTTCTTCATGCCTAGCTAAAAGGCGTTAAAGAAAAGATCTTGTGGGAAGCAACCCACTTTGTTTTGATTTTGTTTTCTTTCAGTTTTTTTTTTTTGTTTGAGTCTTGAAAGTTGTTACCTCAGTAACAACCACTCCTTATCTTTTTTATTTCATTTTTGTACCAAGAGTAACCTCTAATGGAAAGGTAGTGTGATTTGGGGAACTTGTTGTTTTATGTCCAGATTTTTGCGCTTGACCAAAAACCTCGGTTCTCTTAGCCAGAACGCGAGGAATTTTTAATATTTTCTCGGAACCGGCCCCATGTTATTATCTAATTTTTGTTAATTGACCACTGTTTGATTGTAGCAACAGAAGGTTTTCTAAAAAAAAATCATCTTACCCGTTGTTCTGTTTCGACAGATTTATGCCAATATTTGTATTTGCCTCTAAATCTTCTTATTTTGTGATTCATTCCAAGGGTGGGGGAGCCTTAAAAGAAGTTGTGACAGTAGCTAATGTTTCAAATAGAGTGTTAGACTTTTGTTTAAACTGAACCAAGTGGATTTATTATTTTGATGCACTAACGTTGCTAATGAAGATTGTGAGAAGTTTTAGGTGGAGGAAGTTTTTAAGTGTAGGGAGAGAAGGATGATATGCAAAGATGAAGGATGGGCAAAAGATCAAGCTTGGGAATCCCATGTCATCCCAAGACATATCCAAGAAGTACAAGCGTCAAAGTTTGGGGATGCCCAAGGCATCCCCTTCTTCATCAACAAAAATATCTGATTTCTTTCAAAACAATATATTTTTATTCCTTCACACGATATGTGTTATTCGTGGAGCATCATTTTATTTTCTTTCACTTTTGTTTTGTTTTCTTGCTATAATAAATGGTTGGATCCTAGAACATTTTAGTTGGAGAGAGACACGCTCCACTTTCATTGTCTATATCACTCTTGTCGTGGTGGTTTCACGACAGATACCATAGGATGGCTTAAGTTGGGGCCGATGGACGCTATTGGAACCAGGGAGGGATAGCACGTTGAAGAGCGCACACAGAAGATATAATATGTACCCAGGTTTAGGGCCCTCGTGAGGAGGTAAAACCCCTACTCCTGCATGTCTGACGGTATAAAAGTGGGTATCAGAGTTATAAAGGAGCTCCTTGAGCTGTTCTAGCTAGAGGAGGAAGAAGAAGCTCTCTGCTATTTGGTAGAGGGAGTGAGGGAGTGAATGAGAGGGAGCGTGAGTGTGATCTCTGGGCCTAAATGACACCTCCTCCCCTTGGGGGGAGGGGGGGTCCCTGGTGCACCTTATATAGGTGGTGCCTAGGGGACAAGTGGTGCCCCACAACATACTACAACACATTGTACACTGAAGTGACTACTGGCATCTTGTCAACTGTTCCTGAATTGACCATTGGAGTTTTGTCATCACTATGTCTGCATCATGGTGGTACAACACTCTGTATCATAGATAGCCATACCTAGCCCTGTCCAGGGATGGGCATGAGACGTCTCTATTTGTCCTTTCTCCGGTCCTAGGCTAGGTCGGGTCATCGTTCATATCCTCCCCTGAGGATTACTGGCATCTGGTAGCGCTGGTTGATGGAGTGTGTGCCAGTCTGAGCAAGGGGCGTCCCAAGGCCGGCACAAGGGAGCGACATCCAGCAGGGGGACGACTTGGCCTTGGCATGTTGATGAAGCGCCTGCGTGTTGGTCGAGGTAGACCATGACATGTATGCAGACTGGGGTATGTCAGATGAACAATGTCGCCAGGATGCCAGTAGGACATGTATGCCGGCTGGTGTATGTCAGATGAACAGTGTCGGTGATGAACAATGTCGCCAGGATGCCACCAGGACATGCATATCGTATGGGTATGTCGGATGAACAGTGTCGCCAGGTTGCCACCAGGGCATGTATATCGGCTGGGGTATGTCGTATGAACAGTGTCGCCAGGATGCCACTAGGACATGTATGTCGGCTGGGTATGTCGGATGAATAGTGTTTGTTTGTCGGGTGAACAGTGTCGGTGATGAACAATGTCGTGAGATGAACAGTGTCGTCCACAGGACATGTCTGTCGGCAGTATAGTTGTATGCCGGCCTAGGCTGCGCCTGTGTCAGCCCAGGCTAGCCGTCGCTTGCTTCTTTTATGTTTCTTCTATATTTGTTTGATTTTCTTCTCTATATTAATTTATTTGTGTCTTATATTTATCCGTGAAGTCACCAACTCTAGGGTACCCGGGGCCATATCCCCGACAGTAGTCCTCGAGGCTATGTGGGACTCGTAGAGTCGCGCATAGGCTCTCCAAATGTTATCACAAGGCTGGTACCAAAACATAGGCTGGATGGGTTGAACAAGTATATAGCCAATTTGGGGCAATGTCTCATCGACATCTAGCCTTCATGGGCTATGTCGGTATATATTGCATTCATGGGAATTGTCGACATATAACCATCTTGGGAATTGCCTCATCGATATATATCCTTCATGGGCTATGTCGGCATCATATATCGCATGCATGGGCATTGTCGACATATTGCCAACTTGGACTTTGTCATATGTCGGTTTATAGCCAACTTGGGCATTTACCGAAATTATATGTCGTCAGCCTGAGCTGACTCGACATATAGCATGCTAGGGCACCATCATATATTGGTTTTAGCCATCTCGGGCACTACCAAAGTCATATGTCGGCTTTTAGCCATCTCGGGCATTACCGAAGTCATATGTCGTTTTTTAGCTATCTCGGGCATTACCGAACTCATATGTCAGTTTTTAGCCATCTCAGGCATTACCAAAGTCATATGTCGGTTTTTAGCCATCTCGGGCATTACCGAAGTCGTATGCCGGTTTAGCCATCTCGGGCATTACCAAAGTCGTATGTCGGTTTTTAGCCATCTCGGGCATTTAGCGAAGTCGTATGCTGGTTTTACCAAAGTCGTATGTCGGTTTTTAGCCATCTCGGGCATTACCGAAGTCGTATGCAGGGTTTTAGCCATCTCGGGCATTACCGAAATCATATGCCGTTTTTTCGCCATCTCGGGCATTACCGAAGTCATATCTCGTTTTTTAGCCATCTCGGGCATTACCAAAGTTATATATCGCCAGCATGAGCTGGATCGACATATAGTCTGCTTGGGCATCATCATATGTCGGTTTTTAGCCATCTTGAGCGTTACCGAAGTCGTATGTCAACAAATGAGCTTGACCGACATATAGCCTGCTTGGGCATCATCATATATCGGTTTTTAGCCATCTTGGGCGTTACCGAAGTCCTATGTCAACAGCAACAGCTGGACCGACATATAGGCAGTATGGGCTGAGTTGACATTTCGCTTCCACATGCATTGTCATATATCATATTTGACAAACCGAGATACTCGTTGATTTGAGATAGTTGAAGAACCACGATACCTTTGGCAAACCAAAATAAACGGCAATTCAGAGATATTGCATGATACAATGATATTTTGGCAAACCGAAATAAACAGTGATCTAGGGATATTGCATGATGCCATGATACTTTGGCAAGTAGAGATGACTGAAAAAGCCATAATATTTGGTGATGAATTCTCACACGGGAATATCCATGCCAACATACAAGGTTAGTCAATGCATACACATAGCGGATATTTGACCTTAACAACAGTTCTACCAACAGATAAAATTAGTTTAAGCATATATTAATTCTAGCAACAACTCTATGTATAAGGATGCAGGCTCAACTTCAATCGAGTCCCCGAGCTATTCTTCCTACCTAGGAGATACCCTAAAATAGACTAACAGGCCAGCCCCAGGGTCAAGACATCTTGGTCCCGGGGAAAACAACTAAGCATGCTAGAGGGTCGCAGTCCCCGAGTGCTGTTCGTGGAATATATGGTAAATACTCACGGAGCATTGGTGGTGCATACTGGACAGATATAACAGACATGGGCCAAGCTATCAAAGGGCAATTACCCGGTATCTTTTCATGACGATCATTGGTGAAGACTATGCAAGCCTTTGCCTACGGCGGTAAGCTAGAGTGCGGGGGGTAATGGCGATGTCGAGTCCCCGAGTTGATGAAGAAGGCTCCGTCCGGATGGAAACTCCAGCCAGCGCAGCTGCTAGCCCCATGGTGGGCGCCAACTATCGTGGTGGTATCACGGCAGATGCCATAGGATGACTTAAGTTGGGACAGATGGACGTTGTTGGAACCAAGGAGGGATAGCACGCTGAAGAGCGCACACGGAAGACACAAGATGTACCCAGGTTCAGGGCCCTCGTGAGGAGGTAAAACCCCTACTCCTGCATGTCTGACTGTATAAAAGTGGGTATCCGGGTTACCAAGGTGCTCCTTGAGCTTTTCTAGCTAGAGGAGGAAGAAGATGCTCTCTGCTATCAGGTAGAGGGAGTGCGGGAGCGAATGATAGAGAGCGTGAGTGCTAGCCCCATGGTGGTGCCTAGGTGACAAGTGTTGCCCCACAACACAGTACAACGCATTGTACACTGAAGTGACTACTGACATCTTGTCAACTGTTCCTGAATTGACCACTGGAGTCTTGTCATCACTATGCCTGTATCATGGTGGTACAACACTCTGTACTGTAGCCATGCCTAGCACTGTCCAGGGATGGGCATGGACGTCTCTATTTGTCCTTTATCCTGTCCTAGGCTTGGTCGGGTCATCGTTCCTATCCTCCCCTGAGGATTACTGGCATCTGGTAGCGCTGGTTGATGGAGCGTGTGTCGGCCTGAGAAAGGGGCGTCCCAAGGCCGACACAAGTGAGCAACATCCAGCAGGTGGACGACTTGGCCTTGGAATGTCGATGAAGAGCCTGCGTATTGGTCGAGGTAGACCAGGACATGTATGCTGGTTGGGGTATGTCGGATGAACAGTGTCGGTGATGAAAAGTGTCGCTAGGATGCCAGCAGGACATGTATGACGGCTGGGGTATGTCGGATGAACAGTGTCGGTGATGAACAGTGTTGTCACGATGCCACTAGGACATGTATGTCGTGTGGGTATGTCGGATGAACAATGTCGTTATGTCGGATGAACAGTGTCGCCAGTATACCACCAGGACATGTATGTCGGCTGGGGTATGTCAGACAAACAGTGTCGGTATGCCCAGTGTCACTATGATACCACTAGGACATGTATGTCGGCTGGGGTATGTCGAATGAGCAATATCGGTATGTCGGATGAACAGTGTCGGGGATGAACGGTCTCGTCCGCAGACATGTCTGTCGACAGTATAGCTGTATGCCGGCCTAGGCTGCGCCTGTGTCGGCCCAGGCTGGCCGTCGCTTTCTTCTTCTATATTCGTTTGATTTTCTTCTCTATATTAATTGACTTGTGTCTTCTATTCATCCGTGAAGTCACCAAATCTAGGGTACCCGGGGTCATATCCCCGACAACTCTAGTTTTCACTCTTATTGTTCTGTGAGTGTTTAAGTTTTGCTAGTACTGCGTTAAGCTCTTGTTTTTCACTCGAATTTTGTTTAGAGATTTTTGATTTTCTTAAGTTATATATGATTAGTTCTCTGGTCTTTAATGATTATTTTCTTTGATATTTTTTTCAAATAAGTTGATTGGTGTTGGAGAAGAGTAAATCATTTCATGCTTATAGTGGTGCAATAGAAAGCTTGTTTTCACTGTGGCTTAGACTTTGGCATGTCATGTTAGATGTTATTTTAATTGTGTTCTTAGTAGTATATGATATATCATGACGAGTCTCAAAAAACTGAGAGTGCTTAATGAGTCACTGAAATTAAATCATGTGTTATTTTTTCATATTGAAGCATGGTATTGTGGTATTCTCCTTTAATGATTTATTTGGATTGACTTGGCGCATGCTCACACCATGTTATGACTATAAACCAGTCACCTTTAGCCTTGATTATCATTTAGTTTTTACTTATAATATCATTTCATTCTTTGATTAATAATGTTTTGTCACTATGCATGATTATGGCCGTTATTGCTCTCTTAGTTGGTCGCTCCCAGTCTCTTGCTAGCCTTTACCATGTACTGATTATGAGCTCTACTCGTGCATCCAACTCCCAAAATACCAAAGTTTTTCCAATGTATCCACTATACCTACCTATATGTAGCATTTCACTGTCACTCCAAGTAAATTTCTTGTGTGCTACATTTAAACCTGTAAAATTATTAAACATGTTTTGTGTTCCTATTTTAGCTCATGGGAAAGTAGTTTAAAGTTTATCATGGTTTATGTCAAGCAAAGTTGTTCTCCCTTATTTCATCCGATGAGTATGGATTCTGTCCCAAATAATATAAAAAGGAACTTACCCATGTATTGATGAATGTAGGTGGGCATCGTGGATACGACTAACCATAAGAAAAAATGCTAGTGAAAACCGCTCTCAAAAGTCTAAACACTTTGCTTGACATGGGTTATAAGTTTTTCATTACAATTCGTTGACATAGACATACACCTCTCTCAAAATTATATTTTCCAATAACTCTCTTTTATTAAATAAAAAGCTCTAGCACATGAGTAATCCCTGCTTCCCTCTGCGAAGACCCTTTCTTTTACTTTTATGTTGAGTCTTCACCTTCTTACTTTATGCACCAATTAAGAGAGCATAGTTGTGATTCTGAGTATAATGTGCATAGTCCCAAAATTTATTATTGATTGATTCATGATTATGGTCTTGCGTGCTCTCAAATTATTTGTATCTAGTCACCATCTGAACTTTGAAGATGTCCTAGCATTTATGTTTTTCTACCACACGAAGGACAAGCTGGATACCACTTTATTATGTTTTTCTTAATGATTAAAAAAATGTATCACTTTCAATGCATTATTACTCATTGTCAATTATTTGTGTCACTTTCTTGTGCAATATAGTTGCTAAGTTTACATTAGTTCAAATAATATTTATCATGCCTTTGTCAAAGTACTTTGATTTCAGCTTATAGTGCTTTTACATAACATTGATCAAGATTATGTTGGCTTCATGTCACCTCAAAAGTTATTTTTATATCACTTACCTACTCGAGAACGAGCAGGAGTTAAGCTAAGGATGTTGATAGGTTGCAAACGTATCTATAATTTTTAATGTTCCATGCTTGTTTTCTATCCAATGCCTTTATGCTTTCCACATGTTTTCACTTGTTTTCCTTTGTTTTCTGGATGTTTTCATACACTAACCTATTAACAAGATGCCCAGGCCAGTTGCTGTTTTCTGCTGTTTTTCTATTTCAGAAAAGTTCTTAAAGAAATATTCTCAAAATCCATCGATATTGTTTTTACCCGAAATGAAGATGGAGTCCAAAGGGGGGCCAGGGGGTGCCAGGCGCGACCCCACCCTAGGCCACGGCTGGTGGGCCCCTAGGCACCCTGGCCACCGCCTCTCGTCGCCTCTTTGCCTATAATGTCGGGCCTGTGGAAACCATGGTATCCTGGCCCATCCGTTGGAGCCCAGCCCAGCAGGTGTTCCGAATCTTAACTGGTACGTTTATCGACAAGGAATCCCTTAACGAGGCTGGCCCCGTTGAACCATGCTCGGTTGTATGCCACGCTCTCCAGAGGAGCCACATTGCCCCATCCTCAGGGAGGAATTCTACATTGCCAATTGTTCCTCCCTGAAGAAGCCTACCCGCATCTTGGGGACAAAGCATGTGTAGTTGACGCGTCCATCTCCGTGCGCTGACGGAGGGAACGCAAAGGCGTAGGGTCACTTTGGCAGTAGTTGCCATTCCCGTGTATAAAGCATAGGAGACAGCTGCTCCGACCAAAGCGCCTTCCAGGACTTCATCTTTGGTGCAGGAGACCGAGTCGGTGCTACAATATAAAGGAAACGTCACCGGACGCCCCCACCACCCTGCCATGGAAGGCGGCTTTGTCCTCGCCGACCAAGGCCAAGAAGGCGGTGTAGTGTACCGATGTTCCCTACTTTGGCGCCTTGTTGGAACCCTTTCCCGCCAAATGAGCAGGAAGGAGGTCCAAAACGCTGGTATAAAGGGGGCCCTTCGGCTCTCGTAGAAAGGGGTCTCAACTCTCACTTAGATCCCCTTAGTCTGACCTGAGCACATGCTCACATTTGTAATGTAGTCACTGCAGTGCAATCCATCAGACAAGCAGGAGTACGGTTTTACACCGCAAAAGTGGCCTGAACCTGGGTAAACTCTCCGCGTCACCATCGTCATTGTTGCCAAGCTTTCCTCGCAAAGCCTTCTCGAGAGGTGTAGGAAGTGTGTTTAGTCCCCAGTGTTTGAATCTATAGAGTGTTCCTGTCCCTTGATAGACCACTCTCCGACATTTGGCGTGCCAGGTAGGGGGCTAAAGCACTCCTCCACTTCCTCGTTGCCATGACACCTGCCGCCCGGACCAGCCCTTGCCTCACCCGATCTGAGCGCGCTCGTCGTAGGAGCCAGGTCGACTCAACCGGCAGCGACAACAACAACGATGCACCACGACGCGGCTCCATTGGTGCTGGTGGAGAACCCGACGTTGAGGAGGAAGCCTCCTCTCACACGCTGCAGAAAGACACGCCTGTGTCTCAGCATCTGCCACCACCACTGTCAGGAGCTCAGGGACGCCCGGAGCAGCCCGCCCCCGATGTAGCTCTGCTGCTGGTCCAGGAGCTGCTTGCGCACCCGCCCGCACCTGAAGGACACGCTGCATGGCTTGCCCGCTCCAGGAGCTCGTCACCACCGCAAACGTCCCCCCGCGATAGTCGTAGGGAGGCATCCCTACCCAGTCCAGAAGCCCGACAGCTCATGGTGCACCGCCCCCTTCCCATGGTGTAACATCGCTGGTGCAGGGCGATCCCCGCATCAAGCTCCCTGACAAGGCACCCACAACCAAGGTGCCTGACAAAAGCGGCAACAACTGCCAGATCCTGCGCACCCCTCCGGATGTGCGTGTACATATCGAGCGCTTCCACGAGCGCGATGACGTACCATCCGCGACCTCGCCAAGCCGGTTGTGCCAACCACCTAGCGGATCACCACACGCGCCCCACAGTCTACATCGGGGGCCTCGCTCGCGTTCACGAAGCAGCTTCACAAGGTCGCATGGCCGCTAAATTTCAACCCAACGCTGCCATCTCGCTACGACGGCACTACCCCTCCCCCCGACTACCTACAACCTTAGCGTAGGGGCTGCAAAGGGGGACGATAAGTGCATAACAAACTAGCCGCCCATGGCCCTCAAGGGTCCCGCCCTCGTCTGGCTCATGAACCTGCAGGAGGAATCCATCGGGTCGTATGAGGAGTTGTGCCTCCACTTTGTCGCCGACTTCAAGGGCTCCTACGAGCGCCCCCTCACCTCCAACGACCTCCACAGCATCCGCCAACGCCCTGGCGAAACACTTTGCCAGTACTTGCAGCGATTCAGCCAGACGCGCAACAAGATCGCTCACATCGCTGATGCGAACGTCCTCTCCACCTTCCGCGAAGGAGTCACGGACGATAGCATGCTCGAAGAGCTCGGCATCAGGGACAATCTCACCTCCGCCGTCGAGCTCGTGGACATGGCCGACAAGTACGCAAAGGACGAGGAGGGACGCCTCTTTAGGCACAACACCCCTGCGGACTAATCCAAGCCAGTGGCTTCCAAGGCCAAAGAAAAGACGTAGAGCGGTGACGCGGACGCGAAGCGCAAGGCTCTGGTTGCACTGGCAGCCGAGCCAAAGTGCAAACATGGACGCAGCAGCACCGCTACCGCTGCGGACAACCGCCCCTACTGCGAGTTCCACATAATGCACTCCCACGCCACGAAAGACTGTTTCCAGAGGGAGAGGATGCGGGGTGACCGCCTCATGAGGGGTAGCCACGAGGGCTACTCTCGAGGCGGTGGCTGGCGCAGTCCTGAGCGAGGAGGCGGCCGCACTGGCGGTCGATTGGAGGAGTGTGGCCCAAACTATTACAACGGGTACGGCAAGTACAACTCCAACGCGGGTGGCTACAATAAAGGTGGCTACCAGACGCTACCCCATCAGCCACAGTAGCAGCAGCAGCGCCTGCCGCTACAACGTCCCAACCCGCCCCCTCCTCAGGTGAACACTGTCACACAGCACCACCCTGAGGGGAAACAGATGCACAGAAACAAACACTGCGGAGGCTACCAAGAGCTCACAGGCTAGATACCTGCATGCTTGGCGGAGAAAAAGCTCCCCTCTCCAACCGCCACTTCAAGAAAATCTCATGAGAGATCAATGTTGTCCACACAACGACAGAAGTGGCTAAACCAGTCAAGTGGTCTGACCACAAGGTCTCCTTCGACGCCCGCGACCACCCCAAGTCCACAAGAACTGTGGGAACCGTTCCCCTGGTCTGCAAGCCCGCCATCAACAACATCGCCATCAACAAGACGCTCCTCGACGGGGCTGCATGCCTCAATGTCATCTCGGTGCCAACGTTCGAGAGGTTGCAAGTGCCCTACGAGCACGTGGCTCTGACGAGGCCGTTCACGAGCGTCACAGATGGAACCATGGTTCTCCTGGGACATGTGCGCCTTGCCGTCACGCTTGACACTCGCCAGAACTATCGCACCGAGACCCTCGACTTCGATGTGGCGCACATCGCCCTTCCCTACAAAGCCATCCTTGGCTACCCAGCCCTCGCCAAGTTCATGGTTGTGACGCATCACAAGTACAACATCGCCAAGTTACCTGGACCCGCTAGGACCATCACCATCCATGGCGAGGTGGAAGAAGCCACACGCTCCGTCGAGCGAGCCTACAAGGAGGTGGCCATCCCGCACCCGGCCGGCGAAGACGACGTGGGACACCTCGATGAGGCTCCCAAGAAGCGGCATCTATCCTCTCGAGAAGTGGCAGCCACCCAGAAGACCCCTCCGGCCGCTGGAGGCTCAGGGGCTACCGCCTCTCTCCATGCGAGCGTGCCTTCCTACTAGGGGGAGATCTCACCATCTGCTCGCTCCACGTGCCCCCACATGGCCGTGGAGACGTACCCACGAGGGGACCCTGTGACGCCACATTAAAATGACGCCAAGACCTCTCTCCGTGAGGGTCTCATGGAGCTCTTGCCAGGCGGGCCACATGGTCGCGGGAGCTTCTACCCACACTAGTGGGAGCCCCGTTCCGGCGGGGAAAACTTTTGTTACTCGAGGGCGCCACAAGGCCACTACATCCTCGAGTTGTGTATATGAACTCGTGCGAGTATCAGCCCCATGATGATAGGAGTCCCATGTCCACACAGTGATGTCCAGTGCTTCTTGGGGGACCACAAGGTCACGACATCCCCAAGAGTTTTGTAAGAGAACAATGCCTCACCCTAGCAGTAAAACCAGTTGCTTTCCCGAGCAATCACATCTCCTTTGCATGTCGGCATGCTTGCCTCTCTGCATCCAATAAACTCATAAGCATTCATCTCAGCATGCATATCTCCCTCTCCGAAAGGTGCGCGAGTGCCCTTTTACTCACAAGAGCATCCCACAAGCGGGGGATAGGATGGTGTATGTGCACGGGTCACTACCGTACACAACACCTCGCCAAGTCCCTTGGCGCGGATCTCCTCGCGAGATGCTCACGAAGGAATAGCCAAACGCGCTCCCCTCCAGAAACAAAAATGATTGCAGGTGACCATGCCTCCAGGAAGTAGGCGCAGCTCGCCACAAGGTGCCTGAAGAGGTCTCCACAGAGAACCACAGGAAACCCCCCACAAAATATACAAGAAAAGTGTCTCGAAGGACACCACCACACAAAAGCTAAGTAATTTCGCACACAAAAGCATCCAGAGTTAGAGGCATAATAAAACAAGGCTCGCACAACAACCTACGCACGATGTTCATAACTATTCACCCACTCTCTACTATGAGCACCAGGAACACAAAAAGCAACAATCAAATGGAAGAGTGGTGGCTCTCGGAGTCTGTTGTATCACCACCAGATCCCCCCATTTCGTCCACTCTAGCAGATTCTCACGGGCCCTTCAGAGGTTTGAAGGCCACGGTGAAGGCAATCACCGCCTCATGCACCCTGTACCAGAGAGTTTCCTGAAGATCATCCAGAATCGGCGCCAACAGTTTGCTGAAGGGCAAAGAGGGGGTCAGCACACAGAAGCTGAGAGAAGGCATGGCTAACCGCTGCCGCCAGGAGTTGGCATCTCTTCTCATCCAGGACCTCATCTAGGTCGTGGAACTCCCCCTCAAGTATGGAGACGAACTGAGAGAACTAGTGGACGCAGCCGGCACCGCTGTACTCGAGAGGGAAATCCGGCGCCTCGATGTACAGGCGGTCTATGATGGCGCGAGCGTTGCGCACTTCCCGAAGAAACAACGCCTCAAACTGGAGCTCCAGTTCGTGCACCTTCTAAGCGGAGGCCTAGCGTTCCTCTCTCCCCTCAACGAGCGGGACAATTTGCTCCTTCAAAGTGATGGTGTGTAGACACATGTTCGTTGTTAGACCCCAAGAGGAAGGTATGATGAGTACAACAGATAATTTTCACTCAGTAACAAACCAAGGTTTAATCGCACTAGTGGGAGAAAGAAATCACTTCTGAAGGTTGTTGACAAGTGATGTTGGAAGGGCGCACTACCAGGCTCAGCAGCAACGTGCAATCTGCACACAACACAACCAAGATACTTTGCCCCAATGAATCAGTGAGGTTGTCAATCTCACCGGTTTTGCTGAACAAAAAGGATTATACGTATAGTGTGGAAAATCATGTTTGTTTGTAGTGAATGAAATGAGAACAGTGTTTGCAGTAAAAAGATAACAGTGCTTGCAGGAGGTTGTATTATCAGTGTAAAAGAATGGACCGGGGTCCACAGTTCACTAGTGGTGTCTCTCCAAAACAGATAAATAGCATGCCGGGTAAACAAATTACAGTTGGGAAATTGACAAAAATAGAGGCTGCACCGTAGTGCATATACGTGACATGATGATTAATATGAGATTTATTTGGGCATTACAACATGATACAGAGACCATAATCCAACTGCATCTATGACTAATAATCCACCCTCAGGACATCATCCGATCAAACTTTGGGTATTAAGTTGCAAGCAACAGATTATTGCATTAAGTAAAGTGCTTAATGTAAACAATAGAATTATCCTTAGACCAAGTATAGTTGTTTTATCCCTAGTGGCAACAACACATCCACAATCTTAGAAGTTGTTGTCACTCTCCCAGATTACTGGAGGCATGAACCCACTATCGAGCATAAATACTCCCTCTTGGAGTTACAAGCATCAAGTTGGCTAGAGCATCTACTAGTAACAGAGAGCATGCAAGATCACAAATAACATATAAAATGTAGATCTATAATCAACTTGACATAGCATTCAATATTCATTGGATACCAGCAAACACAACATGTAGCATTACAATAAGATGATATTGATCATGTTAGGCAACTCAGAAGATATAAACATGATGTCAAAAAAGGAGAACACAACCATCTAGCTACTGCTAAGGACCCGTAGTCCAAGGATGAACTACTCACACATCACTCCATAGGCAGACATGGTGATGAAGAGCCCTCTGGTGATGATTTCCCCTCCCGGTAGGGTGCCAGGGAGAGCTTCAGAACCCTCCCGAACTAGGGTTAACGACGACGGCGGCTACGGAACTTTTCATGGATGGAGGCTCAGGGTTTTTAGGGTTTTCCCGAGGATAAATTTAAATAGGAGAAAGGGCGATATTGGTAGGCGCCCGAGGGGCCCACACCACATGGCGGAGCGGCCAGGGGGCGCGCCACCCTATGGTGTGGCCGCCTCGGAGCCCCCCTACGGGTCTCCTCCGAACTTCGGGGATGTGATAGAAAAATAGGACCCTGGGATTTTGTTTCGTCCAATTCAGAGAATATTTCTAGAACAACTTTTCTGAAACAAAAAATAGCTGAAAACACGAATTGGTGTTGTGGGATCTTGTCAATAGGTTAGTCCGGGAAATTCATAAAAATGATATAAAGTGTATAGAAAACATGTAGCAAATGTCATAATATCAACATGGAACATCAGATATTATAGATACATTGGAGACGTATCACAAAGCCACACGGTTCGCATGATGGCTCGCTGCCTCCTTGGCGCAAACTCCTTTGCCCTCCCCTTGCCGTCGTGCTCCTTACGGATTTGGCGCAGGTCCTTCTCGAGGCCTTTGCCATTCTCCTCTAGCTCTTTCCTTCGTCGGACAAACTTGGCCTCTAGGTCCTTGTTCTCCTGCTCAAACTCCCACAGGAGTTCCCTGCGGATGGCCGTGCGGGCAGCATCGACCTCTTTCTTGATGCTCGTTTCCCTCAGCCTTCAACACGGCGAGAGAGGCATTGCAAGCGTTGATATTCCGCTGGGTGCGGTCCTCCATGGCCCGTACCCCAGCATCCATGGTCTCCAGGCACTCACGCTCAAGGCTGAGCTCGATCTCCGCCTGGGTGACTACCACCTTCTGCTTCGCGAGATCCCTCTCAGCTGCGAGGACCCTCTCCTCCCTTGAAGAGATATCCTCTTCCCGCTCCTGTTAGCGGAGGGTCCACTCCTCCACCTCTAGAGCATGCTTACTCTTTTCAAGACAGTGCTCATTTCGACCTTCCTACATGCTTGCCAAGGTCTTCTTGGCCTCCTCTAGCGCCAAGGAGGCGTCACAGTGTTGCCACTCAGCCACGTCGAGTGTCGCCCGCCTTGCGTCCGTCGTGCCCTCCTCTTGAGCGCGGTCAGCCGCGACCACCGCTCGGAGCTGGCCACCCAGGAGCTCGAGATGCCCGTACTCCACAGCCAGGGTGGCTGTTTGCAAGCTTGCCTGGGAGTGAACAACATCTCTAATCTGCTTCACTAGGTCATCAACAAAGGCGTCCAAGCTAGGCCGAGAGCCACCGGAGCCGCGCGCTAGTGGTGACCAGTGTTCCTCGCAGGGTGCCATGGCGAGGCCTTCACCAGACTTCGGCTCCGCCAACACAGCAACTTCGGCCTCACACATTTTAGGTGCGGCCCTGGCATCTCCTCCCATACTGGGGGCTGGCGCCGCCACTGCATCGTCCTCCTCGGTCACTGTGGGGCATGGGGATGAGGGCGTCCCCCTGTCGATGACCTCGTGAACGGTGCTCACCGGCGGCGCCGCAACAGGCACGTGCAAGGGGACATGCACTTGCTCATGTTGCCCCACCGCGAGACAAGCGTTGATATTCCGCTGGTGCGGTCCTCCATGGCCCGTACCCCAGCATCCATGGTCTCTAGGCGCTCACGCACAAGGCTGAGCTTGATTTCCGACTGGGCGACTACCACCTCCTGCTTCACGAGATCCCTCTCAGCTGCGAGAACCCTCTACTCCCTTGAAGAGATATCCTCTTCCCGCTCCTAGCAGCGGAGGGTCCACTCCTCCACCTGTAGATCATGCTAATTATTTTCAAGAGGGAGCTCATTCCGGCCTTCCTGCACGCTCGCCAAGGTCTTCCTGGCCTCCTCTAGAACCAAGGAGGCGTCTGATACGTCATAAACGTATCCTTAATTTCTGATGTTCCATGTTGTTTTCATGCCATATGCTACATGTTTTCCTTACACTTTATGTCATTTTTATCAATTTCCCGGGACTAACCTATTGACAAGATGCCACGGAGCCAGTTCTTGTTTTCTGCTATTTTTAGTTTCAGAAAAGTTGTTCCGGAAATATTCTCGGAATTGCACGATTCAAAAGCCAGAAGTTTTAGAATTCCCGGAGGGTCCACGGAGTCCCGAAGAGACCCGGAGGAGGGCCACAGGGTGTCCACACCATAGGGTAGCGCGTCCTACCCCCATGTTGCCCACCAGGTGGTGTGGGCCCCCTGGCCACCCACCGACATTGACCTTTCGCCTATATATGCCCCCTGATGCATAAACTCTAAATATATCAGCCCCCTTCCACAAAATGTTCCGTAGCTCCGCCGTCGCTGCCGACAAGTTTCGGGGGACTGAAATCTCTGTTCCGGCACCCTGCCGGGACGGGGAAGTGCCCCCGGAGCCATCTCCATCGACTCCACCATCATCTTCATCGTCGTTGCTGTCTCCTATGATGAGGAGGGAGTACTTCTCCCCCGGGGCTGAGGGATCTACCGGTAGCTATGTGTTTCATCTCTCTCTCCCATGGTGTGATCTTTATGTGATCATGAGCTTTGTAATCTAGTTGAATAAGTAGATGCTATTCTTCATCTGTTATGCTACTCAAGTGGTTTTGTTATGAGATCTCCGTAAACACATTGATCATGGTAAAGGTGACAATGTGTGCATCGTGTGGTTTAGTGTGATATTTATATCTTGTGTTGGATGACCCTATGAAATTGTGGTGTTTGTCTAGTACCTTCTAGGGCGCTCATAGTGACAGCGTGGGGTTAACTAGACATGGGAATGCGACTTTGAGGAGTGCTGTTATAGCCCTACGCAATGAATTGGTGTTTGTTGTTCGACCGGAGAGTGGTTCGGAGTAGCATAGTGAAGAGATGATATTTATGCATTTAATTATGTTATCATTGTTGAGAGTGTCCACTAGTGAAAGTAGGATCCCTAGGCCTTGTTTCTAAGCATTGAAACACCGTTTACAATCAGTTCTGCTACATGTTTGCTTGCTGCCATTTTTATTTCAGATTGCTATTATCACTTACAATTATCCATATCACTCGCATTTCACTATCTCTTCGCCGAACTAGTGCACCTATACAACTGACAATTGTATTAGGTGTGTTGGGGACACAAGAGACTTCTTGTATCGTACTTGCAGGGTTGCTTGAGAGGGATATATTTTACCTCAATCTCCTTGAGTTCGATAAACCTTGGGTGATCCACTTAAGGGAAACTTGCTGTTGTTCTACAAACATCTGCACTTGGAGGCCCAACACTGTCTACAAGAATAGAAGTGTGCGTAGACATCAAGATCTTTTCAAGCGCCGTTTCCGGGGAGGTAAGGTAAAGGTACTCACATCCTCTATGAGTGCTCGAAGTTATTTCCTTTAGATTCTGCAATTATATCTTTTTGTTTCTTGTTTTTATTTTTACAAGTTAAGCTTAATGGAAAACAACAAAAATATGAGAGAACTTTATAATCTTTATCTTGAGTTAGGACATGAAGTGTTTGAACAGAAAATTAAAAAACCTATGGAGCTTTATTTGCATTCTAGTAGCAATGTTATTAGTATAAATTCTTTGAACACCATTATTGCTAATGCTATGGAAAAATCTAAGCTTGGGGAAGCTGGTTTTGATGAATATGATATATTTAGTCCCCCAGTCATGGAGGAACAAATTTAGTTTGATGATACTTTGCCTCCAATATATGATGATTACAATGGTGAATATGTTATTTTCAGTCCACCTACCATTGAGGAGAAAGTTAATTATGATTATAATATGCCTCCTATATTTGATGATTATGGTTATGAGAATTATAATTATAGCTATTTTGTTTAATTTGCTCCCACTACTATTAATAAGAATGACTATGCTTATGTGGAGAATATTAATTCTTTTATGCATGTGGATCATGATAAGAATGTTTTATGTGATAGTTATATTGTTAATTTTATTCATGATGCTACTGAAAGTTATTATGAGAGAGGGAAACACAATTTTTATGCATCTCAACAATATCAAGTTTCCCCTCTTTATGTTGAAATTTCTGAAGTTGCACTTATTTTGTCTTCCTATGCTAGCCACTTTGTACTTTATTGCCTTGTTTTTCTACAAGATTCTTTTTAATAGGAAGTGGGTTGGACTTAATTTTTTTTATATTTGCTTCTTGATTCTCTCTTTATCTTCAATTAATATTTCTCATGTGAGCATCTTCTCAAATTATCATGCCTAGCTAAAAGGCTTTAAAGAAAAGCACTTTTTGGGAGATAACCCATGGTTTTATTTTTGCTTTGTTTTTCTCTCTTTTATTTGAGTCAAGGGGGTGAATACTTTGGTATCAACTTCTTTGTATCTTTATTTTCATGTTTTAGTTGTGCCAAGTAAAGTTTCTGACGAGAATTGGAGTTGGTTTTGGATTTCTGCGCAGGAAACAGATTTCTGCTGTCCATCTCAAAAAATCGTATAAAATCTAGAAAGATCAGAATGACCCGAAATTTTTTGTGCTTATTCCTCAGATAATTACGAATTTTTTTCATTCATTAAGTTTTTCAACCTGAGAAACATAAGTGCCCTGAAAAAATTCGTCTTTATAGAATGATTTGGTTTTAGCAGATTCTGCCATTTTTCTTGCATTTGCTCATTTACAATGTCAAGTTAATTTCTTTGCTTCAAGAAACATCTGTGGCTGTATCTAATTTTTAAAACTATCAATAGAACTTGTTCCCATTCAGAACCCATGGATTTTTTATTGTTGCACTAACCCTTTAATGTGAATTACTCTTTGAGTGTGGTGTGAAGGAAGTTTTCAAGGGTCAAGAGAAGAGGGTGATATAATGTGATCAAGAAGAGTGCAGGGCCAAAGCTTGGGATGCTACCGTGGTTCATCCCAGAAAATATTAAGAAGACTCAAGCATCTAAGCTTGATAATGCCCAAGTAATTCCCTTCTTCATCAACAATTTATCAGGTCACTTCTAGTGAAACTATATTTTTATTCGGTCACATCATATGAATTTTACTTGGAGCGTCAGTTATTTTTGCTTTCAGTTTGTTTAGTTTTCTTTTCTGTAGTTTATGGTTGGATCCTATCATACTTGTTTTGGAGAGAGACACGCTCGTTTTCATTTCTTAGAACACTCTAGTTTTCATTCTTATTGTTCCGTGAGTGTTCACTTTTTGCTAGTACTGTGTTTAGCCCTTATTTTCATGCATCTCTTTTTCAGAGCTGTTAGTTCTAGTAGAGTTATGTTAGTAATCTCTTGTTTCATTTCTATACCTATTGGAGAGTTTTTGTTGTTTGGTGTTTGGTAGAAAATGCTACGTGTGGTAGATGGTATAGCGAAAAAAGCTTGCATATTCTTGTAGATCATTAAACTGGTTCACTTGATTATTTGTTGTTGTTTTGAGATATTAATTTGCTTAATGATAAACTTGCTGGTTTAGTAGAGAAAAAAAAATGGTTCGTCTAGAAGCTTGAAACTGTGTCACACTCAAATAACCAGTTGATAGGATAATGGTATATGACTTGCTTTGCTGATAGCAATCGTAATGGCTCTTTGTTACGCGCTACAGTCGGGGTAGCTAAAAGTGACTTGTCACTACCATGGACCCTCTTGGAGTGATTTTCATTATGTCTTGTGATATCATGATTTTATTTGGAATCTTTTAACTTGTGAGTTCTATGTTGCGGTTTTATGGCAATTCCACCATCCATATTTGCTAGCCTCTTCGGTACTATGTATTGCTCATTCTCACATTGAGAGTTGCTGCAAACTTCGCGAGTACATCCAAACCCTATGGAAAAACTTTGTTCTTCTACACATAAGCCAAAAATTTATCTTCCTCAAAACATCCTACATACCTACCTACCATGGCATTTCCATGGCCATTCTGAGATATATTGCCATACAACATCCATCATCATTATGTTACTTGTCATTCTTCATTGTTATTTTGCATACTGGTACACTGGCAGGAGCATTTAGTTGTATTCATCAGAGATATTTCAGTTTGAGTTATGAGTATTAAAAGTGTGTTGATTCATTGTAAAATAGAGTGTTGCCCCTACCAGTGAGGTTATATATCAAAAAAAGAGAAAAAACCCAAAAGAGAAGAAAAAAAAGAGGCAAAAAAGAGAAAATAAAGAGAGAGGGGGCAACACTACTATCATTTATTCCACACTTGTGCTTTGTTTAGCATCATTACTTTAGTTTGGAGAGAGTTTTCATATTATTACTTGCATAACTATGTGGGGAATTTACATTGTAGAACTTGGCTTGTATATTCCAATGATGAGCCTCCTCAAAAGAGCTCTAGGTCTTCGTGAGCAAGCAGGTTGGGTGCACCCCCACTAGTTCCATTGGAGAGCTTTCATACACTTATGTCTCTATGTGCATCCGTTGTGTGGAAATCACTTCTCCTTGCATAACTTCGATTATAAGACTTCCTCTTGTCTAATGATCACTTTCAGTTGTGTGAGAATTTCTTCCATTGACCATCAACCCCCCCCCCCAATAATGTTCTTATAGCCACAACATCCTAGTGCCAGGAACCAATAGAGAACGCTTGCTTGTTTTGAGTGCACAATTATTTGAATGATTTTCCTATGTGCATATTGTTGTCACTTGACTTGATCCTAACAGGAGTTGTTGTGAGAGTTTGATGCCTTGGATGATTATAATGTTGTTCTTGAAGCTTAAATCGTCTTTAATATACTTTGCACAGTGGATTGTCTTTTAGTATTGATTCATTGAAAGGTTTTACTTCGTTATTTCTAATGGTTTATACATTACTCTTTGATATCAACTATAAACCATAGCCTTTATTCATTCGATCCTAGTTTACATGCTTTACATTACTATGATGATCAAGTTTATGTTGGTAGAATGTCACCAAAGAAATTATGTGTTTTTATCGTTTACCTACTCGAGGACGAGTAGGAACTAAGCTTGGGGATGTTGATACATCATAAACGTATCCTTAATTTCTGATGTTCCATGTTGTTTTTATCCCATATGCTACATGTTATCCTTACACTTTATGTCATTTTTATCGATTTCCTGGGACTAACCTATTGGCAAGATGCCACATAGCCAATTCCTGTTTTCTGCTGTTTTTAGTTTCAGAAAAGTTGTTCTAGAAATATTCTCGGAATTTGACGATTCAAAAGCCAGAAGTCTTAGAATTCCCGGAGGTTCCATAGAGTCCTGAAGAGACCCAGAGGGAGGCCACAGGGTGGCCACACCATAGGGTGGCGCGGCCTACCCCCTGGCTGCCCCACCAGGTGGTGTGGGCCCCTGGCCTCCCACCGACATCGCCCTTTCGCCTATATATGCCTCCAGATGCATAAACCCTAAATATATCAGCCTCCTTCCACAAAAAGTTCCATAGCTCCGCCGCCACCGCCGACAAGTTTCGAGGGACAGAAATCTCTATTCTGGCACCCTGCCGGGACTGGGAAGTTCCCCCGGAGCCATCTCCATCGACTCCACCGCCATCTTCATCGCCGTTGCTGTCTCCTATGATGAGGAGGGAGTAGTTCTCCCCCGGGGCTGAGGGATCTACCGGTAGCTATGTGTTTCATCTCTCTCTCCCATGGTGTGATCTTTATGTGATCATGACCTTTGTAATCTAGTTGAATAAGTAGATGTTATTCTTCATCTGTTATGCTACTCAAGTAGTTTTGTTATGAGATCTCCGTAAACACTTTGATCATGGTGTAAAGGTGACAGTGTGTGCATCGTGTGGTTTAGCGTTATATTTATATCTTGTGTTGGATGACCCTATGAAATTGTGGTGTTTGTCTAGTAACTTATAGGGCGCTCATAGTGACAGTGTGTGCTGTTACAGCCCTACGCAATGAATTGGTGTTTGTTATTCGGCCGGAGAGTGGTTTGGAGTAGCAGAGTGAAGAGGTGATATTTATGCATTTAATTATGTTATTATTGTTGAGAGTGTGCACTAGTGAAAGTAGGATCCCTAGGCCTTGTTTCTAAGCATTGAAACGTCGTTTACAATAAGTTCTACTACATGTTTGCTTGCTGCCTTTTTTTATTTCAAATTGCTATTATCACTTACAATTATCCATATCACTTGTATTTCACTATCTCTTTGCCAAACTAGTGCACCTATGCAACTGACAATTGTATTAGGTGTGTTGGGGACACAAGAGATTTCTTGTATCATAATTGAAGGGTTGCTTGAGAGGGATATCTTTGACCTCTATCTCCCTGAGTTCGATAAAACTTGGGTGATCCACTTAAGGGAAACTTGTTGTTATTCTACAAACCTCTGCACTTGGAGGCCCAACACTGTCTGCAAGAATAGAAGCGTGTGTAGACATCAGCGTCACGGTGTTGCCGCTCGGCCACGTCGAGTGTCGCCCGCCTTGCGTCCGCCGTGCCCTCCTCTTGAGTGCGGTCAGCCGTGACCACCGCTCGGAGCTCACCACCCAGGAGCTCGAGACGCTCGTACTCCGCAGCCATGGTGTTTGTTTCCAAGCTTGCCTAGGAGCGAACAAAGTCTCTAATCTGCTTCACTAGGTCATCAACAAAGGCATCCAAGCTAGGCCGAGAGCCGCCGGAGCCGCGCTCTAGTGGTGACCAGTGTTCCTCGTAGGGTTCCATGGCGAGGGCTTCACCAGACTCCGGCTCCACCAACAGAATAACTTCGGCCTTGCACATTTTAGGCGCGGCCCTGGTGTCTCCTCCCATACTGGGGGCTGGCGCCAGCACCGCATCCTCCTCAGCCGCTGTCGAGTGTGGGGATGAGGGCGTCCCCCTGTCGATGACATCGGGAACGCTTCTCGTCGGCGCAACATCGACCGACGGCGCCGCAACGGGCACGTGCAAGGGTGACATGCACTTGCTCCCATTGCCCCACCGCATCTTCAACAAATTGGGCATTGTGGAGCAGGTAAAATTTGTCAAGATATTATGGAAGAATTAAAGAAGAAGAAGATTGGCAGCCGGACCCTCATCTCCCAGAAAAGCGCCACACTCTAGGACAACGCCCACGAAGGGGAGGTCCTGCAGCCAGGGCTCCCCGGAAGAAGTGCCGCCTAGGGCCGACGGGGTTTCATCGAGTCTCGGCCTCTTCGACAAGCGGCTTCCGCCCGACGCCTCGCTAGATCCCTCGTTGCCTCCTGGTCTCGGCCTGCAAAAGGAGGTGACGCTGGGGACGTCCCTGCCTTCGCCCCCTCCTTCTCCGAGGAAACCACCACCATCTTGCGCTCCCTCGACAAAGAGGTCACCTATCCCGCGGCCAGGCTGAAGGCGGGGCTTTCAACACTTTCCTCCATGGAGTCCAGCGCGTACAGGTTGTCTGCATGCCACTCCGTCCCCTCAGCCAGAGGGCCCCATCGATCAAAGCGTGGCAACATCGCCACGGTCACCTCCCTCTCCTCTGCTAGAAGGTCATAGAGAGGGACCATGTCGGAAAGGAATCTCGACGGAGCCTCCTTGTCTAGCAGTATTCGCAGTGCTACCTCGAAGGAGTGGAGCCAGAGGTGCCGACTGTCGAGCCTCATCGGGTCGCGGGTACTGGTGTATATCCACATACCATGGCTTCGACGCTGCAGGGGGCGAGGCGCTGCTCAACAAACTCTCACGAGTATGGAGAAGGTGAGGCCCTGATCGTGCAAGGCGTGCACGCGCTCCACCAGCGGCCTCATGCTGCTGCCAACGAGTTCCTCTTGGCCCCATCCTGAGTGCCATATGGGCGACGAGGAAGGAAACTCGAGGAGGTTGTTGGGATCGTCAATGTCAGAATATAGCCACCCAACACGGAAGCCAGGAGCCTCATCTGGGATGTCCATCTGGGGGAACGCAGCGCCCCGACCAACCCCGACGTGGAAGGAGAGGTTACACGCCAGGTTGGTGGCTGCGCGCAACTCGAAGAAGTAGCGGAGGAAGGCCACTGAGGGTTTCACGCCAAGGAGCGCCTCATAGTAGAAGGCGGACGCGGAGAGGATGAGGAGGGAGTTGGTATGAAGATGGAGCGCTTGAATCTGATAGTGCTCCAGAACAGCAAGGAATAAGGGGGAGAAGGGGGGAACCAACCCAGACAGGATTGCTCGATGGAACCAACCCAGCAAGAATTGCTCGATAGAAGAACGGGTACAACATCAGAGAAAGATCGTCGAGATCCGCTGTGCCTGCATGAAGAACCGAGGCATCATGCTCACTGGAGGCGTGGGCTGCCAATCGTCGGGCCTTCTTCATCATGTTGGGGCCGATGCGCGAAGCTTAGATTACAAGGACCATGGCTCTAGCACCAGGGAGCGAGTTCGACGAGAGGCATCCATTCCTGGCCAGACAAAGTTCCTATTAGTTCTCTTATAGGAAGCTAGTATACCTGAATGGCCTCCGTGGGCTCACTGAAAACCAAACTGTCAACGAGGCGCTTGGGGTGGAAGGTGCTCTGCCTCAGGCAATGTGGAAGACAAAGGGGGGAGAGGAATCAGAAGTGATGGATAGGAAGTGAGACGTCGGGGTCTCCAGCTCGGTCTTCTAGGCCTCCTCCAACGACCAGGATGCAGCGCAGGGAGCCGTTGTCTCCCACGTCCATTGGTCGTGGGGTTTCATACGCGAACCATCGCGCCACGTCCCTGCAGCTGGACAAGCAACGGTTGGCCCCACAACGTCTCGTATCCTTCGGCCACGTGTTCATCGCGGGCCCGGGGGCTACTGTCGAGCATGTCGATACCATGGTATCCTGTCCCAACCACTGCAGCCCAGCCCAGTAGGCGTTCCCAAGCTTAACTGGTACGTTTCTCGACAAGGAATCCCTTAATGAGGCACAGCCCTTGTCAAACCACACTCGGTTATACGTCACACTCTTCAGAGGGGCTACGTTGCCCCGTACTTAGGGAGGAACTCTACATTGACAATTGTTCCTCCCCAAAGAAGCTTACCTGCGTGGTGGGGGACAAAGCATGTGCTGCTGACGTGTCCATCTCCGTGCGCTGACGGAGGGAACACAGAGGCACAGGGTCACTTTGGCAGCAGTTGCCATTCCCATGTATAAAGCATAGGAGACAGTTGCTCCGGCCAAAGCGTCTTCCTAGGACTTCCTCTTTGGTGCAAGGAGACCGAGTCAGTGCTACAAGACGAAGGAAACATCACAGGACGCCCCCACCGCCCTGCCATGGACGATGGCGTTGTCCTCGACGACCAAGGCTTGTTGGAACCCTTTCCCGCCAAATGAGCGTGAAGGAAGTCCAAAACGCTAGTATAAAAGGGAACCTTTGGCTCTCGTATAAAGTGATCTCAACTCTCACTTAGAGCCCCTTAGTCTGACCCGAGCACATGCTAGCATTTGTACTCTAGTCACCATAGTGCAATCCATCAGACAAGCAGGAGTAGTGTTTTACACCGCAACGGTGACCAGAACGCGGGTAAACTTTCCGCTTCACCATCATTGTTGTTGCCAAGCTTTCCTCGTGAAGCCTTCTAGAGAGGTGTAGGAAGTGTGTTTAGCCCCCAGTGCTCGAACCTCTATAGTGTTCATGTCCCTCGATAGACCACTCTACGACATATAAGATGCCCTTAACCCTAATTTTATCGCGGATGGAGTTATTTTCCACGAAACATAAAGAGAGGCGTCGTGACCTCGAAAGTCCAATCTAGGGCTTCTGTAGCCCTGTTCCGCCACCCTGCCGGAGAGGGAATTGTCACCGGAGGCCTCTTCATTACCATGATTGCCTCCAAGATTATTTGTGAGTAGTTCATCTTGGGAGTACGGGTCCATAGAAGTAGCTAGTTGGTAGTTTTCTCTGTTATTCCTACATGTTTAGAGTCTCGTGAGATGCCTCACATGATTGAGACCACAATTTTTTACTTGTGCATGTTGTGTTTGCTGGGATCCGATGAACCATGAGATTATGATTATTTTGTTAATGTCATGTTTCACTTATATTTTGACTTTCGAGGTGACGATGCCTCTCTGTTTTAATGTTGTCTTACCATGCTCTCCAGTGTTTATGATTACCTTGGCCACCTAGTTGTTTCATCTCCAAGAGAGGGTTTATATGCTAGATAGTGGCTTCATGCCTCTCTTACATCTGTGCTCGAGTGACAAAAACGTGGCGGATGGGGGATGTGTTGTTGCCACTAGGAAGAAAACAGCGGTGCCCTTGTCTATGGACGAGAACCGTTGCTTACATTATGTACTTTACTTAATGCAATTGTTTGTTGCACACAAATCAATCACTTCATTGTTGCAACTTAATACCATATGGATTTGCTAGATAGCTTTCTTGAGGTGGACTTTTAGATATGGATGCATGCTGGATAACGGTCCATATTCCTTGACGTAATTTCTATGATGTTAGTACCCGTGAACTATATCTCGTCATAATAATATTGTTATATGTTCATGATTTGTCAATTGCCTAGCTGTAATTTGTTCACCCAACATGTTTGTTTTCTTTGGAGAGACACCACTAGTGAAACTATGGCCCCCAGTCCTATTTTTCCTCATTATTGCAATCTTCTTTCAAGGACGTTCATCATTTTCTCCTTGTTGCTCCAAGACGCTCATGAGAGTAGACCATGCAATAGAAGATCCTCAATGTGCTCCTTGTCGCCTCCAAAAAACTACACCACTACTTAGAGGGGCACCCCATTATTGTGGTATATGCCTCCCCCCTGGACAGATCCTGCGAAATTCCAATGCCAAAGGGCGTGTCGTGGAATGGGCTTTAGCAGAGTTGCAATTACTCACCACCATGAAAGTCAAAGGAGGAGATTTAGCAGAGTTCAACACGGAATAGACTAACTTGCCACCCGAGGAATACTCCAAGGAGGAAACATCGGTCCCAGGAAAGTTGGCCCCAGGTTACTGGACCATGCACTTCGATGGTGCCTTCTCCTCCAATGGCTCGGGGGATGGAGTAGTGATCACATCACCAACAGGCGACAAGATCTACTACGTCGTGCAGCTCCACTTTGGCCGCAGGGCCAAGGTCTCCAACAACATCGCCGATTACGAGGGCCTGCTCGCCGGAATCAGAGCCACCATTGCCCTCAGCATCGAGCCCCTAGTCATATGGGAAGACTCACAACTCCTTGTTAACTTCTCCCACAAAAGATACAACGCCACAGACACGCACATGGCCCTGTACCTCAAGGAGGTCTGGAAGCTCGAGAAGCATTTCCTCGCCATGTAAATGCGGCACATCACTCGAGGAAACAACAGGGAGGCGGACGACATTGCCTAGAGGGCATAAAAAAGATGGGCACAAGCGCCAGGAGTGTTTGAAGAAAGGCTCGAGAATCCATCTATCATACCACCCGCCAACGACGATGAGAACCCGGGCAACCAGCACCATGAGGAGGAACTCGCACCGGCTCCTATCTAGGTTGCACCAGATTGTGGCTCCCCGTTAGGATATCACCTCATACTGGCGTTCACCCGCAAGGAAGCATGTTGGGTAAAAGCCCTCATCGGCTACATTGAGAAAGGGGACCTTCCCGAAGACGAATAAGAAGCAGAAAGCATATCTCGCCAAGCAAAAATGTACTGCATCATTGACGACAACCTGTACCGGAGGCGCCCCGACGGGGTCGCACTATGGTGTGTCCCTCTAGATGACGGCATGGATCTCCTCAAGGACATACATCAAGGCAATTGCGTCCACCACTCTTCATCGCGCACACTCGTCGGCAAAGCTTTCCACTATGGCTTATACTGGCCCACCGTCCTCAAGGAGGCCACCGAGCTCGTCAGGACATGCGAAGCATGCCCATTTCTGAAAGTAATGTATGGACACCTAGAGGGGGTGAATAGGTGCTACGACCAATTTTAATTTTTCTTCAAGTTTAGGCTTGACATAAAGGTAAATTCTATAGATAATGCAACTACGGTGAATTTACCTATATGACAACAACAAGCACAAATACAATACAAGCACAAGTAAAGGGGAAGGGAACGAGGTAACCGATATGAAGCACGCGGAGACACGATGTAATCCCGAGTTCCTCCTTGTTAAGGGAGTACGTCTCGTTGGAGGGGTGTGAGCTCGCCACGAAGGCCTACTCAACGCCACAAAGGCCTCACCCTATTCTCCGATGAACCCCGCCACAAAGGCCTAGTCCACCTTCCACTATTGATCCCCTTTGAGTCGGGAATCGAATCCTTTAGAAACAACTTGGGGCACACACCCACAACCAAATTGGGGGCTCCCAACACCAAGAATCACCAAGAGTATCAAGAGATCTAGGTTCTCCACAAATGGAAACCCTAGACTCGAATCCCTCAAGAATATGAGGGGGAAATGAAGAACGGCTCGGTGAAGATGTAGATCGGGGCCTTCTACTTCAATCCTCCAAAGATCAACAAGTTTGGTGGGAGGGACTGGGAGTAATTGAAGATTTGGTGAGCTCAATAAATTATATTCAATGCTTGGGGACGAACTAAAGCTCAAGGAGGAAGAGGAGGGGTATTTGTACCCCCTCCTCAAATCTAGTCGTTTGAGCAGGAAATTGACTACATGAATATCCGGTCCAAGTTTGGAACGGAATATCCGGTTTGCAACTTTCTTCAGATCTGAATCAAACTTGTTGACTTCAATCGGAATATCTGACTGGCGCTAAATAATCCGGTAGCAATATTCCGGCTGGCTTCTGTCCCGCGCAGGAACCTGAATCGGATATTCCGGTTGACACGGAATAATCCGGTTGGGTTCTGTGAGTTCCATCTCCAGTCCTTAGCCAATTTTGAGCAAAACTTCTCCAATCGGAATATCCGGTATATCTTGAATAATCCGGTTCAAATATTCCGGCTCATCTCTGTCCCAAACTGGACAGAAACTATCCTAACCGGAATATCCGGTTTCCCAGAATAATCCGGTTAGAATAATCTGCTCCTCACTGTCCCAAATTTCAATGGCCTATCTTCACCGATCTTTTTGGTGATCGATGCGGATGTTAAGTATAACACCTGCACACTAAACACCTCGATAAATAATGTACTTAGTATTGTTAACTAACACACAAAACATCGGGAAAACGAAATGCACTTTCAATCTCCCCCTTTTTGGTGTTAGATGACAATACTAAGATTTGCAATAAAACCTTGACGAGTACATGTTTGAAATCACATGGAAATTGCTCCCCCTACACATATGCATATCTTTTGTTTGCCTCAAATGCAAAATGTGCAATATTCATACAGGAGAGTAATTTCCAACAAGTAAAACAAACATGCCAACAACACTATAACCAATATGTTGAGGAAGTTAAAATAGATACCTTGTGCATAGAGATAATGCCAAGTATACCGAAGCACAATAATAGATGATATCCTCAACATAATCATAGATAACCAAATACCCATAGTAGATAACCATAGTCACCATAGTATCACAACACATAGCACATAGTTTTAAACGAGACAATAACAAGCAAATAGTTCACGAATAAGACTAAATGGACACAAGCTCTCAAGAAATGGTAAAAGCATATGCTTGTGCCCGAAACCCATGCAAATCCCGTAGGCCTAATACTACTTCTCCCCCTTTGGCATCGAGACACCAAAAAGGAGATAGGTAGTGGTGCTAGCGTCCCAACAACGATCTAAGCATCCGAATGCTCAGACGACTCTCCAGCTGACGCATCAGAAGCACCCTCAGCATCCCTCTCCAGATCCTCGTCCGCATCCTCATCTTCCTCATCGAAATCATCTCCAACATGAGTACTGGAAGAAGCAGCTTGTGGCACGAAGAGCCTCCTCAATCTGCTCCCAAGGGGTACGGTCTCTGGATGACCACTGAGTATAGGACTGAGGGACAAGAGCAGCAGGAAGATCACCAGTAGCACCACTCACGTGGTGAAGAATCTGACGCTGAGAGCTGGACATAACAGTGTCCCTGCGGTAGGCCTGGTACTGCTCCTTGTGGATATCCACCTTCATGCACAACACATTGCGCTGAAACCAGGAGAGCTTCCTGACATTGCGCAGAGTGGTGGAAGGATCAGTCATACGAGCACTAGAAGGAGCCACACCTCCCATAGAGGAACCACCCTCATGAGGAGGAACATGAGCACGTACAACCTTCTTCCTCTTGACATACAGCTTCTTGAAGGCATGTTCTTCCAATGGCAGCTCATGGAAATCCCTCTTCATGGTATCCTTGATCAGCATCATAATATATGGTCCATAAGGTATGGTGTTCCCACCAATCATAGCATTGCAACTCATGGAAGATAATGTCCATGACATCCACAGTATAGGAAGCAGTAGGATCCTCATCCTCCATACACTGCTTAGCCAAAATGAGAAGATTGCACAGTGGACTGGTGAGAGCATCATTGTTACCTCCACTAGGCACCAAGAAGGACCGGAAGAGGCGCACAAGCTGATCATAGAAAGGAAGAAGCCCTTCCAGCTTCCCAACAGTGTAGCCTGGAGCATACATCTCTGCCATAGTCCTCTCCCTCTGAGGTCTCTCCACATCATGCATACGGTGACCAAGTGGAGGATGTGAGCTGTGCTTGTAACCAAGCAGACGACCCAGCCTGTGGAATGGGGCCTCACAAGGAGTGGACTGGGTCATCCACTTCAGACCACATGGAACACCGGAATCAAACACCAGAGTAGACATGAACTGAACAACAAGGTCGGTGTTGTAGGGGCACCGAGTCTCCAAGAGCTCCACGAGACCAAACCTCTCAATTATACTCGCAGCATCAGCAAATTCTTCCTTGTCCTTGAGCAACTAGAACTTGGTAGGATGCATCTGACGGATAGGAAACTTGTAGTCAGAATAAATGTCCGCAAAGATGTAGGACTGCTCCCTGCACCAAAACCGAGCATCCCCACACTCCAAATCTCTCGGAGTGTTGTACCAATCTCCCTGACGGATCTGAGCAAACTCCTGAGTGGTCACGTCATACTTGTAGTTCTTCCTGACATCCTTGCCCTTCTTCTTCTTTGAGGATGGCTTAGTGGCCAAAGACTTGGCCTTCCCCTTGGGAACGGCTTTCCTTGGAGGACGAGGGTCACTGGGTCCTCATCACTCGTGTCCTTGTACGAAGGAAGCTTGCGAGGGCCCAACTTGTCAGCGCGAGAGCTACCTGTGAAGGAATAATATAGAAGGGAGCAATAGGGGTAAGTGCACACATGTCAACAAAAGAAGGAATCATACGACAAAACAATAGGGAAGAGTCCACAGAACGATCGAGAATCAATTCTAGTTAGGAGCAAAACATTATTGGTGGAATTCGGGACAGAACTCAACCGGATATTCTGGTTCAGTACTCTACCAGATATTCCGATTTCATGACAGAACGTAGTCGGATATTCTGGTTCAAAACTGAATCGGATATTCCGGGTGCATGATTCCAACACTAGATTGATCTTACCTAGATTCAAAAACTAGATCGATGACATGTGAATCCAACCTATTGTCTCAAGCATGTATAGGATACCCTAGGAAACATTCGCTACCAAGCATTTGCAAGGAAAACACGAATCCATGGAGAGGTAGGGTTATGGCACCAAGATTCAAAGATTTGAAACTTTACCGGAGTCCATGGATGAAGATGCTTGGATGGAAATGATCCCAAGGAGATGGGGAACAAGATCTGGGCAACAACTCGCAGATCCCGTGGAGGAAGTGGCCCGGGAGGCCTAGAATTGGAGAGGCGGCGTTTTGGGTGGAGAAGGGGACTTGGGGGAGAAAGGCAAGAACTTCCTCTCCACCCCGTGCCCTTCCAGATTTGAGGAGATGCGCCAGACCGGATATTACGGTTCAAGTATGAACTGGATATTCCGGTACCACCCGGATATTCCGATTCAAAACTGAACCGGATTTTCTGGCTGCCTTCTGATTCGAAACTTCCTAGTTTCAATGGAGTGACAAATGTGCTAGATAGAGTTTGGTTTTTGGATAGAAAGGCTTAGGATAGAAACACCAAACTGGAAGTAGTACTTATCCCGCTCATTTGCAAGAATCAAACAACAAACAACCAAGTGAGTGAGATTTTCCTACGAAAACACTTAGCTAGGGAAAACAAGAGAAATGCAATGAAATATCGAATAAACCCCAACTAAGATCCAACTCTTCACAAAGAAGAGGTTGGTGGCCTAAGCCACCATGTAAGAGATCATGGTATGACACCGCGAAGATATATCTTGGGTGCATGGCCAATACTCGACATTGAAGCTCACAATTCAACATTAGAAAAAGAGAGATAACAATGAATTTTTGCTTTGGGCATAATGGGGGGAGGGAGAACCCAATGTGTTAGGATAACACTCCCCTATGTCCATGCCTACACCTAAACCCAAACACGTCTCAACTATAGGGGTGTGTGCAAGATCTTCAAGTCAAACTCCTAGAATCAATGATATTTAGCTCATTCCTCAAGAACATGAATCTTGCATCATCGAGAGGCTTCGTGAAGATGTCGCGAGATTATCCTTGGTGGGGACATATGCTAGCTCAATATCACCTCTTGCCACATGATCCCGGATGAAATGATGACGAATCTCAATATGCTTCGTCCTTGTGTGTTGCACGGGGTTGTAGGATATCTTGATGGCACTTTCATTGTCACACATGAGGGTACCTTCTCCAAGTGAACATCATACTCTTTGAGGGTTTGCCTCATCCATAGAAATTGGGTGCAAGCACTAGCGGCCGCCACATACTCGGCTTCGGCGGTGGAGAGAGATATGCAATTTTGCTTCTTGGAAGACCAACTCACCAAGGACCTACCAAGAAATTGGCAAGCCCCGGAAGTAGACTTCCTATCATCTTGATCACCGGCCCAATCCGAGTCTGTGTAGCCCTTGAGAGAGAATTGTGCCCCCTTTGGGTACCACAAACCAAACCTTGAGGTATCAACCAAATACCGAAAGATCCTATGGACCGCCACTAAGTGGCTTTCCTTAGGAGCCGCTTGATACCTTGCACACACACCTACACTCAAAACGATATCGGGCCTAGATGCACAAAGGTAAAGCAAAGAACCAATCATAGAACTATACAACTTTTGGTCCACATCTTTACCATCCGGATTGCGCTTGAGGTGGCATTTGACTTGCATAGGTGATGGCTTCATCTTTGCACCTTGGAAATTAAACCTCTTGAGCATGTCTTGGGTGTACTTGGCTTGAGAAATGAAAGTCCCACGAGCCAATTGCTTGATCTCAAAGCCAAGGAAGAATTTAAGCTCTCCCATCATGGACATCTCAAACCTGTCAGTCATAAGCTTTGAGAACTCATTATTAAAAGCTTGGTTAGTTGAGCCAAAGATAATATCGTCCACATAGAGTTGGCATATGAAAAGCTCTCCCTTTACCCTCTTTGTGAAAAGGGTGGCGTCAATCTTCCCAACTTCAAAACCACGGTCTTCCAATAACTCTCTAAGGTGCTCATACCACGCACGTGGTGCTTGTTTAAGTCCATAGAGCGCCTTATCAAGCTTGTAGACATGGTTAGGAAAGTTGAGATTCTCGAACCCGGAGGTTTCTTAACATATACCTCCTCTTTTAGTGGACCATTCAAGAAATCACCTTTGACATCCATTTGTTACAATTTGAAATGATGCGAAGATGCATATGCAAGGAGGATACAGATGGACTCAAGGCGAGACACAAGATCATAGGTCTCATCAAAGTTAATTCCTTCCACTTGAGTGTATCCTTGAGCCACCAATCTTGCCTTGTTCCTTATGACAATGACATGCTCATCTTGCTTGTTCTTGAATATCCACTTAGTTCCAATAACATTGTGGAAATCTTTGGGCTTCTCAACTACCTTCCAAACTTTATTTTGCTCAAAGTTATTGAGCTCATCATGCATAGATTCAACCCAATCGGAGTCCTCAAGAGCTTCAAACACTTTCTTTGGTTCCACCATAGATATGTGAGCTTGATGCTCACTAAAATGTGCCAATTGCCTTCTTGTGGATCTTCGAGCTTGAACATCTTCCAACACTTTGTTGTCTTGAGCATCAATTTTCTTCAAAGCTCTTCTTATCCTTCTAGTACGACGGGCTTCGATATCCTCATTATTGTGAGGAGGAATCACTTGATCATCTTGATCATTTGGGTCCCCATCTTGACCAACTTGGAAATTATCATCATCATCAACAACAATAACGTCTTCAACACTAGCTTCAACTTGAGGAGAGGAGGATGAGGATGGTTGATCTTGGCCTTGACCTTGACTAGCATGAGTGATAGGAGTGGTTTCATCTTGCGTAGTAACTTGGTCAATGAGAGGAGAGTCTTCAACATGTTCTTGGTTAGGTGCATCACTTGGCTCCTTGGCTTGTTCTTCTATTGTAGAGGAGGGCTCCACTTGAGTAGAGCATAGTCCTTATCGAGTCGCCATAAGGTGTCCCTCAATGGGGCGAAAAAATCCCACACCCATCCTTCCTATGGCTTCTTGAGGCATTTCAACATCTACATTAGAAACATGAAATTGCGCCACTTGCGAGCCATAATTTTCCTCGAAAACCACACTACAAGATTCTATGACAATCCGTGAGTATTTGTTAAAGACTCTATAAGTGTGGGATTCGGCACCATAACCAACAAATATACCCTCAATAGTTTTGGATTCAAATTTAGACAACCTAACACCCTTGATCAAATAGAAGCACTTACAACCGAATACACGAAAGTAGGAGATGTTGGGTTTGTTGCCTGTGAGGATCTCATATGGAGTCTTGTCCAAGCCCTTGCGGATGTAGAGGCGGTTGGATAAGTGGCATGTGGTAGAAATAGCCTCCTCCCAAATATATTGGGGAGAAGAATACTCCGCCAACATTGTCCTTGCCATATCCAATAGAGTTCTATTCTTCCGCTCGGCTACACCATTTTGTTGAGGGGTGTAGGTGGCGGAATATTGATGACGAATACCCTCATCACTAAGGAATTCATTCAAAGTGTAGTTCTTGAACTCGGATCCATTATCACTCCTAATGGCCATGATTTGGACACTATGTTGGTGTTGCACTTGGTTGGTGAAGTCGACGATGGTTTGTTGGGTCTCACTCTTGCACTTGAAGAAATAGACCCATGTGTATCTTGAGTAGTCATCAACAATCACCAAGCAATACTTCTTGCCTCCAAGACTTGCCTCGGGCACGGCACCAAAGAGATCAACATGGAGAAGCTCCAAGATCCTCTTTGATGAGATAATAGTCTTGGCCTTGTGGGCGGCATCATGCATCTTTCCTTCAACACACGACCTACAAACGCGATCTTTGGAAAAGGAAACATTTTCTTTTAGTCCGAGGATAAGGCCACCTTTGTGAAGACTTTGCAAAGTTCTCATGTTGACATGGGATAAGCGGCGATGCCACAACCACCCCACATCCGCCTTTCCGAAAATACACATTGATTGAGAGTTGGTAGACTTCAAAAAGTCCACCACGAACAACTCATTTCAACATGTCCCACGTATGCGACGTCAAGAGTCTTGCTCCTCAAAAGGACCACAATGTTTTCATCAAAGAAGACGGAGAAACCCATCTTCCCAAGAGAACAAACCGAAAGTAAATTGAAACCAAGGGATTCAACAAGCATGACGTCCACGATAGTAATATCAGGAGCAATCACAACCTTGCCAAACCCCGATACCTTAGACGAGGACGTGTCTCCATAAGTGACGGTTGCATTAATATCATTTGGGCGCAACTCCGTCACAAGTTCTTTGCTTCCGGTCATATGACTAGTGCAACCACTATCAATTATCCATTTATACCCACCGGAATCATAGTCTTGCAAGAGATCATTGACTAGAGTTAGGACCTGAGGAAGGTCCCTTCATGTTAGCAACAAGGGTCTTTGGAACCCAAATGGTATAGTCAATGTAACCCTCAATAGGACCAACATATTTAGCTTGCACGACACCATAATAATCACAATATAAGAAACGGTGTGGATTGTTAGCTCTCGCGGAAATGCTACGAGTAGTGTTGTCCCTCATGACACCACTACTAGAAGCAACATTGTTAGCTTGTGCGGGAGTGCTACGAGTAGTGTTGTCCCTAATGACAATACCACCCGAAGCCCCATTGTTAGCCTTCTTCTTGGTCTTCTTCTTGGCAACATAGCCAAGACCTTTCTTTCCCACTTGTTGCATTGGAGCACTCATTTGTGGTCTAACAACAACCACATGAGGGCTAGGGGCAACCACTTGTGGGATAGAGACCACAACCTTCTCAACTTGAGGGCCTTTGCCCTTGAGCCTTGCTAGCTCTTCCTTCAACCTAGAATTTTCCTCAATAATATTTGCATGATCACAAGAAGAAGTAGAGGTGCTAGGGTTGTTAAGTTGATTAAGTTGAGTTTGAAGTTGTTCATGCAACTCTTTGAGGGAAGAGTGTTGACTCTCCAAGGCCTTGTGAGCCTTGGTTAGCTTTTCAAACTCCTCGGTTAGTTTACCATGACCAACACCAAACTCAACCTTATATTTTTAGCATTTTTTTATTTAGCAATTGCAAGGTCACGTTCCTTAGTGATATTATAAACAAGTTCATTATGTGACTCCTCAATAGATTCAAGTTCCTCCTCAAGAGAAACTCTACCATCATGCTCTTCCTCAAGAGTCATGGAGAGAGATGTTATCTCATCCGCATCCCTTCTTTCAATCTCACCTTTCTTCTCAAGAGCTTCATGGGCCTCTCCCAGTTGGCTCATGAGATGATCAAAGTACTTCTTGGTCTCCCCTTGCATGTTAGACATAAAACGTTCCAAAGAGAGAATTTCATCTTCTACTCTAAGACTAGCATGATTTTCTAGTTCACTTGGGGTCTTAGAGTTGGGAGAAGGTGATACCTCCGAGGCCTTAGCCATGAAGCACTTGGCATTTGGGTGAGGATGATTCTCATTGGGGGATTCAAAGAGAGATGAAGATGATGGAGTAGAAGCAATAGCAAGAGCGGCCACTTCACTTGTGGTTTCTTCTTCTTCATCACTTCCGGAATCATACTCCTCTTGAGTCACTAGCACAAACTTGGTGGGGGACTTCTTGTTGAATGGTTTCTTCTTGAAGTGAGGTTTCTTGTAAGCAACCTTTGACTTGTCCTTGCGAATGAGCTTGCCACCATGGAGTTCTCTATTTTCATAGGGACACTCCGCAATGAAATGGTGCTTATCTTGACAATTGAAGCAAGACCTCACTCGTTGAGTCCCATCATTGCCATAGAGAGACTTGGTCTTCTCCTCAACATATGCCTTGGCCTTGGGGGGATTCTTCCAAAACTTTTGCACGGTAAGAGCAATGATATCTTTGAGCACGGGATCATATTCTTGATCCTTTAATGGAGCCAACTCCTCATGGCACTCTTCTTCATACTCAACCTCCCTTGACACAACCTTGGCCTTCAAAGCAACTGATGCCCCTTTGTGCATTCCTATGGCTCTAGCACGGTTGTCAAGAGCATTCTTGGTTTGCACTTGATAGGAGCACACCTCTTGCATAACTTGAGTTGAGGTCAACGAAGCAAAGTCATGTCTTCCTTGAATGCTCTTCAAGTCTGCGGGCTCAAATGGCATGAGAGCAATCATGTACTTCCTCTTGATCCAAGCATCATCAATGTACTTGGCACCAACATTGTGGAATGCGGTGGCAAGAGTCTTGAGCCTTCGGTACATGTCTTCATGGCTCTCTCCATCATGCATATAGAACCCTTCGGCCTCATTTCTCAAGGCATCATACCTATTCCTTTGCATGCTTTGATTGTCCACAAACATGACGACAAGAGCGTCCCATGTTTCCTTGGCGGTGGAATATTGTTGAAGATGAGGCATGTGGTTAGGGCCCACGGCTTGTTGGAGAATAGACAAGGCGGTGTAGTTGAGTTGACAATCGACGACTTCCCTTCTTGTCAAGTTCTTGGGGTCATGAGGCTTGTATCCATCACGAGTGACCCTCCAAAGTTCTATACAAGAAGAGTTCAAGTGAGTTTCCATGTAATATTGCCATTCACAAAAAGAGTGTGCATCAATTTTAGGTCGATCTCCCCTAGTGATTATATGAGGATGTGGAGCGGGAAGATCGGGAGAATAATGTCCTTTGACAGAGTGATATTCTCCATCTCCTTCCGTACCCTTATCGGTGGAGTTCTTAGCGGAAGCATCTTTAGATGGATCACCATGATCCCCTTTCTCGGTGCCCTCCGGGACATTGTACGGAGGAGGTGAAGTAGAGACTTCCGGTTCCTTGGGTACCGGGACTTTTTCGGAGGAGGTGAAGTAGACACTATACCCTTATGGGCCCTCTATTAAAAAAACTTTAAAAAACAATAACAACACGGTACCGGGCTAAGGCTACACGTAGAGCATCTCCAACGGTGGTTGTAAACTAGCACGGTGCTGGAAAGACCGCCAGTATAGTGCGTGCGGGCCGAAACACGGCGCTCCAGCAATCACGCTAAACCCATACGCGCTGTAAAATTTGGCTAGCGCACGGAGAAAAGCTCCATCCGGCACCCGGGAAATTGAGCTACGTACAAATAGGAAACCGCCGCCGAAACTTCCACGCACGCCCACTCGCTCTTCATTCCCGCGGAAGCGCCGACGATGGAGAACTACTCGCAACAGCCGCACATGCCCCCTACACCGCTGGCGCAACGCATCCGATCGTAGCGCCAAACCCTAGCGTCATCGCGCCAAACCACACCGGCGGGATCGTTCGCGGTCTCTTCGTGGTGCCACGGCCGTGCACAGAGGGCTGAGTCGCAGCGCAGGTGCTCGCTCCTGGGAAGGCGCAACGACAAAGGGTCTCCAAGCGTATGTTGTCCTCCTCGGCGGCCGCCGTGGTGGCGGAGAAGACAAAGGCCTCCGCCGGGCGGCAAGCCGTGATGCTGCCTCCCATTGCGCCTCTGCCACCACCGTTCAACCCTCTGCCGCCTCCCCCGCCGCCGTTCATAGCGCCATCTGTAGAGGCCCCAAACCGGAAGGTCCAGAACCCCTCATATGCATACATTCACGATCCCAGGAAATTCAGTCGTGAATAACATACGAAGTGGTACACAGATACAATATCCATTACACGAATAACAACTGTCTTACAAGCCAATGGTCACATGACCAAATCTTTATTTACTGCCACGCAGGGCAGACAAAGTCTTACAACTCACTAACACAGCGGAAAACAAACAAACATAGATAGCCCATGTCACGCCGTCACCGACAGGCTGCAGACCGGGAGCCGGGCCTAGTTCGCGTAGTCGTCAGAATAGTATCCCTCCTCGTATTCCTCCTCCGGTGGTATCTCCTCAAAGTCTGGCAAAGTAAATAGCCAGGGGCGAAACCAATATGAGTACTTTTGAATGTACTCAGCAAGTCATCCTTTATACACTTACAAAATGCATCATGCTTATATGGTGGATAGGTAGGCTATAAATAGGTCTCACTACCCATGATGTGCATCTAAGATGACACCATAGTTGCAGTCATGTTAATCTGTATCTTTGTTGAAGAAGATACTTCAGAAGAAAATAATATAGTTTTTCTTTCTCTTGTAGATATCATATGTACAAGAGGTTTTATAAAAGAAAGTTTTCTTTGCAAAACTTCTTGGAACAACATGTCCAGATCCTTCGTCAGTACCTCTCAGGTACAAATCCTTGGTTCAAAAACACATTTTGAAAACTTGACACAATACTAGCTACATGGCCTTTGAACTGCCCATATCCGAGGGCTCGGCTATTCTGAATAGTTTTACTCTGCAGAGGTGTACACATTCCACTAGATCCAATCATCTGCCATGAACCACCCATGGATCAACGCAGCGATTGGCAAGCATCAGAAGAATGATCCTAAATGTCCACTCTGACACAAGCTAGTATATGGCTATCCCTTCAATCAAGTTTATTCACCCTAGCACCATGTCACACATCACCAAACAGGGGACCCAATTTTCGCTTCCGGGGGATAACTTAATCCCTCACTTTGTATGTCTCGTTACTCCCTCCTGGCAACACTTCGGTTCAGAGAATCTCCTCTCTATAGCATTTTGGGATAGGACACATACTAACAAGTTCAAGTATCTAGATAGGCCCCGTACCCATGTTGAGGTAGAGTGGCAGTACTTCTTGTTTGTCCAGCGAAGACTAGGTTATGTGCCTTTTGTAAAACATTTGAAAACAACTCCTTAGTTCCCCCGGTGAACAAGGTCCCGCCTTTCCACCGTGGACTTCTCATAGAACCATTTTTATTTGCAAAAGCACATTTTAAAAGTATCCACTTAGGGACTCAAGATTATTATCTTAGGCGGTATTTATATACCTTATGGTGGCTAAAGGCTTGGTAACACCAAGTTGACTAATGGCAATGTGATAATATACTATATAATAGTATTAGTAATATTCACTCAATAAAAATAGTTTTTGGTAATCAAGTTTTTTAAAACTTCAGAAGTAGATAATGCATAATGATAAGTGGGGAAATAACAGCAAGCTTTAAGGATGGCTTGCCTTGGAGGAAATGAGGGTCTTGCTCTTGCTCACAACAGGAGTGGTAGTAATAACCTCCTGCTCCAACTATCTCTCTATCGGTTTCTATCGTCGTAAAATAAAAGTAAAAACACTCAATCAGAACATTACTAAGCAAGAATTTACACTCAACTATAACATACAGCAAGCAATGAACACACAAAAATAACACACAAATTCATAGAACTATTCCACTCAAGCAATACATCAAAAATAATAATATTTACTATTATTACTACAACTACTATGGTTGAAATAAATTACTTTTCAACCAAATGAGATGGAACCAGTGGGTGTTCCACTAAGTTTTCCATGTCATTTAAGAGGTATTATGCCTCTGGTCCAACTTGTGGAAACAAAATAATTTCCTAACAAAAAAAATACTACTAGCTATTCTAGTGAAAACAATACTACTAGTGATAAATATTAAACCTACCCATGCATTCCTAAAGAAACAAATGTGACCTTACAGAGATGAAATCAAGTAATAACTAGTACCAAAATGGTACTGGATCCATGTGAAAATACTCATAGTGACTTGGACAAAAATCTAGCTAATCATTTCCATCTACAAAATTAAATAAAAATAAACTAGATATGACTCCTATGCTCATACTAGTTCCAAACAAAACCTAAACATGCATAAACTTTCTAACATGTCACCTCTGTGAGAAAAAAACATGATAACACTAAATACAATATTTAAACATGCTAGAAAACAGAATGACACTAGCAAGCAATTATTTACAAATCAAAACTACTCATTTTATTCTTAACAGAAAAGTGCATTTTCTTAGATCTTTTGCCAAATTAATTATATAGCTCTAAAAATCACACAAAGCTAGGATAACATAGATCTATCTAATATCTAACAGATACAATTGGATTCACATCAAAAAGTGTTGTAAAATAAACACTAAAATTCACAGAACATGCTACTGGACTTTTACCAAAATGGATGCGATTTCCAAATGGTAGCTCACCTTGGGGTGAGGCCAAGTTCTACTGGTAGATCTAGTCAAGGGCTACTCCAGTAATTTTAGTTTGCACATTTTAACCATTCCAATCAAAGTTATCTCACTTTTTCCTTAACAGACAGTGCTTGGTTCAACATTTTTCATTCGATCTCAAAACGTTCAAATCTAGTTCTGCAAGTTGCATGCGTTCAGGAATTGTTTCATGCATCTCAGGTAATTTTTGTTCATTTTATTTTGGAGCTTAACATTTTCATACACGATTAAATTAAAACAGCAGGTTCTGTTAATTTTAGAAAAGAAAAAGAAAATTGTTGCGGGTTGGGCAACAAACGGGCGCGCGGCCCATCTGCGCCCTGAGGCCCGCCTCGCTTCCACGGCGCGCGCGAACGCGCGTCCGTTTCGCAATTCAAACGCGACCGTAGATCCTTAGATCTACAGCGCACGGTCGTCTCCTCTCTCTCCCTCCTTTCTTTTTTTCTCTCCGATGAGGAGGTGAGCTGCCGGCGGCGAACTCGGTCGAGAAAGATCACCTAGAGGGCTCGTAGGGCGATGACGAGTTGTCGAAGTGGTTGCAGGTGCTCGTGGCCGTGTAGGGGCGCAGAGATCAAGGCTCGGGGTGGCCCCAATTGACGGCGCCATGCCGACGTTCCGCGGCGGCTCCGACAAGCTCTCCGCGTTCCTGCAAACGAGGAGCCACGGGGAGGGTCAGGCACGGTCCACGGGGAGTGGGAGTTTGTTCTACGGTGACGGAGAGGTCTAGGGTGGACGAGGGCGAGAGTATTTCACCTAGGTGTCCCGTGGTGGCCACGGTGGTCTCTCCGGTGATTCGAGCTAGCTAGAGCTGCTAGAGCTCATTGTGGTGGCTACGGCAAGTGAGTGAGTGAGTGTGAGTGTGTGCGCAGAGGCAGTGGCCACGGGCATGGTTTTATATTGCGAGGCGGCAGTGCGCACGCCCGGGTGGCCACGGGCGTCGGCGGGACGCGCCCGTGCGCGCTCTGGCATGCCCATGCCGCGCCCCACGGCCTTTGGGTGTGTCCAGGGGCAAGACTCGACCGGTCAATGGACACTTGCGCGAGGAGAGGCGAAAGAAAAATGCAAATGCCACTGTGGTACGCGGCAGGGATGAGGCGTCCGTTTGCCCATCCCTCTCCTCCTATTTTCCCCCCTCTGAACCTCGCTCTCTCCCCCTCTCTCTCTGGTCAGACAACTTGGGAGCCAAGGGATGGAATGGGTAGGATGATGACTAGGCTTCTAGAAGCACCAAACCGTGCAGCATTTGGTTGAGCAAATAAAAAGATATGATCATTTGAAAATCGAGCCATCTCACTGTTTCTGGAAAAAATTCAATTACAGTTTCAGTTTCAAAATAAATTCCAAGTGTTGGATTGCAGTGTGGATTAGCCAAAAGTTTGGTTTGTTTTCATGGGTCAAAACATATCCAAAATTTGTTTTCTAAGTATGGTTCTGTTAAGAAACTTTAGTACTTTCATAAACAGCAAAACGAAACAAATTTTAAATTCAAATGCATCATGAAAACAAGGTGGAAAAATGGCTAGTTTGAGTTTTTCTCTGTTTTCCAAAAATCACTAATTCTGCCTTATTTTCTTAACACAAAAACACCAAGCAATTGATTGTTTCTGTGATTCAATTTTTCAAACAAAGTTAACCAAATTGTAGTCCATATAATAGAGATCACATCCATGCCAAGAAAACACAAAATGTGAATCTGTAGCATATAGATAACAAGGGTGAAAAACACCTAAATGACTTATTTTTTTGAAATGGTTTTTATTAGAAAAACCTAAAGAAAACCTTGGATGTATCTTTTTTCAAATTGTTTTCTTGATTCTAATCAATCCAAATATTAATTATAAGTTTATTTCAACATTTCCACATGAATTTTGATTTAGGATAACAAAGATACCAAAATGGAAATAATCCAGAAATGATCAGAAACATCAGAAAACCAGGGAGTGATTTTTGAATCAAATTTGCTTGCATTGCATAGATAACCATGGTTCAATACATCATGTTGGATTACACAAGGGCATTAAAAAGTTTTTGTTGGCTCACAAAAATGGTATCCCTCATGTGTTACAAGTGTCCCAAATCTGGGGTGTGACAGATCTCCCCCTTAAAAGAATCTCGCCCCGAGATTCGCGGGTTTAGTCTTTAAGGAAACCAGGGAACTCTTTCCTGATATAATCTTCATGATCCCAGGTTGCTTCCTCATCTGAATGATTCGTCCACTGAATCTTAAGGAACTTGAAAGCATTTCTCCTGGTAGCACGAACATTCTCCTCAACTACCCGCAGGGGTCGATCACGGTAGGTCAAATCATCGTTGAGGTCAATGGTCTTGAAGTCAATGTCTTGGTAAGTGAGATTCTGTTCAGGTACATGAAGACACTTCCGAAGAAATGACACGTGAAAAACATCGTGAAAAGCTGCCGGCCCTTCAGGTAGCTCCAGCTGATAAGATACCTCTCCACGACGGGCTAGGATCTTAAACGGGCCAATATACCGGGGTGCAAGCTTTCCCTTGACATGAAAACGTTGCATCCCTTTGAGTGGCGTAACACGAAGATACACGAAATCTCCTATAGTGAAAGAGACGTCGCGATGCTTAGTGTCCGCATAACTCTTCTGGCGTGATTGTGCGGCTTTAAGACGGTCACGGATTAAATGTAATTGCTCCTCTGCAGCTTTCAGAGTATCAACTCCAAAGATTTGACTGTCTCCTGTTTCAGTCCAGTTCAGAGGCGTACGGCATTTTCGTCCATACAATGCTTCAAAAGGTGCCATCTGCAGGCTTGACTGATAGATGTTGTTGTAGGAAAACTCCGCAAACGGCAGGCAATCTTCCCACTTAACTCCATAGGAAAAAACACAGGCACGGAGCATGTCTTCCAATATCTGGTTCACATGCTCTGTCTGTCCATCAGTCTGCGGATGGTAGGCGGTGCTAAAGGATAGCTTGGTTCCCAAGGCTTCGTGTAACTTCTTCCAGAATCGAGAGGTGAACTGTGACCCTCGATCTGACACAATCCTGCTGGGAACTCCATGTAGACTGACGATCCGAGAAATATAGAGATCAGCAAGCTGGTCTCCACGATATGTGGTCTTGACAGGTATAAAGTGTGCAACTTTTGTGAGCCTGTCAACGACTACCCATATCGAATCATTTCCTCGACTGGACCGTGGCAGTCCAGTAATGAAGTCCATCCCAACTTCGTCCCATTTCCAAACAGGTACTTGCAATGGCTGTAACAAACCAGCGGGACGCTGATGTCCAGTCTTCACTTGCTGACAAATATGGCACTTGGCTATAAACGAGGCAATATCTCGTTTCATTCCATGCCACCAAAATTTCTCCTTCAAATCTTGATACATTTTGGTTCCTCTAGGGTGAATAGAGTATAAAGTGTCATGAGCCTCAGTCAGGATGGTTTGCTTCAACTCAGATTCAACCGGAACACAGATGCGTCCTTCATACCATAAGACTCCATCAGAATCGATGGTAAAACCGGCAACTTCTTCCTTCTCCATGCGGGTTTTAATTCCCTCAATACTCTTCTGGCCCTTCTGAGCTTCCTTGATTTGATCGACTATAGTTGGGTTAACATCCATGGCTTCCAGCATGCCATAACTGACCACCTCGATACCAAGCTGGTAAAGTTCTTTCCACAACTCCGGTTGTCTGATCTGGATCATGGAATTCAGAGAGACCGGCTCTCGACTAAGAGCGTCCGCAACAACATTCGCCTTTCCGGGGTGATAGTGGATACTAAGATCATAGTCCTTGATGATCTCTATCCATCGGTGTTGCCTCATATTGAGTTCACGTTGTGTGAAGATATACTTCAAACTCTTATGATCTATATAGATTTCACACCTCTTCCCAATAAGTAAATGTCGCCATGCTTTGAGAGCATGTACAACAGCAGCAAGCTCTAAGTCATGAGTAGGATAATTCAGCTCATGTGGTCTCAATTGGCGTGAGATAAACGAGATGACTTTTCCCTCTTGCATGAGAAAACTTCCAATACCAAGCTTAGAAGCATCACAATACACATCGAAACTCTTGGAGACATCCGGCATAATGAGTACCGGAGCTGTCACCATGTAACATCCCTGATTTTTGAAAAGTCCAAAAATCACTAAAAATTGAAACTTTTTGTTTTCATGTTTAGTAAGTCACCCAAAACCAAATGAGATGCAAGAAACAAAAGAAAACAATACATATTGAAATTAAGAATCCAATTATACCTCTATTCCATAAACCCTAAAACCCTCTCAAATGAATTTTCTCACATAAAGAAAACCATTTTATCTTTAGCAAACTTTATTACATAAAAGGTTTTCAATTCAAATATTACCTTGAAATTATTTTATGGCAACAACTATAAAAGATTTATAACCCTTAATAAAGTCCTAAGCCTCAAAAATGTTTGATGAGAATAAAATGTTTTAATAATAACTTTTAGTTGTTATTCCAAGTTTTAAACATGAAGGGGTGAAAATGAAATGCATTGCTTTGAAAATAACATAACAAAAGGTTTTGAAAACAATATTATGACTTGTGGTTTTATTCTAAATTTTATTGATCAACAATAATAATTAATTGATATGAACTAATTAAATAGCATTAAGTTACTATTAGTAAATCCTTCAACTCCTAAAAATATAAAATGTGAAAGTGGTTTAAAAATGGCTTTCCAAAAATAATATATGACTTGTAAAATGTCTCTGAGATTTTATTTAGACAATAACATCAATTTATAATTTTCTAAATTTTAAAATGGATTAAAGTTACTATTTGTAAATCACTGAAATTTTAAATTTATAAAATATAAAAGTGATGTGAAATGACTTTCAAAAATAATATTTGACATGTTTAATGTCTCTGAAATTTTATTTAATCAAAAACCCCATTTTATTATTTTCTATTTTAAGATGGTATTAAGTTCTATTAGTGAATTAATTATATTTTCAAAACATAAAAGAGATGAAAACATTTTGAAATGGTTTTGGAAAGTAATATTTGATCATCATAAAGCTACTGAAATTTTATTTAACAAATATTTATATTTCTTAATTTTCTAAATTAAAAACCACTTTAAGAAACTATTAGGGAATTATACAATATTCCAAATTCAAAAATAAAAACATGTTGAAAAGTTTACAAAAATGTTTCTAAGTGAAAGATTTTATTTTTACAAAGAATTTGCAATTGGTTTGAGGTCTTTTGGACTTGTATATCAAAAGATATTAAAACAGGAATAAAAAGAAAAAGAAAAAGGGGTGATGACGTCAGGATGATGTCACCTCGTCATCAACCTCCCTCCATCAGTTTCAACCGAATAATGGAGGAATTAAATCCTCTTGATTCCGGGCGTTACAAGACATCATTCTCCAAGCCGTTTGCTCCCTCTTAAAGCCCTCCTCCTCCCTGGCATTTCCCCTCTGCTTCCTCTGTTTATTACGCCCCATGGCTGCCCCAATTCCTCGCCGGAGACGGTTCTGCCGCCGTTGTCCATTGCCGGTTTCGGCCATCGTAGCCTTCCTCGTCGCCTCCCTTTTGCTCCATTTGAATTACCTAGCTCGTGCTCTCTCTCTGACTCCTTTTGATTTCTTTTTTTCCCAGCAATTTGGCCGCGCCATCGCCATCGAGGCTCACCGGAGCGGCTCCATTCTCCGTTCGTGTGGCGCCATCCATCCCGGAAACGAGGGAGGGCGCTTTTGTCTCCATCTTCCTCGTCGTTCTCTGGCGATTCGCATCGGCTTCTTCCCGCGTCCAGGAGATCACCGGAGCTGCCATCGGCGTCGATTCCTGCGTCTCGGGCCATCGGCGCGCCGCCGTGCCCTCCATCGCCGGCCACATCCACCGGAGAGGTAACCTAGCCCTCTCCCTGCCGTCCGATTTGCATCATGTGGCTAGGATAGAATCACTTATCGAAGGGGTAAGCCCCCGTTAGATCGAGATCCCACGTCCCGGATCGATTCACTTAACCCAGTCAGCAGCCACGTCACCGTGCCTGGTCAGCAGCCGAGTCAGCAACTCAGCCCAATCAGATCCAGCCACGTAGCCCAGCTGTTTTCTGTTTTTATCCCGAATAGATTTTAATTGGCAGTTTTGCAGAAACAACCCTGCAACTTAGAACATTCATATCTTTTTAACCATAAAGCCAAATTTAGAAATCTTGGACTTTTTAAAAAGCCCTTGACATCTAGAAACTTTTGGCACTGGCCAAATTTCAAATTGGCCATTTAAACTTTGTTCAAATTCAAATATGCTTGTTTGATGTATTTTGGCATATTTCAAATTCTACAAATCCAAAAATTGTAAATAAAATATATTTGGAAACCTTAGGATGTGTACTTTCACATCCCCTGTCCCAAAATAATTGTTGATCAAATTAAAATTGAATTTATAATTAATTGGAATATTTGAGTAATTTTGACATAGATTTAATTCTGTAAATAATTTCAATATAGTTCCTTTTGCAAAATTGCTCCATTTGATAACCTTGGACCAGAAACAACCTTGCCCAACTATTTTGGACACCCTTGGACCATGACCATGTAATTTTAGCCAAACTTCCATCATAGTAGTCCACCTAGTTGGTTAAGTATTAGAGTTGTTTCTATCATTGTTTACCTTTGTTGTTATGGCTATTTTGGAGCCAAGACCAAGTACCTAGTATGTGTAAATCACATACAAGACCAAGTGGTAAACCTTAGACCCTAGTAACTTTGCTTTCTATCTACTCCGCCATCCCCCTATTCTTGCTTCAAGAATCCATCAAGTTAGCAAATGGAAAACAAGACTCGAGAAATAGAAGGTTCTTCACTTTCAACTTGGTGGCAACATGAAGAGCTACAAGGAGGATCAATGAAGAAATTTTGAAGAAAAGACTCCACCACTAGAAGCAACTCAAGGAAGTACAAGTGTGAAGAAATCCAGAAGAAAACATCTCCCTCTCTCTTTCTATCTTTCTTCTTATTTTTCTTTCCAATTTGACTTAGTGGTATTTGTGCCCATCCCATACCCAAACCAATTAGTGAAGTGAAAGCCCAGAAGAATTTATCAAGGCCAAGATAAGAATCCATCCAAGGAACAAGACTACAATAGAAGCATCAAGATGATCTTCAAGAAGGCAATCAAATGAGGTCTAGAAGCAATCCATACAAGTTGAAGAATAACAAGTTATTTTTGTCCAACCATTGACCCAAATGGAAAACCCAAGACTTAGTAATATTTTCCCTTTGATGATGAAGTTAGTAGACCTATCCTAACCACAATGGAAAATACTAACATAGTCACCCAAATATTTTTGAAGGCGAATATGACCAAGTGTTTGCATGTATTACTTTAGTTGAAGAAGTAATATGTTTATTCTAAGTGAACTCTTGGAACTTCCTCGACAAGTATGGTTATAATAAAGTTAGTTTTCTACAAACTCAACCTAGTCCATCCCAAGTAAAACCTTGGAGTTTCCTTAACAAGTATTGAACTCCAATCTTGACCTTGCCCCGGCCAACTTGGTACAACTCCTTTGTTATGTTATTTGCTATGTTTGCTTTCTCCACCTATGTATTTGATTGCTAGGATGCTTGTTTATTTTGTTATTGTGTTTTCAATGAATAGATTGTACGGAGAGCAACGATCTTTTGTGAAGAGAGTGTGATAGCTTCACCAACTTCAACAAGGCAAGTAACACACCATCAACTACCCATTATTTTCTATATGCATTAGTTGATTTTGAGTAGTATGCATGATAGGAAATTTTACTAAGTTATACTATGCTATGATATTATCTTAGTAGTGTGTAGCCATCCCTTTTACCTTGTTATTTTGATAGCCTTAGAATTTATTAGGTGCTATGCAATGTTACAAATTGTTTTACTAGATGTTGAGGAAAAATCCTAAGTACAACTAATGAATGAACCACCTGGGTGGAAGTGGTAAGACTGGGTTATGTTGAGTGTTTCCTCAGGGCCCTTATCTAAGGGTTATTCCACTTGAGGTTGTCACTTGCGGATGGCCACCCAGGAACAAAGATATTATTATGTCCTTTTAAGTTTAGAAGCTTCCCGTGCAACCTTTTGACATATGGGCTCTCTCTTGATCAACTAAGTTGTGAGGGTTCAGCCCAGGCTTGACTAGCAGATGTAGCAAAATTATAGGTGGAACGGTCTTGCCGGTGGGTTTGGACTTCTTCTTCTGAAAGATCTCGTCTCAATTCACTCCTTTCCATGATGCACTCCGGGTGTATAGGATGTTTGGGCTAATTGAAGACAAAGGGTGAAAGTGCACAACCTCTACAGAGTCAACAAACTAAGATCTTAGCCGTGTCCCCGGTTATGGACAATTATGAGCAGCTGGACAAGGATTGACGGAAGAATCTCATCATCAATTACAATAAGTAAATTTTTGACCAAGTGAACAATATTGTGGTGCTTGGATCTTAATCCAATGTTGCCACCCCTTTGAAAAGAAAAGTTTGTTTTACAAAAGAGATAGGATAAAACTGGCTTTATGCAAACTTAGCCAAAACTCCACTCAGCCAAATAAGCATGTAGTATTAGTCTTGCCATTTATATCCACCATAGTGTTACTTGCCAATACATTAAATTGTATTGACTCCCTTGTGGCTGCATATTCCATATTGCAGATATTTATGAAGACGAGTGAGGATTTCGTTTAGGATCTCGAGACTATCGCCAACATGTTTTGCCTGTGGCACATGAAGAAGATGGGCTCAATGTTATTCATGTTTTCCGCTGTATATATTTGGTTACTGCTAGTCTTCTAAGACTATGCAAGTTGTAATACTATTTTGTAAAGATTGGATCTTGCGATGTAATAGAATTTGATACATTTGCATGGTATTTCATTTTGTACTGTGGTGCTAGCAGTTGATCCAGGGACTAGCACACTAACACATGTATTTCACTTTTGCTAAAAAGTGGGATGCTACAAAATGGTATCAGAGCATTGTGTTGCCTATAGGATTCGAGACCCTTAGGTTTGGAAGCCATTTTTGATCATGTTATTATCTCCTTAGAGTATTTTGGATCCTAGCGGCATAGTGAGATGAAGCGGCCCGGACAACTTTACGTGTCCACGGACACGAGACCGTTCCCTGATTGGCTTGCGGGTGCCAGTATCTCTCACTATAGTGAATATCCAATTTGCAACAAGTTGTTAATAACCCATTGATCACCCTAGATTGAAAAATCTCTATGTTCAAACTTTCTAAAAACAAAACAATCATCTTAGTTCATCTCATATCATCTCATCTATTATTCACCTTAAAAATTTCCCTAGACGACCTCCTCCTCAGTACCATCAAGACAAGAATGTTGATGACCATACCAAGAAGTGCAAGAAGTGTTTCACCACATGGAAGACCTACATTCAATATTATTGAAGAACTTGAAGAAAAACTTAGACTTCACCACTATCAAGAAGACCTTAGGAAATGGAGAGAAGAATTTGAAGAACCCAAGAAGATATAGATGAGACCACCAATCTAGTTTGTTAGAACAACGTTAACGTGTTAGTATATTGATCATGCTAATGAGTATGGTACGACAATATTAGTGTTTTCTAAAAACCATGTTGTTTGGTGTGGTGAATGTGTTGCTATATGTTTGTTATGTGTTGTTTGTAAGATGAGTTTCCTTGATCTAATGTGTTGGGGTAGGAATCTCTTTAGTCTCTTTCTAATCTCTACTCTTTCATGCTAAGCCAAACCAAAACCCATACCCATTTACCAACCCTATTGGGCTACCCTATGAAGTGCAACAACAAACCTTTCACCCAAGAATGCCATGAATAGTTCTTTATAGAGACACAAGCCATACAATTGAGGAATGTCACAGATTTCAAGATCCCTTTTGTGTGAAGGAACAATCACATCTATGATCAATGCCAAGTACACCATAAGGAGCAGTAAGCCAATCAACAAGTGAAGAAAGACAAGTGAACCCCAAGTTGCATGAGATATGAAGATTTCAGAGCCTACTACACCAAGAGAAGAAATGATGAAGAAAGACAACTATCCAGTTTGTGATACGTAAGAGTTTTACGCAACCCACTAGTTGGGAAATGATAGTTTAGCTCAAGTTTGTCTTATAGAATGGAAACTTTCTGTTAGACAAGTGAGGTGACCTAGTGTTATTAAACAAGATTCATCAATCCAAGTACAAGGTAATAATTGAGTGCAACATGGATTGGCCCCCATGGTGACTACTCACATTATTTACTTTTGCTATGAGGAATGTTAAATCTGAGTGACATACCTATTAGAGAGACGACGATGTTAAGCATGAACCATAGAATGGTAGAATACAATAATGACCCTATGATAGTGATGCTGAAAACGTACTATTTTCGGTGAGGATCAAGCCAACCTTGGAGCTATCAAGCAATGGAAGATTTTGCCTACCATGAGAATTTCTTTAGAAATAGCATGGTATTTGCCTTCAAGGATGACAACAACAAGATGAAAGATTGCCAAGGACATCAAAAGACCAAGTTGAGAGTGATCCAAAGACTTTTGTTTGACCCAAAGAGTGACCCCTCAGTGTCAAAGGTGGTTCAACATACCTATGTTGGTCTACACCTCTACCACAAAGGAAAGATCTACTCAAGCTAATCTAGAATCAATCTACACTCTAATCAAATGAAAATAGACTACCCACCAAAGCTTCTTTTAAGGGTGGTAGCCCATCCAGTTGTTTTGGAATCCAGTTACCCAAATCTTTCTTTCTAGCCTTCCCAAATCTCGGGACGAGATTTCTTTTAAGGGTGGTAGTCTGTAACATCCCTGATTTTTGGAAAGTCCAAAAATCACTAAAAATTGAAACTTTTTGTTTTCATGTTTAGTAAGTCACCAAAAACCAAATGAGATGCAAGAAACAAAAGAAAACAATACATATTGAAATTAAGAATCCAATTATACCTCTATTCCATAAACCCTAAAACCCTCTCAAATGAATTTTCTCACATAAAGAAAACCATTTTATCTTTAGCAAACTTTATTACATAAAAGGTTTTCAATTCAAATATTACCTTGAAATTATTTTATGGCAACAACAATAAAAGATTTATAACCCTTAATAAAGTCCTAAGCCTCAAAAATGTTTGATGAGAATAAAATGTGTTAATAATAACTTTTAGTTGTTATTCCAAGTTTTAAACATGAAGGGGTGAAAATGAAATGCATTGCTTTGAAAATAACATAACAAAAGGTTTTGAAAACAATATTATGACTTGTGGTTTTATTCTAAATTTTATTGATCAACAATAATAATTAATTGATATGAACTAATTAAATAGCATTAAGTTACTATTAGTATATCCTTCAACTCCTAAAATTATAAAATGTGAAAGTGGTTTAAAAATGGCTTTCCAAAAATAATATATGACTTGTAAAATGTCTCTGAGATTTTATTTAGACAATAACATCAATTTATAATTTTCTAAATTTTAAAATGGAATAAAGTTACTATTTGTAAATCACTGAAATCTTAAATTTATAAAATATAAAAGTGATGTGAAATGACTTTCAAAAATAGTATTTGACATGTTTAATGTCTCTGAAATTTTATTTAATCAAAAACCCCATTTTATTATTTTCTATTTTAAGATGGTATTAAGTTCTATTAGTGAATTAATTATATTTTCAAAACATTAAAGAGATGAAAACACTTTGAAATCGTTTTGGAAAGTAATATTTGATCATCATAAAGCTAGTGAAATTTTATTTGACAAATATTTATGTTTGTTAATTTTCTAAATTAAAAACCACTTTAAGAAACTATTAGGGAATTATACAATATTCCAAATTCAAAAATAAAAACATGTTGAAAAGTTTACAAAAATGTTTCTAAGTGAAAGATATTGTTTTTACAAAGAATTTGCAATTGGTTTGAGGTCTTTTGGACTTGTATATCAAAAGATATTAAAACAGGAATAAAAAGAAAAAGAAAAAGGGGTGATGACGTCAGGATGACGTCACCTCGTCATCAACCTCCCTCCATCAGTTTCAACCGAATAATGGAGGAATTAAATCCTCTTGATTCCGGGCGTTACAAGCCATCATTCTCCGAGCCGTTTGCTCCCTCTTAAAGCCCTCCTCCTCCCTAGCATTTCCCCTCTGCTTCCTCTGTTTATTACGCCCCATGGCTGCCCCAATTCCTCGCCGGAGACGGTTCTGCCGCCGTTGTCCATTGCCGGTTTCGGCCATCGTAGCCTTCCTCGTCGCCTCCCTTTTGCTCCATTTGAATTACCTAGCTCGTGCTCTCTCTCTGACTCCTTTTGATTTCTTTTTTTCCCAGCAATTTGGCCGCGCCATCGCCACCGAGGCTCACCGGAGCGGCTCCATTCTCCGTTCGTGTGGCGCCGTCATCCCGGAAACGAGGGAGGGCGCTTTTGTGTCCATCTTCCTCGTCGTTCTCTGGCGATTCGCATCGGCTTCTTCCCGCGTCCAGGAGATCACCGGAGCTGCCATCGGCGTCGATTCCTGCGTCTCGGGCCACCGGCGCGCCGCCGTGCCCTCCATCGCCGGCCACATCCACCGGAGAGGTAACCTAGCCCTCTCCCTGCCGTCCGATTTGCATCATGTGGCTAGGATAGAATCACTTATCGAAGGGGTAAGCCCCCGTTAGATCGAGATCCCACGTCCCGGATCGATTCACTTAACCCAATCAGCAGCCACGTCATCGTGCCTGGTCAGCAGCCGAGTCAGCAACTCAGCCCAATCAGATCCAGCCACGTAGCCCAGCTGTTTTCTGTTTTTATCCTGAATAGATTTTAATTGGCAGTTTTGCAGAAACAACCCTGCAACTTAGAACATTCATATCTTTTTAACCATAAAGCCAAATTTAGAAATCTTGGACTTTTTAAAAAGCCCTTGGCATCTAGAAACTTTTGGCAGTGGCCAAATTTCAAATTGGCCATTTAAACTTTGTTCAAATTCAAATATGCTTGTTTGATGTATTTTGGCATATTTCAAATTCTACAAATCCAAAAATTGTAAATAAAATATATTTGGAAACCTTAGGATGTGTACTTTCATATCCCCTGTCCCAAAATAATTGTTGATCAAATTAAAATTGAATTTAGAATTAATTGGAATATTTGAGTAATTTTGACATAGATTTAATTCTGTAAATAATTTCAATATAGTTCCTTTTGCAAAATTGCTCCATTTGATAACCTTGGACCAGAAACAACCTTGCCCAACTATTTTGGACACCCTTGGACCATGACCATGTAATTTTAGCCAAACTTCCATCATAGTAGTCCACCTAGTTGGTTAAGTATTAGAGTTGTTTCTATCATTGTTTACCTTTGTTGTTATGGCTATTTTGGAGCCAAGACCAAGTACCTAGTATGTGTAAATCACATACAAGACCAAGTGGTAAACCTTAGACCCTAGTACCTTTGCTTTCTATCTACTCCTCCATCCCCCTATTCTTGCTTCAAGAATCCATCAAGTTAGCAAATGGAAAACAAGACTCGAGAAATAGAAGGTTCTTCACTTTCAACTTGGTGGCAACATGAAGAGCTACAAGGAGGATCAATGAAGAAATTTTTAAGAAAAGACTCCACCACTAGAAGCAACTCAAGGAAGTACAAGTGTGAAGAAATCCAGAAGAAAACATCTCCCTCTCTCTTTCTATCTTTCTTCTTATTTTTCTTTCCAATTTGACTTAGTGGTATTTGTGCCCATCCCATACCCAAACCAATTAGTGAAGTGAAAGCCCAGAAGAATTTATCAAGGCCAAGATAAGAATCCATCCAAGGAACAAGACTACAATAGAAGCATGAAGATGATCTTCAAGAAGGCAATCACATGAGGTCTAGAAGCAATCCATACAAGTTGAAGAATAACAAGTTATTTTTGTCCAACCATTGACCCAAATGGAAAACCCAAGACTTAGTAATATTTTCCCTTTGATGATGAAGTTAGTAGACCTATCCTAACCACAATGGAAAATACTAACATAGTCACTCAAATATTTTTGAAGGCGAATATGACCAAGTGTTTGCATGTATTACTTTAGTTGAAGAAGTAATATGTTTATTCTAAGTGAACTCTTGGAACTTCCTCGACAAGTATGGTTATAATAAAGTTAGTTTTCTACAAACTCAACCTAGTCCATCCCAAGTAAAACCTTGGAGTTTCCTTAACAAGTATTGAACTCCAATCTTGACCTTGCCCTAGCCAACTTGGTACAACTCCTTTGTTATGTTATTTGCTATGTTTGCTTTCTCCACCTATCTGTTTGATTGCTAGGATGCTTGATTACTTTGTTATTGTGTTTTCAATGAATAGATTGTACGGAGAGCAACGATCTTTTGTGAAGAGAGTGTGATAGCTTCACCAACTTAAACAAGGCAAGTAACACACCATCAACTACCCATTATTTTCTATATGCATTAGTTGATTTTGAGTAGTATGCATGATAGGAAATTTTACTAAGTTTACTATGCTATGCTATTATCCTAGTAGTGTGTATCCATCCCTTTTACCTTGTTATTTTGATAGCCTTAGAATTTATTAGGTGCTATGCAATGTTAAAAATTGTTTTACTAGATGTTGAGGAAAAATCCTAAGTATAACTAATGAATGAACCACCTGGGTGGAAGTGGTAAGACTGGGTTATGTTGAGTGTTTCCTCAGGGCCCTTATCTAAGGGTTATTCCACTTGAGGTTGTCACTTGCGTATGGCCACCTAGGAACAAAGAGATTACTATGTCCTTCTAAGTTTAGTAGCTTCCCGTGCAACCTTTTGACATATGGGCTCTGTCTTGATCAACTAAGTTGTGAGGGTTCAGCCCAGGCTTGACTAGCAGATGTAGCAAAATTATAGGTGGAACGGTCTTGCCGGTGGGTTTGGACTTCTTCTTCTGAAAGATCTCGTCTCAATTCTCTCCTTTCCATGATGCACTCCGGGTGTATAGGATGTTTGGGCTAATTGAAGACAAAGGGTGAAAGTGCACAACCTCTGCAGAGTCAACAAACTAAGATCTTAGCCGTGTCCCCGTTTATGGACAATTATGAGTAGCTGGACAAGGATTGACGGAAGAATCTCATCATCAATTACAATAAGTAAAATTTTGACCAAGTGAACAGTATTGTGGTGCTTGGATCTTAATCCAATGTTGCCACCCCTTTGAAAAGAAAAGTTTGTTTTACAAAAGAGATAGGATAAAACTGGCTTTATGCAAACTTAGCCAAAACTCCACTCAGCCAAATAAGCATGTAGTATTAGTCTTGCCATTTATATCCACCATAGTGTTACTTGCCAATACATTAAATTGTATTGACTCCCTTGTGGCTGCATATTCCATATTGCAGATATTTATGAAGACGAGTGAGGATTTCGTTTAGGATCTCGAGACTATCGCCAACATGTTTTGCCTGTGGCACATGAAGAAGATGGGCTCAATGTTATTCATGTTTTCCGCTGTATATCTTTGGTTACTGCTAGTCTTCTAAGACTATGCAAGTTGTAATACTATTTTGTAAAGATTGGATCTTGCGATGTAATAGAATTTGATACATTTGCATGGTATTTCATTTTGTACTGTGGTGCTAGCAGTTGATCCAGGGACTAGCACACTAACACATGTATTTCACTTTTGCTAAAAAGTGGGATGCTACACACCAGTCGATTCTTCAACTCTTGAAAACTCTCAGCACATTTGTCCGTCCAAACAAACTTGCTATCCTTCTTGAGAAACTGAGTGAGTGGCCTGGTTATACTGGAAAATCCTTGAACAAACTTGCGATAATATCCGGCTAATCCCAGAAAAGATCTGACTTCAGTCTGATTAGTCGGGGCAGCCCGATTAGCGACAGACTAAACCAGAGCAGGGTCAACAGAGATTCCACCTCCGGATACTACATATCCAAGAAATCTAACTTCTTTCAACCAAAACTGGCACTTACTAAACTTAGCATACAGTTGATGCTGCCGAAGTGTTCCGAGAACAATCCTCAGATGTTCTTCGTGTTCTTCCTCACTCTTGGAGAAAATAAGAATGTCGTCGATAAAAACCACGACAAACTTGTCCAGGAATTCCATGAAAACCTTATTCATAAGATTCATGAAGTAGGCGAGGGCATTGGTTAGACCAAAAGACATCACGGTGTACTCATACAACCCATAACGTGTGGTGAAGGCGGTCTTTGGAATATCGGTCTCACGAACCTTCAACTGATGATAACCAGTATGAAGATCGATCTTTGAGAAAATTCTTGTCCCATTTAGCTGGTCAAACAGGTCTTCAATTTTGGGAAACGGGTATTTGTTCTTGATGGTAACATCATTCAACTTACGGTAATCCACACATAGGCGTGAGGAACCGTCCCGCTTGTCCACAAAAATGACAGGTGATCCCCATGGTGATGCACTAGGGCGAATCAGACCTTTTCTCAACATGTCGTCCAGCTGCTTCTTCAAATCATCTAGCTCCTTCGGGTTCATCCGGTAGGGTTTCTGTGCTATGGGTCTAGTACCGGGTATCAACTCAATAACGAACTCGATATCCCGATCAGGCGGCATACCGGGTAACTCCTCAAGAAATACATCCGGGTATTCACATACTACCGGAACTTCCTCAAGTGCAGGTGTGGCTATACCAGTGTGGCAGTGAGTCTCTGACTGTGACTTGGTTGCGGCGAAGGCAACTCTTTCCCCATCACTGGCAGTCAATGATATGGACTTTCTGGTGCATTCAATCACACCACTATACTTGGTCATCCAATTCATGCCTAGTACTACTTCTATCCCTTGGGATCCCAGTACTATCGGGTTGGCATGAAAAGTTTTCCCTTGTATGTCCACGGGTACTTCTTTGCAAACACGGTTGGTCTTTGTGCTGGCTCGGGTATTTGTACTAACATAGGGTTTTGCATGATGGCGGGTTTCATTCCACTGTTTTCAACAAATGGCATAGTAACAAAGGAATGCGATGCACCCGAATCAAACAATACTTCAGCAGGTACAGAGTTGACAGGAAACGTACCCATCACCATCTCTGGCATGTCCTGAACTTCCTCAGCAGTGACGTGATTCAGGTGTCCTCTGGTCACATTCTGCCTCCTGGGCACTGGTGCATGTGTCATCTTGGTAGCATTGTTCTGAGCTGGTGCAGCATTCTTGGTTGGGCAGTCACGGGCAAAGTGTCCTTCCTTGCCACAGGTAAAGCAAGCTCCACTGGGTTTGGTGTTCTGGTTTGGCTTGGCAGCATGGTTGGGTTTGTGTCCATTCCCATTCCCATTTCCAGTGCCTCCAGGCTTGGGTGCATAGGAAGCACGGTTGTTGTTGTTGTGGTGGTGGTTGTTGTGGCCATGGTGGTGGTTGTTTTTGTGGTTGTGACTGTTATGGTGGTTTCGTGGCGCAAAAGCAGGCGCCCTGTGTGGTGGTGGCCTGGTATATGGGGTAGGGCGGTTTCGGGGTGCACTTAGTCCTCCTTGGAACTGCATCTTCCTCTTTCTGTTTTCAAAGACATTCTGTCTCTTGTGCTCCATCATCATCGCGGCATCTGCGAGTGACTCCAGATCCGCAAATGGAATGACCACAAGGGTACACTGCAACTCATCGTGCAGTCCATTCAAGAATCTCTCCTTCTTCTTGGCTTCTGTGTTGACTTCATCTGGTGCATACCGGGCTAGCAGAGTAAACTCTTCCCAGTATTTTGACACGGACATTCCTCCCTGCCTCAGCTTCAGGAACTTGTCCTTCATGATATTCATCACCCCCTGAGGGATGTGATACTTGCAAAAATGGGCAGAGAAGTCTTCCCAGGTGAACACGTAATCAGGAGCGACGGTGTCACAGGTGGTCTCCCACCAAGTCCTCGTTGGCCGAGCAAGAAAATGGGTGGCGAAGAGCACCTTGTCATTCTCATCAACTCCTGCCACTTTCAGATCGTTGGTGATGGTGCGAAGCCAGTCGTCAGCGTCAAGTGATTCCACGATCTTCGTGAACACCGGAGGATTTGTTTGTTGAAACACCTTCAGCTTCGAGCATCTGCCATTACCGTTGTCATCGCCATGGTTGTTATTGTTGTTGCCGCTGGCAGCGGCCAACTGCTGCAGGGCAGCAACTGTGGCAGCACTCTCGGCTCTAGTGGCCTAGCGGTCCTCCATCATAAGTGCTAGCAATGCCTCCATAGACAGCGGGGGTGGTGGTGGTGGTTCCCGACGCGGCGGCATGCTGTTTAGTGAAACATGTGTAAGACTATGCAGCAAGACTTATTGTTTTTTTTAAATGCTACACAAATTTGAACAACCAAAGGAGTGTCTAAAAACCAAACGAAAAGACAAGTGAATTAATTAGGGTAGCGATTTTTAAGGGTTGATACAATTTTCCAAACATAGTTATCATACGGACAAACATCATACTCAAGCATCAAGTCCTACATAGCACAACACTCCAACAGACATCTACCACAACTACGCTCCTCAGAGCTACATCGGGGGGATTCGCCTTATAGGGTTGCCGTACATCTAACTGGCACTACTCCACAACTAAGAGGCACTACGACTAGTCCTAAGTACTGTCGACGTCGAAGAGGATCTCCGATGGGTCCTCCTCCTCAACGGAGTCGTCGTCCTCATGCAGACTCTGCTCGCTCATGTCCATGCCCTCTGCATCGGACAGGACGTCATCGTCAATGAGGAGGTCCTCGTTCTCCCTGCGGAGCTTGGAGTTCTCCTCCTCTAACTCCTCGAGAGTGGAGTCTCGAGTGGCCAACTCCTCCCTAGCGGTCTTCAGGCGGTCATGCAGAATTGTGTTCGCCTCCTGAAGGGATCCTACCTTGGTGTCGATACGGGTACGGGCCCGGCGAGTGGTCCGTAGCTGCCTCTCCAGGGCACGGGACCGTGCAGTAGCTGCCTCTAGATCGAGCATCGTCACTCTGCAGCAGTGGTGCGCTGCAGGATGCTCAAATCATCGAGACGACGCTGGGTGCGGTAAAGCAGAACCTCCATGTCGTCCTGGTGTGCACCAAGACCCGCAAAGTCCTGAGACACGGCAACGGGTGAGCATGTCTCGTCCCTCATCCCGAGTAACTCGTAGTTGGACCCCACAAACTGGTAGTCCCGTAAGTGAGCCAGACGCGCTATAGCCTCCTGGATCACGCGTACTGCTCCCTCCTGCCAAAAGCACTCGATGGTGGCGAAGAAGAAAGCCTTCGCAGTAGGAGTAGTAAGTGGAGGACGTATCACACACTCCACCAACCACTCCCCCTCTATGGGAGTCCCGGTGATCATCCCTCCCCGAAGCTCGGGAACGTGACGGTCAAGAAGCTCGGTCATCGCGACGAAAATCGCTGCTCGAAGCGAAAAGGGAAGTCCCTGGCCAGTCCTAACTGGCACGCCTCCGTGTAAACGACGTCCATCTACACAAAATTTTAAGTGAGATTTAGTTAGACCCAAGTGTGCAAACTTTTAGAGTCGAACATGATATAACTTAATGTAAGTAGAGTTTGAGAAAATAGGGAAGATAGGTATAAGAATCTTTTAAAGCTTACTCACTTAAGTATATTATTATATATATAGAGAGAGTACTAGTTGATGTCCATGCTAACTAAGGGCTCCTAGGGTCAGGATAGCTCTGATACCAACTTTGTAGAGGCCCCAAACCGGAAGGTCCAGAACCCCTCATATGCATACATTCACGATCCCAGGAAATTAAGTCGTGAACAACATACAAAGTGGTACACAGATACAATATCCATTACACGAATAACAATAGTCTTACAAGCCAATGGTCACATGACCAAATCTTTATTTACTGCCACGCAGGGCAGACAAAGTCTTACAACTCACTAACATAGCGTAAAATAAACAAATGTAGATAGCCCATGTCACGCCGTCACCGACAGGCTACTGACCGGGAGCCGGGCCTAGTTCGCGTAGTCGTCAGAATTGTATCCCTCCTCGTATTCCTCCTCCAGTGGTATCTCCTCAAAGTCTGGCCAAGTAAATAGCCAGGGGCGAAACCAATATGAGTACTTTTGAATGTACTCAGCAAGTCATCCTTTATACACTTACAAAATGCATCATGCTTATATGGTGGATAGGTAGGCTATAAATAGGGCTCACTACCCATGATGTGCATCTAAGATGACACTATAGTTGCAGTCATGTTAATATGTATCTTTGTTGAAGAAGATACTTCTGAAGAAAATAATATAGTTTTTTGTTTCTCTTGTAGATATCGCATGTACAAGAGGTTTTATAAAAGAAAGTTTTCTTTGCAAAACTTCTTGGAACAGCATGTCCAGATCCTTCATCAGTACCTCTCAGGTACAAATCCTTGGTTCAAAAACACATTTTGAAAACTTGACACAATACTAGCTACATGGCCTTTCATCTGCCCATATCAGAGGGCTCGGCTATTCTGAATAGTTTTACTCTGCAGAGGTGTACACATTCCAGTAGATCCAATCATCTGCCATGAACCACCCATGGATCGACACAGCGATATGCAAGCATCAGAAGAATGATCCTAAATGTCCACTCTGACACAAGCTAGTATATGGCTATCCCTTCAATCAAGTTTATTCCCCCTGGCACCATGTCACACATCGCCAAACAGGGGACCCAATTGTCTCTTCCGGGGGGTAACTTAATCCCTCACTTTGTATGTCCCGTTACTCCCTCCTGGTGACACTTCGGTTCAGAGAATCTCCTCTCTATAGCATTTTGGGATAGGACACATACTAACAAGTTCAAGTATCTAGATAGGCCCCGTACCCATGTTGGGGTAGAGTGGCAGTACTTCTTGGTTGTCCAGCGAATACTAGGTTATGTGCCTTTTGTAAAACATTTGAAAACAACTCCTTAGTTCCCCCGGTGAACAAGGTCCCGCCTTTCCACCGTGGACTTCTCATAGAACCATATTTGTTTGAAAAAGCACGTTTTAAAAGTGTCCACTTAGGGACTCAAGATTATTATCTTAGGCGGTATCTATATACCTTTTGGTGGCTAAAGGCTTGGTAACACCAAGTTGACTAATGGCAATGTGATAATATACTATATAATAGTATTAGTAATATTCACTCAATAAAAATAGTTTCTGGTAATCAAGTTTTTTAAAACTTCAGAAGTAGATAATGCATAATGATAAGTGGGTAAATAACAGCAAGCTTTAAGGATGGCTTGCCTTGGAGCAAACAAGGGTCTTTCTCTTGCTCACAACAGGAGTGGTAGTAATAACCTCCTGCTCCAACTATCTCTTCGTCGGTTTCTATCGTCGTAAAATAAAAGTAAAAACACTCAATCAGAACCTTACTAAGCAAGAATTTACACTCAACTATAACATACAGCAAGCAAAGAACACACAAAAATAACACACAAATTCATAGAACTATTCCACTCAAGCAATGCATCAAAAATAATAATATTTACTATTATTACTACAACTACTATGGTTGAAATAAATTACTTTTCAACCAAATGAGATGGAACCAGTGGGTGTTCCACTAAGTTTTCCATGTCATTTAAGAGGTATTATGCCTCTGGTCCAACTTGTGGAAACAAAATAATTTCCTAACAAAAAAAATACTACTAGCTATTCTAGTGAAAACAATACTACTAGTGATAAATATTAAACCTACCCATGCATTCCTAAAGAAACAAATGTGACCTTACAGAGATGAAATAAAGTAATAACCAGTACCAAAATGGTACTAGATCCATGTGAAAATACTCATAGTGACTTGGACAAAAATCTAGCTAATCATTTCCATCTACAAAATTAAATAAAAATAAACTAGATATGACTCCTATGCTCATACTAGTTCCAAACAAAACCTAAACATGCATAAAATTTCTAACATGTCACCTCTGTGAGAAAACAACATGATAACACTAAATACAACATTTAAACATGATAGAAAACAGAATGACACTAGCAAGCAATTATTTAAAAATCAAAACTACTCATTTTATTCTTAACAGAAAAGTGCATTTCCTTAGATCTGTTGCCAAATTAATTCTAGAGCTCTAAAAATCACACAAATCTATGATAACATATATCTATCTAATATCTAACAGATACAATTGGATTCACATCAAAAAGTGGTGTAAAATAAATACTAAAATTCACAGAACATGCTACTGGACTTTTACCAAAATGGATTCCATTTCCAAATGGTAGCTCACCTTGGGGTGAGGCCAAGTTCTACTGGTAGATCTAGTCAAGGGATACTCCAGGAATTTTAGTTTGCACATTTTAACTATTCCAAACAAAAGTTATCTCACTTTTTCCTTAACAGAAAGTGCTTGGTTCAACATTTTTCATTCGTTTTCAAAACGTTCAAATCTAGTTCTGCAAGTTGCATGCGTTCAGGAATTTGTTCATGCATCTTAGGTAATTTTTGTTCATTTTATTTTTGAGTTTAACATTTTCATACACGATTAAAGTAAAACAGCAGGTTCTGTTAATTTTAGAAAAGAAAAAAAGAAAATGTCTGCGGGCTGGGTAACACACGGGCGCGCGGCCCATCTGCTCCCTGAGGCCAGCCTCGCTTCCACGGCGCGCGCGAACGCGCGTACCCTTTCACGATTCAAACGCGACCGTAGATCCTTAGATCTACGGCGCACGGTCGTCTCCTCTCTCTCTCCCTCCTTCCTTTTTTCTCTTTGATGAGGAGGCGAGCTGCCGGTGAAAGTGCATTTCGTTTTCCCATTGTTTTGTGTGTTAGTTAACAATACTAAGTACATTATTTATCGAGGTGTTAAGCGTGCAGGTGTTATACTTAACATCGGCATCGATCACCGAAAAGTCGGTGAAGTTTGGCCTGAGAGTTTTGGGACAGAACTCAGCCGGATTATTCGGACCGGATTTTTCATCCTGGACCGGATATTCCGGGTGCTGCGCAAAATGGCTAAGGACTGGAAGTTTTGCGTACTGGAGTCAACCGGATTATTCGGACCGGATTTTTCATCATGGACCGGATATTCCGGGTGCTGTGCAAAATGGCTAAGGACTGGAAGTTTTGCGTACTGGAGTCAACCGGATTATTCGGACCGGATTTTTCATCCTGGACCGGATATTCCGGGTGCTGCGCAAAAATGGCTAAGGACTGAAAGTTTGGCGTACTGGAGTCAACCAGATTATTCGGACCGGATTTTTCATATCGGACCGGATATTCTGGGTGTTGATGAAGGAGCGCGAAAACTGCTAAGGACTGAAAGTTGGGGGTACTGGAGTGAACCGGATTATTTGAACCGGATTATTCCGGAGCAGCCGGATAATCCGGTTCAGATCTGCAGGACTGCGTGGAGCAAGCTGACCGGATATTCCGGTCCAAACTTGAACCGGATATTCCGGTCCCTTTTTTCCTGCACAACGACTAGTTGTGAGGAGGGGCTATAAATACCCCTCCTCTTCTTCCCCAAGATCTAGTTCTTCCCCTTAGCATTTATGAGCATTTAAGAACTCACCAAATCTCTCATTACTCCCAATCCCTCCACCCAATCTTGAAGATCTTTGGAGGATTGAAGGAGAAGGCCCCGATCTACATCTTCACCGAGCCGTTCTTCATTTCCCCCTCTCTAGCTTGAGGGATCTAGCCTAGGGTTTCCTCTTGTGGAGAACCTAGGCATCTTGATACTTGTTGGTGATTCAAGAAGAGTTGGGAGCCCCCAATTTAGTTGTGGGTGTGTGCCCAAAGTTGTTTGTAAAGGATTCGATCCTCGCCTCAAAGGGGTTCAATAGTGGAAGGTGAACTAGGCCTTTGTGGCGGAGTTCATCGGAGAATAGGGTGAGGCCTTAGTGCCGTTGAGTAGGCCTTTGTGGCGAGCTCACACCCCTCCAACGAGACGTACTCCCTAAAAAGGAGGAACTCAGAAATGCATCGTGTCTCCGTGTGCTTCCATCGGTTACCTCGTTCCTCCCTCCCTTTACTTACTCGTACTTGTTGCATTAATTGCTTCGCTTGTCATATAGGTAAATTCACCACTAGTTGCACTATATAGAGAATTTACCTTCTTGTCAAGCCTAAACTTTAAGAAAAAATTAAAATTGGTCGTAGCACCTATTCACCCCCCCCTCTAGGTGCCCATACTTTGCTTTCAATTGGTATCAGAGCCTCGGCTCTTCTATCGGGCTTAACCGCCTAAGAGTTTAAGTATGGGAGATGAGTTGGTTGACGCTCCGTCCGATGGCAATGTGACTATGGATGATCTCAATGCTTTGAGAGAATCATTGACCTCATCCATAGACACTAAATTTGATGAGTTGCATCAACTCATGACAACACTCCTCAAAGCCAAAGGACCGGAGGTGGTCGACTCATCCCTTCCAGAAGAAACGGAGGGTGCCAAGAAAGGTGTTGATGGTGAACCACTTAAAACTGCTTCCGCCGAACAATCCGCTAAGAAGGGTGCGGGTGGAAAGGAAGGATATCACGCCGTTGAAGGCCAATATTCTCCCGATCCCCCCATCCCTTTTCCTCATATAATCCCTAGAGGAGATCCACCTAAAATTGATGCATATTCTTTTCGTGAATGGCAATACTACATGGAGACTCACTTGAACTCTTCTTGTATAGATCTTTGGAGAATCACTCGGGACGGATATAAGCCATTTGATCCCAAGAATCTCACAAGAAGAGAGGTCATAGATTGCCAACTCAACTACACCGCCTTGTCCATCCTACATCAAGCCGTGGGCCCCAACCACATGCCGCATCTTCAACACTTCTCCACCGCCAAAGAAACATGGGATGCTCTTGTCATCATGTTTGTTGGGAATGAGAGCATGCAAAGAAATCGATATGATGCCTTGACCAATGAGGCCGAAGGGTTCTTCATGCGTGATGGAGAAGATCATGTTGACATGTATCGAAGACTCAAAACTCTTGCCACTGCCTTCTCTAGTGCGGGTGCAACATATATTGATGATGCTTGGATCAAGAGGAAGTACATGATTGCCGTGATGCCGTTTGAGGGCACGGACTTGAAGAGCATTCAAGGAAGACATGATTTCTCCTCCATGACCTCAACTCAAGTGATGCAAGAATTGTGCTCCTACAAAGTGCAAACCAAGAATGCTCTTGACAACCTTGCTAGAGCCATTGGAATGCATCAAGGAGCATCTGTTGCTTTGAAGGTCAAGGTCTTGTCAAGAGAGGTTGAGAATGAAGAAGATGGAGAAGAGGCATTGCCTCCCTTGAAGGAACAAGACTATGATCCCGTCCTAAAGGATCCTCACCGTGCAAAAGTTTTGGAGCAATCCTCCCAAGGGCAAGAAATTTGTTGAGGAAAAGACAAGGTCTCGCTATGGAAACGATGGAGCTCAAAAAGTGAGGTCTTGTTTCAATTGCCAAGACAAGCATCACTTCATTGCGGATTGCCCCTGTCGCACCCGGACTTCTAGAGGATACTCACCGTACGAACTGAACAATATTTTTGGTTGGATTACGGGGCTTAACGGCTCCCGCGTCCCCTTACGGGTAGGCCAGCACTTATGTGCGACAACCAACCGTTACTGTTCACCGTCGATGTAAACTATCCCGTAGAAATCAGGATACTACCATTGACGTACTTCATACCATACACACATGGTACGTCAACGGCTTTGAACAAAGGATAGCACAACATGCCTCTAAGACACAAAAGATTGAAATAAGTTGCAACAGGCCCTCACTAGGGTAGAGAATAGCAAATACAATCATCCAGAGGACACATGTCCCAACATAGCATCATTACAACTCAGCGGAAGCATTCAAAGGGGGTCTGAGTACAGACAAATCCAAATAGGCTTAAGAAGCCGGGAAAATAAAGAAGACGAAGCCCATCCACGTAGGTCCTGGATCCAGCCCTGGTCCAGCTATCTACTCGTCTGCAGTCTCGTCAAACTCCACGAAGTAGCCATCCTGGTGGTCATCGTAGCCGTAGTCGTAATCTACGTAAACCACAGCCCCAAAGGGGTCAGTACAACAACGTACTGGCAAGCAAGACTCACAGTTCACCAAAGTGTAGCCCGTCAACACCAAGCACAGATGCCTTAGGATCAACGGAAGGGAAGGGTATAAAAGATGCTGCAACTGGCTGCACTAACCAACTACAGAACATACTACAACTTCCGGTGTAACAGAAAGAGATAAGATAGCGTATCGTAACCAACTATAGCTAACCACCAAAACAAACCCATCCTGGATCTCGCCCCTTATCCAAAGAAGCAATCCGAGGATAACTCACACAGTTGGATTAATGATGGATCAAGTTGTTGTGTCAATAAGCCTATTACTAGTCAAGTTATCATTAGTTAGGTGTAAGTTGTTCTGAGTACTTGTTAGCCAGTACTTTCACCAAGTCAACCATAACCGCGGAAAACACGGCTTCTCGAGAAGATTTATCCCTGCAGGGGTGCACCAAATTGGCCGTACACGTAAGAATAACTCGCCAGATGGGAAGGCCTTTCCCACCAAGCGGGGCACTCAACACAACTCAACTCTTCTTCGCATCAAGCCCAAAGCACCACGTGTTGTGCGTGCGCGGCTAATCGAGCCCCCCGAAGAAAAGGAGGACCCTCATAGCACTGGAAGACCACGCCGCCCTAAATGCCGACTACAAAAGTTCCAACCTGGCCTCGGGTTCGTACCTGCATATGCGTGCATCAAATGGAAAGCCCGAACTAAGTGTGGCGATTTGGACGAGATGCGAATCGAATCAAATTGAGGGGGGCGCCCATACACGCTTCCCACATGCGGATAGTGCGCTCATCATGGATCAGTAGACAAGACCCTTTTCCTATTAGGTTCGACACTAGCAGGCCTCAAAACCACGCCGGGCCTCCTGCCGGTGCCTTATCAGCAAGTTATTAATACCTCAAATTAACAGGTTGTTGTTTAACATCGAGCCCCAGAATATAACAGATATAATAACAGAAAGTAACGGATAACAGACCCGAGCAAAACAACCCTAAGCATGCTAGTAAGACACGGGCCCAAGCAACGGGGTTTTAGGACTGGAGGTGTGGCAATATCAGGGTTAGGGTATCATGTGATAGGTTTGTAACAGGAGCAGAGATATATAGGGCTAGCAAATATAGACAACGGAAAGTATCGGTAACCAATGTTGAAAGGAACACAATGGTTCATGTGAGTGATAACTTGCCTGCAAACCCAGTAGCCGGGTACTGAGCTAGATCCTCAGAAGGGGTGTCGTAAAGATCGTCGGTATCAACGTCGTCGTCTATCCGAGAAGAAGCAAACAAACAAGGCAGGATATAAACAATCATAAGAAATGTCATAGTGCACAATAAAAGATGATGCATGACAAGTTAATGGTTGCATCAACATAACTGGATAACATGATAACACAATTTAAATGGACACATATGCAACTTTGAGTTGCATATGAAAAGCCCATTGATTTTGGTTAGATTATTTGTTTTCCAACTAATCAACAGGTGCTAGTGGTTTAGTATGATGCATGCAAAAGGGAAACAGCAAAATAACAACATTAGAACCAATTTAAAATAGGGTGTAGCAATTTAGAATTTTATTATTAATTTAGGGAATTTTTGGGGTGCCTCAAAGGTGACACACAAGTATTTGTTGTTTTCAACCATTTAAATTGTTCAAAACAAATAGCAAGGTTTATATTTGAAAAGATCAGCAACTTTTAGTTGGATTACATGTTTCAAATATTGAAATTGGAATTAGGATAATTTAATTATGAATTAAACAATATTAAACAAGTTTTAAATAAAATTAAAACAAGTTTGAATTTAATTGAATTTTTATTTGTTCAAGACATAATTTCAAATTCACATTTGAAAAGTTCATACTTTGGTGGTTTGAAAACATATTTTGCATGTTCAAAAATATTTTATATTGAGCAAGTTATGATTTTATCAAATTTAAATGAATTAAACAAGTATTAAATTATTTAGGCAATTTAAATTGTTCAAACCATGAAACGAAATTTATATTTGAAATAGTATTGAAAACATATTTTATTTGCAGGATTTGGAATTATTATGAATTAGTTATGAATTTTAGCAAAATTCAATTGAATGATTTGAATTCAAATTTGAATTGCAATTTGAAAGTTCAAAACAGTACACTAATGGATTATTTGGAAAGATCATTTGATTTGGAACAGAAAACATATAAAACTTTTATTTATGGGACTTATAGATTAAAAGATATGATAGTTTAAAGTTTGGGTTTAAATCTGTTATTTAAAATGATTAGGAAAATAAAAACAGAACGTGTTAAACTTTTGTTACAGAGCGGCAGCTACACGCAGCCACTGCCGCATGGGCCAGGGGCCAACGTGGCGCAGCGCACGCTTGCGTGGCAACCACCGCGGCTGACGGGTGGGCCACGGATGTCAGCGCGCGCTCAAAAAAGTGTGGTTATTCCGCGCGACCGCGGCTCGAACCCGCGACCGCGAGGAGATTCAGAGAGTGGCGCAACCACTGCGCTGTGTTCAGTCATTTGACAGAGATAGGAATGCGGACAGGTTATCGTTCACTGCTGGCTAACTGAACTTTTGCCTGACGAACGAATCCTTCCACGACTGTCAGATAGCAACGACGTTCGCCGGCGTTGAGGTGACCGTGGCCGTGCGCGATAGATGTGATGGATGTGCTCGGTGAGCAGCGGCGTGCGCAGCACAGAGAGGAAGGAGGAGATGTGGTTGCTCACCGAGAGGTGTCGAGTTGCAGAGAGGCGAGTAGCGGCCGGCGGCGACGACGGTGATGGCGGCGAAGATCCACGCGGTCACCGTGCTCCTGGAGGTGTCCAACCACGAGAGGGGTTAGCGGGGTTTTGATTCCTGTGCTCAGCGAGGGGAGAGGGTGGCTACTGCGGTGGCGCGCGACATGGGTTCAGGCGAGAAAACTCCGGCGAGGGTGACAGTGGAGGGGAACTCGACGGGGAAGAGGCAACGGACGGCGGCGGAGAGGGGAATAGGAACCTAGGGGGCTAGGGTTTGACGGCGCGGCCCTAGGGCTGTTTTATAGCCCCCGGGAGTGCCTCCTGGCCGTCGGGTGGTCGCCGTGCTGCCGTGGAGGCCTCCGATGGCCGCCGTACTGCGGGGAGATGGATTAGATCGTGGGAAAAAAAACGAATCGGTATTTTGCGTTTAAGTGGGAGGCTGGGCCGCGCGCGGAAGGGAAGCAAGGTGGGCTGGGCGCAGCCCACCCTCTGTTGGCGCCAAGTTTGAAATTTTTTTAATTTTTCTTTCTCCCTTTTTTTTTTGCTGAAAAAGAATTGGGAAGAAAATGATAGGTTTAACTTCATGAAAAATTTGGAAAAAATTTGGAGAAGTTCCTTAGGCCAAATACAAACAGTTGATAACTTTTATTTTCAAAAGTTTAAATATTTGCTTGCTGTTTAAAATTTAAACCAAATTTGGGTGAAATTTTTAATATTAAAGATCATTAATAAAACCAATCATTTAAATAGGGTAACCCCTATGGTAAATAGACAATTTGAGTTGATTTTTTTTGGTAACAACATGATTTCAAAATGGTTCTGTTTTGGGTGCTTTGATTTGAATTTTAAATGTGTTTTTGGAAATTAAAGGATTGATTAAAACCATCATTTTCACAAGTGATCACTATGGAAAAAACATGAAACAATTGGTTGTTTTAGTTGTGATTTTTATTGAAAATGTTGTAACAGAGCAAGTATGAAACCATTGTTTGAAAAAGGTTTGAATTTGAGTTGTGAAAACAGTGGAAAACAAATGCAACAAATAAGAAACAGATGCAAACAACATGGAAACAAAATGATGACATGATGCAGTACTTTAATAAACATGCAACAAACATTCTAAGGGGATGATTTTCATACTTGGGATGTTACAAAACCTGCAACAAACATGCAACAAACATGCAACAAATCCCTTGAAGGAATCGCGCCCCGAGATTCCTACTGAGAAATGAAAAGGTCTGGATACTTCTTGCGAAGATCCTCTTCAGTCTCCCACGTTGCGTCTTTATCGGAATGATGCGACCACTGCACTTTCAAGAACTTGGTGCTCTTGTTGCGAGTCTTACGCTCGGTCTCATCGAGAATACGAACAGGGTGCTCCTCATAAGAGAGATCATCTTGCAGTTCGATGGAATCATGATCAACTGCACGATCTGGATCTTTGAAACACTTCTTGAGCTGTGACACCTGGAACACATCGTGCACCTTGGATAGCTTTTCTGGAAGTTCAAGACGATAAGCATTTTCTGCACGCCTTGAGAGAATGTTGAAAGGACCAATGTATCTTGGTGCAAGCTTTCCTTTCACACCGAAACGATGAGTGCCTCTGAGGGGAGTTACACGGAGATATGCCTTGTCACCAGGTGCATAGATCATATCCCTGTGCTTGCTGTCATAGTAGCTTTTCTGACGAGACTGAGCAATCCTGAGATTGTCACGAATGATACGAACTTTCTCCTCGGCTTCCTTAACAATGTCAGGGCCTAAGAGTGAACGTTCACCAGCTCCAGACCAATTGATTGGACTCCTGCATCTGCGTCCACAGAGTGCTTCAAATGGTGCCATGCCTAGGCTTGCCTGGTAGCTGTTGTTGTAGGAGAATTCAGCATATGGAAGGCAATCCTCCCATTTCATGCCAAAGGAGAGACCACATGATCTGAGCATATCCTCGAGAATCTGATTGACTCTTTCGACTTGCCCTTGAGACTGAGGGTGATAAGCTGTGCTGAACAGAAGTTTGGTGCCCAATGCTTCTTGAAAACTCTTCCAGAAATGAGAAGTGAAGATACTTCCACGGTCTGAGCTTATTTCTAATGGAACACCATGAAGAGGAACAATCTTTGCTGTGTAGAGTTCTGCTAACTGGCTAGCTGAGATAGTTTCCTTGACAGCAAAGAAGTGAGCTACTTTAGTGAGACGATCAATAACAACGAAGATTGCATCGTTGCCCTTCTTGGACTTTGGAAACCCAGTAACGAAGTCCATTTCAATCATGTCCCACTTCCACTCAGGAATTTTCAGAGGTTGGAGTAGACCGGCTGTTTTCTGATGGACTGCCTTAACACGTTGACAAACGTCGCATTCTGAAACGTATTGAGCAATTTCACGTTTCATGCCAGGCCACCAATACAGTGTCTTAAGATCCTGGTACATCTTTGTACTTCCAGGGTGAATGGAGAGAGGAGTTTCATGAGCCTCCTTGAGAATGATATCTTTTAGACTTTGAACTTGAGGAACTGCAATGCGTCCTTCAAAGAACACAGTTCCTTTATCATCAACTGAGAAGGATTTGAATTTCTCCTTGCCTTCCTTGATGTGCTCAACCATCTTCTTGATTTCAGTATCACGAAGTTGTTCAGAACGAATCTTGTCCTCGAGAGTTGGACTGGCTGTCAAGCTAGCAAGGTAGCCTTGAGGAACAAGACCAAGGTTCAGCTTCTGGAATTCTTCATGAAGTGGAGGTTGGCTTTCCATGATCATGAGATTATTGCAATAGGACTTGCGACTGAGAGCATCGGCCATAACATTAGCCTTGCCTGGAGTGTAAGAAATGGTGAGATCAAAGTCTTTAATCTTTTCAATCCATCTCCTTTGCCTGAGGTTTAGATCTGGTTGAGTGAAGATGTATTTCAGACTCTTGTGATCGGAAAAGATTTCAGTTTTGTTACCCAACAAGTATTGTCTCCATTTCTTGAGGGCAAACACAACTGCTGCAAGTTCAAGATCATGTGTGGGATAGTTTTGCTCATGTGGGTTCAACTGGCGTGAAGCATAAGCCACAACTTGACGTTCTTGCATAAGAACTGCACCTAGGCCTTGGAGAGATGCATCACAGAATATCTGGAAAGGTTTGGTAGTATCTGGGCCAACCAGAACTGGGGTGGAAGTGAGTTTAGTCTTCAAGAGATTGAAACTCTCATCACACTGTGGAGTCCAAACGAACTTTTTGTCCTTCTTTGTGAGATCAGTGAGAGGTTTGGCAATCTTGGAAAAGTTTTGGACGAAACGACGGCAATAGCTAGCCAAGCCAAGAAAGCTTCTAACTTGTTTTACCGTCTTAGGAGGTTTCCAATCAACAATTGCTTTAACCTTTTCTGGATCAATGGCTATGCCTTTGGCAGAGATGACATGACCAAGGTAAGCAACCTCTGGAATCCAGAACTCACATTTGGAGAACTTGGCATACAGACGATGCTCGCGAAGTTTCACGAGAGTGAGACGAAGCTGTTCTCCATGCTCTTCCTCGGATTTTGAGTAGACTAGAATATCATCTAGATATACCACAACGAACTTGTCGAGGTATTCATGGAAGACATAATTCATGAGTCTTGAGAAGGTTGCCGGTGCATTGGTGAGACCAAAGGACATGACGGTGTATTCATATAGACCGTACCGAGTGGTGAAAGCTGTTTTTGGAATATCTTCCTTTCTGATCTTTATTTGATGGTAACCCATCCTCAAGTCCAACTTTGAGAATATTGAGGCTCCAGCAAGTTGATCAAAAAGATCATCGATACGAGGAATTGGATACTTGTTCTTGATGGTTTTCTCGTTGAGACGACGATAGTCAACCACAAGTCTTTTTGTTTGATCCTTCTTGGCAACAAACAGAGTTGGGCAACCCCAAGCGGAGGAGCTAGGCTGAATGTAACCTTTCTCCATGTACATATCGATTTGCTCCTTCAACAATTTCAGTTCAGGAGGAGCTATCTTGTATGGATGCTTAGAGATTGGAGCAGTACCTGGTTCAAGCTCGATCACGAACTCAACTGCTCTGTCTGGAGGCATCCCTGGCAACTCTTCTGGAAAGACGTCAGGGAATTCACAAACCACCGGAACATTTTCGAGCAGAGGTAGAGGTTTAGCATCCAGGGTGTACAGCTGAACAGAACTTGATTCACTTGGAGAATGGACTATCTGGCCTGAAGGGTGGAACAGAGTTATTGACTTCTTAGCACAATCAATCGTAGCTTTATTGGCCTTCAACCAATCCATGCCAAGGATTACATCAATGTCAGAATTGCCAAGCAGAATGAGGGAAGCAAGGAATATGTGACCTCCAATCAAGATCTGATTCTCGTGACTGATCTTGGAAGTTTGCATAGTTGCTCCAGTGGAGTTTACTACTAGCGGGGAACCCAAACCAACAAAAGGTAGTTTAACTGCTGTTGCAAAGATCTTTGACACGAACGAATGCGATGCTCCGGTATCAAACAACACTTTAGCTGGGTTAGAGTTTACGGGGAATGTACCGAGAACGACGTCAGCAGCTTCCTCAGCTTTGTCGGCCTTGATATGATTCACCCTCGCGGTCCTCCCGACAGGCCTGTTGTTGGAGTTGAAGGCTTTAGCCGGGGGAGCACGAACCATTGCCTGGTTGGTGTTGGGGCGAGGAGGTGGTGGAGGTAGCTGCCTCTGAGTGCACTTATCAGCGTAGTGCCCAGTCTCCTTGCACTTGAAGCAAGTGACGACACGAGGAGGAGCTGGCCTTGGCTGCCCCATTGGAAACCTCTGACCCTGCATCTGAGATGGGTTGGGTGGGCGGGGACCAAAGCCTGGAGAAGCTTGGGCATTTGGAGCCCGAGTGACAGCACTGTTTGGCACCCAGATGCGGCGCTTCTGCGGAGGGGTTGTCATGTTGGAGGAGGAACCACCCTCACGCGAGTGCTTGCGCGACTCCTCGAACGCCTTGCGCCCATTCTCCTCATTGAGCGCGGTGTTCACGAGCTCCACGAAGTCCTTGCACTTGATGTTGGTGAGAGCGTACTTCAGTTCCGGGTTAAAACCTCGGCGGAACCTTGCCATCTTCTTGGCTTCAGTGGACACCTCGTCACCAGCGTATCGAGCGAGACGATTGAACTCGTTCTGGTAGCCGAGGACGTCCAACTTGCCCTGTTTGAGAGAGCAGAATTCCTCACGCATCCTTTCCATAAGACCATCTGGGATGTGGTGCTTCAGGAAGGCATCCTTGAAACATCCCCAGGTGATAGGATAGCCAGCTCTCATGGTCTGGTAGTTCTCCCACCAGGTAGCTGCCTGACCCTTCAGTAGGTAGGTGGCATACTTGACCTTATCTTCCTCAGCAACATGAGCAATCTCCAGAGCCCTGTTCATCTCCCTGATCCAGTCATCAGCATCCAGAGGCTCACGTGTTGCCACGAAAGCTCTCGGCCCCATGCTCAGAAACTCCTTGATGCTGACTCGCGGAGCATTCTGGTTGTTGTGCTGGTTAGCCTGGATCTGGGCCATCTGAGCCACGACCTGAGTCATCTGAGTCAACAGCTCCGTGAGCGGAGGTGGTTCAGGCGGGGAGTTCCTGGTTGGAGGCATCCTGAACAGAAATGCATTTTAGCACAATAACAGCAAAGGATAGACTTGGTAACCGAAAGAGAGATTATTCCGACGCATGAATAGATAACCAACAGGTACATCATCACATGTTTGAATACATCAGAATATCCAACACACCAATACATGGTTCGAAATACAAAGGATAACTAAACATAGCTAGGAATGGATACATCGGTACTCCCATGCTCATCACGCACGACGGCGGTGAGTAGTACGACGAGAGATACGGTGCGGAGGAATCCCCCGGAAGTAGGTATAACGACGATCCACGTAGAGCGGAACTGCTCTGAGAGGGACTCTCGGTGTGGTGAAGTAGAAAGCGTCGTCTCCCTGTGCTCCAAAGCGGGGAATCCCAGTGTAACCAGGACCAAGGTCGAGAAGTGGACCTCTGATCGGCTCGTAACCTCCAGCATCTGGCAGCGGTAACCCAGCTGTCTGAACGATACGTGAAAAGCGCTCGTCTCCAACAAAATCTGTGGTGTACGACGCCAGACGAGTGAGAGCAAGGTGGAGCTGCTCCCTGACTGAAGCCAACTCCTGAGACAGTGTGGAAGCAACTGCGTCACTGTGCCTCACAAACTGAGCAGTGGTGTGCAGCCTGGAGCTATCAGACTCGTAGGTATCCAGGTTGCCGTGGAGAGTGAAGTGAACTCCCGCCGACGTGATGTAACCACGGGGGATGTGGCGATAGATAGAATCGTCAAACCCCCAGTAGTCAGCACGGAGGACGGTGAGACTCACGTAAGCTGCCTGCTGCACGGCCATATCCACTGTGGAACCTACTGCCTCGTAGCGGTGGACAACGCTCCTGCCATCATCTGACAGAATGTAGACGATGGCCCTGTAGTAGGTCTGGTCAAACTCTCGCTGATGCTCGTAGACCTGGTACTCTAGTGCCCAATGGAACCCCAGATAAGTCACCATGTCTCTCAGCATCTCCGGATAACCGGCGGTGCTCTCACAGCGAGTCATCCGAACCACCTGCGGGAAGAACCTGAGATCCATCTGCAGATGATCGGGGAAAGGTTTTGATTAGACTCCGGTAGAAGAAATGAAGTGGAAAACAACAGCAAGGTTTCAACAGACGAAAGGTTCTTTAGAAGAACAGGATATCGAAGCAACATCGGGAAAACGAGACCAAAAGTCCTGAGGTACTACGGAGAACCCAAAACACGTGAAATCCTAACTTGAAAGTTTAGCTGAGAAGAGAAAACAACGTTGCACTTCCTTACCAGAAAAGGGTGGGTGGGTGGGGAAAGAAGAAAAATGGCAGAATTCCTACTCTCACGCTTCATTTTTCCTATATAGCTACAAAATAGTTTCTAGACTCAACTGCGACCAGTAAAAGGGATCCTACAGGCAGACAGGCTCTGATACCATTTGTCGCACCCGGACTTCTAGACGATACTCACCGTACGAACTGAACAGTATTTTTGGTTGGATTACGGGGCTTAACGGCTCCCGCGTCCCCTTACGGGTAGGCCAGCACTTATGTGCGACAACCAACCGTTACTGTTCACCGTCGATGTAAACTATCCCGTAGAAATCAGGATACTACCATTGACGTACTTCATACCATACACACATGGTACGTCAACGGCTTTGAACAAAGGATAGCACAACATGCCTCTAAGACACAAAAGATTGAAATAAGTTGCAACAGGCCCTCACTAGGGCAGAGAATAGCAAATACAATCATCCAGAGGACACATGTCCCAACATAGCATCATTACAACTCAGCGGAAGCATTCAAAGGGGGTCTGAGTACAGACAAATCCAAATAGGCTTAAGAAGCCGGGAAAATAAAGAAGACGAAGCCCATCCACGTAGGTCCTGGATCCAGCCCTGGTCCAGCTATCTACTCGTCTGCAGTCTCGTCAAACTCCACGAAGTAGCCATCCTGGTGGTCATCGTAGCCGTAGTCGTAGTCTGCGTAAACCACAGCCCCAAAGGGGTCAGTACAACAACGTACTGGCAAGCAAGACTCACAGTTCACCAAAGTGTAGCCCGTCAACACCAAGCACAGATGCCTTGGGATCAACGGAAGGGAAGGGTATAAAAGATGCTGCAACTGGCTGCACTAACCAACTACAGAACATACTACAACTTCCGGTGTAACAGAAAGAGATAAGATAGCGTATCGTAACCAACTATAGCTAACCACCAAAACAAACCCATCCTGGATCTCGCCCCTTATCCAAAGAAGCAATCCGAGGATAACTCACACAGTTGGATTAATGATGGATCAAGTTGTTGTGTCAATAAGCCTATTACTAGTCAAGTTATCATTAGTTAGGTGTAAGTTGTTCTGAGTACTTGTTAGCCAGTACTTTCACCAAGTCAACCATAACCGCGGAAAACACGGCTTCTCGAGAAGATTTATCCCTGCAGGGGTGCACCAAATTGGCCGTACACGTAAGAAAAACCCGCCAGATGGGAAGGCCTTTCCCACCAAGCGGGGCACTCAACACAACTCAACTCTTCTTCGCATCAAGCCCAAAGCACCACGTGCTGTGCGTGCGCGGCTAATCGAGCCCCCCGAAGAAAAGGAGGACCCTCATAGCACTGGAAGACCACGCCGCCCTAAATGCCGACTACAAAAGTTCCACCCTGGCCTCGGGTTCGTACCTGCATATGCGTGCATCAAATGGAAAGCCCGAACTAAGTGTGGCGATTTGGACGAGATGCGAATCGAATCAAATTGAGGGGGGCGCCCATACACGCTTCCCACATGCGGATAGTGCGCTCATCATGGATCAGTAGACAAGACCCTTTTCCTATTAGGTTCGACACTAGCAGGCCTCAAAACCACGCCGGGCCTCCTGCCAGTGCCTTATCAGCAAGTTATTAATACCTCAAATTAACAGGTTGTTGTTTAATATCGAGCCCCAGAATATAACAGATATAATAACAGAAAGTAACGGATAACAGACTCGAGCAAAACAACCCTAAGCATGCTAGTAAGACACGGGCCCAAGCAACGGGGTTTTAGGACTGGAGGTGTGGCAATATCAGGGTTAGGGTATCATGTGATAGGTTCGTAACAGGAGCAAAGATATATAGGGCTAGCAAATATAGACAACGGAAAGTATCGGTAACCAATGTTGAAAGGAACACAATGGTTCATGTGAGTGATAACTTGCCTGCAAACCCAGTAGCCGGGTACTGAGCTAGATCCTCAGAAGGGTTGTCGTAAAGATCGTCGGTATCAACGTCGTCGTCTATCCGAGAAGAAGCAAACAAACAAGGCAGGATATAAACAATCATTATCATGGCATAGTGCACAATCAAAGATGATGCATGACAAGTTAATGGTTGCATCAACATAACTGGATAACATGATAACACAATTTAAATGGACACATATGCAACTTTGAGTTGCATATGAAAAGCCCATTGATTTTGGTTAGATTATTTGTTTTCCAACTAATCAACAGGTGCTAGTGGTTTAGTATGATGCATGCAAAAGGGAAACAGCAAAATAACAACATTAGAACCAATTTAAAATAGGGTGTAGCAATTTAGAATTTTATTATTAATTTAGGGAATTTTTGGGGTGCCTCAAAGGTGACACACAAGTATTTGTTGTTTTCAACCATTTAAATTGTTCAAAACAAATAACAAGGTTTATATTTGAAAAGATCAGCAAATTTTAGTTGGATTACATGTTTCAAATATTGAAATTGGAATTAGGATAATTTAATTATGAATTAAACAATATTAAACAAGTTTTAAATAAAATTAAAACAAGTTTGAATTTAATTGAATTTTTATTTGTTCAAGACATAATTTCAAATTCACATTTGAAAAGTTCATACTTTGGTGGTTTGAAAACATATTTTGCATGTTCAAAAATATTTTATATTGAGCAAGTTATGATTTTATCAAATTTAAATGAATTAAACAAGTATTAAATTATTTAGGCAATTTAAATTGTTCAAACCATGAAACAAAATTTATATTTGAATAGGTTATTTGAAATAGTATTGAAAACATATTTTATTTGCAGGATTTGGAATTATTATGAATTAGTTATGAATTTTAGCAAAATTCAATTGAATGATTTGAATTCAAATTTGAATTGCAATTTGAAAGTTCAAAACAGTACACTAATGGATTATTTGGAAAGATCATTTGATTTGGAACAGAAAACATATAAAACTTTTATTTATGGGACTTATAGATTAAAAGATATGATAGTTTAAAGTTTGGGTTTAAATCTGTTATTTAAAATGATTAGGAAAATAAAAACAGAACGTGTTAAACTTTTGTTACAGAGCGGCAGCTACACGCAGCCACTGCCGCGTGGGCCAGGGGCCAACGTGGCGCAGCGCACGCTTGCGTGGCAACCACCGCGGCTGACGGGTGGGCCACGGATGTCAGCGCGAGCTCAAAAAAGTGTGGTTATTCTGCGCGACCGCGGCTCGAACCCGCGACCGCGAGGAGATTCAGAGAGTGGCGCAACCACTGCGCTGTGTTTAGTCATTTGACAGAGATAGGAACGCGGACAGGTTATCGTTCACTGCTGGCTAACTGAACTTTTGCCTGACGAACGAATCCTTCCACGACTGTCAGATAGCAACGACGTTCGCCGGCGTTGAGGTGACCGTGGTCGTGCGCGATATATGTGATGGATGTGCTCGGTGAGCAGCGGCGTGCGCAGCACAGAGAGGAAGGAGGAGATGTGGTTGCTCACCGAGAGGTGTCGAGTTGCAGAGAGGCGAGTAGCGGCCGGCGGCGACGACGGTGATGGCGGCGAAGATCCACGCGGTCACCGTGCTCCTGGAGGTGTCCAACCGCGAGAGGGGTTAGCGGGGTTTTGATTCCTGTGCTCAGCGAGGGGAGAGGGTGGCTACTGCGGTGGCGCGCGACATGGGTTCAGGCGAGAAAACTCCGGCGAGGGGAACTCGACGGGGAAGAGGCAACGGACGGCGGCGGAGAGGGGAATAGGAACCTAGGGGGCTAGGGTTTGACGGCGCGGCCCTAGGGCTGTTTTATAGCCCCCGGGAGTGCCTCCTGGCCGTCGGGTGGTCGCCGTGCTACCGTGGAGGCCTCTGATGGCCGCCGTACTGCGGGGAGATGGATTAGATCGTGGGAAAAAAAACGAATCGGTATTTTGCGTTTAAGTGGGAGGCTGGGCCGCGCGCGGAAGGGAAGCGAGGTGGGCTGGGCGCAGCCCACCCTCTGTTGGCGCCAAGTTTGAATTTTTTTTAATTTTTCTTTCTCCCTTTTTTTTTTGCTGAAAAAGAATTGGGAAGAAAATGATAGGTTTAACTTCATGAAAAATTTGGAAAAAATTTGGAGAAGTTCCTTAGGCCAAATATAAACAGTTGATAACTTTTATTTTCAAAAGTTTAAATATTTGCTTGCTGTTTAAAATTTAAACCAAATTTGGGTGAAATTTTTAATATTAAAGATCATTAATAAAACCAATCATTTAAATAGGGTAACCCCTATGGTAAATAGACAATTTGAGTTGATTTGTTTTGGTAACAACATGATTTCAAAATGGTTATGTTTTGGGTGCTTTGATTTGAATTTTAAATGTGTTTTTGGAAATTAAAGGATTGATTAAAACCATCATTTTCACAAGTGATCACTATGGAAAAAACATGAAACAATTGGTTGTTTTAGTTGTGATTTTTATTGAAAATGGTGTAACAGAGCAAGTATGAAACCATTGTTTGAAAAAGGTTTGAATTTGAGTTGTGAAAATAGTGGAAAACAAATGCAACAAATAAGAAACAAATGCAAACAACATGGAAACAAAATGATGACATGATGCAGTACTTTAATAAACATGCAACAAACATTCTAAGGGGATGATTTTCATACTTGGGATGTTACAGCCCCTACGAGAATAGAGAACACCATAGTGGCAAGCTCATTCGCAAGGACAAGTCCAAGGTTGAATACAAGAAACCTCACTTCAAGAAGAAACCTTTCAACAAGAAATCCCCCACCAAGTTTGTGCTCTTGGCTCAAGAGGAGTATGATTCCGGGAGTGATGAAGAAGAAGAAACAACAAGTGAAGTGGCCGCTCTTGCTATTGCTTCCACTCCATCTTCATCATCCATCTTTGAATCCCCCAATGAAAATCTTCCTCAACGCGATGCCAAGTGCTTCATGGCTAAAGCCACGGAGGTATCACCTTCTCCTAACTCTAAGACCCCTCGTGAACTAGAACATATTGCTAGTCTTAGAGAAGAAGAGGAAAGGGCCTCCTTGGACCGTTTTATGTCTAACATGCAAGGGGATACCAAGAAGTACTTTGAGCATCTCATGAGGCAATTGGGAGAGGCCCAAGAGGCCCTTGAGAAGAAAGGTGAGATTGAGATAAGGGATGCGGATGAAATTGCATCTCTCTCTATGACTCTTGAGGAAAAGCATGATGGTAGAGTTTCTCTAGAGGATGAACTTGAATCTATTGAATCAACCCATAATGAACTTGTCTCTAAAATCATTAAGGAACGTGATCTTGCTATTGATAAATATAAAAAGGCTAAAAAGGATAAAGTCGAGTTTGGGGTTGGTCATGGTAAACTAACCGAGGAGTTTGAAAAGCTAACCAATGCTCACAAAGCTTTGGAAAGCCAACACTCATCCCTCAAAGAGTTGCATGAACAAATTCAAACTCAACTTACTCAATCTAACCATCCTAGAACCTCTACTTCTTCTTGTGATAATGCAAATATTATTGAGGAAACTGCTAGGTTGAAGGATGAGCTCGCAAGGCTCAAGGGCAAAAGCACTCAAGTTGAGAAGGTTGTGTTAGCCACCCCACAAGTGGTTGCCCCTAGCCCTAATGCGGTCATTGCTAGACCACAATTAAATGCTCCAAGGCAACAAGTGGGTAAGCAAGGGCTTGGCTATATAGCCAAGAAGAAGAACAAGAGGAAGAACCAAAAGGGTGCTTCGGGTAGCATTGTCATTAGGGACAACACTACTCGTAGCACACCCGCACAAGCAAGCAATGTTGCCTCAAGTAGTGATGTCATGAGGGACACCACTACTCGTAGCACCTCCGCGGGAACTAACAATCCACACCATTTCTTATATGTTGATTATTATGGTGTTATGCAAGCTAAATATGTTGGTCCGATTGAGGGTTTCATTGACTATACTATTTGGGTCCCAAAGACCCTTGTTGCTGACATAAAAGGACCCAACTCGGGTCCTAACTCTAGTCAATGATCTCTTGCAGGACTATGCTTCCGGTGGGACTAAATGGATTCTCGATAGTGGGTGCACTAATCATATGACCGGAAGCAAAGAACTGGTGACGGAGTTGCGACCAACTGACATCCAAGCAACCGTCACTTATGGGGACTCGTCCAAGTCTAAGGTATTCGGGTTCGGCAAGGTTGTGGTGGCTCCCGATATAACTATCGTGAACGTCATGCTTGTCGAATCCCTTGGTTACAATTTACTTTCCGTCCGCTCTCTTGGAAAGATGGGATTTTCCGTCTTTTTCGATGGTGATATTGTGGTCCTTTTGAGGAGCAAGACTCTTGACGTCGCTCACGTGGGACATGTTGAAAATGAGTTGTTTGTGGTGGACTTTTCGAAGTCCACCAACTCTCAAGCAATGTGTCTTTTCGGGAAGGCGGACTTGGGATGGTTGTGGCATCGCCGCCAATCCCATGTCAACATCAGAACTTTGCAAAGTCTTCACAAAGGTGGCCTTATTGTTGGACTAAAAGAAAATGTTTCCTTTGCAAAGGATCGCGTTTGTAGGTCGTGCGTTGAAGGGAAGATGCATGACATCATGCACAAGGCCAAGACTATTATCTCATCAAAGAGGATCTTGGAGCTCCTCCATGTTGATCTCTTTGGTGCCGTGCCCGAGGCAAGCCTTGGCGGCAAGAAGTATTGCTTGGTGATTGTCGATGATTATTCAAGATACACTTGGGTTTATTTCTTCAAGTGCAAGAGTGAGACTCAACAAACCATCATCGACTTCTCCAACGAAGTGCAACGTCAACACAATGTGCAAATCATGGCTATTAGGAGTGATAATGGCTCGGAGTTCAAGAACTATACATTGAATGAATTTCTTAGTGAAGAAGGCATTCGTCATCAATACTCCGCCACTTACACTCCTCAACAAAATGGTGTTGCCAAAAGGAAGAATATCACTCTCTTGGATATGGAAAGGACCATGTTGGCGGAGTACTCTTCTCCCCAATATTTATGGGCCGAGGCCATATCCACCGCATGCCACTCCTCCAACCGCCTCTACATTCGCAAAGGCTTGGGCAAGACCCCATATGAGATCCTCACCGGCAACAAGCCCAATGTATCCTACTTCCGTGTATTCGGTTGTAAGTTCTTCTATTTGATCAAGGGTATTAGGTTGTCGAAATTTCAATCCAAAACTATTGAGGGTATTTTTGTTGGTTACGGTGTCGAATCCCACACTTATAGAGTCTATGACAAAGCCTCACGGATTGTCATAGAATCTTGTAGTGTGGTTTTCAAGGAAAATGACGGCTCCCAAGTGGCGCAATTTCATGTTTCAAATGTAGATGTTGAAATGCCTCAAGAAGCCATAGGAAGGATGGGTGTGGGATTCTTCCGCCCCATCGAGGGACACCTTATGGCGACTCTAGAAGGACTATGCTCTACTCAAGTGGAGCCCTCCTCTACATTAGAAGATCAAGCCAAGGAGCCATCTATTACACCTAACCAAGAACATATTCAAGACCCTCCTCTCATTGATCAAGTGACTCCGCAAGTCGTACCCACTCCTCTCACTAATGCGAGTCAAGATCAAGGCCAAGATCAACCATCCTCTTCATCCTCTCCTCAAGTTGAAGCTAGTGTTGAAGATATTGTTGATGATGATGATGATGATGATCAAGGCCATATTGGTCAAGATGGGGACCCAAATGATCAAGATGATCAAGTGATCCGTCCTCGAAATAATGAGGAGATCGAAGCCCGTCGCATCAAAAGAATAAGAAGAGCTTTGAAGCAAATTGATGCCCAAGACAACAAGGTCTTGGAGGATGTTCAAACTAGAAGATCTACAAGAAGGCAATTGGATCATTTTTGTGAGCATCAAGCTCATATCTCTATGGTGGAGCCTAAGAAGGTGTATGAAGCTCTTGAGGACTCCGATTGGGTTGAAGCTATGCATGATGAGCTCAATAACTTTGAGCGCAACAAGGTTTGGAGATTGGTTGAGAAGCCCAAGGATTGCCACAATGTTATTGGCACTAAGTGGATTTTCAAGAACAAGCAAGATTGTAACATCCCTGATTTTTGGAAAGTCCAAAAATCACTAAAATTTGAAACTTTTTGTTTTCATGTTTAGTAAGTCACCAAAAACCAAATGAGATGCAAGAAACAAAAGAAAACAATACACATTTCAATGAAATTGAAATTAAGAATCCATTATACCTCTATTCCATAAACCCTAAAAGCCTATTCAAAATAAATATTCTTTATTCAAAGAAATTGTTTTCTCTTAGAAAACCTTATTTTATAACCTGTTTTAAAATCAAATATTACTTTGAATAATGTTTTATAGCCTTTGAAACCAGAGAATTATAACCTCTAACATTTCCTATGCCTCAAAATTATTTTATGAGAATAACAACTATTTTTATTGATATCCAAATGTCATTCCAAGTTTTAAGCATAAAGTAGTATTCATAAAATGTTTTGATTTGAAAATAACATAAAGTAGGACTTGAAAACAATATTATCACTTAGGGTTTTTCCTCCAAATTTTATTAAGTCTATTTATTAATTATTAAATTTTCCATTTTAAAATTTGCATTAAGTTACTATTAGTGTTCACTCATTTTTCAAAAATATAAAATATGAAAACATGTTGAAAATACTTTCATAATTATTATTTGACAAGTAGAAGGTATCTGTAATTTTATAGAACCCAATTTTCATTTATTTACCTTTTCCATTTTTGAAATTGGTATTAAGTACTATTAAGGAGTTAATCATATTTTCAAATTTCAAAATTTGAAATGTGTCCAAAGTTTCCCACAATCATTCTTAGTTGAAAGATATTTTTATTTTAAAATTTTAGAAATTTATTTGAGGCTAAAAGGATTTTTAAATCAAAAGTTATAAAGGAAATAAGAAAACAGAAAAAAAAAAATGATGATGACGTCAGCTATGACGTCACCTCATCTTCAACCCGCAGAGAAACTGCAGCGCCCGTTTCTTCTTCGAAATTACTTGCGTTGATTCGCGCGATAAAGTGCAGAAACGGCCACCACCATCACATCGCCTTAAAGCCCCGTGCCCCCTCTTCCTTTTCCCTCTCCCTCCTCTGGTTATTGCGCCCCCACTCTGTCACGATTCCTCGCCGGAGTTTGTCCGTGCCGCCGCCGTTTCTCGTCGTCTTCGGCCAACAGAGGAGGTATCCGAGCCCGAGACCACCTCCATTTGTTTCCCCTCGACAACGCGCGCGGCTCTGACCATTTGGTCGTGAATTTTGTGCAGAATTGAGGCCGCGCCGTCCATTCCCGTAGCTCGCCGGAGCCGCCGCGTAGGGAGTCCATCGCGCCACCAACAGGAGCGCAATCAAAGGGAGCCGTCCACTCCATCGACCTCCCCTCGTCGTGGCGCATCTCGTAGTCATCTTCGCCAAGCCAGGAGACCACCGTAGCTTCAACACCGTCGACCACCGTGACGCAGCGCCACCGTTCCTCCATTTCCGGCGGCCCACGCCGGCGAGGTGAGCTTCTCCTTGTTCCTGTCCGTTGGATCTATTTGAACGGCCACGATTAGGTCACTTAAGCGAAGGGGTACCAGCCAATGGCATTGCGCCAAGTCAGCCGAGCATTATTTCGTTATCCGTCGCTCGGTGCAACACACAGCAGGCCCAAGCCCAGTCCCTATCCATCGCCCTGCGCGGCAAATAACAGATCTGAGCCCATCTGTCTCTGGATTTAATTCCCGAATAAAAATAAAATGTCTATTTTGCAGAAAAGCCCCTACATCTTAGATCTATCATATCTTTTGATCCATAAGGCCAAATTTAGAAATCTTGGACTTTTTGAAAAGCCCTTGACATTTAGAATCTTTTGGAACTGGCAAAATGTAAATTTGACAAACTTAAACTGTTAAAATTCAAATATGCTTGTTTGATGAAATTTGGCATAATTCAAATTCTACAAATCCAAAAATTGCAAATAAAATATATTTGGAAACCTTAGGATGTGTTCTTTAATACCCTATGTCCCAAAATAATTTTTGAACAAATTAAAATTGAATTTAGAATTAAGTTGTCTATTTGAGTATTTTGACATAGAATTATTTCTATAAATAATTAGAAAATGTTTTCATAGGAAAAGTTGTTTCTTTTGGTAGCCTTTAACCAGATACATCATTTCACAACAATTTTGGACACCCTTGGACCATGATCATGTATTTTAGCCAAAAATCCATCATAGTAGTCCATCTAGTTATTATGTCTTAGATTTTGTTTCTATTTCTTTCTACCATTGTCTGTTGTGGCCATTTTTGGATCCAAGACCAAGTCCCTAAAATTACCAAGTAGTGAACCTCAAACACTAGTACCCTAGTATTCTATCTACTTCTCCATCCCCCTATTCTTGCTTCAAGAATCCATCAAGTTAGCAAATGGAAAACAAGACTCAAGAAATATAAGGTTCTTCACTTTCAACTTGGTGGCAACATAAAGAGCTACAAGGAGGATCAATGAAGAAATTTTGAAGAAAAGACTCCACCACTAGAAGCAACTCAAGGAAGTACAAGTGTAAAGAAATCCAGAAGAAAACATCTCCCTCTCTCTTTCTATCCTTCTTCTTATTTTCTTTCCAATTTGACTTAGTGGTATTTGTGCCCATCCCATAACCAAACCAATTGGTGAAGTAAAACCATGAAATCTATCAAGACCAAGAGAAGCACCACACCAAGGAAGGAAACAACTTAGATGGCATGATGATTATCTTCAAGAAGGCAATCACATGAGGACTAGAAGCAATCCATAAAAGTTGAAGAATAACAAGTTATTTTTGTCCAACCATTGACCCAAATGAAAAACCCAAGACTTAGTAATATTTTCCCTTGGATGATGAAGTTAGTAGACCTACCCTAACCACAATGGAAAATACTAACATAGTCAATCAAATATTTTTGAAGGTGAATATGACCAAGTGTTTGCATGTATTACTTTAGTTGAAGAAGTAATATGTTTATTCTAAGTGAACTCTTGGAACTTCCTCGACAAGTATGGTTATAATAAAGTTTGATCACTGCAAACTCAACCTAGTCCTTCCCAAGTAAACCGTTGGAATTTCCTTAACAAGAATGAGACCACTAGAGAATGAATCTTTCAACTCAAACCTAGACCTTGTCCTAACCAACTTGGTTAAACCCCTTTTTGATATGTTAGTTTCTCTGTATGTTTTCTACACTTGTATGTTGTTTGGTAGAATGATTGTTTATTTTGTTCTTGTGTTTTAAATGAATAGATTGCACGGAGAGCAACGATCTTTTGTGAAGAGAGTGTGAATTCTTCACCAACTTCAACAAGGCAAGTAACACATCATCAACTACCCATTATTTTATATATGCGTTAGTTGAATTTGAGTAGTATGCCTGATAGGAAATTTTTAATAAGTTATATTATGCTATGCTATATCCTAGTAGTGTGTAGCCATCCTTACACCTTGTTATTTTGATACCTTGGTACTTATTTAGATGCTTTGCCATGCTACAAAAATTTGTTTTACTAGATGTTGAGGAAAAATCCTAAGTATAACTAATGAATGAACCACCTTGGTGGAAGTGGTAAGACTAGGTTATGTTGAGTGTTTCCTCAGGGCCCTTATCTAAGGGTTATTCCACTTGAGGTTTTCACTTGCGGATGGCCACCCAGGAACAAAGAGACTACTATGTCCTTCTAAGTTTAGTAGCTTCCCGTGCAGCCTTTTGACATATGGGCTCTGTCTTGATCAACTAAGTTGTGAGAGTTCAGCCCAGGCTTGACTAGCAGATGTAGCAAAATTATAGGTGGAACAGTCTTGCCGGTGGGTTTGGACTTCTTCTTCTGAAAGATCTCGTCTCAATTCTCTCCTTTCCATGATGCACTACAGGTGTATAGGATGTTTGGGCTAATTGAAGACAAAGGGTGAAAGTGCACAAACTCTGCAGAGTCAACAAACTAAGATCTTAGCCGTGTCCCCGGTTATGGACAACTATGAGCAGCTAGACAAGGATTGACGGAAGAATCTCATCATCAATTTCAATAAGTAAAAATTTGACCAAGTGAACAATATTGTGGTGCTTGGATCTTAATCCAATGTTGCCACCCTTTTGAAAAGAAAAGTTTGTTTTACAAAAGTGATAGGAGAAAACTGGCTTTATGAAAACTTAGCCTAAATTCCACTCAGCCAAATAAGCATGTAGTATTAGTCTTGCCATTTATATCCACCATAGTGTTACTTGCCAATACATTAAATTGTATTGACTCCCTTGTGGCTGCATATTCCATATTGCAGATATTTCTGAAGACGAGTGAGGATTTCGTTTAGGATCTCGAGACTAACGCCAACATGTTTTGCCTGTGGCACATGAAGAAGATGGGCTCAATGTTGTACTATGTTTTCCGCTGTATTTCTTTGTTTTCTGCTAGTCTTCTAAGACTATGCAAGTTGTAATCCTATTTTGTAAAGACTGGATCATGCGATGTAATAGAATTTGATGCATTTGCATGATATTTCATTTTGTACTGTGGTGCTAGCAATTGATCCAGGGACTAGCACAATAACACAGGTATTCCATCTTTATTAAAAGTTGGGATGCTACAAAGATGAGAATGGCATTGTCATTAGGAACAAGGCAAGATTGGTTGCTCAAGGTTACACCCAAGTTGAAGGCATTGACTTTGATGAAACCTACGCTCCCGTGGCTCGCCTTGAGTCCATCCGTATCCTCCTTGCTTATGCATCCTCTCATAATTTCAAATTACAACAAATGGATATGAAAAGTGCTTTCTTGAATGGTCCACTAAAAGAGGAGGTATATGTTAAACAACCTCCGGGGTTCGAGAATCTCAACTTTCCTAACCACGTTTACAAACTTGACAAGGCTCTCTATGGTCTCAAACAAGCACCTCGTGCTTGGTACGAGCACCTTAGGGAGTTGTTAGATGATCGTGGTTTCGAAGTTGGGAAGATTGACCCCACTCTCTTCACCAAGAGAGTAAAGGGAGAGCTTTTCATATGCCAACTATATGTGGACGATATCATCTTTGGCTCAACTAACCAAGCTTTCAATAATGAGTTCTCTAAGCTTATGACTGACAGGTTCGAGATGTCTATGATGGGTGAGCTTAAATTCTTTCTTGGCTTTGAGATCAAGCAATTGGCTCGTGGGACCTTCATTTCTCAAGCCAAGTATACCCAAGATATGATCAAGAGGTTTAATTTCCAAGATGCTAAGATCAAGACATCTCCTATGCAAGTCAAGTGTCATCTCTCTCGTAATCCAAAAGGGAGTAAGGATGTGGACCAAAAGCTTTATCGTTCTATGATTGGTTCTTTGCTCTATCTTTGTGCATCTAGGCCCGATATCGTTTTGAGTGTAGGTGTGTGTGCAAGGTATCAAGCGGCTCCTAAGGATTGCCATTTGATGGCGGTCCATAGGATCTTTCGTTATTTGGTTCATACCCCAAGATTTGGTTTGTGGTACCCAAAGGGGGCACAATTTTCTCTCAATGGATATACGGATTTCGATTGGGCGGGTGATCAAGATGATAGGAAGTCAACTTCCGGGGCTTGCCAATTTCTTGGTAGGTCCCTTGTAAGTTGGTCCTCGAAGAAGCAAAATTGCATATCTCTTTCCACCGCCGAAGCCGAGTATGTTGCCGCCGCAAGTGCATGCACTCAATTGTTATGGATGAGGCAAACTCTCAAGGAGTATGGAGTTCATTTGGATAAGGTGCCTCTTTTGTGTGACAATGAAAGTGCCATCAAAATTGCATACAATCCGGTGCAACATACAAGGACCAAACACATTGAGATCCGCCACCACTTCATCCGTGATCACGTGGCAAGAGGAGACATTGCACTATCTTACGTGCCCACCAAGGACAATCTTGCGGATATTTTCACGAAGCCACTTGATGATGTAAGATTCTTATTCTTGAGGAATGAACTAAATGTGATTTATTCTAGGAGCTTGACTTGAGGATCTTGCACACACCCCTATAGATGAAACGTGTTTGAGCTTAGGTGTAGGCATGGACATAGGGGGAGTGTTATCCTAACACATTGGGTTCTCCCTCCCCCCCCCCCATTATGCCCATAGCAAAAATTCATTGTGATCTCTCTTTTTCTAATGTTGAATTGTGAGCTTCAATGTTGAGTATTGGCAATGCCCCCAAGATATATCTTCGCGGTTGCATACCATAATCTCTTACATGGTGGCCTAGGCCACCAACTTCTTCGTTTCGAAGAGTTGGATCTTAGTTGGGTGTTACTTGTCATTTCATTGCATTTCTTGTGTTTTTCCCGTCTAAGTGTTTCGTCCTAGGAAAATCCCACTCAATTGGTCTTTTGTTGGTTTGATTCTTGCTTTTGAGAGGGATAAGTACTAGTTTCAGTTTGTTGTTCTATCCTAAGCCATTCTATCAAAAAGCCTTTCTTTTCTAGCACTTGTGTCGTCCATTGTAAACGAGGAAATTTTGGACCAGAAGGCAGTCGGAATTTCCGGTCCAGTTTTGGACCGGAATATCCGGGTGTACCGGAATATCCGGTTCGGCGAAAATCATAAAAACTTGAGCCCGACGGGGAGGTGGCAGTTCTTGCCCTTTTCCCCATCTGCTCCTCTCCACCCCAAAAACGCCGCCGCTTTGATTCTTGGCCTCCTGGGCCGGTTCCTCCGCGGGATCTTGAAGCTTTGGCCCGGATCTCGTTCCCCTCGTCCTTAGGAACGTTTCTACCCAAGCATCTTCCTCCATGGATTCCGGTAATGTTCAATCTCTTTGAATCTTGGTGCTATAACCCTACCAATCCATGGATTTGCGTTTTTGTTGGCAATGCTTGGTAGAACTTGTTCCTTAGAGGTCCCTTTGCATGCTAGATACGATAGATTAGATTCACATGTGTACGATCTACTTTTGAAGTCTAAGATCTAGATTAATTTTGTGTTGTTTCCGCACTACCGGAATATCCGGTCCACGACTGAACCGGAATATCCGGGTAACCGGAATATCCGGTTCAGTTTTGAACGGAATATCCGGCTATGTCCAGTACTGTTTGAGGACAGCCCAAATTAATCTTTCCCAGATTTCTACCTAGATTGTTCCCTGGAATCTCCTCTATTGTTTTTATGCATGTTTGTTTCCGTTTCTTGACACGAGTGTACTCATCTTGTGCTATCCTTCTATTATCTTGTTTCACAGGTGGTGGTTCTGAGAGGCGCCTTCCTAAGCGTCCCAAGCAGGTTTCTGTCAAAATCAAGAGGAAGGCTCGGCTCAACTATAAGACCGACATTCCTGTCCCGGAGTTCAATGTGCTCAGGCAAAAGGATGTCTACCTCGATCCTCGTATTGCAAATATTGATCCTCGGTTCTGGAATCTGGAGCAGTCCTACATCTATGCTGATATCTATTGTGACTACCGTCACCCTATCTGTGTGATGCAGCCCTTGGACTTTGCTGCTCTCAAGGCTAAAGAGGAATTTGCTGATGCAGCTAGTATTGTTGAGCGGTTTGGACTGGTGAAGCTCATGGAGACCCAGTGCAACTACAACACCCAGCTTGTGATGCAGTTTATGTCCACTCTAGTGTTCAGTGATGATATAGTGTGCCGTCTCAAGTGGATGTCTGATACTACTGCTTGTGAGGCTTCCTTCGAGAGGTTTGCACGTCGTCTTGGATACACTTACCGCGCTCACCCTCCTCTTGGTCGCCGTGTCCATGAGGTTGATAGGCCTAGGAGGGAGGTGGCCATGGCTGAGCTGTATGCTCCTGGATTCACTATTGGGGTCCTTGAGGGACTTCTTCCCCTCTATGATCAGCTGGTTCGCATCTTCAGATCATTCCTTGTGCCAAGTGGAGGTAACAATGATGCTCTCACCACTCCTTTATGCAACCTTCTGATTCTGGCTAAGGAGTGCATGGAGGAAGAGGACCCGTCTGTCTCTTATATTGTGGATGTGATGGACATCATCTATCATGAGCTATACTCTGCTATGATCGGTGGATACACCATTCCCTATGCTCCATATATCATGATGCTCATCAAGCATGAGATGCGGAAGGAGTACACAGAGTTACCCATGGTTGAGCACAAGGTCAAGAGGCTGTATATCAAGAGGAAGAAGAAGGCTGCTGCTGCTTATCAGGATGCTTCTTTTGAGGGTGGTCCCTCTATGGGAGGTCCCTCTACTGGTTCTCAGTCTGCGCCCATTCCTGATATTAGCACTTTGCGCCATGTCAGGAAGCTCTCCTGGTTTCAGCGCAATGTGCTCTGCATGAAGGTGGACATCCACAAGGAGCAGTACAGGTCATATCGCAGAGACACTGCCATGGCTAGCGCACAGAGTCAGATTCTGCACCACGTGAGTGGTGCTACTGGTGATGTACCTGCTCCTCTCACTTCTCAGTCTTACTCTGCTTGGTCTGCTGAGGATAGCACTCCCTGGGAGAGCATTGAGGCGGCTCTCCGTTCTACTTAGGCTACTACTTCTGGAGCTGGTGATGATGATGAGGAGGATGAGGACGAGGCGTCTGATGCTGAGCACGAGGCTGAGGGAGAGTCCGAGGAGTCTGCTGGCGAGTCTTCTGAGCACTCTGGTGCTTAGACCGTGGTTGGGACGTTAGATTAGCTATTTCCCTCCTTTTTGGTGTCTCGATGCCAAAGGGGGAGAAGTAGCTATTAGACTACGGGATTTGCATGGGTTCGGGCACAAGCGTATGCTTCTACCATTTCTTGAGAGCTTGTGTCCATTTAGTATTCGTTTTTTCGTGAACTTTGCTCGTGTATTGTCTCGTTAAAACTATGTGTGCTATGGTGTGTGAGACTATGTTGGTTGTTTGGATATTATCATGGATTATCTATGTTTGTGGTTATATGGTTATCTATCTTATATGTTGAGGATTATTATCTATTGTTGTGCTTGGTTATTCCTGGATATATTATCTTCGCACAAGGTATATACTTCTATCTCACTCTCAACATATTGGTGATATTGGTTCGTTAACATGTTTGCTACTTGTTGGAAATCACTCCCCATACATCGTTGCATCTATTTGCATTTTAGGCAAACAAAAGATATGCATAGAGATAGGGGGAGACATTTCCATCTTGTTTCAAACATGTTCTTGTCAAGGTTTTTGTTGCAAATCTTAGTATTGTCATCTAACACCAAAAAGGGGGAGATTGAAAGTGCATTTCGTTTTCCCATTGTTTTGTGTGTTAGTTAACAATACTAAGTACATTATTTATTGAGGTGTTAAGCGTGCAGGTGTTATACTTAACATCGGCATCGATCACCGAAAAGTCGGTGAAGTTTGGCCTGAGAGTTTTGGGACAGAACTCAACCGGATTATTCGGACCGGATTTTTCATCCTGGACAGGATATTCCGGGTGCTGCGCAAAATGGCTAAGGACTGGAAGTTTTGCGTACTCGAGTCAACCGGATTATTCGGACCGGATTTTTCATCCTGGACCGGATATTCCGGGTGCTGCGCAAAATGGCTAAGGACTGGAAGTTTTGCGTACTGGAGTCAACCGGATTATTCGGACCAGATTTTTCATCCTGGACCGGATATTCCGGGTGCTGCGCAAAAATGGCTAAGGACTGAAAGTTTGGCGTACTGGAGTCAACCGGATTATTCGGACCGGATTTTTCATATCGGACCGGATATTCCGGGTGTTGATGAAGGAGCGCGAAAACTGCTAAGGACTGGAAGTTTGGGGGTACTGGAGTGAACCGGATTATTCCGGAGCAGCCGGATAATCCGGTTCAGATCTGCAGGACTGCGTGGAGCAAGCTGACCGGATATTCCGGTCCAAACTTGAACCGGATATTCCGGTCCCTTTTTTCCTGCACAACGACTAGTTGTGAGGAGGGGCTATAAATACCCCTCCTCTTCTTCCCCAAGATCTAGTTCTTCCCCTTAGCATTTATGAGCATTTAAGAACTCACCAAATCTCTCATTACTCCCAATCCCTCCACCCAATCTTGAAGATCTTTGGAGGATTGAAGGAGAAAGCCCCGATCTACATCTTCACCGAGCCGTTCTTCATTTCCCCCTCTCTAGCTTGAGGGATCTAGCCTAGGGTTTCCTCTTGTGGAGAACCTAGGCATCTTGATACTTGTTGGTGATTCAAGAAGAGTTGGGAGCCCCCAATTTAGTTGTGGGTGTGTGCCCCAAGTTGTTTGTAAAGGATTCGATCCCCGCCTCAAAGGGGTTCAATAGTGGAAGGTGAACTAGGCCTTTGTGGCGGAGTTCATCGGAGAATAGGGTGAGGCCTTAGTGGCGTTGAGTAGGACTTTGTGGCGAGCTCACACCCCTCCAACGAGACGTACTCCCCTAAAAAGGAGGAACTCGGAAATACATCGTGTCTCCGTGTGCTTCCATCGGTTACCTCGTTCCTCCCTCCCTTTACTTACTCGTACTTGTTGCATTAATTTCTTGGCTTGTCATATAGGTAAATTCACCACTAGTTGCACTATATAGATAATTTACCTTTTTGTCAAGCCTAAACTTTAAGAAAAAATTAAAATTGGTCGTAGGACCTATTTACCCCCCCCTCTAGGTGCCCATACTTTGCTTTCAGCCGGCGGCGAACTCGGTCGAGAAAGCTCACCTAGAGGGCTCGTAGGGCGATGGCGAGTTGTCGAAGTGGTCGCAGGTGCTCGTGGCCGTGCATGGGCGCAAAGATCAAGGCTCGGGGTGGCCCCAATCGACGGCGCCGTGTAGACGTCCCGCGGCGGCTCCGACAAGCTCTCCGGCGTTCCTGCAAACGAGGAGCCACGGGGAGGGTCAGGCACGGTCCACGGGGAGTGGGGGTTCGTTCTACGGTGACGGAGTGGTCTAGGGTGGACGAGGGCGAGAGTATTTCACCTAGGTGTCCCGCGGTGGCCGCGGTGGTCTCTCCGGCGATTCGAGCTAGCTAGAGCTGCTCGAGCTCATTGTGGTGGCTACGGTGAGTGAGTGAGTGAGTGTGAGTGTGTGCGCAGAGGCAGTGGCCACGGGCATGGTTTTATAGGGCGAGGCGGCAGTGCGCACGCCCGGGTGGCCACGGGCGTCAGCGGGACGCGCCCATGTGCGCTCTGGCATGCCCATGTCGCGCTCCATGGCCTTTGGGTGTGTCCAGGGGCAAGACTCAACCGGTCAATGGCCACTTGCACGAGGAGAGGCGAAAGAAAAACGCAAATGCCACTGTGGCACGCGGCAGGGATGAGGCTGTCAGGTTGCCCATCCCTCCCCTCCCGTTTTCCCCCCTCTGAACCTCGCTCTCTCCCTCTCTCTCTGGTCAGACAACTTGGGAGCCAAGGGATGGAATGGGTAGGGTGCTGACTAGGATTCTAGAAGCACCAAAACGTGCAGCATTTGGTTGAGGAAATAAAAAGATATGATCATTTCAAAATCGAGCCATCTCACTGTTTCTAAAAAAAAATTCAGTTACAGTTTCAGTTTCAGAAATTTTTCTAAGTGTTGGATTGCAGTGTGGATTAGCCAAAAGTTTGGTTTGTTTTCATGGCTCAAAACTTATCCAAAATTTGTTTTCCAAGTATGGTTCTGTTAAGAAACTTTAGTACTTTCATAACCAGCAAAAAGAAACAAATTTTAAATTCAAATGCATCATGAAAACAAGGTGGAAAAATGGCTAGTTTGAGTTTTTCTCTGTTTTCCAAAAATCACTAATTCTGCCTTATTTTCTTAACACAAAAACACCAAGCAATTGATTGTTTCTGTCATTCAATTTTTCAAATAAAGTTAACCAAATTGTAGTCCATATAATAGAGATCACATCCATGCCAAGAAAACACAAAATGTGAATCTCTAGCATATAGATAATAAGGGTGAAAAACACCTAAATGACTTATTTTTCAGAAATGGTTTTTATTAGAAAAACCTAAAGAAAACCTTGGATTTAACTTTTGTCAAATTGTTTTCTTGATTCTAATCAATCCAAATATTAATTATAAGTTGATTTCAACATTGCCACATGAATTTTGATTTAGGATAACAAAGATACCAAAATGGAAATAATCCAGAAATGATCAGAAACATCAGAAAACCAGGGAATGATTTTTGAATCAAATTTGCTTGCATTGCATAGATAACCATGTTTCAATACATCATGTTGGATTACACAAGGGCATTAAAAAGTTTGTTGGCTCACAAAAATGGTATCCCTCATGTGTTACAAGTGTCCCAAATCTGGGGTGTGACACCATCGGATGTTGTTGCGCCGGCGGCTGCGCCCAGCGTGTTTGAGAGAATGCCCCAAAGGTATAATTTTTTCAAAATAGACATAGATGGCTAGCAATTTCATATTTTGACATGTGTTCAACTCCATACATTGTAGTGTTGATGATGACACAAATTTGTTAACTATGAATGTTTGATCAAACGACAATTGGTCTCAACACTATGGCTCTGAACACGATTGGTATCAAACCTATGGATATCAAAATGATGAAGAGGTTGACGAGGAAGGGGATGGCATAGTCAATGTGCCGAAAGGAAGAGCGGCTAACTACACCGCCGAGGAAGATGAGTGGCTTTGCATGACATATTGCGCGGTGGGCATGGATGCGGCCGCTGGCACGGATCAAACCAGGGACACCTATTGGTTGAGAATAAAGTAGTACTATGATAAGATCAACATAAGTGGCAACGAGCGCTCCGACAGATCTCTTCGTTCTCGTCGGTCCGTTATTTCAATGGATTATCAAAAGTGGGCGGGGGTGTTGGCGGCGGTAGACACCATGAATCCTAGTGGCACAAATGAGGCATACAAAGTAAGTTGGTACTTGTATGCATCTATGAGTGATCTTGCACTTTAGGTTTCTATTACTAATTTCATCATGTTTGGTCTCTATTTTCTCGTAGGCACACATTGCTCAAAATTTGTACAAAGGAGAAGGGTAGAAGACGAAGAAAGGAAAAGTTTCTATTGGGAAGGAATTTGGCTTCCATCATTGCTATGTTGTGCTAGAGAATGAAGAAAGGTGGAAGATCCGTGAGGACATTGAAAATTTGCAAAGAAGGCACACACGGTTGAGGATGAGGAAGAGGAAGCATCAAGTGAAGATGGCAAAAGAATCCCCACTCCGGACTCAATTGCCAAGACCAAAAGGCCCATGGGAAGAAAACAAGCAAAATATAAGGGGAAGAAAAGTGGAGAAGACTACATAAAGCAATCCATGGATGCACTTGTGAATGCAAGGTTGGAGCACAATGAGGAGAGGAGGGCCTCCAAGTTTTCTTCTTCTGCGGACGAGGAGAGGAGGGCTATTGCCGAGGAGAGAAAGGTGGCTTCGGAGGATAAGAAGTGGCAAATGGAAGAAGACAACCGACGCATTAAGTACGAGAAAAGTCTCTTCTTCATGGATCTTAGCAAACTTGATGATCAACAAAAGAAATATATAAAGTTATGTTGTGATCAAATCATAACTCAAAAGAGGATGATGAGTGCCTATGGTGGCATGGGAGGCTTCGGAGGTATGGGAGCACCTCTGATGAGTGGAATTGGTGCCATGGGAGGCATGGGCTCATATCCTATGGGTGGCTTTGGAGGCATGGGAGCACCTCCGATGAGTGTCATTGGTACCATGGTAGGCATGGGCTCGTCTCCTATGGGTGGCTATGGTGCCATGGGATCATCTCCTATGGGTGGCTATGGCGCCGTGAGATCATCTTCTATGGGTGGCTATGGCGGATTGGGTGGCATTGTACCACCACCGGTGGATTCATGGCTTCAATGGTTACTCCCATGACTTCTACAAATGATGTGTTTGAAGATCCGACTGTTCGCGCCTCTAGTGCAAACAATGTCCAAGTTTCTAACGGCAACGAGGAGGTAATAAATGAAGGTGAAGATAAAGAATGAATATCGGTGTTTCATGTGCGTGAACTCTAATTTGTCATGAACTATGTTGTGGAAATGATTTTGAACTATGTCGTCGAGATGAACTATGCTATGTGCTATGTTTGACGATTTTTATTTGTAGTTGTTGTTCTTTCATCCATTGTTCGTTTTTTTTTTTTTTTTTTTTTTTGCTATTTGCTATTGCATATGTATATATTTTGATCATTTGCACAAGCAATCAGACGTGCGCGTGCGCCTGGTGAAACTCCGCAATGCGCACGTGCTATAGTTTTGGGCGACGCAGCCCTACAAAACCCGCGCTAGAAACGCGTTTTAACGCGTGGGGGTATGGCACGGCTGTTGGAGATGCTCGTACTCCTACCAGAACTTTACTGAAAAATTAAGCAAGACAGCTTTAAGAATCTTTTAAAGGCAAATAATCCAACTGAATACTAATCATGGTTTTTGCGATTCAGTAGCCAAGGCCTGCAGTTCACACTGGTCCCCGATCAATAGCGATGTAGGAGTACATCAATTTCTCAGCAGATTTTACAGAATATTTTCAGATTTGGAACATGAAGCAATCACTTGTAATTTGAGTAACATTTAGTTATTTATGAATGGCAAGCCGAGTATTACAATGCATTGACTAAACTAATGAATCGCCATCGAGTCCGTGAAGGATGCCTGCCTTTGCTTTTGTCGCCATCTGACAAGGTAAATCAAATAAAAGAAAAACTTGGTAACTACTTTATCTATTCCTCAACATAAGCCTTTCTACCAAGCTAGTTTATCTTGCTAAAAAGTCTTACGTTCTGAAACAGAAGTAGACACGAAGGACACCAGCTTTGGGTCGCCATGCTGCTTCTGCTGAAGCTCCTGAAGACATTATAATTGCCCTTCTGGTCCTGACAACAAGGACATTATGCCAAACAACAGGAATAGCACTCCGCTTGACAATTCAACCTACAAGTAGATAAGCATTAGATGTAGAACATTTCAGTTGCTCGAACAGAGTACCAGAAACAGACTTCAGAAAGCGATTCCTACCATTTTCTCAGATATCTGCGAGGCTAGGCTCTTCCCTCCCATGACAGCAGCAGTAGTACAGAGTGCTTGAGCTCTAGGCGCAATTAGGTTTTGTAAGGAACACACCGTGGACCATTTAAAAAACCGTATAAGTATAAGTATAAGAAAGAAGGGGCCTACATGACTCCCCCGATGACAACACCAAATGGGTTTTCATCAGCAGCCAAACCAATTGTAGCAATCTGACAATAAATTAAGCAATATATCAAAGAAGATCATGTACCAATATTCAAAGGTGCTTTGCGAATAAGTGAATAGATCAAACTTTTTGTACAAACTTACCTGGCTCTTGTCACCCCATTCACCAAAGAAAGTTATGGAAAATGCCTAGGCCACACAAATAAGGACATGTAAATATTATGGTGAAACCACAGGTACCCTATTCACCATTTGTTCCATATGAGCAGTAGTTGCCTAGTTGATACCTTTATGAAAATTGGTGAGAAGAACTGCATGAGGAATGGTCTTTGCTGCTTCTTCTTGTCATCAGTTGCCTAACATTTGAAAAATATTTGAGTTGCCCATCCAGATAAGCATACAAAGATATGTAATGCTCCCGGCTAGAGAAAAAATCGTTCTTTTTTATCGCCCATGCAGATGACTATGTATTTATGCACAGATTTATACTTCATGCGCACAAGCCTGGGTAGACAAAGTCCACGTCCAGAAGAAAGAAGAGTAACTTGCAAATGCAAGCTTCTGCTCACCCCTCAGTAAGCAAGTTTTCGCAAGTATGCATCTGCTAAGTAGTTCACACAAATGATAAGAAGGTATGCGTCTACTAAGTAGTTTTAATAACATCTTATATTATGGGACGAAGGGAGTAATACAAATAGAGGTGGACTTATCTTTTCAATACTTTTGTCAATATTACATGTAAAGTAATATACTCATTATAACGTGGAGCATGCAACAACCATTGCATGCACATGGTCTACTAGAACTGCCATTGTACGGACATTAATACTTTACTAGATGAATAACCGCGTGTTGCCGCGGCAATGGGTTGTCTTAATTTGGAAGCCTATTCTCCTAAAGTGTTATTCTTCGAATAATCTCTATTAAAATGATTAGAGAAAATGCAAAGGAAGCATGTGGGTCATACAAATCTAATATGTCCAGATTAAGTTTTTTGTCATATTTATTCTATCAGACAGAAAAAAAGCGATATGCCTAAACGATCCATGCAAAGTTGTAGTTATAGCAACAACTAACGACTACCTTTGAATAAAAGTGCAAACTGAATCACATGATGACTAATAATATTCTTGTAAACCTAACTTATCAGTATGTATCTGAACATATTGCTTGTAAAACTCCCTTTCTAACTTATCAGTATGCATGCTTGTAAAACTTCCTTTCAAATCTTTATGAGATGACAGTAACCTTTGGTTGTTTGTGCTTAATAAGATTATGCCTCTGAACTCTAAAGTGGCTATAAATGGTTCTTAGAACAATATTCTTCGGAGTTAGTTATTTACAACAAAACAGGTCTCCACTTGATTGAAGTAATGTCAACTTAATGTAACTCTCCTCCAAGTATGAAGATTGAAATCTAGTTTAGTTGTGACGTCGTCAGCTTGGTTGGGCAGTATAAAGGATCAAGCTGACAGTTTGGCAACAGTAAATACATTGCTTAAAACCTGGGATGTGTGTACTACAGTACTGATTACTGTGAGGCTGCTAAAAGTGTCCCATTGATTGCACATCAGGTATATATGCATTTTAATCTACACGCAGCAGAAACAACAAAAAATGGAATATATGGCATGAATCAACAACGTGAAATTTGTGGTGGTTATACGGAGGATTCCTTTAATCAAATGGATATCTTGCCCACAATGCATACTGAGAGATATATTACCAGCTGGAAAAGGGCAACATCAACGTTGCTAGTGGCCTAATGTTTAGAGACCACTGTTGTATGTACTTCCCTCGCTACTTTGTCGACTGCAACTCTGAAGGCTGGAGAAGCCATATCCCGTGGCCTGATCAAAGAGACATATGTGTCGATGGCGACAGGGCGACACTGGCAGGGAAGGAGCAGACAGTGCAGACTGGAGATTATGGAGTACTTCTATGAAGTGGCTCGCCCTACCTCTCCCGCTCCTTCAGCCTACTTTGCACCGACGGCTCATCATCCTCTAGCGCCTCAAGGCTACACGCGTCATGGCAGAGCCTTCTCATGTCTTCATCCTCGTGGTGGCGACGTACGGGGGAGAAGTGGGAGAAGGAGATCCAGCGAAGCGCCAAGGAGCGTCTGGACGGGTGCCTAACCGTGCTTGGCTGAGGTGATGCTGGCTTCGTCGGCTTGGACTGCTGGCTCGTGATCAAGGCCCTCATCGACGGCATGCTCGCCCTGGATATATAACTTCAGCTCCTCCTACCATCCGATGCTCAAACGCGGGCGGTAAACTTCTTTTTATAGAGAAACGACTGCCCCACCCGTAGTAAAAGATTATATTGATTTCAGGACATTCACTGTTAGGATTTGAAGAGACGTGCTGGGAAGGGGAGAGGAGGAGACAGACCAGTGACGCTTCAGTTTTCATCTACAGTTACGTGAGTCTACTGGTCACCCTAGGAAATAAACATATACTATTTGTTGAATGGAAAATAAATAGGGGATGCTGATGTGGCAATTCTGCTGAAGTGGAAGGCTGCATATTGATAGAAGGCGTGGGAGGCTTGCATGTTGAGAGAAATAATATAGTGGGGTATTCTTATTTAGATATAAAAGATTACCACTGAACCGGTACAGCCCGCAGGGAGAGAGGAGGCGTCCTTTTTTCCATAGGCGATCTAGGTTTTTCATTCTCCTTGTTGGACACGCCGCCTCTGGTGGCGTTGGAGGCGTGGCGGTCCATGGCCACTCAACGGCGGGAGGTTTTTTGTTCTTTTAGGGGTGGGGGGGTGGGGGGGGGGGGGGGGGAGGGGGTTAGTGTCTTCTTCGGGATGGCGGCGACATCCTGAAGTCAAAATACAAGGACCTATTGTAATTTTTTTAAATTTTAGAGTTCTTTGTAATGCTGTTGAGATTCATAGATCAGTGTGGACCTTTTCAGAAAAAAAAATGCAAAAATATACAAAACTTCCCTCAATAAATGAAAATGTTTGAAGACCATGACTCATTATGCTGACTAATAAAGGGAAAGGAAAGTCTTTCGCATTTTATTTCATGGCGTTGATGTTTTGAGTGTAAAAATTAAAAATTCACAAAAACACGGCAAAATTTTGATATATGGAAAAGATGATCTAAATGGGCATGCCACTCATGCACTGACCTTTGATTTATTTTTTGATTCCCCGTTGTTACCCTTAAAGTCCGCATCCTGAAAATTTGGCACAAATTAACTATAAATTACTTGACCAGCAGCGCAATGAATTTATAAGGTATGGATGAAATTTGCAAACCAGCTTTGCTTCCATTTCAGCCAAATCTTCCGATTCTCTGAGATAACAGTTAGTTAGTCAAGTCATTCAATAAAATGCCAAAAAATTAAACATGTAAGCAATCAAGCAAATCAGTACCCGTCTTCTTTGAAGCCTTCCCACAATGACCAGATGCCAAACACAAAGAACAGCAGAGTGGTCACATGATGGGTCCATTTTCGTGATATCTGTCCAAAAAAATACCATCAGCTCTTCTTGCATGTAACACTTTAAGAAGAACAACCAGACATACAATCACAAGAAGACAGTTGAAAGAACAGGGTTAGCGGTATTATCCACCAGCAGGTTCAGAAGAGGCCAGCTATTGGTTCAATTAATACACATACGAGACAGTAATGACTGTTGCTGCAACATTAAATATAAAGGACAAGGATTGTAAATGTTATTCTCCATTTTCAAAATAAAAATTTAAACTTCCATAAAGTATTAATATTATATATTTGAAGAACTTAGCATATTTTGCTAAATCCGTAAAATGGGTTTGTTCTTTTTTGCTTGCTTACTGTTCAGATCTGACTACAATGTCCAAGCAACCACTACATAGTATAGGTAACATAAGGAGACACTTTTGGACATATTAAGGTGAATAATTAATGAGAAATTATATGGATATTTGATGATTCGGCAAACTTTACATCTGAAATTTGATAATTTGCCACATGACGACCACATGTCAGTGACACAGGGTATGGCAAACAATCAAAATTGTAAAATAAAGTGTGGCAAATCGTTAAATCCCGCGAAATTAGGTATCTAGGTCAAGAAAATTCTTGTGTGTTCAATAACTTACCAGATTTGGTGCAACCCAGCCTAGAGAAGCAGATAAAGCCGTCATCACCTAGAATTTTTTAACTCAGTCAGTCAAGCAGAACAAACAGGTCACTGAATTAGAGCATGTTAAAAAAAACTCTCACTGTTAATGCAGATAGACAGCCAGCAAGGACGAGCTTCCGAGGATGGCGCATGGCCAGAATCTTGTAAAGGTAAATGAAAAACATGATAAGTACAGTGCTCAATCCCAATTATTAAAAAAGAATAATAATAAATATAACAGAGTTAAAGATATCTTTATCGGAATAAGGAATAATCATGTGTGCATCACCAGGGAGGAATACGTTTGTCTTGCTACTCCAGACCCTGTCAAACCGATCATATTCTCTAAAGAGAAAATACTCTAGCTACGATGCATCTAAGGTTAACCTGGTGCTGTAATAGTTTTGGTTGGAAAGGACTAGCATCTCATTAAAACTAGCAATAATCCAATGTAAGTGGAGTACCCAGCTCGTATGACAGGCCAGCAAATTGGACAAGCGCAATAGCTCCTACAACAATCCAAAGGCCCCTCTTTATGTGTGTGTGCATGTCTTCTTGCGTGGAACCCATGCGCAGTGAGCTGAACAGGACAGGTGACTCAGGCTGATTCATCCAAGAAAATACCAAACTCCCAGGCGATTCCCTCAACAGGGGAGCAGAAAGTACTTCTCAAGTAAAATAAGGAGCAGAGCTCACACGAGCTCTTAATCTTAGCTAAGATCTCATTTTTTTAACTAACTAAACACAACTTAATTAATCCATGAATTGTCTCCATAAGATCACGTGCTCACTGCACGAAATCTACAGCTACCGGCTGGCTCTATTGCCTAACCAAGTCGAGCCTCTCCAAGTCCCTTGTCCCAGTATATCTCCGAGGAAAAGAACGCAGCTACCTCCTCTGACGTTGGCATATAACAACGCCAGGCCTCCCGTCAGGCAACGCGTTAACGCAAGAACAAGTAAAATGGAGCCGAGAATCAAGAAAAAGGTTAGTGGGTGAGATGAGGCAGTGACGTACCGCAGCGGCGAAGAAGGTCTTGTCCCCGACCTCGGAGAGCACCGTCATGGCCAGCGACTTCGTAAGCCCCTGCAACCAATAACCGGAAAAATTATCAACTTCACTGCACAGCACATAGCTACGCAGAAAGGGAGAGGGGGCGAGAGGGCGAGAGCTGACCCCAAGCAGAGACGGCGCCATGGCGGAAGCGGGCCTGGTGGGGAGCTGCCGATTTCGATCTTGGGGGGTGAGGAGGCGAGGTGCGCGTGGGGGTGGGCACTGGGCAAGGGAGGCAGTACTAAAGTGGCGGAAGAGGGTTCAACACGGCGCGGGGTGGGCGAGGACCGTCGGATCCGGGGCGGGCGGCGGCGGCGTCCGGCTAAAGTAGTGCTCTACAACCACAATCGGAGATTCGGACCGGGGCCGTGTCCGCTGACATCGCCCGTGCAATTCCCAACCCTCTGCAACCACAAGTCCATAATGTTAGTTGTGCAAAAATACAAATAGTTTGAAGACTCAATTTAATAGTACTCCTTCCGATCCATATTAATAGGTGCTGAAGTGGATGTATTTAGACATGTTTTATTGCTAGATACATCCACTTCAGCACCTATTAATATGGATCGGAGGGAGTAGTTCAAATCGACTCGTACAACAATTTAGAGTTCATAAATAAGTATAAATAGTTCGAGGTTATAAACAAATAGTTTAAATTATTCACACAACATAAATCAAATTGAAATGGAAAACGCTTGTATTCACCCGGGGGAACGTTGCGTTCCGTCCCCCGGGTCGGTGGCCGTTGGATCGACGCGGGATGAGCGGTTTGATTACTACCCACGCCCCCCCCTGTCGGGGGGTTACCCCCGAGTAGGGTAAAAACAAAGGGTAAAGGCACCTTACAGAAGAGAGGTTTGGTCGAGTAGCCGACTACCCGGTACTCGCTACCCGGTCGACAGCTACTCGGTCTCACCTCAAGATGACCAGAAGGAGATATCAATCAAGTTCTATCCTTTCGAGTAGAAGAGTTGGCCCGAGTACAATTGGCGGGAACAATTGGCGGGAACCTACTCGGGCCAGAAAGTCAAAGGAGCCGTTCTGACACAGGATCCCGCGTATCCTGGGTCCGTACTTGGCAGCATTCGAACTACTGTTCATCTGGGACCGGCCTGCCTGACAGTGACAGCATGGAAGCAGGCCGTGGCAGGATAAGGGGGGTCTACTCTGTGCCTAGGTACAGTGATACCGGTCTGTCCCCTAGTTTTGCCCAACGACTTTCCGGATGAAGCCAAGGTTAGGAACCAAAGCTGTCAGCGGGAACCCGGAAGAAGGACGGTGTGCACACTATGTCGACACTTGTCCATGTTTGGACGTATCCGGCTGGGCACCAGGTATATAAGGTGCCCCGCCGCCTCCTGCGTGAGGATCGAACACGGGCACACATTGAACCCTAGAAACCCTAAGTTCTTAACCTAGCTCTACTCGGAGAGAGGAGAGGGGCTACTCGGTAGCGATACTCTTTGTACTGTGGGTACTCGGAGAAACATCATAATACATACAGAGAGGCAGGAGTAGGGGTTTTGCCTCCTCACGAGGGCCCTGAACCTGGGTAGATTGTGTTGTTTGCAGTGCATTGTTCTTACCTCACGCGGCTACTCGTCGCGTGATCCCTCCCCGGACACCTCCAGCGTCCATCGTCCCCACATCTTTAGCCATCCCATGGCATCTGCCGTGACACCACCACGACAGTTGGCGCCCACCGTGGGGCAACCAGCGGCGCTGGCTGGAGTTTCTGTTCGGACGGGATCTTCTTCAGCGGAGCGCGTAGTTTGTGGCCTTGTCCACAGATTCGGCTCCTTCGACTTCGTCACCGACAACGCCGGCTGTTTCGGCGGCATGGCCATGCCTGAGGGCGGCACGGTGATCTCCTTCGGCTCCCATCTCGTCTACGTCGCCACCGTCGCCAACAACGCGTACCCCGAGCTGGTGCGTGACGCAGAGGATCCTCCCGCGGTGATTGCTGCTCGCGGAAGGCCCGCATGCAGCTCTGCAAGCTGCGCGGAGGTGATGATGACGGGTTTGGCGGCAAACACTGGCGCAGCTGCTACTGGCGCTGCGGCCGTCGTCGAGGAGATTGACGACCCGCCTGCTGGTGGCAGGACTCACCGGCCTTACGAGAGGGAGAACAACTTGCCGCCTTCCACCTCCACGGTCATTCCCGCGTCTGCTGCGCGAGCCGGTATGCCCACTCCCACCGACATCGAGCTCCTAGCCGCGAGGGAGCAGCTCGAGCGGCAACGCTAGGAGCTGCTTGCCGAGCAGGCGGAGTTGGAGAAGATCAGGCTTGAGCTGAGTTTGGACCAGCTCGAGTACAACAAGGCTCACGGCTTCACGCCGGTCGCCAGGAGGCCTAGCAGAGTAGGCGCGACGCGGCGTAACTTGGGTGTCGAGATGGCAACGGTCGCGGAGGTGCCCGCTCAGTCCGCCACCGCGAACACCTTCACAAGGCCAAGGTACAGCACACCCGCCAAGACGCTCAGAGCTGCAGAGGCCGTGGCTGCCGAGTTGCCGCGCCTGGATGGAGAGGCGCGTCTCAGGCAGCAGGAGAGGCTCAACGAGTTGGTGTTGGAAGCCGCTAGGCAGAACGAGGAGTTTCGGAAGGCCAACCCGGGTGCTGGAGCTTCGCAGGTGGTTCACTCGCACGCGGCTAGATCTAACGATCAGGCCTCATCTCCGCATCCTAGCCGCGAGAAGAGCCGCAGCGGGCGTTCGGGCAGAGACAGGCAAATGCAGGTGTATGACCCGGCTGCTGCCGCGAAACAGGTTGTTGTGCCGCAGCAGCCCGGGCAGGAACACAACGCTGCAAGAGCAGGCTCTCAAGCCCATCAAGCTCAAAGCCGTGCCCGAGATGCCGCGCGTCCAGGTTCTTCTCGGCAACCCGCAGCTCAGCCTACTCGGCAGAGGCAGCAGCCGCGCCCAGTAGCACCAGTCGCCAACCCGGTGGAGCAGCCCGCGGCTATGCAGGTGGATAGGTATGATGATGGCTACTCGGCTATGGAGATGGCTGGTTATGATATTCATGACCGTGTTGGTGAGCGCGTGTTGGCGCCTGGAGATGCAAGGCACCAGCTGGACCGTATCAGCTTGTCGGCGCGGCTCGAGAGCACGGGTCCTCCTGGCCCCGAGTGCTTTGGCCCGCGCATCATGAACGAGCCTTCCGTGAAGGGCTTCCAGCTTGCAAGAGGCACCAAGAGCTACAATGGCAGCACCAAGCCTGAGGATTGGCTCAATGACTACGTCACCGCGGTCTATATCGCGAATGGCAACAGGAGATGGGCGGTACGCTATGTGCCGCAGATGCTAGAGGGTCCAGCTCGCACTTGGCTCAACAACTTGCCCAAGAACAGCATTAACTGCTGGCTGGATTTCTCGGATGCATTCATCAGCAACTTCACGAGTACATACAAGAGGCCGAATAGGCCACAGCAGCTGTCAGCTTGCAGGCAGCGAGAAGACGAGACGGACCGCGAGTACCTTACTCGGTGGAGCACCTTGAGGAACACCTGTGAGGGTGTGAATGAAGCACAGGCCATCACTTGGTTTGCGCAGGGTTGCCGACATGGCAGCATGCTTTGGCAGAGATTGCAGAGGGAGATGCCGAACACTCTGGCGGAGACCATCAAGATTGCGGATCAGTACGCACTCGGTTATCCCACTCAGCCACTGATGGACTCCTCTGAGCCGAGAAGAAACTTCAACAGCAGCAAGCGCAACGAGTTCCGCAACAAGCGCCGAGTAGATACTCGGTATGATCCTGAAGAGGTGAATGCAGTGAATGTTGGAGGCGGTGGTGGCCAAAGGCAGAAACCTGCTGGAGCCTACGGGCAGAACCAGAACCAGGGCCAAGGCAACAAGAAGCCATTTCGCGCCTCTCAGTCGGGTAGCGGGAACTCCGAGCAGCCGAAGAAGTTTGTCTTCGATGACATGAAGGATGGCCCATGCAGCTTTCATACTCACCATCCCTCGAGGCCTGCTAACCACACTACTCGGCAGTGCGAGTGGTGGGATGTGATCAAGAGTGATGGCTTGCCTCCTCCTCCTCCTCTGCCAGCCGCCAATGCTACTGTTCAGCCTACTCGCGCACCCGCAGCTCGGCCGCCAATGTACCCGAGAAGAGAGAATGTCAACCAGGTGGCTTTAGGAGCCAACCAGAACTTCAACAATGAGAGATACCGCAACAACAACAACAACTACAACCGCAACAACAACAACAGAGGCAACAACAACAACTATCAGGGCAACAACAACAACAATGGCAACAATGGGGGCAATGGCTCCAACCAGTACCAAGAGCACCATGAGAGCTATATGATCTTCACTTCTGAGGCAGTCGACAAGCAGTCACAGCACAGGCGGGCCATGGAGGTCAATGCAGTGATTCCGGCTGTCCCTCACTACATGTATTGGTGTGACCAGGAGATCAGATGGACCCGAGCAGATCATCCCAAGGTGATGCCCAACCCGGGTACCTATGCCTTGGTGCTGGATCCTACCTTCCTGGGTCCCGAGAAGAATGTGAGGTTCAGCAAGGTGCTAATCGACAACGGCAGCAGCATCAACATTGTGTACAAGGACACACTCGAGAAGCTGGGCCTGGCCGAGAACATGATGTTGCCTAGCAAGACCACCTTCCATGGTATTGTGCCCGGGATCTCGTGCAACCCGATTGGCCGAGTGTGGATTGATGTGCTATTCGGTACCCGGGAGAACTGTCGCACAGAGCGCCTGCAGTTTGAAGTGGTGGATCATCAGAGCCCCTATCATGCTCTACTCGGCAGGCCTGCTCTGAGCAAGTTCATGGCATCTACCCATGTGGCTTATCTGAAGATGAAGATCCCTGGCTGTAACATCCCAGTGTTTGGGAAGTTATAAGGATCTAAATATAATATGTGCATTTGCAAAGCATGCATCTAAAAGTACGGGAAATTTTGGCGCGAAAGTTTAAACGAATTAAAGTGACCAAAGTTTCACTTGACATGATGAAATAGGTCTAGTTCATCTAGTCAAGAGTGCATTTGGAATGATCTTTATAACATAATATCTTTACAAACCAAATCATTTGATTACACAAACCATAATTGGTTGTGACCAACACAATCTCTCAACAACCTAAACCACAAGTCTTTAAGTGACTTGGGATAATTCACTAGGTATCTAGAACTCAAAGAGGGGTGAGTATTCAAATTAAATATCTGATGATCATACTTCCACCAATAAGTAATACACAGTTGAATCATCTCATCAACAGAGGTGTTATGTTCTTTCCAACAATAACTCTTAAGTTATAAACCATCCACACAACATCTTTCTAAATTATTTAGGAACTACTAAGTGAACCATCACAAGTAAATAACAAAGTTTCAATAGAACACAAGTGATTCAAACAAGTATTAACTTAAACCCCACAAGTGGGAAATGACATAATAATTGTATTAACATATTTATCGAATATGTACATATCTCCTCAATCATAACAGAAGTATCTACAAGAAGAAATAAATCTTCTTCAACCACTGATAAACCCTGATCATTACATATGATATTTCCAAATACCTATATTTGCATTATGAAAGACAAAGTTAATAAAGTGATGAATATAAAGCAGATCATGACACCTGGGAGAACAAATAACAACTATGACATAAGTCATTAAACCTTAATAATATTCTCATGCTCATTGTCTCATTCATCTTATACAAGTGAGCATATGAGATCTCAACACATCAATGAACCATTTGATCAACTCCCTATATTAAAGTCAGCCTTCCATAAGCATTCCACATCTCTATTCAAAATAACATTCATAAACTAAAGCATCTCGGGAAACAAGTAATGAATAACAAAAAGATATAACCTCTATTAGAGGAATTGGATTGGAAGCTAGATAAAACCAATCATGTATGAGACAAGTATTTATACTATGGGGAGAAAAACAAGAAATGTAGGTAAGGATAATAAAAGCATGAAATAACTCTTAACCTAGATCTTGTTATGTTGCTAGACCAATGTATCTTGTTTCCCAATCTTCTCTAAGTCATTCTGCAAGAGAAGCAACTCACAAGAAAGGAGGAACTACCACAGGAAGACCTTCAAGAAGATTATTTAGAGTGTTCTAGAAGTGTTACTCCAATCTATTATAAGAGTACTTGGAAAACTCTTATATCTTGATATGATCTTATTAACTCTCTTGAAAGAGTGTGATACTCCAAGGATAGTGTTATATAGAAGTAGTTTGATAACAAGACTAGCTACCTTGTTAACAGATCACTTTTGTATACTCAGCCAATTGAGTGTCATACACAAACAAACAAAAGAATGAATAACCTGGTACATCTCAGCCTATTGTATATGAGTTGTAATTTGGAGGCAAGACTAGCTACCTTGTTAACAAATTCTTCTTATATGCACATGGCAACTTGATGTCATAAAATAAACTCATATCCTTTTATTATCATCTAAGTAACATCTTTGTTTGGAGTAACTGCTGTTTTCACCACAATGGTGAGACAGTTGAGGTTGGAAACCAAGAGAGGCACCTATCTGCAATGGACAAAGGAGGTAACAGAAGACTAGTGGCAACTAAAAACAAGAACATCAAGCAACAGAAGACCACAAGAAGCAACACTGCCTCAGTAAGGAAGCATAAGAAATTATCCAGTGAATGATTAGGAATTATTAGAGAACCTACAATCTCTATGCCTTGTCAAGCTCAACAGAGATGAGGCACACATAGAAAATCTATTAATGGAAACAACTATCAAACATGAAATAATAACAAGCCATTGCATCCACATGTCTTGATATGTGGAGGTAGATGAAAACAAGTTTAATACCTTGTTTTCCATATCCTTTCCATATGTAAGACTAACAGTTGATAGCAAATATTCAACCAGATATAACCATGCAAATGATTTCATGTCCTTAAACAACATGAGATAGTACCCATACTTGGAAACTAGTGGAAAACAAACAAATAAGATTCCAAAACCACACATGTTTTCCATTTGATCAAGTACTGAAAACAGTAAACATAGAATATACATACCTCAGTAAAATGTCAACCAATCTTGCTCAGAGTTTTAATTAGGAAAATAACAAAGTCCATAAAACAAAACAAATCTATTTCTTACTCAAAAGCATTGGGTATGTCATGGAATAAAGTATCCTAATTGGGTGCATTTCATCACTATATATAAAAACACTACTCACTAGTGTTGTCAAACCATTTTCCATAAGGGATTATTATTAAAACTGTCCAACTATGTTACACCACCTTGGTATTCACAAGATGGAGTGTGTACCTTTATTAAACATGCTTTACCATAATTTTTAAGCCATTAAATAAATTAAAAGAGGAGAAAACAAGAAAATCACTTAATCTAGCACCCTAAATAAAAAATACAAATATTTTTAAAATTCACCAAAACAAAACATGGTGGAGTGTAAAATTTCATAAGGAATCCAAATATGATTTTTATTAATTTTTCTACTTACAAATAGGCCCTGAAAATAGGGGTTTCTTCCTAGTCTTAAGGACAGAAGGACTAAGTTGTAAATAGCTGAAATTTCAGGGGGTTATTGAAAACTGCCTTTATGTTTTCCTTTCTTCTTCCTCTGCCAGAAGGCAGAGGAGAAGGCGTGCGTGCCGTGCTGCTATCGACGCCGTGCCACCTCCTCTCTGCTTAGCTGTGGAGGATAAGACCTCCAGGACGATTCCGTAGCCTTCTACTTCTCTCCCTCTCGCTCGCTTGCTCTCTCTCTGTAACGAGCAGAAAACCGAAACCCTAAACCTAGTTCATCGGCCGCCGCACGCCGTCCTCAACTCCGGCCATCCCCGGTGCAATTGGTGGTACCCTAAGATGCGCCTTGGACTCCTAATCTCCCTCGAGCACGCACAATAGATGGGAGGGCCGGGAGCAGCCGGAATCGGCCGTTCCCTTTGCTCACTGTCTCCGGCCGCCGCGGAAGCGTGCCGTCGATGTTAAGCTCGCCGTGACCAACCACCGGCACCTGCACCTTCCTGGTGAGCCACCGCACCTCGTGGTGCTATTTATTTTGATTTTCAGCTATTAAATCGTGGGATCGCCGGAGGCCGTGCCTCACCGCCGCGCCGTTGCTCGTCGCCGGCAGCCGTGGTCACCAAATGGTCCCGCGCGCCGCTCCTCGCAATTGCTGTGAGCTGCTCTAGCATCTCACGGTGCCAATTCAAGGAATTACTCATCCAATTCCTCGATTTGGAATCAACAGAGAGAATCGAGTTCAACTGATGTCACTTCTGACATCAGCATGACGTCAGGCGTATTTTTCTTTTTCTTTTGATTTAATTTTAATTAAAACGAAACTGACAGGTGGGTCCCACCTGTCAATTTAAAATAGGCAGAAAAGTGATTAATATTAATAATTCAATAACTTTAATTCTGTTAATCAGAAAAATAAAATCAATATACCAAATTGATTAGAAAATTATAATCTAAATGTTTATCAACTTTTCATAAATGTTTGATGAATTTAAAATTAAACATTTTCTTTAATTAAATAAATCATTTAAAATAAAGAAAAATAATAAATAATTCATAAAATCAGAAAAAAATACAAGTTATATATCAAAATGCTCCAAATAACAAATGCAACCCATCTATGATGTTTACAAAGTAATTTGACCATGTTTTCATGTGTGCAAAATTTTGCCTTATCATTTAATTCATTTAAAATCAATAAATTGAAATCTTATTCAAATATTTTCAGAATGATTCAAATGAGATATCAAATTAAAGAGAAAAGCATTTCCAATTCAAATATGTTAAACATAAAACATTTGTTCAACTTATAAAATTGTTTTAAAGGGCATAATGGAAATTCTATAATATACCATTATAACCATAAACAATTACCATAAATATTATTTTTCTAACTAATAAAACCCTTATGTTTTCACATCTATTAAACCTATCATCACATGGAAATAGCAAGTTATGTGATGATAGAATTGGCTGTATTAGTTACTCATTTTTCATTCCACCTTTGACATAAGCTCTACACTCTAAGATATGAAATAAAATATGTGTTATCTTTTTAATAATTGTTTTCTATGTGTTATTGTTTTGTTATCTAATCAAGTAATAAACACTTCCACTTAAACATAATAACAATTGTTTTCCAAGTAAAAATGAAACACATGTAAGCCTAAAAGAAGTAATAACCACATCACCCAAGTAATGAAACATTTCACCTTAAATCTGTGTGATTAAGATATCGTTTCGAACGTGGCTTGCACTTGTAAGCTGGGGTATTTTCCAGGGTAATTCACGATGCATCTCATTACTATGCATGTATCATCTTGCCAGTGTTTTCTGTAGTCCTTACCGGGACTACTTTGCAATCTTTCAGATATTTGGATTTCTCTACGCGACCCTCAAACCCCGAAGACCTGGATTATTATTGTCATTATTTCAACATCAGGCAAGTTCATCACTTGTTCATATCCTTTGCAGTACTTCATAACAAACTAATTGAAAAAAACCCTATCGTCTTATCACCTACTCTCAAAAGAATGCATGATCCTATTTTTATAATAATATGACTAATTGAATGACTACCCGAGTGGTAGTGTTCTGTTTGGTGGGCGGATGGAACCATGGTAAGATGAATAGGTCAAAGGAAGGTTCCATCTGCATGGGAAAGTATTACCTAGGAAATAACAACAAATGCCGTCAGGATTCTTGCGCCGTAAATTCGCGTTGACCATGGATCTTCTATGGGGGGAGTAAGTCAACCGTGATACTTTTCTCGTTCGCATGTCAACGGATGCGCCAGAGACGTACGCTGTAGGTCTTGCGAGACTACATGCACATGGGTGGGAGCCCTTACGTCCCACGGACTCTGGGGTCTATGAGTGTCTGCCAGGGGCGCGTAGATCTCCATCGTGAGGGGTGGAATCAGGCGTTCAACCTGCTGGCAGAAATGGGTGGGCATGCGTTGTGCGGAGAAGCACGGTTTGGCTTGGACCAACAACCGGGCCCCACACCTGAGTGGGAGTGGACAGGAATGTACACCTGGTTGTGCAACATGGTCTTGGTCGTCCATGGGTAAAGTAACGCACCTCTGCAGAGTGTAAAAGGATGTGGCATGTTACCCCTTGTTCCGGGAAGGAGCTGCGAACGCCGCAGGAAAGGCAACTCCATGAAAGTTCTAATCCTGTGAAGAATGGCGGGCATAGTTTTCAGAATTAAAAGCAACCTCTTGAAGAAAGCTTTACAAAAACCTTGCATTAGCTGATGACTCTTTCGAGTCTAAAGCTGTAGTTAGTGCATCAACCACCCACTATATATCATGAACTTGCTGAGTAACGCTCGTTACTCATTCTATCCCGTTTGACCCCTTGCTTAGAGTTGAAGCCTATGGAAGTCGTCATCGTGAAGCCATCTTTACCTTAAGAAGCTGCGTGGAATGATTTACTACTTAGTCGATAAAGTATCATCATCAACAACACTGGTGGAGGGCAAGATATGAAGGTGTAGGTAGAGTCCATTCTTGGACTTAGCATTTACTAGCCATAGAGTAGGGCTGACATCAGCCGTAGTGGATTAGTTCTGAGCTAGAGTTCTTCTCCGGCTCGGAGCTTTGAATTGCTTCTTCTGATGTTTCTTTTGCAGGAGATCTTCTTGATTCATTAAGGAGATTCTCAAGATTTTGTATTGAGGTTTGTATCCTATAGCTTTGCTTGGCCCCGCTGTGTTTCTGTTGTACCACTCTGAGAGATATAATATTCACGGATAAGTCCTTCTGTGAGTATTATGTCACTGACTTGCGCACTACACATGCAGTGGTGTGCTGGGTCTTGACAGGTGGTATCAGAGCGAAGCGACCTTAGGTTTAAACCCTTTTAGGAGATCTGTAGGTTGGTAAAGATTATAGGAAGCCATCTTATCTAAACCATACTTCCTACAACTATGATGATCATTCACTTGAGAATGAAATAATCATACTTGTATAGAATTATTTTTACTCAACCTGAGTAAATTTACTTATCTATTATCTTTATACCTAGGTATGAATAGTTAGAAGTCTAGCATATATTAGTGCTATTGTGAAAAAGAGTGTTCCAACATAATCAGAGATTCTTAAGTCAAAGTGATGATTACCCCATCCTATGAATGAATAGGATGGAGTACAACATGGTATAGAGTACGTATAATACTCGTCAAGAAGGGATGTTTGAGAATCATCAACTGTCATTAAGCCATGGTAACTATGGGGTATATACCATATCCTTAGTTATCAAGTCTAGAGGTGAATCACTACAGCATATAATAGAATTAGGAGAAGGCATCATCATTGACGGAAGCTACATTACTACTCCTACGATGTGATCAACACCATGAAGGATCAACAGATACCATCAGCAGCTGATCATAATCAAGATGAAATACTTCAATTGACATGGTACTTAGTCCTATATGGAACCAAGTTAGACAACAACTACTATAGGATCATTTTGTCGTGGTTTATTCCATTGCAGTAAGGCATGCAATTGGAGTAATTACCAAGTCAAAGAGTGGTTGTGTAGAATAGGATAACAAGGTAATATATGCCTAATTGAAGTGTACAACATTTAAGAGTCTTGGTACTTGAGATGTTTTACTCTAAGTACTTTTATTTCATAGGCTTTTGATGCATGAGTGAAAAATGCATTTGGGATTTATTGGATCTTATTTGGATCTTTGATTGACTAGATCTATACATGAAGATTGAACTTGATGTGCATATGCATGTGCAACAACACTACGTTCTTTCTTGATGTTACTGGTCTAGAGGGTATATGATTAGTTTGAGAGCGGTATGAAATCTCAACCGATTTAAGCAACTATCAAAGCTCTGGAAGTCCTTGAAGTCAAGAAGGCAGAAATCAACAAAGCACTGATGGTAATGGACCACATTCTACATCCTGTCTAGAGTTGGTGAGCTACTACATCAACACATGGTGAGCTACCACAATTGATGCTAAGAAAATAACATGAGTAGTTATATCTTAAAAGGAAACATGTAGAAGTTGACAAATAAACTTATAGAATGTTCCCATAGAAGTCAAAACCCAAAGATATAGAAGGACCCTAGGAAGTAACCATTGGAATAGGTTATAGTCACCTGTAGTAAAAAGTTAAAACTCGAGGAAACTCGAAGATATTTTTACTAATTAGAAGAGTCTAAATCAGTGTACACCACTATGTACAAGTTCCTTTGAAAAATATTTATCTTGAGACCATTAGACTGAACCAAATGGAGTCCAAACCATAGACGATATCCAGTGTATCGGAAGAATCTTATTGGTTATTCATCACCTGGTGGATGTACCAACTGTTCTTCAGAAAGTTATGAGAGTTAGGAAACCATACCTATTCATCGGAGAATGAAACCTGGTATCCACTATGTGGTGGAAATACCACGTGTTCTTCGTGAGACCATTAGGAAGGCCTAGTAACAAGACAAAGTTGTCCTAACAACTGGCATACTATTAGATTATCATACAAGAAAGTGGAAGGTGAACAGTCAAGACAAGAGGATACACATGTCAAGGTCAACACAAGAAACAGATGTGAAGATTCAACGGTCTACAGAAGTTCTCTCTACCTATCTTTACGTGAGAGAGGTTGAACTTCGGGACGAAGTTCTTGTTAAGGGGGAGATACTGTAACATCCCAGTGTTTGGGAAGTTATAAGGATCTAAATATAATATGTGCATTTGCAAAGCATGCATCTAAAAGTACGGGAAATTTTGGCGCGAAAGTTTAAACGAATTAAAGTGACCAAAGTTTCACTTGACATGATGAAATAGGTCTAGTTCATCTAGTCAAGAGTGCATTTGGAATGATCTTTATAACATAATATCTTTACAAACCAAATCATTTGATTACACAAACCATAATTGGTTGTGACCAACACAATCTCTCAACAACCTAAACCACAAGTCTTTAAGTGACTTGGGATAATTCACTAGGTATCTAGAACTCAAAGAGGGGTGAGTATTCAAATTAAATATCTGATGATCATACTTCCACCAATAAGTAATACACAGTTGAATCATCTCATCAACAGAGGTGTTATGTTCTTTCCAACAATAACTCTTAAGTTATAAACCATCCACACAACATCTCTCTAAATTATTTAGGAACTACTAAGTGAACCATCACAAGTAAATAACAAAGTTTCAATAGAACACAAGTGATTCAAACAAGTATTAACTTAAACCCCACAAGTGGGAAATGACATAATAATTGTATTAACATATTTATCGAATATGTACATATCTCCTCAATCATAACAGAAGTATCTACAAGAAGAAATAAATCTTCTTCAACCACTGATAAACCCTGATCATTACATATGATATTTCCAAATACCTATATTTGCATTATGAAAGACAAAGTTAATAAAGTGATGAATATAAAGCAGATCATGACACCTGGGAGAACAAATAACAACTATGACATAAGTCATTAAACCTTAATAATATTCTCATGCTCATTGTCTCATTCATCTTATACAAGTGAGCATATGAGATCTCAACACATCAATGAACCATTTGATCAACTCCCTATATTAAAGTCAGCCTTCCATAAGCATTCCACATCTCTATTCAAAATAACATTCATAAACTAAAGCATCTCGGGAAACAAGTAATGAATAACAAAAAGATATAACCTCTATTAGAGGAATTGGATTGGAAGCTAGATAAAACCAATCATGTACGAGACAAGTATTTATACTATGGGGAGAAAAACAAGAAATGTAGGTAAGGATAATAAAAGCATGAAATAACTCTTAACCTAGATCTTGTTATGTTGCTAGACCAATGTATCTTGTTTCCCAATCTTCTCTAAGTCATTCTGCAAGAGAAGCAACTCACAAGAAAGGAGGAACTACCACAGGAAGATCTTCAAGAAGATTATTTAGAGTGTTCTAGAAGTGTTACTCTAATCTATTATAAGAGTACTTGGAAAACTCTTATATCTTGATATGATCTTATTAACTCTCTTGAAAGAGTGTGATACTCCAAGGATAGTGTTATATAGAAGTAGTTTGATAACAAGACTAGCTACCTTGTTAACAGATCACTTTTGTATACTCAGCCAATTGAGTGTCATACACAAACAAACAAAAGAATGAATAACCTGGTACATCTCAGCCTATTGTATATGAGTTGTAATTTGGAGGCACGACTAGCTACCTTGTTAACAAATTCTTCTTATATGCACATGGCAACTTGATGTCATAAAATAAACTCATATCCTTTTATTATCATCTAAGTAACATCTTTGTTTGGAGTAACTGCTGTTTTCACCACAATGGTGAGACAGTTGAGGTTGGAAACCAAGAGAGGCACCTATCTGCAATGGACAAAGGAGGTAACAGAAGACTAGTGGCAACTAAAAACAAGAACATCAAGCAACAGAAGACCACAAGAAGCAACACTGCCTCAGTAAGGAAGCATAAGAAATTATCCAGTGAATGATTAGGAATTATTAGAGAACCTACAATCTCTATGCCTTGTCAAGCTCAACAGAGATGAGGCACACATAGAAATTCTATTAATGGAAACAACTATCAAACATGAAATAATAACAAGCCATTGCATCCACATGTCTTGATATGTGGAGGTAGATGAAAACAAGTTTAATACCTTGTTTTCCATATCCTTTTCATATGTAAGACTAACAGTTGATAGCAAATATTCAACCAGATATAACCATGCAAATGATTTCATGTCCTTAAACAACATGAGATAGTACCCACACTTGGAAACTGGTGGAAAACAAACAAATAAGATTCCAAAACCACACATGTTTTCCATTTGATCAAGTACTGAAAACAGTACACATAGAATATACATACCTCAGTAAAATGTCAACCAATCTTGCTCAGAGTTTTAATTAGGAAAATAACAAAGTCCATAAAACAAAACAAATCTATTTCTTACTCAAAAGCATTGGGTATGTCATGGAATAAAGTATCCTAATTGGGTGCATTTCATCACTATATATAAAAACACTACTCACTAGTGTTGTCAAACCATTTTCCATAAGGGATTATTATTAAAACTGTCCAACTATGTTACACCACCTTGGTATTCACAAGATGGAGTGTGTACCTTTATTAAACATGCTTTACCATAATTTTTAAGCCATTAAATAAATTAAAAGAGGAGAAAACAAGAAAATCACTTAATCTAGCACCCTAAATAAAAAATACAAATATTTTTAAAATTCACCAAAACAAAACATGGTGGAGTGTAAAATTTCATAAGGAATCCAAATATGATTTTTATTAATTTTTCTACTTACAAATAGGCCCTGAAAATAGGGGTTTCTTCCTAGTCTTAAGGACAGAAGGACTAAGTTGTAAATAGCTGAAATTTCAGGGGGTTATTGAAAACTGCCTTTATGTTTTCCTTTCTTCTTCCTCTGCCAGAAGGCAGAGGAGAAGGCGTGCGTGCCGTGCTGCTATCGACGCCGTGCCACCTCCTCTCTGCTTAGCTGTGGAGGATAAGACCTCCAGGACGATTCCGTAGCCTTCTACTTCTCTCCCTCTCGCTCGCTTGCTCTCTCTCTCTGTAACGAGCAGAAAACCGAAACCCTAAACCTAGTTCATCGGCCGCCGCACGCCGTCGTTAACTCCGGCCATCCCCGGTGCAATTGGTGGTACCCTAAGCTGCGCCTTGGACTCCTAATCTCCCTCGAGCACGCACAATAGATGGGAGGGCCGGGAGCAGCCGGAATCGGCCGTTCCCTTTGCTCACTGTCTCCGGCCGCCGCGGAAGCGTGCCGTCGATGTTAAGCTCGCCGTGACCAACCACCGGCACCTGCACCTTCCTGGTGAGCCACCGCACCTCGTGGTGCTATTTATTTTGATTTTCAGCTATTAAATCGTGGGATCGCCGGAGGCCGTGCCTCACCGCCGCGCCGTTGCTCGTCGCCGGCAGCCGTGGTCACCAAATGGTCCCGCGCGCCGCTCCTCGCAATTGCTGTGAGCTGCTCTAGCATCTCACGGTGCCAATTCAAGGAATTACTCATCCAATTCCTCGATTTGGAATCAACAGAGAGAATCGAGTTCAACTGATGTCACTTCTGACATCAGCATGACGTCAGGCGTATTTTTCTTTTTCTTTTGATTTAATTTTAATTAAAACGAAACTGACAGGTGGGTCCCACCTGTCAATTTAAAATAGGCAGAAAAGTGATTAATATTAATAATTCAATAACTTTAATTCTGTTAATCAGAAAAATAAAATCAATATACCAAATTGATTAGAAAATTATAATCTAAATGTTTATCAACTTTTCATAAATGTTTGATGAATTTAAAATTAAACATTTTCTTTAATTAAATAAATCATTTAAAATAAAGAAAAATAATAAATAATTCATAAAATCAGAAAAATACAAGTTATATATCAAAATGCTCCAAATAACAAATGCAACCCATCTATGATGTTTACAAAGTAATTTGACCATGTTTTCATGTGTGCAAAATTTTGTCTTATCATTTAATTCATTTAAAATCAATAAATTGAAATCTTATTCAAATATTTTCAGAATGATTCAAATGAGATATCAAATTAAAGAGAAAAGCATTTCCAATTCAAATATGTTAAACATAAAACATTTGTTCAACTTATAAAATTGTTTTAAAGGGCATAATGGAAATTCTATAATATACCATTATAACCATAAACAATTACCATAAATATTATTTTTCTAACTAATAAAACCCTTATGTTTTCACATCTATTAAACCTATCATCACATGGAAATAGCAAGTTATGTGATGATAGAATTGGCTGTAATAGTTACTCATTTTTCATTCCACCTTTGACATAAGCTCTACACTCTAAAATATGAAATAAAATATGTGTTATCTTTTTAATAATTGTTTTCTATGTGTTATTGTTTTGTTATCTAATCAAGTAATAAACACTTCCACTTAAACATAATAACAATTGTTTTCCAAGTAAAAATGAAACACATGTAAGCCTAAAAGAAGTAATAACCACATCACCCAAGTAATGAAACATTTCACCTTAAATCTGTGTGATTAAGATATCGTTTCGAACGTGGCTTGCACTTGTAAGCTGGGGTATTTTCCAGGGTAATTCACGATGCATCTCATTACTATGCATGTATCATCTTGCCAGTGTTTTCTGTAGTCCTTACCGGGACTACTTTGCAATCTTTCAGATATTTGGATTTCTCTACGCGACCCTCGAACCCCGAAGACCTGGATTATTGTTGTCATTATTTCAACATCAGGCAAGTTCATCACTTGATCATATCCTTTGCAGTACTTCATAACAAACTAATTGCAAAAACCCTATCGTCTTATCACCTACTCTCAAAAGAATGCATGATCCTATTTTTATAATAATATGACTAATTGAATGACTACCCGAGTGGTAGTGTTCTGTTTGGTGGGCGGATGGAACCATGGTAAGATGAATAGGTCAAAGGAAGGTTCCATCTGCATGGGAAAGTATTACCTAGGAATTAACAACAAATGCCGTCAGGATTCTTGCGCCGTAAATTCGCGTTGACCATGGATCTTCTATGGGGGGAGTAAGTCAACCGTGATACTTTTCTCGTTCGCATGTCAACGGACGCGCCAGAGACGTACGCTGTAGGTCTTGCGAGACTACATGCACATGGGTGGGAGCCCTTACGTCCCACGGACTCTGGGGTCTATGAGTGTCTGCCAGGGGCGCGAAGATCTCCATCGTGAGGGGTGGAATCAGGCGTTCAACCTGCTGGCAGAAATGGGTGGGCATGCGTTGTGCGGAGAAGCACGGTTTGGCTTGGACCAACAACCGGGCCCCACACCTGAGTGGGAGTGGACAGGAATGTACACCTGGTTGTGCAACATGGTCTTGGTCGTCCATGGGTAAAGTAACGCACCTCTGCAGAGTGTAAAAGGATGTGGCATGTTACCCCTTGTTCCGGGAAGGAGCTGCGAACGCCGCAGGAAAGGCAACTCCATGAAAGTTCTAATCCTGTGAAGAATGGCGGGCATAGTTTTCAGAATTAAAAGCAACCTCTTGAAGAAAGTTTTATAAAACCTTGCATTAGTTTAAGACTCTTTCGAGTCTAAAGCTGTAGTTAGTGCATCAACCACCCACTATATATCATGAACTTGCTGAGTAACGCTCGTTACTCATTCTATCCCGTTTGACCCCTGCTTAGAGTTGAAGCCCTATTGAAGTCGTCATCGAGAAGCCATCGCTGCCTAAAGAAGCTGCGTGGAATGATTTCCTACTTAGTCGATAAAGTATCATCATCAACAACACTGGTGGAGGGCAAGATATGAAGGTGTAGGTAGAGTCCATTCTTGGACTTAGCATTTACTAGCCATAGAGTAGGGCTGACATCAGCCGTAGTGGATTAGTTCTGAGCTAGAGTTCTTCTCCGGCTCGGAGCTTTGAATTGCTTCTTCTGATGTTTCTTTTGCAGGAGATCTTCTTGATTCATTAAGGAGATTCTCAAGATTTTGTATTGAGGTTTGTATCCTATAGCTTTGCTTGGCCCCGCTGTGTTTCTGTTGTACCACTCTGAGAGATATAATATTCACGGATAAGTCCTTCTGTGAGTATTATGTCACTGACTTGCGCACTACACATGCAGTGGTGTGCTGGGTCTTGACACTGGCCCCAATGGCATCATCACCATCTCGGGAGATTACAAGAAGTCCATGGAGTGTGCCTCTGCTAGCTCCCAGCTGGCGGAATCGATGGTGATTGCTGCCGAGAAGAAGAAGATGTACGAGGTGGTGGCCATGGCTCAGTCCGCACAAGCTGGCGCACAAGGTGTGCCGAGTACCCAGCATGGTACTGCTTTCCAAGCTGCCAAGGAGACCAAGACAGTCCAGGTTGACCCCGAGTTCCCGGAGCGCGTGGCCATCATTGGTTCCGGGTTGGCGGACAAATAGGAAAGCGCGCTCATCCACTTCCTCCGTGAGAATCGGGATGTGTTCGCCTGGACTAATGAAGATCTACCAGGAGTCCCGAGGGAGTTGGTTGAGCACTCTTTGCATGTGCGTCCTGACGCCAAGCCCGTGAAGCAGGCTATGCGCCGTTTCGGAGATGAGAGAAGGAAGGCCATCGGTGATCAGATCACCAAATTGCTGATAAGTAACTTCATCATGGAAGTGCTGCATCCGGATTGGTTAGCCAACCCGGTCATGGTCGAGAAGAAAAAGGAAGATCCCAAGGCTGCCACTGCATGGCGCATGTGCGTCGACTACACCGACTTGAATAAGGCATGCCCCAAGGATCCTTTCCCGCTACCTCGCATCGATCAGGTGATCGATTCCACTGCTGGATGTGAACTGTTGTCTTTCATAGATGCCTACTCTGGTTTCCACCAGATTGCACTCAACCCTGCTGATCAAATAAAGACTGCTTTCATTACCCCGTACGGGGCTTATTGCTATCGTGTCATGTGTTTTGGCTTGAGGAACGCGGGTGCAACCTATCAGAGATGCATGCAGAAATGCTTGCACGACCAGCTCGGCAAGAATGTGCAGGTGTACGTAGATGACATTGTCATCAAAACGAATAAAACACATACTCTGCTTGCCGACCTGGAGGAAACCTTTGCTAACCTACGCAAGTACAAAATGAAACTGAATCCGAGTAAGTGCACCTTTGGTGTACCGGCTGGAAAGCTACTCGGTTTTCTGGTTTCTAGTCGGGGCATTGAAGCCAATCCTTCTAAGATAAAAGCTATTGAGAGCATGTCTTTACCGAGATCACTGAAAGATGTGCAGAAGTTCACGGGTTGTCTAGCATCTCTGAGCCGTTTTCTGGGCCGAATGGGCGAGAAGGCCTTGCCTCTGTACCAGCTGATGAAGAAAAGTGACAAGTTTGTCTGGACTCCGCAAGCGGATGTGGCATTCAATGAGCTGAAAGCAATGCTGGCTAGCGCTCCCGTCTTGGCTAGTCCGCTACCCAAGGAGCCTATGCTGCTGTACATTGCTGCGACTAACCGAGTAGTCAGTGTGGTGATAGTGGTGGAGCGAGAAGAAGAAGGCAAGAGTGTGCAGCGCCCAGTCTATTATCTCAGTGAAGTGTTGTCCAGTTCCAAGCAAAACTATCCGCACTACCAGAAGATGACATATGGTGTGTACCTGGGCGCCAGGAAGCTGAAACATTATTTCCAGGAGCATCCCATCACTGTTGTGAGCTCTGCCCCCATCTCGGATATCATGGGCAACAAGGAGGCGAGTGGCAGAGTAGCCAAGTGGGCGATTGAGCTAGCCGCGTACGCTCCCGCGTATGCGAGAAGAGAAGCAATCAAGTCTCAAGTTCTGGCGGAGTTTCTTGTGGACTGGGCCGAAATGCAGTATGAACCCCCTGCTCCAGTTTCCAACTATTGGAGGATGCATTTCGATGGCTCGAAGGTGAAGGAAGGCCTTGGTGCTGGTGTCGTGCTCACGTCGCCCAAGCGAGATCAGCTCAAGTATGTGTTGCAGATTCATTTCAAGGCATCCAACAATGTAGCCGAGTACGAGGCAGTGGTGCATGGTTTGCGAGTAGCAAAGGAGGTTAGCGTGCAGCGCATTATATGCTATGGCGATTCAGATCTGGTGGTGCAGCAAGTCTCGGGCACTTGGGATGCTTTGGATGCCAACATGGCATCGTATCGCTTCCTGGTGCAGTCTATGACTGGGTTTTTTGAAGGTTGTGAGTTCCAGCACATTCACCGAGCAGAGAACGAAGCAGCAGACGAGCTATCCAAGTTGGGATCTTCTCGGCAGTCCATCCCGGCAGGGATTGCCTTGGAGCATTTGAGGAAGCCATCCATCAAGCCTTCCCCCAACTCGGAATCCATCTTTGTTCCTTCTTTGTCAAGTGAAGAATCTGACCCAATGGAGATTGACTGGGAGAGTGCTGCAGGGAACCCGGGGACTGCCATTCCCTACTCGGGGACTGCCATTCCCTACTCGGGGACTGCCATTCCCTACTCGGGGACTGCCACTCCTTACTCGGGGACTGCCACTCCTTACTCGGGGACTGCCACTCCGTACTCGGGGACTGCCGCCCTCAACCCAGAGGTTGTCGCATTCATTGAAGAAGTTCTCGCCAATCGGTCTGGGCTGCAAAGAAGCGCTCCTACTCCTCCCGTGCAACCGCAAGAGCCTGTCCCAATGGAACTGGATGAACCAGTGTTTCCCATACGGGAGACACCGAGTTGGGCTATGCCCATATTATCCTTTCTAAGGGACGGTACTTTACCTGAAGATGAGGTGACTGCAAGGCAGATTCAGAGAAGGTCCAAGGGCTACACTATAGTCCGAGATGTGCTACACAAGAGAAGTGCCACTGGTGTGCTGCAACGTTGTGTGAGCCCGGAAGAGGGAGAAGAAATCCTGGTGGAGATACATCAAGGGGAATGTGGGCATCACGCCTCATCTCGGGCTTTGGTCAAGAAAGCTTTTCGGCATGGCTTCTACTGGCTCACTGCACTGCAGCAAGCTGAAGATATTGTGAGGAAGTGCAACGGCTGCCAGATGTTCGCAAGTAAGATTCACATGCCTGCTTCCGAGTTGAAAACAATTCCTATCACATGGCCATTTGCTGTTTGGTGCCTGGATATGGTTGGTCCTTTCAAGCCGGCTAAAGGCAATATGACACATATTTTGGTCATGGTGGACAAGTTCACCAAGTGGATCGAGGTGAAACCTATTCGGAAGTGCGATGGGGTCACAGCTGTGAAGTTCGTGAAGGATGTGATCATGAGATATGGCTACCCGCACAGTATCATCACCGACAACGGCACCAACTTTGCAGAGGGGGCAATGGTGCGATTCTGCAGAGATAAGCATATCCGACTAGACGTTGCGTCAGTCGCGCACCCTGCCTCCAATGGGCAAGTTGAGAGAGCAAATGGAATGGTACTGGCAGGCATCAAGCCAAGGCTGATTGAGCCATTGCTGAAAACACCTGGGTGTTGGCTAGAAGAGTTGCCAGCGGTGTTGTGGAGTCTAAGGACTACCCCTAACCGGTCAACCGGCTACACGCCATTCTTCTTGGTATACGGGGCTGAGGCCGTGTTGCCAATAGACTTAGAGCATGACTCCCCCCGAGTAGCCCTCTACACTGAGGTGGAGGCGAGAGAAGCTCGAGAAGACGACGTTGACCTGCTTGAAGAAGCAAGAGAGCTGACTCTGTCATGTTCGGCTATCTACCAGCAAAACCTGCGGCGTTATCATAGCCGAAAGGTGAACCCAAGGGTTTTCCGAGAAGGAGACATGGTCCTTAGGCTGGTGCAGCGCACAGCCGGGATGCACAAGTTGTCTCCTCCTTGGGAAGGGCCTTTTATTGTGAGCAAAGCGCTGCACAATGATGCATACTACCTTGTAGATGTGCGCCCATCGCAGGCGAACAGGGCAGATAAAGCTGGAGAGGAAACCAAGCGCCCTTGGAATGTAGCTCTACTTCGTCGTTTTCATTCGTAAGCAAAGATGTGTATGTACCCTCTTATCCGAGTTGAAATTCTACTCTGCAATCTGAAATTGTTCTCGGGGACTGCCCTCGTCCAAAATTGCTCTAAGTGTTTTTACTCGGTTTAACCCTTTGTCTATTCGGTTGCTCCACTTCAGAACTCATAAGTGTATTGAGTACTGTGTTTAAACCTATATGCCAACTCTTCGACTCTGCTGTTGTCCGAAACCCGGCTTCATGGCAAGCGAGAGAACAAGCAAAAGGTCAATGAGCACACGAAAAATGCTAAGGAAGAAAGAGTGCAGGAACCGAGTAGATTGCTTGTTACTTTTGTTCCCTGTTTTCGTCTTCTCGGCTAAGTGGTGGGCTGCGTTACCATGATTGTTTCTAGCGGCTAAGTATTTGCAGCCCTACTACTTGATTCTTGTGACTCGAATACCAAACAAGCGACAAGTCGCGGGTAGAGCAGAGATGAAAAGATAGGGTGAATAAGAAATGCAACTCGGGGACTCGCATGGAAACGCAACTCGGCATTAAGCCAGCGTCGTTCAAATTGATTAATTTCGAAATAAACAAAGAAGGGGATAAAAACTGTGTAGCAAGCGAAACAAGGATAGTCTGTTACATCTGCTCCCGGCATCCCGGGGATCTGATAAGTTTTAGAGTAAGAAAATATGCAGGTAAAATCAAGTGGAGGTGATAGTGTTGTCGGTACTGGCATTGGCGGCTGCGTCTTCTGTGGTGGCCCTAGCTGCAGCATCTTCCTCGGCGCTAGCGTGGGTGGCATCCGCATCCGACTGGATAGTGGCGGACTCCTCCATCACGACGTCCTGCTCGGTGGCGGCCTGGTCAGAAGTGGCCGTGGCCACCGAGATGAGCCCTGGAGCTGAAGAGGAACTGGAGGCTCGGCCGGGGGCGGGCATCGTGTCGTCAAGAGCGGCCCCTGAAGAGGTGCCGAAGTCGAGTGGGGCGGTCTCGATGTGCTCGGCCTCCTCATCGCTACTCGAGATGGCCGTGCCTTTCCATTTCCCGGCATTGCTCCTGGGGGAATCGAAGAGGCCCTCCAAGTCGGACTCCGTGTCTTCATCTTCCTCCTCCTCGTCCTCCTCCACCTCGGTGTCGGGCTCGGGGGGGCCGTCGATGTAGATCTCCGTCTCAGCGCACTCCGCCACTCCATACGCGATCGATTTCCGCGTGGCCACGCAGCCGGAGTCCGTCTCCCACTTGGAGTTGTCGCGTTTCCCGCGGATGCGTTGCATGTCAAGATTCTCATACCAGGAGGCGATGCAAAGAAGCATCAAGTCCGCGCCTGCCCGAGCTCCGGAAGCACGCCACTTCTTCAACTCGGCCTTCACATTCTGCAGCTTGAGTGCGAGGCCCCGAATGGTTGTTGGCTCAGGTTCCTCAGGCCAGAAGAGCTTATGAAGCTCAAAGCCCACGCGCACGAGGTCAGAACCAACGGCGGCTAGGCGCTGGAACTGGCTTCGCATCACCAGCATGCTATCTTCAATTTCGGCCCTGGTATCCTCTGGCTCGCCATTCGCAGCACGTGCTGCTTGGGCCTTGGCCAGAGCGGGCACGCAGGAAGAAATAATGGCAGGAAAGATTTCTGGGAAGGCAAGTAGGAAATTCAGAATCAGAGGAGAAGAGAACCGGGTAGAGGAAGAACCGAGAAGAAATTTGACCGAGAAGGGAAGGGTGCAGAGAAGAGAAAGCTTACTCTTAAGCTCGACGCGCAGCGCCTGCAGCTGGGTCTTCCAGGATTCTTCATTGGATATGTGCTTATCCTGGATCTGGCGCAGAGAATCCAACTGAGCGAAGTACCCAGCATTGGATGTCTTCAGTGTTTCGCACTCCAGCTCTAGGGCCTTGATCTTGGCTTTGAGGGTTGTCTCCGCTTTGGTCTTCTCGACAATTACTCGGTCCTTCTCTTCACCAACTGCAACAGCATCCTGGAGTGCTGTCCGCAGCTGGGTTTGCAGTTCCGCCACCTCTGCGGTGTGGTCCTTCACCAACTCAACAGCCTGGTCGGACAGCTGCTTCTGCACCTCCTCCGGTTTGACGCAGTCCTGGTGTTCCTCAACAAACAGTTTGTGATCTTCTGAAAAGAGCAAGGCACGGTTAGCAGAGAAGCGAAGGAAATAGGCACAAGAATGATGCCGGGTAGACGGCTACTCACCTTCTAACTTCTTGATGGTGGCCTCGGCGTTCTCCACAAACGCACGGCACTTCTCGTGCTCCTCAGCCAAGTTCTTCAGGTTCTCTGCAGAATAGGAAAGGTTAGCGCAAAAGAAAGCAGACGTGGGCGTAAACAAGAAACGCAGTAACCGCATGGCTAAAAGCGTACCTTTCACTTCAGCCAGCTGCTGAGTGCTGTCGTTGGCATTCTTGCTCGCAGCCTCCGCAGCTGCCTTCTCCTTCTCCAATGCGGCGATTCGCCTCCTGGCGATAGAGTGATTCCAGAGAAGCACGCGGTATAAGTTGGTCCGCTTCAGGACGCTATCCTGAGAAGCGAGAAGAAAACAAGTTAGACAGAGCAGAAAAGATTCAACCCGAGTAGGAAGCTACTCGGAGAGTACCCGCCTACTCGGCCAGAATCTCGGGGACTGGGTGATGGTAAAGAAGAATGAAGGCGAATAGAAGAGAAGAAAAATTCAACTCGGGGAAATGCAAGCTGAGACTTACTGCATAAGCCTGCTCGATGTCCTCGGCGTTCTTGCGGTGCAGGAACATCTTGGCGGCGAGAGTGGCAGTCTCGGTGGAGACGGTCATGGGCTTGTATCCCAGATCCACTTTGTTCCACTCAACGCGCATGTGGTCAATTGTGTCGAGACCAAGACCATGCCAGTTGTCCGTGCCGAGGACCTTGCTGTCCCACTTGGCGTCGATATAGCCAATGGTATCCAGCACCTGCTCTAAGCTCCGGTATTTTATCGTTGGATCTTGAACTCCCCGAGAAGCAATGCTGACGGATTGGTTCTGATTTGGATCTGGGGGAGGGGTGTTCCTGGCTACGGCCTTTCGTCCCCTTAGAAGGGCAAGCTGCTTGTCCTGGGGAGAGAAGCCAATTATGTTTTGCTGGCTAACCTTAACCATGTAATCCGGGAAGCAAGGTTGGCCAGCGGCGATGGCGGCGGCAGCGGTCGCAGTGGCAACCGGGCCGGATTCTCGAATCACCAGTGCTCCACCAGAGGCTGGCGGCGGCATTTGATTCTGATCTCTGGCCCGTTTCTTCGCCTTCTCTTTTTCGGCTCTCTGCCTCTCGGGATCTTCGATTTTCTTCCCCTCAGCTCTCGCCTTCGCCTTCTCGGCGGCTTCCTTCTCGGCTGCCTCTTTCTCGGCCTCGGCCTTCTCGGCGGCTTCCTTCTCGGCTGCCTCTTTTTCAGCCTTGGCCTTCTCGGCAGCTTCCTTCTCGACTGCTCTTCTGTCAACTTCATCCCTCAGGGCATCTAGGGCCTGTTGCCTGGCTGGGTCCCGGTTCTGTGGCACTGAGGAGGAAACTGGCGGTGCGGTGCCTTGAACGATTGGAGGCACCACGGAACCACCACCTTGCGCGGCATCGGGCTGGGCGCTAGTCGGTGCGGCGCCTGTGTGCGCGTCGCTCAGTGGATAGGCATCCGCCATGGTGGCATCCGTGTTGGTGGCGTCCTCTACCCGCTGCTCGCCAGCGGGATTCTCTTGTGCGGCAGCCCCAGTGGTGGGCTGCTCTTGCTCTGCGTCTGGCTGCTCGTGGGTGGCGGTGTCATGCATCTCCTGGTCCTGATTCTCCTCAGCATTGCTGGCTGGAGGAGAAGGCGCTCTGTCCTGATGAGCAACAGTGTCCTGTGCTGCTGACGACGCACGGTTCTGCTATTCTGCTTCTGCTCCCTGGGTGTTGGTGGCGTCGTCCCCCTCATCGTCAAGATTGATCAGAGGTACTGGTGGTTTATTGGCCTGGTCGGGCGCGAGAACGGTATTCGCGTCCATGGCAGGGCTGCCGAGAAAGAAAAAATCAGAAATTAGAAGCAGATTGGGGAAAACAGCACGGCGCGAGAGGAGAGATGACCGAGAAGAAAACTTACGCAGTGGTGGAAGGGAGCTTTCGCCTTAATCTCTTCACGACTGTTTTGGTCGGTTTCAGCTTCTCGACTGGCTTCTTCTTCTTGGCTGGAGGCCCTTGGGCGTCACTGCCAGTCCGCTTGCGGGTGTTGGGGGCTGCGACGGACAGAGGTTTGACGACAAGGACCGCATCGTCCTCGTTCTCGTCTTCGTCCTCATCCTCGTGCTCATCAGCAAAATCATCTGCGGATTCAGGAAAGAAAAGGAGCAAGTCAGAAACAGTAATCGGTGAATTGGTGTCTTTTGAGAACAAGCAAAGCAAGTGCGCAATTACCTTCAGATTCGTCCTCCGGCCAGTCGCGGAGAGATGTTTCGGTCTCGCGTTTCTCTGTTGTTGGGGAGCGTGAGAGATTGATCTGATCCGCGGCCTCGAAGGAGGGCACATCGTCCTCCTCGCGATCGGCAGAGAAGTTGCCATCGAAGCGCTCGCAGCTTTCAATTTTCTGGCGAGTAAGGATCTAAAAGACAGAGAAGGGTCACAGATTAGCCGAGTATCGAGAAGGAATTCTACTCGGATAGGCGTGCAAACACGAAGCACACTAAGCCTAGGCGGCTCGCTGATTGTTTCTACCCGGATAGGCGTGCAAATACAAAGCATACGAGGCCTAAGCATGATTGTAGAGTATCCTACACAGAAAGGCGTGCAGGCGCAAAGCACACTAAGCCTAAGAATCGTTCCCGAGTAGGCTACCCGACAAGGCGTATAAGTACAGAACACATTAAGCCTGTGAGATTCGGCTAAGTATCCTACTCGGTGCAGAAGGCAACTGCTACTCGCGGCAAGAAGAAGAGCTATCTACTCGGAAAGCATATGCAAAAACAGAGAAAGGAGAACGTACCCGCTCAATCGGCTTCGTGCGGCTGTACGGGACGAACCCGTACTGCCAATGGTCGCTGAGGTTCGTCATCAAGATGGCCCTTGCGTGCCCGGGAACATCAATGTTGTCGATCTCGATGGTTGTCGTCCTGGTGCAGTCGCGGGGGCCTCCCATGTAGCACATGAGATGGCAGCGCTCCTGCAGAGGCAGCACTCGGCGCTGGATCCAGCAAGCCACCGGATCGTCATTCTTGAGGCCTTGCTCTATCAGCCAGCCAAGCCTGTTCTCTATCTCGATGGCGTTGTCGTCGTTGGCGGGCTTCTCTTTCCAGTTCTTCTGAGTGGGGGCACGGAGGCTCCAGGCGGGAAGGTTGATCCTGTCGTGTACCTGGGCTCCTTCAGCGGCGGGGATGTTCTTGACATAGAAGAATGTCTTCTGCCACAGTCGAACGGAGTCCAGCCCCTTGATACGGGGGTGGTTCGTCCCGGTCCGCTGTATCATCATGGCGCAGCCGGTGTCGGTTGCGCGGCCGGCCACGCCCACGCTGTCCTTCTTCCCGACAGTCTGCTGGCGGAGGTGGAAGTACCTCAGCCAGGTTTCCGACGTCGGGTGGATGCCAAGGAAAGCCTCGCGCACCACGGCGTGGTAGGCGAGGAAGACGACGGCATTCGGCGGCAGATGATGCATCTGAAGGCCGAAGTGATCGAGAAACTTACAGAGGAACTCGGAGGCCGGCAGTCCGAGGCCGCGCTCGAAGTGCGACATGAAGACGACGCGCTCACCCTCCCGCGGAGTTGGCACGACTTCATTGTCAGGCGCCCGGCACTCCACGCCGGGAGGAACTCGCCTGGTATTAACGAGCCAGGCGAAGTCCTCACTGGTGACGATTGAGCCCGCCCAGCCGGCTTTGGCCATTGTTGCGGGTAGGAGGAGTGGAAGAAATTGGACGGAGTGGTTGGGCGAATTGAGTCCGCGGCGGCGCTAGAGCTTGCGCGGCGGCGGAGAGCTCGGTGGCGGAGGAAAGCAGAGGACGAAAGAGGAATAGTGCAAGGGAAGGGGAAAAGGAAGTTACCGGCGGGGGTATTTATACCCTCTCCGCGATTTTACCGTTACCGTCGGCGTAGTGGGATCAATCGTGGCCATGATTGCTGTGTGGTGGGTCCTGTGGTCGAATAGAAACGCACGGAAGCGCGGAACGCGCGCGTAACGGCCACAGTAGATCCCACGAACAGATCGTGGCCTATTATTACGATTGATGGGACATAACGAGCCGGTGGGCCCGCCCCGTGAAAACTGGGCGCGTGGCATGATGTGTCGTGGGCAGCGAAACGACAGGGTCGTGGATGCTTGACACGCGTCCAGCTGCGGCACGGACGGCTGGATGGTGCTCTGCGCTGCAATGGCTCAATTCCAGAAAATTCTCTAAGTCATTTTACTCGGTTACAGAGTAGAAAGCAAGTGCTACTCGGAAGACAAGAGACAGAAGATACTTTTCAGAATACTACTCGGAGGCCTTCTACTCGGCATCTTGAGGTTCGAGGGCTATGAGGCAAAAAACTGGTTTTAAGCTGGCAGTGCCTAGTGAACGAGTTCGCAAGACTCAACCAGCTTCGGGGACTGCTGTCGGGGGGTTACCCCCGAGTAGGGTAAAGACAAAGGGTAAAGGCACCTTACAGAAGAGAGGTTTGGTCGAGTAGCCGACTACCCGGTACTCGCTACCCGGTCGACAGCTACTCGGTCTCACCTCAAGATGACCAGAAGGAGATATCAATCAAGTTCTATCCTTTCGAGTAGAAGAGTTGGCCCGAGTACAATTGGCGGGAACAATTGGCGGGAACCTACTCGGGCCAGAAAGTCAAAGGAGCCGTTCTGACACAGGATCCCGCGTATCCTGGGTCCGTACTTGGCAGCATTCGAACTACTGTTCATCTGGGACCGGCCTGCCTGACAGTGACAGCATGGAAGCAGGCCGTGGCAGGATAAGGGGGGCCTACTCTGTGCCTAGGTACAGTGATACCGGTCTGTCCCCTAGTTTTGCCCAACGACTTTCCGGATGAAGCCAAGGTTAGGAACCAAAGCTGTCAGCGGGAACCCGGAAGAAGGACGGTGTGCACACTATGTCGACACTTGTCCATGTTTGGACGTATCCGGCTGGGCACCAGGTATATAAGGTGCCCCGCCGCCTCCTGCGTGAGGATCGAACACGGGCACACATTGAACCCTAGAAACCCTAAGTTCTTAACCTAGCTCTACTCGGAGAGAGGAGAGGGGCTACTCGGTAGCGATACTCTTTGTACTGTGGGTACTCGGAGAAACATCATAATACATACAGAGAGGCAGGAGTAGGGGTTTTACCTCCTCACGAGGGCCCTGAACCTGGGTAGATTGTGTTGTTTGCAGTGCATTGTTCTTACCTCACGCGGCTACTCGTCGCGTGATCCCTCCCCGGACACCTCCAGCGTCCATCGTCCCCACATCTTTAGCCATCCCATGGCATCTGCCGTGACACCACCACGACACCCACCGCCCCCGGTTTTCGCTAGGGATTACTACAACCCCCGATTAGGATCTGTGCGGTTCCCGTTTCCGGCTCTGCCGTTACGCTCTCTGCGCGCGGCGCGGGCGGCGACGGACGTCGTCGACGACCGTACCTAGTCTCCACGCGTTCTCTGGTGAGGTTCCGCTCGCGCCCCTCTTCCTATTTGCTAGCAGTCATCTTCTCCGGTGAGGTCCCCCCTTCATCCCTAACGTAGTTAGGCTACGCGAGCGGCGGCGAGAGGCGGCGCTGTCGCGGGTCCGCGCGCAGTCCGGCGATGGCCCCCGTGCCCCAATCATCCTCTGTGGTGCGCCCTTGCCCCGCGCCCCCTTGACCTGTTTGCTCTAGCTCGGGGTTCCGAACAGATTTACATCGTTGTGCGCCCTTCCTCCGCCTAGTTCCACTGCAATCCGACCCCCGTGCATATCCCCCGTTTGTAGCAAAATTTGTTTTAGTTGGAACCGTCTGTGCAAGTAGATTTAAATCTGAAATCATCTATGCTTTTTGCAGGCAATTGTGTACTGATTGGGCCACATAATATATCTGCTCGCAATCTCTAAGTAGCAGCAATGGAGGTTTGTTTTATTTCCAAATCCCGTCCTCCCCCCCTGCCCCCGACCTGCTCTTAGTGGTTCATTTTTTCTTTGATGTTGCCTGTTTGTCTTAGGGATGTAGCAGCTTAACTTCTTATCTGTTTTAATTCAGTTTCAGTTTGATTCACATCCTCTTGTTTATGTTTTTATGTAGCAAGTTGTTAGCTGTTTTGCTGCTACGATGTTTTTTAGGTAGCATTTTTTTGTGTTTCCTTTTTGTTGCTGGCATGATGTTCTTTGTTAGTGTGTGCCACAGTTTGCTCTATAATTGTTTACTGTATTTTTAATTTTTGTGTAAATAAATTGTGTTTTGCTACAATATGTATTCATGATGTGCTTTTTACTGCATTGTGTTTGCTTCTGTTGTACATTTTGTGTGCTTCTTTTGTGTCTTTTTTTTGTTCTAAGTGTTCTGGTTTTTGCTGAGCAGGGGCAGTATTGGTGTACCAAGGACCGTTTTGCTGCGAAGCGGTTGCTCAAGTGTGCAAATGATCTAACAGCATGCAAGAGAGAAATTATTGAGGAGCACAGTGCATTTGCCTCACTACTCAACATTTCACCTTTCAATGTCCCTAACGAGCTCATCGATTTTTTCGCCATGAACACTGTGGTCGAGCTTCGTGAGTTTCACTATGGAGCAAAACGGATTGTTTTCACAAGAGAGATTATCAGGAAGGTGTTTGGTATACGTTCAGGATCAAAGCCAGTTGAGTTGCTGACGAAGAGTGTCCATTCAGAAATTAGAGAGTCATACAAAGGTACTTTGTCGAGGCTACCCATAGAAAATGCAGCAACGATGTTGAAGAAGCTTGATGACGGTGAAGAGGATGCCATAATCAGGACCTAGGACCTTTTGTGCTGGGCGACTGTTCTAAATCCATCCACTAACAACATGATGTGCTTAGAGTACATAGGGTGCATGAGTGACCCAAAGAAGACCCACGAGTATGACTGGGAGGGGCACATTCTGGAGTTGTTGATGCATTACATTCAAAAAATTCAGAAGAAGAAGGAGAAATCGCTTGTGCTTGATGGTGTTAATCTTCAGAAGGGGAAGCAACGGGGTGAGTCTGAGGAACCAGTAGCAGCCGCACCCGGTCTGTCGAGACATCGTAGTAGTTTTCATAGACGGGGGTGCCATGAGACTACGGTAGAGACGTGGGGTAACGGGATCGCGTGGTGGACAGTGAACACAGGATTTACCCAGGTTCGGTACGTCGCGACAGTACGACGAGCCTACTCCTGCACTTCTCACTTAATCAGGACTAAAGCCCGGATATAGAATTACAATGTGAGGTTTAGATCTAGCTATTCGCAGAGGATCAACTTCCCGGCGAGTTAGTCTATAGCTTCTCCTCTGTTGTTCGTTATCAAACTTATCTCCCGTCCGGCTTTATATAATAGCCGGATTAGGGCTTACAGAATAGGAAACCTAGAAGACTACAGTAACTATAACTTGGAAAGTAAGGAATCCGTCTTCTCCTCCAAGCCAGATCACGTGGGCCGCGATCCGGGTCCTTCTAGAATCCGGCTTCTGTGCGTCGAGTTACTGGGCCGCCCAATGAACCTTAGCCCACTACCACTTGGGCCACCCTGGTAATCCGGCACTTTGACTACCATCTGATATACCCCTAGTTGGTATATATCCGACAGTAGCCCCCAAGAAGGATTAAAACTCTGATTCTCCGTCTTTCGCCAAGTGTGCTTTGTCCGAGAAATTGCAATCAGCAGTCTTGATTCTTCTTATTCTTCTTTTGAAAGAGATGGTAACGTGAAACTCGGAATCCTGAAAATCCGGCTTTTCTCTCGCGATCCTTCGCGGAGAAGGAACTTCCTACGTCAGCGCTTGAGACGTGCTGACGTAAGGGACGCTTGGGTTTCACGCGGGAAACCCAGTAACGTATCTCTGAGAGATTCTCACGGGAAACGAGGAGATAGCTATCATTACCCTGTCGTTTCATTTCCCGGATTTTCCGGCGAGTGACACGTGTTGATCATCCAACGGTCAAAATAGCCGTTGGCACGTATCTTGACGGATTTCCGGCTATAAGTAGCCGTCTTCGTCCTCGCTGAAATCCTTCCGCACTCTCACTCTCCACGCCATTGCCGCGCACGAGCCCTCGAGCGAAGAACCCTTTCCGAACGCACCTCGCACCCAGAGCACCACCGGAGACGAAACGCGCCGCCACCAAATGGCATCCTCGCCGTCGTCCCCTACTCGCTCCGCCGCGAACACAATCGACGACATCATCAGTGACCTAGATCCGCAGCTAGGATCCCCGAAGCACGCCGGCGGCGAGCCGGAAAAGACCGCGGCCTCTGCGGCGGGCGGAGGTGACCTTTCCGCCGCCGCGAACCTCACGGGCTCGAGCTCCGTGCCTTCCCCGCCGTTTGCTCCCGAGACGGCGGAGGAGAAGATCCAGCTTCTCGGCGACGAGCTCGCCACTGCGGAAGCTGCCGCATCCGCCGCCGCCGGAGCGGACGAAGAGGTGGAGACTGCAGGCAACTGGATTGCCGGCAGCATTCCGCCTGCCCTCCTTCCAAACCTGGAAAAGGAGGGACTGATCCTGAAAGGGAAATGGCGGATCCCTGAGGACGAGAACGAACCTTTGCCGAACGATGGCGAGGGTTCTCCTCTCCTCCCATCTCTTAAGAGGTATGGGATTACCACCTTCCGCTTTCTTCCTCCAAATCCTATCCCACTATAACATCCAACCTCATAACCTGCCACCCAACTCCATTCTCTATATGGCCGGGTTCCAGGCCCTATTCGAGGGTTACTTAGGCTTAGAACCTAGGTTAGATTTTTGGATGTATTGTTTCGGGGTTAAGCGGAACTCCTCGGAGGGCGCACTCCCGACTTGCGGAACCATCTCCTTTACTCTTCGGAGATTTAGGGAAGATTGGTTCCCCAAGATCAAGACATCGGAATCCGTCAAATTTTGGACGGGTTCCTTCTTCTACCATCCCGATGTGCCTTTCCCAAAAAAGGCCATCGGGGTTCCACCTTTCTCGAACACTGCCGCTGTTCCCCAAGACAATTGGGGAACATAAGCCGTCCAGGTTCTGCCGCCTGATCTTCTAAGGATCAAGCGGCGCATCGCCAAGCTCACTTCCTCCGATCCACCTCTAACCGGCATGGACACGGTCCTTTGCTGGTTAGATAGGCGGATCCAGCCGTTGGCCAATCACGGTGGCCGCCTTCTTTGCGACTACACGGGTGCCAACGACCCAATGCGGACAATCAGCAAAGACTGGTCCGCGAGGGATCTTCGACGGTGCGTGAACCAGTTGGTCGCATCACGCGACCAATACGAAGCGAGTCGGCCTATGTATACGGCCGACAATCCGGCTCCCAAGGTACTTTTTCCGTCATTTGGGTAGAGTTTGACATTCTTTCTCGGATTTTTTCGCTTCTAACCCTGATTTTTATTTTCAACAGATTGCGGAACTTCCAGACTCGGAGCTAGCCTCCGAAGCTGAGCTGGATGCATTGCGTACCGCCTCTACAGGTGGGCGCAAGCGCAAGAAGATTCCTTCCTCTGAGGAAGTTATCGACCTTGACGGAATTCCTGTCGCCACCTCCAGGTTAGATCATCCGGGTTATTTTTCTTTTGTCGAAGTTTTTCTTTCGCCTTCAGAGTTTTAGTTTTTCCGGGTTTTTGTTTTTTAGCCTGCCTTCCTCCAACCTAAAGCCGAAGAAGCTGAAGAAACACAAAGTTGTGTCCAGCCGAGGCGCTCAACCTTCTCCCGTTATCGCCCCGGACACACCGTCCACGATGGCGGAAGAGCATACTGCAGCCCCCACCACCAAGCCGCAAGAGCCCAGCCAGCCCGTTGTGTCGAACACGGACACGAGGGAAAGGGCGGCTCCAGAGGTGGGGAAATTTTCTCGGACATTCGACGAGGAGATTCCCACCTTCGACAAGGACTTCAAGATTATCAATGACGGCCTAAGCGCGGCCGGAACTCTTTTTGCGGAATACGCGAAAGGGTTCAATGAAAACTTGGCGGGTTTGCAACGAATGAGCAAGGTATGTAACTCTAGCGCCCAAGCATTAAACAAAATGTAACCTTTTTTGCTTTGATGCTTTATGTTCATTCTTTTCCTTGCCATGTTTCAGCAAACCGCTGAAGCCATTAACATGGAAGTTTTCAACAAACTCTCCATCAAGAATAAAGAAGTTAGAAATCTTCTTTCTATACTTGAGGAAAGAGAGACAGAGCTGGCATCGTCTCAGCTGGCGTTGTCGGAAACAACAGGTAAGTGTTTTTCCTCTGAAGTTTCCGATGCAATTTTTGTCTAAGTACTTTATTCTGGAAGTTTTCTAAACTCGGAATTTTCCTTACTTTTCAGCTGCTTTGGCTAAGGCCAAGCAAATAGTTGAAGATGCCGGCAATGCCGAGTTTCTCCGAAAGGAGAATTTGGACCTTCACAAGGATCTTGTGAAGGCTCAAAAAGATCTGGAAGCCAGCAATTTGGCCCTTGGGATTTCACAATCCAAGGCTTCCGCACAGGCGGAGAAGGACCAGTCCACCATTCGGAACTTGCAGGCTGATCTGAACATGCGCCTGGAGGAAGGCTCCAAAATTGACAAAATTGTCGGTAAGTTTTTTTTCTGTATTTACCACTCTTCCCAGTCTTGCTGTGTTTCTCTGCTTTTTTACTTAACCTTCTTGGTTGTTTTTGCTGAAAAACAGGAGATAGCCCAGATCTTTCTCGGATTGATAGAATCCGAGCTTTCGGGAAGACCTGGACTTCGATCAGAGCTGCTGGCATGCAGCTGGTCAACAAGTTCCTTCCCGCAAGGACTGGGGAGTTCTCGGACGTTGAAAAACTTCCGGGTGCCATCATGCAGGTGGCGGAGTCCAGGGAATCCTCCCTACGCTCCGCTGCACGGGGTGGTGGACGCATGGCACTCGGCCTTATGCGTATGCACTACCCTAGTGCAAAGTCTTGGCGCGTGGCGTCCGGTATCCCTCAAGGATACACGGAAGCTCAGCGGAATACAATCTTTGATGAAATCAAAGGCCATGCCACCAAGATTGCCTCCATGGTGAATATCTCCATCACCTATCCAGAAGAGGAGGTCCCTGCAGCCCCCGAGGATGATAGCAGCGAGGAAGAGTCGGATGCTTGAAGGGCTGCCTTGAACCTGGATGGTGAAAGTAGACAAATAGGAGCATTACTGTACTTTTTAAAATGTAATTCGAATTGTAATGCTTCTATTACTTTTGCATGAATGAGAACTCCGCCTTTTGCAGTCTTAATTATGAAATTCTTTGCAAGGTTTTCGGATTTTACTATTCCTTTATCTTCTAAGTTCTCTGGCGTATATGTTTTAACTGTCCTTAGTGTTTGAAATGGCTCAATAGCATTATGAATCGTCATGCCGAGTAACTGGGTACAACCAATCAGTTTAAACTCGGAAACATGGATCATACTAAAGACATTTTTACTAACTAGCTCCAGTAACCCAACACATAAGCAATCAGATAATGCTTAGAGAAGCAAGGAATTTTTTAAATGAAACTTGGGCACGCAGGCAATTCAAGTTTCCTTTAGCCGTTAGCAGGCTGAAAAATCATTCAGTTCTTTAACGCCGAGTACGCAGGCAAAATTCAGGTTAACATTGAGTGTTTTCTAAGATCATTGGGAAATAGATGAGGCGGAATCATGCTTTGTACTATATAAACTTGTAAAAACATGGATATCAGAATTCCGACAATTTTATTTCATGATCTCAAAAAATGTTTACATAGAAATTGAACCAAGTACGGAAGGGACATAACTGCTAAATACTCCAAGGCTTTCGCTATCCACTTGACTTTGTCGGATTCCTTCAGCAACTTGTAGAATGATAAGGCTTTATCCCCCAGCCGACTAATAAATCTGCTGACGGCAGCGGCGGAACCCGTCAATCTTTGGACATCTTTCACACACGTAGGTTTCGAGATGTTCAAGATGGCTTTGATCTTTTCCGGGTTAACCTCTATTCCTCTGTGAGAAACGATGAAACCCAGAAGTTTTCCTGAGGAAACCCCGAATACGCACTTAGATGGATTTAACTTCATCTTGTAGGTGCGCAAGTTTTCGAAAGTTTCTCGCAGATCCTCAAGGAGTGTATCTTTTTCCTTGGTTACGACAGCAATATCGTCCACGTAAACATGGACGTTTTTGCCAATCTGACTATGCAAACAACGTTGCATGCAACGCTGGTAGGTTGCGCCCGCGTTCTTCAGGCCAAATGGCATGGTTACGTAATAGTACGTCCCCTATGGGGTTATGAAAGAAGTCTTAATTTGATCTTCTGTAACACCCCAAATTTTGCAACCATAGGGTGTGTGGTGTTGTGTCATCTCATACATGCATAAAAACATTGGTTAAAAATTTTCATTTGAAAATAATAAATGAAATGACCAAAAATCACTTAAAGTGATCACCCAAATTTTGTTCTAAAAATAATTTCAATTTTGGAAAGCAAATACATGGTGAGCTTGCAAATTTCCTAAGGTTTTCAAAAAGTATTTTTGGCCAAATTTTTCCTTTGCAAAAAGGCCCTCAAATAAATGGTTTATGTTCTGTTTTTAAAAGGAGAAGGACCTTGCTGCTATTTCCAAAAACCGCAGGGGGTTTTCGTAAGATGCCCTTTGTCTTCAACCTCCTGCCAGTAGGAGGAGCTGCGTGTCACTGTCGCCGTCCTCGCGTGGCCACGTCCTGCTTGCCTTCCTCCTCGCGTGGATAGGGCCTGGAGGATGCCCTCGGTCCCCTCTCTCTCCCTATCCCCTCTGCTCTCTCTCTCGCACGCGTTCTACAACCGGGTCGAAACCCTAGCTGTCCCTCCGGCCGCCGCCTCGCCCCGCCAACTCCGGCCTTCCCTCGACGATTTGAGGCCACCCCGAGCTTCCCCATCGTCTCCCCTACCTCCTACATAAGCTACACCAGCTAGGATGCCATGGAGGAGCCGAATCGGGCCGCCGGTTCCGAGCTCCGGCCGCCGCGGGAACCGCACGCCGGCGAGGATTCCGACCGGCCCTGGCCTCCCCGACCCCTCCACCAGCTCCACCGCGTCATGGTGAGGCTCCCCATCCCCTCCAACCGCTCCCCCGCCCTCGTGTTCCACCTCCCGTCGAGCTCCGCCGCCCGCCGCCATTCCGATGGTCGCCGCCGGCCATCCCGGTGACCATTTGGTCACCGGTTGGTACCCCTCACCTCCCCTTGATCTCCTCTCCGTGATGGTATAGTTTAATTCCTGAACCGCACGCGAATTCGATCGAATTCGATCCCATCCGTGAAGAACACAGCACTGTGATGTCACAGTGACATCACAGTGATGTCATATCTCCCCTGTTTTAATTTCAGAAAATGAATCAATTTTGTAAGTTGAATAACTAATAAAATATTGACCAGAAAAATAAAGTGAAGGTATGGTTTTGATCAGAAAAATAAACTCTCCAAGAATATGTCATTTTCAATCATGTTTGAGAAAGTTGAAAAATGACCTTTATTTTAATGTTGTTTATTCATTTAAAAATAGAAAAATAAGTTTTTAATCAATAAATTTAGAAAAATAAAAGTTATATACCAAATTGCTCAAAATGACAAATGCAACCTAGTTATGGTGTTTTCAAACCCATTTGAGCAATTAAAATTGCACTCACTTTCATAATCGTCCGAAACCCCCTCCGGGGTCTATTCCGGGCGAATTCCAGTAAAACTTCATCTTTGACATACGAACCCTAGCAACCCTATCTACATGTTTAGGGCTTTAATTAAGTGCATTAACTTGCTCATGCATACATATTGTGCATTGCATCGATGCCATGTGTTGATTGTTGTTTCTCTTTCGGTGTTGTTTCCCTCTCAGTAGAACGTGACTCCGAAGAGAAGGCCAGCAATCCAACGACGAATACTTGATCTTAACCGACAAGTCAAGCACTTATCCCAGAAGACTTTATCTGGTTTTCTTATAACCAAGGCAAGCATAACCTCTTATCTGCTCATATATGCTTTCGAACAACATTTGATCTCGTACTTTGCATTCGATTCCAAACTATTTGATGCTAGTAGACATAGTTCACCTATATACTGCATTTGCCTCAATATCCTGATCCACTGCTCCTAGCCGCCATAGATTTGCTTGTGCGCATCGCCAGAGCCTCATATCTGCTTCGCTTAGCTTTACATGTTTGTTACCTCTGCTCCATCCGGTTGATGAATCAGAGATGCGATAACCTAGTATGATATGATGACGTGGTGAGATGAGCTTCGTGTGGATAACTTGACTAAGGCTGGTATGGGAGGCCACTTGGGAAGTGGTTGTTCGTCCTGTACTCGCCAACTCTAGGATTACGGTCTCGAGCGGAAGCCAAGACTGAGCGTGCAACCACACGCGGGGTCTAAGTAACCGCGCTCGACCAACTAACTTGTTTGGCCAGATCCATGAGTCACGTAGTTTGAGATTTCCATTCGGCACCGCAGATAAAACCTTTTAAACGGTTTTGAAAACAAAATGCTCCGCTAGGGCGTGACCGGGGCCAAGTGATGGACGTACACGGATCTTGACCCCGCCTCACAGAGACAGGTGCCGTCAGGAGGATGGCCAACTCCCTGTTGACGGGGTGGCCCTGTCTTGGGTTGACTCATGGATAGGGTCGGGTAAGGTAAAGGTCGTGGCCAGCCACCCTCTGCCGCGTTTCATGGAAGAACGTACATGTGGCGCTAAGAGTCGGATGGTACGTGTGGGTAAAGTGTACATCCCTGCAGGGCAATCTTTTCGAAAAGCCGTGTCCACGGTTAAGGACGACTTGGTGAAGGCAAAGACCATAGACAACCTAACGTGACGTAAAATATGTTGACAAAGCATGGAGCTAATAGATGAAGGGTGCCTCCCCGGAGATGCCGGGAGGGGTGATCCTTGTAGCTTGTGAGATGCTGGGAATTGATGTTGGTGGATTCAAAAGATGATGATTATAGTAGTGAGCTTCTCATCTGTTTTGAAAACATTCCATGAGACGTGCTATTCCTCCTCTATTTGGAAAACAAAGATTGCTTTACGCAAATCAGCCTTTCATAAAACCCTTTCTGAAACCAGCAGATATATAATAGGTTAATTAAGTCTTGTTGAGTACCTCCCGTACTCAGGTTTGCTTAATTTTGGTTCAGGTGGAGTTCGTCACTTCAGTGGTGGTTCAACGTGGACATCGACGAGTAGTTTGGGGTTCCCAGGTAGCAGCCTGGAATCTATGGGCTGGGACGTCGCCTTATGTTGCGGCCTCTTAGGCCTTTTTGGTTCTTGTTGATTAGCAACATAATTTGCCTCCCGTTGTCTGATGTAATGTTGGGTCATGTGACCTCTGCTTGTAAGCTACTCTACTAACACCTGTTTAATAAAGCTTCATGTTTAGAGTACTGCTTTGATCGGTTGTTGGTTTCGAGCTCATTGTTATACAGTTTTGGGTATGACTGCATAGTTGTTGCAGTCGAGGGGTTGTGGAGCCGATGATCCATGTCCGAGCCCGCCTGTCGATTTGATCGGCCTGGGGCGAGGTAACCCCAGTAACCCTCGATTGTTGTTGCACTTTCTGGACACATAGCATCTCTGTATAGCCTTGGTCCCGTTTCCTTCAGTTTCATTCGATTCGTGGACGCTTTGATATGCATAGTTGGTTATGACTAGCATGGATACAAGGAGTAGTAGACTGGGGATCCGGACTACGTGCCGATCAATCCTGTCTGCCTGCCGTTGTTTGTTGCGGCCGGGGCTGGTAACCCTGAAGCCCTTGTGGGTCCATGTCTAGGAGCACATAACAGTATGTATATCTTTGGGTCCGGGGTCGTGACAAGTCTTGGTATCAGAGCAGGACTGCCTGTAGGAAAACCTTACTGCTTGGTCGATGTTGAGTCTAGAGTTTATGAAAACTACTTTCAAACCTCAAATGGATTGTGAAAAACCTTCTTAGGATTCTTTTTACTCCGTACCCGGTATCGCTCTAAACTCTGGGTCATCTTACCTGTTTTGATTTGAAAAGGTTTTTCTATCTCTTCGAGTCATTCAAAACCTAGGTGTCTTCTCTGGCAAGACATTTTCTACCCAAGTTGACCTAGTGTTATAGTTTCTAGAGTCGTGTGTGTTCCATATCCCGTAATCTCTCGTTTCAACTGGGAGATTTCCTTTCAATTCTAATCTCTCAAAGTTGGATTCCACTTCCTAATGTTCCAAAGTCTCAAATCCTAAACCTCGGGATTTTCTTTTCATCTCGAATGTATCCGTTATCCTCTGCTCAAAGTTCTTCCGGAGCTATCGTTGTCTTCTGAAAGATACCTCGTGATTGCTAATTGTAGTGTCCTTTGTGGCACTCAGATAGTAGTTACTCCTTTCGTGTGTTTTTAACCTTGGACTTGAACCGAAGGTCCCGAAATGTGCTGAGTTGTAGTGGGTTGAGTCATGTGGTTTCTTAACCATGTAATGCTCACGCTATCAGTACAGGATGCTGACCTTTAACCCAAGTTCTTTTTGTTGGCCTGAGGAACATCTTCTACCTCAGGATGGCTAGGCAATCCCAACTCTCATAGCCATAGGCTTTCATTTGGAACCAAAAAGGGATCACAACAGGAGTGGTCATCTTGAATTCCACATCTTTGTTCTCAACTCAGCTATACCTCTCGTCTTCTAGCATGGGTTTTACAAAAAGTATCACCTGTGCACTCCCCATGGCCTCTGGATTTTCTGGAGCATGTTCCTACCCTCCAGTTACCTAAAATCTCCATTCGTTGGTTCGGACACCAAGATGCCTACGTGTGTTGGATTCTTCCAATGCATTTGCTCTGGTTTCCCGTCAAAACATTCCACCTTGGGATGTCAGGAGAAACAAACTCCAGAACCTCGTTCACCTTTAGGACCAGTTCAAATTTGTAATCCACGGAATAAAGAAGTTTCATTAGCTTCTGTTCTGTTCCACCTTTGAGTGTCACACTCTTTTATATCAAGAGGTTGTGTTGAGTATCATGGCCTTATCGATGAAGTGATGCTCTTACCGTCTTCACTTCCCCTTCATCCAAGCTTGAATGCTTGAGAATGATGGGTCTGTTCATCGATGTGTGTATCTGCTATTCCTAGCAATTCTTATTGCTTTGAAACTCTAAGAAAACATATGTATCCTTCTTAGCACTACTGGTCACCCAGCCTCTGTTTGAAGTTGACTGAGTCACCAAGTCCGTTCAATCCGGTGCACAATCTTGGTCAGAGAGTTAGGTTCATACCAAAGCTCTCAAGGCCGTATCGGTTGCTTTGAAAAGCATGCCTCCTTTCGATTTCCAAGACATACCGGTGGGTTGTGATATTCTGGTTGTCTTTCTAGAAGTATCACCAGGTTTGTTACCTGACCGTGATGTCTAAACGAGGGGTAGTTCGAACCCCTCCTTTCTCCAAGAAACTACGCTAGACACCCTGGACTAGCGGTTGAGCTGACACAATAACTTGGAGAGTTGAAAGGCAAAAGCTCCGCCAACTTGTTCCTTTGATAAGGGATATCTAGTTTTCCTCGTGTTGAAGCATGATAGTATCTCTTTAGTGGACATGCTATCATTCTAACCTCGATTTGATTTGGGCTATCGTCAAATCGAGAAAAGATCCAAGGACTGTCTTGATGGTGTTTTCCCTCATGGTGTTTTGCCCGAGTACACCTTCATCTCCTTTGGTTTGGCCAATATTCTGCCTTGTTCATAGATCTTATGAACCCCTCTTCTTGGAGTGTTTTGATAAGTGTGTTGTCGAGCCCATCGATGACATTCCTATTTTCTCCAGGTTGCGAGAGGCTCATGTTGAACAATTGGTAACAATGTTGGAAACTTTTGAGAACCAACTTTGTGTCATCGCGAAGTTGTGTTCTGGATGTTCGAAGTAACTTACCCCAGTTCATGTGCTTATGGTGAAAGTTGTCGCCATGGATTCGAGAAAAGTTTTCTTGTTCCTTCGGGAATAATTCCAAGTCGGTCATGTATGTGTGGTCTATTCTTGAGATGGTAGGTTGTTACCTCCATTTATTTGAAGAAGTTTGCATCCACGCTAAGCCACTGACTGATTATTCGTAAAAGAGAGGAAGTTTAGGAACTTCGTTATCTTCGTAATCATCTCTCCAACAAGGACTCCGATGTGTTCTTTTGCAAGTAAGCCATGTAGGTGCAACCTTCTTTCGCAAGTTACTAATACATGAGTTCTGCAATCTTGCTCATCTCCTTGAGCGTGGCATCGTAGTCTATGTCTTGAGAATCTAGTAATTGTATGTTGTTGGTAACCGGTGCAACCTCTTTGATCAAACATACCGAGTCTGAGTTATCAATCCACCAACCAGAGCTGAATCTCAAGCAGAATGATGGTTAGTGTTCCTCAAGAGTATGGAATCAGGTCTTTTCAAAATCCGGCATGGTTGATGTTGTGGTTGACACAATTAGCCGGAAGGCCTAATGTCATATCCCCTTGAATCCGTAAGAACAACCACTCCCCGTGAGAATTCTTGGCTGGCTTAATTCTAACAAGTTTTCCTCACCGTTCTTTCAAACCGGAGTTATACTTTCACTTGATGACCTACAGAAGGCTTGTTGTGAGCCTGTTGTCTGTACCTATAACATCCAGGATAACTTGGAAGTTGATCTTTCGAATCTTTCTCTATCAATCCTACCAAATCCTTGTTCTCGTGAAAACTAGTTCCTGGTGAGAACATCTCTTGGTGTTTTGTAACCCCATTGATCAGTTCCCTTTCTCAAGTTGTTTATACTTGAAGTTCTTTTTTCTCACACATTGTGTGAATTTGTCAGTTACTTCAGCCATGGGATCTTAACCATGTGGTAGATGTATTGCTACGTCCAAACCACAATAGGAAAGAGATTCCCTATTTCTACCGGTGTTCCAACCCTCGTTGGTTACCCATCCTTATGGTGTGATCAAGAATTCCTCCTTTGTTACGGTGTTTCCACATCTTTCGGTTATTCATCTTCTGTTGTGAAGTAACATTCCGAATCTTTGACAAAGTTTTGACGGAGTGAAAATTCCGTCATCTTCCGTGTCCACTCCGAAGAGTGAACATGGTCCTGTATCAATTTCTCTCCGACTCACGATTACAGTGCTTTCTCGTGATTCCCCTCGTCTATGGATATTATGTCGTGGTATCCAAGACAATCCTTTCCATCTTAGTAATCTGTTTGAAGAAACCTCGATGTCGAATGTTGTCCAACCTTTCTTTTCAAAAGGATTCAAAGTCTTGTGCAAAGCTCATATTCTAAATCCTTTCAAGACCAATCGTCCGAACACTTGAAACCATCTTCTATTCCCTCCGTTATCTTGATGTGTTTCATGCATGTTAACTCAAAAGTTCTTTACGAACATTCTTGTCCTGAGTTAGCCATGAGATACTCGATCTTCGTGAAGATCATTTCCTAAGAGTTTTCCTCTTACCTAGATGTATCCGTTCAATACTTCAAGATGCTACGGATCAACCTCTTCAGAAGAGAACCGTAAGGTTCGAGAAGATCATTCAAACCGGTGTTCCTTCTTTCTTTCTCCTTCAGGAATCTCGGGACGAGATTCTTGTAAGGGGGGTAGATTTGTAACACCCCAAATTTTGCAACCATAGGGTGTGTGGTGTTGTGTCATCTCATACATGCATAAAAACATTGGTTAAAATTTTGCATTTGAAAATAATAAATGAAATGACCAAAAATCACTTAAAGTGATCACCCAAATTTTGTTCTAAAATTAATTTCAATTTTGGAAAGCAAATACATGGTGAGCTTGCAAATTTCCTAAGGTTTTCAAAAAGTATTTTTTGCCAAATTTTTCCTTTGCAAAAAGGCCCTCAAATAAATGGTTTATGTTCTGTTTTTAAAAGGAGAAGGACCTTGCTGCTATTTCCAAAAACCGCAGGGGGTTTTCGTAAGATGCCCTTTGTCTTCAACCTCCTGCCAGTAGGAGGAGCTGCGTGTCACTGTCGCCGTCCTCGCGTGGCCACGTCCTGCTTGCCTTCCTCCTCGCGTGGATAGGGCTTGGAGGATGCCCTCGGTCCCCTCTCTCTCCCTATCCCCTCTGCTCTCTCTCGCACGCGTTCTACAACCGGGTCGAAACCCTAGCTGTCCCTCCGGCCGCCGCCTCGCCCCGCCAACTCCGGCCTTCCCTCGACGATTTGAGGCCACCCCGAGCTTCCCCATCGTCTCCCCTACCTCCTACATAAGCTACACGAGCTAGGATGCCATGGAGGAGCCGAATCGGGCCGCCGGTTCCGAGCTCCGGCCGCCGCGGGAACCGCACGCCGGCGAGGATTCCGACCGGCCCTGGCCTCCCCGACCCCTCCACCAGCTCCACCGCGTCATGGTGAGGCTCCCCATCCCCTCCAACCGCTCCCCCGCCCTCGGGTTCCACCTCCCGTCGAGCTCCGCCGCCCGCCGCCATTCTGATGGTCGCCGCCGGCCATCCCGGTGACCAATTGGTCACCGGTTGGTACCCCTCACCTCCCCTTGATCTCCTCTCCGTGATGGTATAGTTTAATTCCTGAACCGCGCGCGAATTCGATCGAATCCGATCCCATCCGTGAAGAACACAGCACTGTGATGTCACAGTGACATCACAGTGATGTCATATCTCCCCTGTTTTAATTTCAGAAAATGAATCAATTTTGTAAGTTGAATAACTAATAAAGTATTGACCAGAAAAATAAAGTGAAGGTATGGTTTTGATCAGAAAAATAAACTCTCCAAGAATATGTCATTTTCAATCATGTTTGAGAAAGTTGAAAAATGACCTTTATTTTAATGTTGTTTAATGAGTTAAAAATAGAAAAATAAGTTTTTATTCACTAAAATTAGAAAATTAAAAGTTATATACCAAAATGCTCAAAATGACGAATGCAATCTAGTTATGATGTTTTCAAACCCATTTGAGCTATTAAAATTGTACTCACTTTCCGAATCGTCCGAATTGCCCCTCGGGGGTCTATTTCGGGCAAATTTCAGTAAAACTGCTTTACTAACATATGAACCCTAGCAACCCAACGATCATGCTTAGGGCTTTATTTCAGTGCATTAATCTGCTCATGCATACATATTGTGCATTGCATCGATGCCATGTGTTGATTGTTATTTCTCTTTCGGTATTGTTTCCCCCTCGGTAGAACGTGACTCCGAAGAGAAGGCCAGCAATCCAACGACGAATACTTGATCTTAATCGAAAAGTCAAGCACTTATTCCTGAAGACTTTATCTGGTTTTCTTATAACCAAGGCAAGCATAACCTCTTATCTGCTCATATATGGTTTCAAAGTGATTTGAATTTCGTACTTTGCATTCGGTTCTAAACTATTTGATGTCAGTAGATAGAGTTCCCCTATATACTGCATAACCTAGATATCCTGATCCACTGCTCCTAGCAGCTATAGGTTTGTTTGTGCGCGCTCCTCTAAACCCTGTGAGTCTTGCTTAGCCATGCTTAGTTGTGATCTGATCCATCCGGTTGATGAATCTGGTCAATACGTGAATCTATTATGTCATGTTGTTATGATTTGAATTAACTTTGATAACTTGACTAAATACTGGCATGGATGTGAGGCCACAATGGGTTGTGGCGTTTTGTCCTGTTCATGCCCCTAGGAGCGAGTTCTCGCCTTCGAAGCCAAGACTGAGCGTGCAACCACACACGGGGCCTAACAGACCGCGCTCGACTAACTAACTTGTTTGGCCACGTCCATGAGTCACATAGTTTGATCTTTCCATCTGCGTGTGAGTCAGAAAACGATTTGGAGAAAACTTAGGGCGTGACCGGGACAAGTGATGGACGTACACGGATCTTGTTCCCGACTCACAGAACAGGTGCCGTCAGGAGGTGGCCAACTCCCTGTTGACGGGGTGGCCCTGTTTGGGTTGACTCATGGATAGGGTCGAGCAAGGTAAAGGTCGTGGCCAGCCACCCTCTGCCGCGCTCCATGGACGAGCGTACATGTGGCGTTAAGAGTCGGATGGTACATGTGGGTAAAGTGTACCCCCTGCAGAGATAAATCTCCTCGAGAAGCCGTGTCCACGGTTACGGACGACTTGGCAAAGGATTCTGTGATCATAGATAACTTCAACGGAATGACTAAAACTTGTTAACCATGATTGAAGGGTGCCTCCTCGGAGATGCCGAGAGGGGTGATCTTCGTAGCATGAGATAGTGTGGGGTATGAGAAAGACTTGGTGGAATACAAGAAGATGATGATCTCAGTAGTTGAGTAGCTTTCTCATCTGTTTTGAAAACATTCCATGAGACGTGCTATTCTTCCTCGATTTCAAAAACAAAGATTGCTTTACGCAAAATAGCCTTCATAAAACCCTTTCTGAAGATAGCAGATATATAATAGGTTAACTGAGTCTTGTTGAGTACCTCCCGTACTCAGGTTTGCTTAATTTTGGTTCAGGAGAAGATCTCACATCGGTGATGATTCAACGTGGACATCGATGAGTAGTTCGGGGTTCCCAGGTAGCAGCCTGGAATCTATGGGCTGGGACGTCGCCTTATGTTGCGGCCTCTTAGGCCTTTTTGGTTCTTGTTGACTAGCAACATAGTTTGCCTTCCGTTGTCTGATGTAATGTTGGGTCGTATGACCTCTGCTTGTAAGCTATACTCTAGTAACACCTGTTTAATACAAGTTTCATGTCTAGAGTGCTGCTTTGATCGGTTGTTGGTTTCGAGCTCATTGTTATACAGTTTTGGCTATGCCTGCATAGTTGTCGCAGTCGAGGGGTTGTGGAGCCGATGATCCATGTCCGAGCCCGCCTGTCGATTTGATCGGCCTGGGGCGAGGTAACCCCAGTAACCCTCGATTGTTGTTGCACTTTCTGGACACATAGCAGCTCTGTATAGCTTTGGTCCCGTTTCCTTCAGTTTCATTCGATTCGTGGACGCTTTGATATGCATAGTTGGTTATGACTAGCATGGATACAAGGAGTAGTAGACTGGGGATCCGGACTACGTGCCGATGAATCCAGTCTGCCTGCCGTTGTTTGTTGCGGCCGGGGCTGGTAACCCTGAAGCCCTTGTGAGTCCATGGCTAGGAGCACATAACAGTATGTATATCTCTGGGTCCGGGGTCGTGACATCTTCCTTTTTCATGTGTATTTGGTGGTACCCGGAGTATGCGTCTAAAAAGCACAAAAGCTCAGAGCCTCCAGTGGCGTCTATTATTTGATCGATTCGCGGTAACGCGAACCTATCTTTCGGACATAATTTGTTCAAGCATGTGTAATCTATACACATTCTAAGAGCAGTAGTGTCTTTCTTCGGTACTAATACCGGATTTGCAGACCATTCAGTGTGGATTACTTCCTGGATGAAATCTGCTGCTAAAAGCCGGATAATTTCCTTGCCAATAGCCTTCTGTCTTCTTCCGTCAAATCGACGGAGACCTTGTTTGACGGGTTTTGATCCTGGAATCACCTTGAGTTGGTGCTCAGCAAGTTCCCTGGGTACGCCTGGCATGTCAGCTGGACACCAGGCAAAAATATCCCAGTTCTCACGGAGGAACTTGATGAGCTCGCCTTCCTATTTGTCAGTCATCCCAGTCCCTACGACGATGAACTTTGTCGGATCTTTGGGGTCTAGGATTACCTGTTTTGTATTTTCAGACGCCTTGAAGCTGTCTGTTGGCTTCCGAGTTTCTTTTCCTGCCGGCATTTCTGTCGGCGATACCTCCTTGGCTAATTCCTTCAGTTCTTCCTTTGCTATGACTCTCTGAGCGCAAAGGGCGTTTTCTTTCTCCAACTCGTTTGCCAGCTTGAAGTCACCAGCTATGGTGATTACTCCTCCTTTGGGTCCTGGCATCTTCAGCTTGTTATAAATATAACAGGATCTTGCCATGAATTTGGCGAAAGCTGGACGTCCGAGTATTGCGTGATACACGCTTTCGAACGGCACTACTTCGAAGGATACTTTTTCCTGCCGGAAGTGATCTTTATCTCCGAAGGTGACATCTAGGGAAATTTCTCCTAGGGATCGTGCTTGTCTGCCAGGAACAATGCCATGGAAGCGTATATTGCTGTAATTGAGCTGGGACTCGGAAATCTTCAGATGCTTCAGTGTATCCAAGTACATTATGTTAATGCTAGATCCTCCATCCATCAGCACTCTTCTTAGCCTAGTGTTCTGGACAATAGGGCTTACGACAAGAGCTTGTGTGCCGGGTTCAAGGATATTCCCAGGATGATCAGACTGATCCCAGGTAATTGGTGTGTTGGAGTACTTCAAGAATTTCGGGGTTGCCGGAACAACCGCGTTTATTTCTCGAAGTGTTCTTTTGGCCACATTTGCTGACGGAGTTGCTAGGAATGTTAGCATTGCTTCTCCATCAACTCTCGAAAATTTGGGTTCGCCCTTTCGCTGTTGTTCCTGGATTTTTTCATCAGTGTCCGATTCACTGTCTTCTTTTTCAGCTTCTGGCTTTTGTTTGGCGGGTTTCCTTTTGGAACCCTTCCCCTTATTTCCGGATCCTGCATTGCCTTTCATGTGCTTATTCAGCCGGCATTGCGTGTTTGTATGGGTGGGTTTCCCAAATTGTGAATGGTGGACACAGGGTTCTGACTTAATCCTCTCCCACTCCTCTGGAGTGTAGTTGATTGGATCTGTACTGCGTCCTTTCCACTTATTCCCTTTTTCACTTCCAAAGGCTATGTTGACCTCTTTGGGTTTTGTCGTTGTTTCTGGAGTTCTTTTTTTGTTAGAACGAGGAGTTTTCTTCGCAAGTATCAGTGATTCGATATTGCCTCCTCTTGCTCTGATATCGTCTTTGGCTGCAGCATGTTCGTTGGCGGTTGTAAGCATAGATCCGAGATCTTTGTGTTGTTTGGAACCAACCATGAACGGTACAAGTCCGGGTTTTAGGCCATTGACGAAAGCATGCATTGCTTGTACGTCAGTTACTCCAGAGCAACTATTCTTCATTGCCGTCCATCTGGAGATGAAATCCACGTATGGTTCATCCTCGAATTGGGTGCAACGGTTCAGCTGGTTGATGTTGTTCGGGCGTTTGTACGTTCCCCGGAAATGCTGAGTAAATACTCTAGCCATATCATCCCAGCTGTCGACAGTTCTTGATGGTAATCCATTGATCCAATCTCTGGCTCCATCCAGTAACATTAGGGGAAGAAACTTGACAGCTTCCAGGTCTGTCCCATTGTTGATCTGGACGGCTGTATAGTAGTCTGAGAGCCAGGTGTCCGGGTTTGTGCTGCCGGTATATTTCTGGTACGTTGGACCGACTTTGGCGAAGCCATAATGCAGGGTTATCCTTCGGATCCTGTCAGTGAAACACTTAGGACCAAAGTATAGATCATCCTTTTCCTCTCTATCAATGTGTGTGGAATATCTTCCAACTTAATGGACAGAAGGGGATCTACTCCTTTCTTTTCCACTGTTGCGCGGACGCGCTTTTCCGGGATTATATCTATCTCTTCCATGATCACGCCCTTTTGGATTAGGCGGAGTCCTGCTCCTGTGCCTTTCTTTATCCTTAGGAGGTGTCCGGGATCTCTCACGTCTGTGATGTATATCGTATCTTCCGGCTTTCTCAGCTGGGTTTCTCGGAGGTGGCATTGTTTTGCCGTCATTCCGGTATTTTTCTTCCCGATCATGGGGTTTGAGTCCACCTTTCGAGGGATGGGATCCGGTTCGGGACGCTTCATCCCTATTGTCGGGGTTTTTCTTGTCTTTTCTCGGATCCTCTTTTTTATCCTTTGAATTGTCTGAATCTCCAGGTTCCTCTGGTCCAGGTGCTCCAGTGGCGCAAGTAGCTGTTTTGCATAGGGCGGAGTTATCCTGCAGTCTTCCTGATCGTTCTTGGGCCCGCTGTTGTTGTTGCAATGCTTTTCCTAGGAAAGCATACACCCCCTGGAGCTTTTCACCATTAGAGTACAAGTCATTGTTGAGGATGGCGAACGCTGCTTCCGCGTTTTCTGCTGCAGTTTTGTATATTGGTTCGCCTCTGGCATCTTTGCCGTTTACCTGCTTTTGCCAAGATGGGTTGTGAAACCTTTCTTTTGGCGGCAGTACTTCCGGTCTTACGATTCCGGGTAACCTTGTAGGTTTAATGCCAGATCTATTCTTTCTCTCGTACTCCTTGATTTCTTCCTTCATGAGCTTAATGTCATCCTGGGTTTTTTGGAGGTGTTCGCGAGTTCTGAGTAGATGTTGCTGTTGCCGTTGGAAGGCTCGTCTCCTGGCTTCCAGCATCTCAGGGGGTTCGTTTACTCCCACTGGCGTTTGCAACAGCTGCTGTTCTTCCTGTTCCGTCATTGGCGGAGCAAGGATTTCTTTGATTTTCTTCTCCGCAGGCTTTGTTCCGCTAACATCTCCTACTTCCAGGTTTTCATCAGCTAGATCAGCTGATTTTTTTCTTCCGGATTTTGTATTGGAGTTTCTTAGCAGCGTGGTGCTTTTTCTTGGAAGAGGGAGGCTTTTTGACAGGCTCATCTTCTGTCAATTCCTTTACATTAGGAAATATCGGAGAAGTTTCTCCGTCTTCTCTCTCTTCCTCTGGCGGAGGGGTTTTAGGGCTTTCCTGGATGCCGGCGTCCGTGATATCAGCCGGTTTCGCCATTAGCACTTCATGGAATCCCTCTTGAAAAGATTTAACTTTCCTTTCGAAGGCGTCCGCGTCTTCGTCTTCGGAATCAAAATCATCTGATCCGGTTTCTGATTCCAATCTTGCCTCAATGGCGGCTAGTACGGAGTCAGCTTCCGAGTTCACCGTCATGTTGACAGATGTCGGATCTTCCGCCTGTATGACGGGTGTCGGATCTTCCGTCTCTGTGACGGGTGTGTTTTGTCTGCCTCTTGCACGGGATTTCCGTCATCCGTGTTTTCGGCGACTTTGGATTGCACCATGCCGATAAAGTGTGTATCACTTTTTTGTCGGTGATCTGAGCAGAATCCAGTATCATAGTCATCTTCGACTGGGTCTAGGGCGGGTGGGAAATATTTGCTTCCACCGCAAAACCCCATTGCTTCTGCAGTTAGTCCGATGAAGATGTTAGCAGATCCGATCGGTAACACGCAGGCACTTACCAGGTGGTTTTGCGCCGGTATGTAGGATCCATTGTCGAGGAAGCGTCCGACGTCGTCGTCGAATTCCAGGCTTCCGACAGTGATTGATCTTCCGATTCCGCCGAGTATCCTAGATCGGAACTTCACGCCTGACGTAGTTTGCCCCACGGTGGGCGCCAACTGTCGAGACATCGTAGTAGTTTTCATAGACGGGGGTGCCATGAGACTACGGTAGAGACGTGGGGTAACGGGATCGCGTGGTGGACAGTGAACACAGGATTTACCCAGGTTCGGTACGTCGCGACAGTACGACGTGCCTACTCCTGCACTTCTCACTTAATCAGGACTAAAGCCCGGATATAGAATTACAATGTGAGGTTTAGATCTAGCTATTCGCAGAGGATCAACTTCCCGGCGAGTTAGTCTATAACTTCTCCTCTGTTGTTCGTTATCAAACTTATCTCCCGTCCGGCTTTATATAATAGCCGGATTAGGGCTTACAGAATAGGAAACCTAGAAGACTACGGTAACTATAACTTGGAAAGTAAGGAATCCGTCTTCTCCTCCAAGCCAGATCACGTGGGACGCGATCCGTGTCCTTCTAGAATCCGGCTTCTGTGCGTCGAGTTACTGGGCCGCCCAATGAACCTTAGCCCACTACCACTTGGGCCACCCTGGTAATCCGGCACTTTGACTACCATCTGATATACCCCTAGTTGGTATATATCCGACACGGTCCATCGAAAAAGAAGAAGATTAAGAACATGTTTGAATTCTGGATGTCCGGCCCATTGACTGTTCTAGCTGTAAGTTTTTACCCTTTTTGCTTCATCATTTTTTTTCCATTCTGGTTGCTGCCTTCTTCCTTTTATGAATGTACATACCTGTAATGCTTTGTCAATGTGCCTTTTTAAACTTTGTTTTGCAAGGTGCTTTTTCACATTTTGCTACTTTACATAGTTCTGTTTGCTCCATTAGTTTTTAATTATTGCTGCTTTAGTTAGTTTCTTTTGCTCCATTGTTTGTTTGTGTGTATTTTTCTGTTTAGTTGTATTTTATATATTTTGTTATAATAGCTTTCAAACTCTGCTACTGTAATAGCTTTCAGTTCCTTTCATGAATGTCCAATCAGCTGCAGGTTGATTTTGTGTGTTTTTTTTGCATTTATAGCTGGTGTACATGGACCACTTGCTCATCCCAAAGAATGAGCACTTTATAAACAATGGGATTCCTAGAGTTTGCTTTGTGACCAGTGAAGATTTCAGTTTCATTGTCAAGATCGACCGTGACAATAAAATCATGTTGAACAAGACTATCTTTGGGAGGCATCCTGTAAGTAGACTCTCTAGTAGTTTTCTTTTGCTTTTCGTTGTTTGCGTTCCACTGCCACGTTTCAATTTGTTTAAACTCAACCTTGATTGGTTTTTTGGTTGTGCAGTTCCTTCCGTTATCCAAAACAGTGTATGCGCCGTGTCACGTGGACAGTTCAATGCCCGAAGATATTGATGTAAATCCGTCTGCATCGCTTAATGAATGGCTTGTTTTCCCCACCATCGAGCAAATGGAGGTTTGTATAGTTTCTAATGTGCTCTTGTAGGTCATTTTGTTTGTTCATATAGCATTTTTTTCTGCATTTGTAGCAAGGTGCTTTTTTCCACATTTTGCTACTTTACATATTTCATTTTTCTCCATCAGGGTTTAATTACTGCTGTTTTAGTTAGTTTCTTTTGCTCCATTATTTTATTCTGTGTGTACTTTTTCTGTTTAGTTGTTTTTTATATAATTTGCTATAAATAGCTTCAAATGTATGCTACTATAATGATTTTTTTGCACCATCAGTTATTTTGTTTTGTTCTGCCCATTTTTTTGTCTCATTTTGCTGTTTTTTTGCTTCTTTAATGACCAGATGATGTTTTTTTATTTTAGAGTTGTTGCTCCCTCACACAGTAATTCATGTTTTTTGTTGAACACAGGTACCATCTCGGTTCAAGAACCTATACGACAAGCATAGGGTCAGTTTTGCTTCTAATGTGGATGCTACTCTCAGGAGTCTTGGTGTAGGGTTAAAATCAATGAAGTCCAAACAAATGGCTTTGCTGTTGAATGATGTTGAAGCTACCTTGAAGGAAGATGATGGCCCGAGTATCGTCTTTCCATCTTATCAGGTAGGACTAGACGGGCAGGGCAACATGGATGGTGACAAGTCTTCTTCGGAGTCCGATGAACTTGATATTGAAGAGGAAATTGCTGATGTGGATCCTATGGAGTGTGATTCTCATGTATGTGAAGATAACATTGTTGAGGGTGATGCTGGTGCAGCAGAGAATGAACAGGCCAATGCTATGGAGCACAACGATGTCCCGCAACTAGCAATTGTTGTAGATTCCTCTCACACAGACGCCGATGGTGAGGATCAGGGCGCTGTGAGCAGTCCAATTAGAGTTGTCGTTGGTAGTCCAGATAAAGTTGTTGTTGGTAGTCCAGCCAGTTCTGCTGTGGTGATTCCACCCATACCCACTGCCCTTAGCCCACCTAGAGCTGCTGCGGATAGTACATTCATTCCTAGGTCGGCTTCTCCCACACCTCGGCGCAACATACCAACAGGTTACTGGGATGATTGTCCGAAATTTAATGTGTGGAGCCAAGACAATGAATCTACCCAAGCCCCTGGCAAGAACGATGTTGTGTGTGCAGAAAAGGTGGAGGATGCTTTTGCTCTGATAGGTGGAGACAAGGTTGCTCCTACGTGTATGTTCTCCTATTCCCTTTCTCTTTATTTATTTTGCATTTTCATCATGGATTTGTGTCCACTGCCCAAAACAAGATTTTTCAAATTATTTTTTCTGATGGACCTTTGTTGTGTAGATCCCAAACCATGCCTCGACACCCTCATCCCTATGAATGATGGCTTACTAGTTGAGGAAAACTTGGAGGAGATTCCTGACGCTGCAACACCTGATCATGGGGACACTCCAGGTTTGCTTTCTCCGTGTGCGCATTGTTTTGCTTATGTTGGCTTTTAAAAATGCTATCTTAGTGTTAGGGTTTTGCTACTTTAGATAATTCTGGTTGCTACTTTACATAATTCTGGTTGCTACTTTAGATAATTCTGATTGCTACTTTAGACAATTTCTAGTTGCTAAGTTAGAAAATTCTAGTTGCTATCTAGATAACTCTGCCTGCTACATACTGATCTTACATTCTTTTGTAGTTTTGCTAGCTTACCCAACCCTTCAAGCTACTCTCTATTTTTACATGCTCCCAAACAAATTTCCCCACATTTTTCTTTGCTGCTATAGAGCACTTTTCTTTTTGTAACCTTATCCACTAGCTTATTATTTTTGTTTTCCTAGACAATGGTGGCAGATCAGGTGTTGTAGAGAAGGATGGTAGCACTGGTGTCCTAACATTTCAAAGGAGGACTAGTTATAAAAGGGCAATGAAAGATGATGTTAAGGCTCCAGTGGCGAAAAAGATGAAGAAGCCCTCTGCAGATGTAGTTGCACTGTACGAACAGTTTGTGCGTCATTCTCGCAATCTCAAGTATGGCCGTCAAAAGAAAGTAAAAGATGACCCGTGAGTCTTTTTTTTTCTGGCCTTTTTATCACAGTCCTGTAAATCTGTAATTACGCGACATTTTTGTTTTGCTACTAGCTACTCCTTTTTTGTTTTTTATTTTTTGTTATTGCAGCAACCGGGACACCTCTAATTATGTTTCATGTATTCTTTCAGGCCTCCTTTCATTCTAATTGGGGGGTCTCACTGTGACTACAAGAGTTTTCACAATTCCCTAGGCCCCAGGAAGTGTCTTGACACTCAGGTCATGTGTGTTTGGTCTGAGAGTTTCAATAAGAAAGCGAAAAGAGAAGAGGAAAACAGCACATCTGCTTTGAAAAGATATGTTTTCAATTGCTACACAACGGTTAGTTATGTCCTAAGACTTTTTGCTGCATGCCTTAGCTGACATATTCACCCTAATATAACTTTTGCATTTTTGTTTCGTCATGAGTAGCAAAAGCTCATAGTTGATCCAGACAAGTTTAACCCAGATGTAGTTGTGAGAGAGTTCAAAACTCAAAATGTGAAGTTCAAGATCATGAAAAAAGACCTTGTGAGCTATGCCTTCGTCTTCCTACATTTTTTTGTTATGTTGTAATTACATCGTTATTACTTTACGAATCATGTTTGTGCTAATTTGGTATTCATTTTGTTCTGCTACATTAGCTACACTTCCCTGTAATCAAGGACAACCACTGGATGGTATGCACTGTCAACTTGCTACACTACCAGTTCCATGTGTTTGATTCAATGAACCACAAGGATAAGAGCTTTCTGGAGGAAGCAGCAAACAACCTGGTTAGTTGTTAGAACTGTCTACAAGGATTACATTTTTTTGTATCACACTGATTTCTAATTTTTTGCCATTCCGGTTTATTAACTTTGCGGCACTTTGCAAAGCTTCTGGAGTTTCACACATAGACATGGACCTCTACACACTTGCCACACCCGCCCACCCACAGCAGAAGACGCTGTAAGATCCTTTTTCTTTGATGCAATTATAGTTTTCAAGCCAATTGTAGAAGTTTCTATTTTTTGGGAAGAATTGCTCCCATACTTAGGTTTATATGATCTTTTAAAAGTTTATGTTTGCTACAATAGTTTCAACTTATTGCTACCTTCATGTATCCAGTCATTATACATTTTACGAGTTTGCTGCTAACTATGTTCATTTCTTTCTTTTCTCTTGTTCCAGCTATGACTGTGGTTTCTTCACAATGTTGTTCATTCAGCACTTCGACGCTAAAAGCATGATGTCCTTCTCCAAGGATGACATTCCTACATATCGCATGGCTGTCGCAGCGAAGCTCATCCAGGACAGAGAGAACAAAGGCAACATCGTGGAAGTCATGGAGGCTTGCTTGGAGCCTCAGGCGGGGGGGTAGCCATTAGTAGTTTCATGTAGCCTGGAGTGACAATCGCGACGTGTAAATTCGCATTAGCCTCATCTAGTTTCATGTAACCTAGATGGATGAAACAACCCTTATATGTTTTCTGTTTTTTCATATGTTATCCCTGCTGGAATCTACTGATCCACGGATTGTGTCATTTTGTCGAACAAATGATTGTGGCTATCAATGACAGAGAGTTGACTATGTTTTTAACCATGGGAATGAATGTAGTTTTTATCCTACTTGGTTCAAATGGTATCAAATGAATTATACCTTTTCTCAGTGATTACTCTGTTTTGCTACAAATTATATCAAATGAATTCTGTGTTTTTTCTGGTACCTTTTTTTTCCTGGTGATGACCATGTTTTTGCTACATTAGGGGTATCCGTTTGCTTCAAAAGTAATTTTTCAATGCTACAATAGAGACATCTGGTTGCTACAAAACAACTTTTTTTTTGTATCCTACAGAAAACTATTGAAACCCCTGGACAGGAACAGTTTTTTGCTCACGCAGAGTAAATTATTTGCTCCAATAACAGATTTACACTGCTTCATACACAATAAAATGTTGCTACCAACATTTTTCCACAATCAAAAATAGATAATTTACGTTTCATATAGCTGAGTACATTTTTCATTTGCTCCAACGCAAGAATACAAGTTCCACAGAATAATTTTTTGCTATAAAATTCCAATAATTACTCCAATACAAGGTAACTATGTTTTAAATCATTCTATACCAATAGTACCAACGCCATGTACAATTAAGTTTCCACCCTAACAACTTCTTCGTAGCAATTGTTTTAAAAAACATCATCATAGAACAGCTACAGCCTTAGTTCAGCCACAGCTGCCATTCTTTCATCCTCCACCTGTTTAGCAACACAATCTTTCACCGCATGTCCCTCCTCATGACACCAAGGGCACTTCATTACTCTCTTCTTTCTAGGTTGCTTGGGCTTCTTCACTGGTTTCTTGTTTGTTGCTTTGGCATCGTCAGCTTGCTTGCGTCTCTTCAAAGTTTCTGCATCGCGTAGCTCAACCAAAGTTTTCCGCCTCTGTTCTTTCATTGTGGGACGTCCTTTAGGTTTTACCCTTTTAGGATTTTTCAGTGTTTGCCCGCCGGTAGCAAATTTCTCGCTGTCACCAACCATTGTTGTTGGTTCATTTTGCTGTGGTCCATTATGCTGGTCTTCATCCAATCCTGCATCCTCTTCGTCACCGCCTTCAACCACATTTTCTTTTGCTCTTAAGATTGCAGCAACCTTTTTGCTAGCCTCACCTACCATTCTGGAAATAACTTCATAAGCTTCATCCACAAAACAAGCATCTGAGGCAAGCTCATTCATTTTTCTGCATAGTGACTTGTATTTCAGTGTGTTTGCTGGTGGGACACCAAATCTGAGTCCGTTGCCCACGGGATCAGGCGCTGGTGTTGTTACTACCGAAGACCATCTGTACAGCAAGTACATTTCTGGTATTTTCTGGACATTTAGGTGGACCATGACCCTGATGATGTGTGGACATATCAATCCACACATATCAAACCCATTGCAGCCGCAGGAGTACAGCCCCTCCTCGAACTCAACTTGAACCCGGTATGTTCTCACTTCTAGGCCAGGGTTTGGAACTAGATCAAAACCAATGTCTTCTACATCTGCCCGTACCGGATAGAACTTTGTTGATGCAGCAACAAGCTTCTGGTACCTTTCAAATATTTATGCCGTGTAGAATTCTTGTCCTTGCTTCTCAATTGCATAACTGCAAACAAGTTTTTTTTGCACCATTAGATGAAAATCAATGCTACATCAGTAGGTTTTTGTTGCTACTTTAACTATTAGTTAATGCTACACATACACAGCAGGCAGAAATTTCTTTTTGCTACAGATTGGCTCTCAACCTTTTGTACAGTGGAAAGAAGATATTGCTTTTCAATTTTTGGAGCTTAGATTATTATTCTAGTCCATTCATTTTGCACTAGTTGCTACACACTATCTTACATTTTTGTACTTTTTGGTGTGCTACAATGGGTGTTGTATTCAAATGTTGCTTTTTTGCTTACCTTCCCCAAAGCGGTCTTCTTGCTGTCTCCATTGTAAACCCTGCATTATCCTCCCGATCAAGCATCAATGTCTGGAAAAGCTCATACTGTTGCACAAAGTTGTACACCGAGTCACCTTGCCGTATCAGTGTTTTGAAGTACGAATTCAGACCTTCAGACCTTCCAGTAGTGCTCGTGAAAGGGAAGAATCTGTTCCTGAAATAAACAGGGGCCCATGTTGTTCTAGACTTCCACATATTTTGTAGATGAGTGTTTTCAGACATGCCAAACTCTGTCAGCATATGCTCCCAACAATCCTCAAATTGCTTCACCGTGTCAGTTCCATAGATGCACCCATAGAAAGCATCACTAAAAGGATTACCTTCTGCCAAGTTTGGCCCCAACTTTTTCCTCGCAAGATGCAAGACATGGTAGAGACAACACCTGTGTATCGAGTTTGGGAAAATTTGAGATATTGCTTCTGGCATTGCTTGATCCTGGTCTGTCATTATGTTATCCGGGTGGACACCATCCATTGCAAGCATCCACTGCTCGAACACCCACTTGAACGTTTCTATTTTCTCATCTGGTAACAGAGCACAGCCTAGCACTATCGTGTGTGTGTGTGGTTATTGATACCGACAATGGGAGCAAATGGCATGTTGTATCTATTTGTACATAAAGTTGTCAAAAAACACACAATCCTTGTACTTATGATACAATGACCTTGTTCGACCATCCACCTAGAATAAGGCCCTCACAACACCATCTTTATCAACCTGGGTTGCATAGAAGAAGTTGTTGTTTTCAGCTTGCCTCTGCTTAAAGTACTCCAATGTCATCTCTATGTCTCGCAATGTAACTTCATTCTGTAGCATTGTTCGGATGTTTGAAACATCCCTTTTCACATACCCCAAGCATCTCGGGTCACCACCGTGCACACTACCAAGAGCTCCCATCAGTTGTGTTGTGGTTATGTTCTGGTTATGCAATGTCTGTATAAAATGGTAGTCCTCTTCTGACACCTTCCTATGTGAACGGTACAACCTGCGCCTCCCTACTTGTTTAACCATGGCGTGTGTGTGATCTGCTCTGAAAACCGTCACAGTCCAAGCTCCATTACGCATGCCAACGATCATGTGAGCTTTACAATCATGGCGAATGATCTTCATTCATTGCCTTGTGTCTGACATGTCAACCTGCTCAGATGCCTGTTTTCTACGAGACCTTTGTGATATGTAGATGCTCATGTCATTATGTCCTTCAAATGGCGATTTGCTACCACTTTTGCTACCAGGTTTTTTCTTCTCAGATGGAGGTCTACAAGTATGCACGCACTCAAACACTCTGCTCAATATAGTGTCCGGAGGAGCATTTCTCGCATGGCTGTACTTTGTGTTTCCAATGCGTGTGCCGAAGCCCATTTTCATCGTGTAGTCATTGTAAACTTTTTGTGCTTCCTCAATATCATCAAAAATCATCCCCACAAACAGCTCCACTGGCTGTGATGTTATTTCCTCGCCAGCTTCCTCAACAACATTTGAAACAGTCCCACTATTTGCGCTACGAGGCCCATCAACGAAATCATTCGGAGTAGTATCCTGACAATCGAAGTGGTTCTGATCCTCTCTTCCAGGGGTGGTGTTAAGGTCAAATCCTTCCAATATGATGTCAACAACAAATCCCTGCAACAAAACAAACAAATCTGATCAATTTAGTTTGCTCACAAACTACTAAAAGAAATGGTAGATGCATGAACAACACATGTTCCCGAGATATGGTAGCAATTTTTCACAAATTTACTCTAACCATGATTTACTTGTACGGTGCATTTTTATCTTTGTTCAAATGCTCTTCTTATTAATTATTATTGCTACTGTTTTTTTTGCTACACAACACAAATAAAGTCAGCATGTCAAAAAAGGTTCATCTCACAACAGTGGACATTGTCTATGAGCATAATTGTAAGGTTATTTGCTCCACAAAGATAAGAATATCTTCTTTTTGCATAAGACACAATTTTTTTTTGAATTTGGAGCAACCACCATGTCCATAAGTAGCAATTTCAGCAAAAATAAATTGATGCCAACACTTGTGTTCAATATGTGGATCAATCTCAGCTTGCTAATTTCTTTTTTCTACCCAAGAAATTTTGATGCTAATACCACTGTCAGTGCCAATAATTTGCTACATAACTTCTTCTAGTAACCAATCACATCAAGTGGACACATCTACCATCACATCAATTGGAGCAAACATTTGTACCAACAACAATCACAGCAAATTGGACCAATTTTTTCTACAAGCAAACCATCACATCAATCACAGCAAGTGGAGCAATTCTTTTGTAGCAACAACAATCACAACAAATTGGAATCAACTTCCACCAACCATCACAACATTTGGGAGCAAATTTTGCAGGAGCAACAAGTTGAGCAAAAAAACAGAAATCAACAAGGGGGATAAAACTCACAGAGTGTGCTGGTTCCGCAACATCCGGATCTTCATTGAAGAGGGCAGGAGGATTTCTGACACCCTCACTAGGTCGTGGAGCAAACCATGCTCCCAGGCCGCCGTCGTACATGCTGGAACTCCGTCTCTGCTGCCGGCTCGCCGGATTTGCCCCGAGCTTGAAGCTACTATGGAGGGCGGGGGGGGGGGGGGGGGACGTGGTGAGGTTGACTAGGAGGAGGGTAGAGGATTTTTTGCGGATGTGGTTAGCCATGGCGTCTGATTCGCGGCGAGCCGCCGCTTCGATCTCCTCCCGCGTCGCCTCCGGAGATCACAGGGAACTGCTCGATCTGCCTCCCTGTCCGTTTTTGCTTCTTTGCGTCTCCTTTTTCCTCCTTGTAGCAAAAGCAGGGAAGGGGCACGACTAGGCGTTGATCGTGCGGCCCAGCATTGCCCGATCGGACGGCTCCCGACCCGGGGGATCGAGTTGTTTCATCCCTCGGGGGATGCTCAGTGCGGTTCAATTGAAATTCACTTATTTCTAATCAAGACAATTGCATGCATATGCTCCACGAGACCATGGAGTAGTTAGACCTACACTTGTTGATCTCGAAGTTGGTGGTGCATCTAAAAAAAGTTGATAACACGTTGTGCATCTTGTTCGGTTAGATGGACATGAACTCCAGATTTCTCAAAGTCAAATGGTGAGAGCATCTCTAGCATACCCCTTAGAAACGGGTGATCCTTACTTTTCCTGTGGAAATATGGGCCGAGTCGTGTTTTCTAGCCATAGCAGACACCGTATCTGCGGCTCGGCCCATATCAGCGATAAAGTGCCTGCTATTTCGACCCCTTGCCCCTCATTTATATAGGCTACTCCCCGCGGATAAAGGTCACGGACCGTGACCTAGATCCTCGCCGCCACGGCCCTCGCGCACACATTTCTCGCCGCAGTAGAAATTTAGCGACCAATCGCGCGCGCCACCACCGCCTCTGCCACCATGTATCACATCCCCCCGCACCTAGCAGCCTAGCGCAAGTGCTGTGTGGCCTCCGACACATCGAGGAAGTGCGGGGCGCATCGCTACAGCTTGCAGGGGCAGGCGGTGCCGCCGGCGTACCTCCGTCGCGAGACGGAGGAGTTCGACCGTCGCCACGGCCTCCTCCATGGGTGCCCCTCTTCACGGGGAGTTCCTCCGGCGCTAGGAGCTCCGCCCGCGAGGGTAGCTCCGCACGGCCTTCACCGCTGCAGCCACGGCGGCTCGAGCTCGAGGAGGCATTCGAGGAGTACGACCCCGCCACGTTCGTGGGCGCCATCGGGCCGAAGGATTTCGTCTCCGACGACATTCTCGAGAACGTCGAGAGCGTCATCCGTCAGCGCAGCGAGCGGGAGGAGCAGGACGCGGCGAAGCGGCGCCGCCTCGATGAGGTCTAGAACGAGGTCCTCCTCGAGCAGGGCATCCACGCCTCGACGCAGACGGAGGAGAAGGCGGCGGAGTGGGCCATCGAGGTGATGAAGCAGGATGAGGTCTTCGTCCACCTTGACCCCGACGAGTAGAAACTCGCTCCATCGACAATGGCGCCGTCGCGTCCCCTAGGGCTCCGGTAAAAAGATCGTTGAACTCCATTTTGGGCATGGATAGGGATGGCGGTGCCATTTAACCTTAATTACTTTTGTAACCGCTGAATCGATGATGAACTGCCCGTATGAATTTTGTTCGATTTCTCCCGCGAAAGTTTAATTTGTGATTTATGGTTTTCGTTGCGGTTTCTGTTCTACGCCTAGCGTATTAGCTCAAAAAATCGCTTTTTTGCGCCCCTTATCCGTGCGTACGGGTCCGCCGGATAAGGGATCTGCTATAGATGCTCTGAGCTGCTCTTTCTCCCTCGTCCTCCACAATCATATTGTGCAAAATTACACAACATGTCATCATCTGCCATAATGTCTCCGGCTTCCACGACATTGCAACGCCATGCAATTCCTCAACGAGATTGTAGTACTCTAAATTCCCTCTCAACATCTTTACTAACGGCTTCTTGTGCAGCTGCAAATTGTTGTTTCTTGTGACCAACCGGATTGCTTATAGTCTTCACAAACACCGTCCACTTAGTAATTGTTTACTTCTAGGGTATTTTAGGGGATTGGAGGGGATCCCCTCCTATCCCAAAAGATACTGGATAGTCTGTTTACTACTCCGGTTTTAGAGCGGGAAATCCCTAAAAATCCCCCAACAACCAGCTTATGTTTGTCTAGATTGAAAAAAAACTCTATTTTTATGCTAGTGTATTGTGGTGGAAGAGTATTTGGGGGATATTTGGGGATTGGATGTTCACCAAATACTCCCCAATCCCTTTGGGTGTAAAAATACCCTATAAGTAAACAAGGCCTTAGGATAGTATGCCATGGTGTAGCCGTGCCCGTTGACGGTGAAGTTAAACGGTGGAGCATCCCATCACAGAGTCTTTTGAACATGTGAGAGCGTTGAAACACATTGAGATCGCTTTGAGAACCATACCTGCCAAAGAATCGCATGCCAAATCCACAAGTTTTGAGATGCTACAATTTCAAATACGATTGTGGCTCTTTGTTGTGACATTGGTATTGCCCATGCAAACACATTGGTCTTTTTTTTTCATTGCCAATGCATGCAACCAACTGAACCAAGCATACTAGAAAATCCTCTTGATTCTCCGGTGGCCAGTAACTCCTATGTGCCCTCGACATTACGTTCTCTCAGATGTTCCGGTCCAAACACCTGCATCACATCATATGCAAAAAAATTCCATAGCATCAATGCATGTGATCTCTCCCATATGGACATACTCATCAACATCATACGCGGTCTTTCCATAAGCTAGCATCCTCAAAGCTACGGTGCATTTCTGCATAGGAGAGAAGAATATTGTCCGCGACAATCATACCTCAACTTGAAGTAATATTCATATTTTGTCACTTCTTCCTTTATCCCCCGGAACAGTCTTGAGCTCATCCGGAAGCGACACCGAAAACAACCCCTCATGAACACTGGACCAGGACGGAAGTAGCCGTTTTAAAGATCACACACACCCTTTTTCCTTTCACTGGGCGCAATAATCCTCCCCTTGAACGACCCCCGGAAGTTGACAGCATAAGCCTCCTTCTCTTCCAATTCCTCTTGGATGCTCATCATGGACATAACGGCATCATTATCGCTATCACCATGCATTGCGTCCTCACTAGAGTGGTTGATGACCCACAAGTATAGGGGTGTATCATAATACTTTCGATAAATAAGAGTGTCGAACCCAACGAGGAGCAGAAGGTGTTGACAAGCAGGTTGGTAGAGGATTCACTGTAAACACTAGCAAACGTGTTTTTGGTGATTTTTGATATAGCAGATAAATAAAGTGCGAGTAAATAAAATGCAGTAAATATAATTGCAGCGAGTGGATGATGACCCACAAGTATAGGGGGTGTATCGTAGGACTTTCGATGAAAAAGAGTGTTGAACCCAACGAGGAGCAGAAGGTGTTGACAAACAGGTTGGATAGAGGATTCACTGTAAACACTAACAGGTTTTTGGTGGTTTTTGATATAGCATATAAATAAAGTGCGAGTAAATAAAAGACAGTAAATGTAATTGCAGCGAGTGTCCCAATCCTTTTGAGAGCAAAGGAAAAGTCGGTTGTTCTACTTATGATTACCAAATGTTCTTGAGGACACAGGAGAATTTTGTCAGGTGTTTTCGCTTCATACAGTTGATTAATATTTATTGATTCGTTAAGTGTTGTATGGGTGAACCTATGCTAATGCACCGCCCAACTAGGACTAAAAAATACTTGTGATTATACCCCTCATAGGCATCCTCAAATACAAGAAAGTAATTAAGATAAATCTAACCACGGCCTTAAAACTCCGGGATTCTACGCTCCCTCGTGCATTTGTTTCCTAACGGGGGTTTAGGTTTCTGTCACTCCGGCAACCCCACAATTAGTAGCCACATACACAATGCATCCTCCTGTGCCCATAAAGGTGAAGTATCATGTACTCGACGTTCACATGACACCACTAAAAGAATAGCACCACAACTTAGATACCAAACCACTAGATATTACTTCAACATAATTCCAATACTAACATCATGACTTCTCCCATGTCCTCAAGAACTAAACGAACTACTCACAAGACATCATATGGATCATAATCAGAGGTGATATAATGGATAATCACAATCTGGTCATAAAAGTGTAAACGCCGATAAATCTCACAAGCATCTACTACGAACAAGTAATCCACACCGGGAGAGAGATCTAATGTAGAACAACGATAGAGACCCCTAATTGTTACAGCGGGATGAATGTGGATGATGAGGGTGTTGGTGCTGGTGATGATGATGACGATGACAATCTTGATGATGCCCGGAGCGATGATTGTGATGGTGGCGATGATTCCCCCTTTCTGCAGAGGAATTTTCCCGGCAGATTTCTCACTGCCGGAGAACTTTTCTCCCTCTATTGTTTTCCGCCCCTAGGCGGTGGCGAATAACTCTTTGATGATGTTCCGAGGCTTAGGGGGTCAAGTACGCGAAAGGGGGTGCCCAGGAGTGGGTCAGGGGGGCAGACCACCCCTAGGCGCGGCCAAGGGGAGGCGCGCCGCCTGGTGGTGTGGGCCTAAGGTGGCCCGCCTCCGGGTGCCCTTCCTCCTCGGGACTTCTAAGACTCCCCTGGTATCCCCCTCTTCTTCTGATCTTTTTAAATAGGGTATGTTGATGGTGCTTTTTCCATTAGATTTCTGGTCCCGGTGTTTCTTCTCCAAAAATTATGAAACATGCAAAATAAGATAAAATAACATAAGTAATGCATCATAACATGAAATATATCGATGAATAACAGAAAATAACAATATAAAGTAGTGATGCAAAATGGACGTATCAACTCCCCTAGAGCTTGGACCTCGCTTGTCCCCAAGCGAAACCGAACTCAGTAAACATGACCACATTTTTATGGAGTGAGGTGTCGATAAATAAAATACGGACAAGAAGAATCACATCTATCAAAGCACAAGTCATTTTAGAAAGCAACTTCCTCTCATATAATCAAACTTGAAACAAGTAGAGGAAATCACAATAAAGGTGCAAAACGAAATCATAATTGGTAAAGGCAAACTTCGTTATTGGTCAGAGAACAATTAATAGCGTACTTATCTTTCGATGAGAGTCTTTATACTAGAGCTTATATTGCAGAGTTTATCATGCTCAATTATAACAGTCTCTTTGCAGACATTGGTAACTTTCAAAGTAGTATTCAAACAGATAAAAGCATTTGTACTAAACAAGGAAGAATAAAGGACATGATTGAGTAAATCAACGTATAGATGGATGGATCACAGCAACTCAAATGCTTGCTTAAGACAGAAGAGAGTAGGTTTACTGACTCAACACAAAGATAAAAGATAGACCCTTCGCAGAGGGAAGCAGGGATTAACTCATGTTCTGGAGCTTTTCATTTGATAAACAGAGTATTGAAAACAATTTTGAGAGTGGTGTATGCTTATGTCAACGAATGACAAACAGAAAATACAGTACGTTACAAGCCAACTAGACTTCACAAGAGCGGCTCCCATTGAAGGACACAACTGATATAGAAGGGCATCCCTCTTTATCTTTTGTTTACACAATTATGCTTTGACCGATAAGTCAGGGAAAAAAATAGTGAAGAGAATTTGTATTATTATGTTTTGGGGTGGGAACCCCGCTGCCAGCTCTTCTATCATTTGGATAAGCGTATGAAGCCACTAGTCCAGGTGTGTAAAGTCCAATCAACAAGTGAGATAAAGCTTCTCTATTTGCGTCCTCATGAGCTAAAACAGGGGCACAAAACAAGTGTAATTTTGAAGGTTTTAAAGGTAGCACACAAGAAATTTACTTGGAGTGTCGGTTAAATACCACATATAGGTAGGTATGGTGGACACAAATGGCAAGGTTTTGGGGCTCAAGGTTTGGATGCACGAGAAGCATTCCCTCTCAGTACATCTTTTTCGCTAGCAAGGCTGGGTAGCAAGCATAAGAGTTCAGGGAAAACAACAAATATAATATGATAAAACCAATCATGCAATCTTCCTTGAAGGTACAAACAATCTTACTTGAGAATACTAAGCTTATGAGCTAATAAGAAATAAAGATCATGGAATAATATATCTACATGCAAGTCCCTCTTTTCTACTTAAGTCTCATCATATTGTTGCTACTGACCAATGCTAAGTTTGCCAAAACCATCTAGATTTACTAGATGCTCCAACATTGATACCAATACTAATAACAAGATCAACCATATAACAAAAATTGCAAACTAAAATAAAGTGTAGCAAGTAGATGATGAAACTTCTCATTAATATTTCATTACGGCAACTCAAACCAAAGGATACAATAATAACCAACTTAAGAGTGATACTTCCATACCGCAAACCATCCTATATGATATTTTCTCTACTCATGATATGACTCTACTAAAAGGTAAAGTGTGAAAGATAAAGGTGTGATACCGCGACACTCCCCCAAGCTTGGAACAAGCCAATGGGATGCCAATACCAATGACGAATTAATTCTTCGGTGGTGGTGGTGAGTCCTTGTCAATGATCTTATCAATTGATTTCTTCAGATCTTCAATTGCGAACATAAGCATACACATCATCTCCGTATTGTGCTTAATACGTTTTGCGTGCTTGTCAGACGGTGAATTCTAGCCATCAAGATTTTCCCCCCACGCTTCCTTCGGTTAAGAGCTTTCCCTATATGCACGGTTAGAACGATCCATATCCCAGAAAGAAGGCAACTTTGCCTCGGGTACCTTTTTAGATTGATATTCATGAATCAAGGTATGGAAGGGGTTTTTAATACTTGGAAGTGGTACCCCTGGGGCTAGGAAGTGACGTGGAACCTTCCCTCTAGTGCTCATCCGAGCTCCTTGCTTGAATTTGGAGGGCTTTGCTACCACTCCAATTCCTACGATGGTAGCGCGTGGACGCTTGCGCGAGTTTTCTTCTACATCTCCTTCATCTCCACTCTCGATCTCCTCCTCCGGCTTCCGGTCTTGGAGATCATCTTCCTTCGATCCCTTCCCCTTGTTGTTGTTGGCGGAGACCATGGGGCTTCTAAAACTAAAAACATATCCTGACAGAAACAGGTCGAAACAGAAACACGACGAGAAAACGATATACGGACCTCGGGGGGTCCGGGGGGTTAAATATCAGAAACATACGTAACGAAAGGAAATTCCATGTCGAAAACGAGTCAGAGAGGGGCTCCGAGGCGCCCACACCATAGTGTGGTGTGGCCAGGGGTGGGCCCATGCCCCCAGGTGGTGTGGTGCCCTTGGGCACCATCTCCTACCCTTCTTCGGCTCAAATTTTTTCATATTTTCCAAAAATCAACAATTTATAACTTGGGAAGTAATCAGTGAACTTTTTCTTAACAGAACTGTTACCTACTCGAAAACAGACTATGCAGTTTCTGGAATCTTCCCTCTAATGAACTTCTCCGGAAACATTACTTGAATAACATCAACATCTTCATTAGAACAATCCACGGAAATATAATGTTTGAGTATTTTCCCATTTACCACTTGTGTAGTGTTATCTTTGAGGGAAGCAATTTTGATTGCACACGAATGATACACCTCTTCAATAACATAAGGGCCTTCCCATCTCGAGAGTAATTTTCCTGCAAAAAATCTGAGACGAGACCTATACAATAGAACTTTCTCACCAACGTGAAACTCTCTTTTAAGGATTCTCCTATCATGCCATTGTTTAACTTTCTCTTTAAAGAGTCTAGCATTTTCATAAGCTTCACATCTCCATTCATCTAGATGATTCAAATCAAGGATTCTTTTCTTAACAGCAAGTTTAAAATCTTTATTAATTTCTTTCACTGCCCAATAAGCTTTGTGTTCTAACTCTAAAGGCAAGTGACAATCTTTTCCATAAACCATTTTACAAGGATACATACCCATAGGATTTTTATAAACAGTTCTATAAGCCCATAAAGCAGCATTCAACTTATCAGACCAATTCTTCCTAGATTTATTAACAGTCTTTTGCAAGATAGATTTAATTTCTCTATTTGATAGTTCTACTTGCCCACTGGTTTGAGGATGATAAGCTAAGGCGATTCTATGATTAACATCATATTTAGCAAGGGTTTTTCAAAATCCACCATGAATAAAATGAGAACCTCCATCAGCATTTTAAAGAGGTCTCACCATCAACACTTTTTGTAGGTATAGCTTCTACCCATTTAGTAACATAATCAACAACAACAAGAATATGAGTGTAACCATTCGAAGGAGGAAAAGGACCCATAAAGTCAAATCCCCAACAATCAAAAGGTTCAATAACAAGAGAATAACTCATAGGCATTTCATTACGTCTAGAAATATTACCAACTTATGAGGATATAATAGGGGTCCATGGTGATTATACATGCTTAAGTTGGAAGGAAATATTGAGCCTCACTGATGTTCATTATAAGGTGAATTCTTTCCTAGTACTAAATAGTGTTTGTATTTATAAGAATGTTATACTACCTAAGCCTATGCATTATGTATTAGCAGGGTTATTGATAACACAAACATGAATGGAGGAAGACCTCAAGGCATACTGGAAAACAAGATGGAGATGCTGGAAAACAAGAGTACAAATGGTGAAAACAATTATTCAAATGATTAAAACAAATGTGCAAGTGTGGAAAACAACTCGAGGAATGTTCTTCCACACTAAGGAATGGTGAAAACTAGAGGAGGACGCCCCATTGAAGATCAATGCGCCATATAGAAGTCCTAATTCAATTAGGCATGGCATGTATGCCATAATGGCCGAACCCCCTAAAGTTGGGTCCGTTTGTATCCTTTCCTAGTACAAGTAGGAGTCCTAGTAGAGTCCTCCTAGTCCAAGTAGGAGTCCTAGTTGTGTCCTAGTCCTAGTAGGAGAGGTGCTTGCACAAGGATCCCTCCACCAATATATACTCCTCACCTGTGTTTGGAAAGAGGAGAACAAGTTTAAACCAAAGAAATCCTACCCTCTAGATTATATTACTGCTAAGCATTCATCTTGAAGTATACCTGCAAAGTTGTGTGATATCTCGTTATTCCATTGGGAATAGGGGGATACAGGACCACTCGTGATCTCTGATTACGTGTGCAAGAGTGTGTAGTTGAGTATATCCAAAGGGATTGATTGTTGTTGCATTGGCAACAAGGGTTATCCAAGTGAGAGGTCTCAGTGTAGCACTAGTTATCAGAAAATCCACAAAACATCCAAAAAAATAGAGAGAGCTCATTGAGAAGATCGGGCCACCCCATATCATCTTGGTATCAGATTCTCGGGTTTACTCGGTGAGCAAATTTTATCCTTAGTCTAGTTTTTTTTCCTATCCAGAAATAGCCCCACAAAAGTATTAGGTTTAGTTTGTGCCAGAGCCTAGATCAACACCAAATTGCTACTCTCGTTCCTGTTTTCTGTTGATTTGTGTTCTGTTTTTCTGTTTTTAGTTTTTGTCTATTAGGGTTAGGGTTCATCGTGTTCATCTTTTGTTTCTACCTATATCGAAAATCCCACCATTTTTTTTTTGCCCAAAGCTGCTGCGCATTGCCCTAGCCACCATCGGACTCCAGGCTACACTTGGTTTCGCTGCTACCACCGCGCGTGCCCCTTTTTTCCTACTCGCACTCGGAGTACCGAGCGCTTCCGAGGCGACACTACGCGCCAAACTCACTGCCACGCTCCCAGGAAACAGACGGAACCGCCAATCCGCTACCGTCCAACAGACGGATTCGCATAACCTGCGTCGCCGTCCTATTCGCTACCGGCCAACAGACGGAGCCGCCGATTCATTGCCGTCCACGCGCACCGAAACCGCTACCTACCAAAACGCGTCGATGTTGTCCACTTGCGAGCCTACCGCGTTAATCCTACTGCGTCAATCTTTGTCCACTTGCGAACACACCTTCCTACGCGCGCACGCCGTTCCTGGACTCGGTCCACAACCGACCAAATGCGCACTCTGCCGTGGGTTGGCGCTACTAGCCAAACAGAATCGCCCCACCGTCTCGACTTTTGTTGCTTCTTGCGCACGCGCTTTTTCCATATCCTCCTGGACTCGGTTAACGGACTCCGAGCACATCCCTTTACGCGCATCCCTATACGTGCATTGAGAAGATCCCACGTGCATTGTTGCTGTATGCCTCCACACGCGCTGCCATATTATTGCCTACCATAATATTTCCTATTAGAAGTGCTACCATATTATTGCCTACCCACCCGCATACACAAGCTCACACACGCGCTAGCTCTACCGTGCAGCATTTTTGACGCGTTTTTCTCTGTCGTGCGGTACAAAAGCTCCCAATTCTCTGACGTGAGACGTTTTTCTCTGCTTTTCTTAGTTTTTCTTTGTTTATCCCTAGGTATTCTGTTCTGATCTTTGTTAAGGCTTAGCCACAGCCATTCTACATCAAATTTTAGGTACTACAACCCAAAGACTAGTTGTTTTCTTGCTCTAACAGGCTGCTCAATTTGATCAATTCTTGTCCATAATTTCTCCTTTCCATTACTTTTTGCTCCTAGTTGATTCAAAGGCCATTGGAAAAGTACAAAAAATAGAGAAAAAGAGAAAACGTATAAAAAATAGAAAGAGAGAAAAAGCAAAAAGAGGCCAAGCCATTACTGTATCACTAGTGGAGCTTGATACATCATATCTTGGATATTTTTGTGGACATATTTGAGCAATCTTGTGCCTGTTTTCATAGAGTATTTGCTAGTGTCTTTCCAGTGCTTGCAATAACTCTTCCATATAATTGCTAAGCCACATTTGTCTCCCAGAGTGAGTGTGTTCCTTTAGTGAATTTTATCACATTAGACAGTAAATAGGAGTTGCTATTTTGGTGTTGTTAGGAATCCCAACCAAGCCCCACCAAATACCATGTTTTTCTCTTGTGACACTTGATATCCTGGTTATTCTCTTCTCACACTTGGTACACTCTTCATCGATACTTGTTGGTAAGTAAATCCTATTCACTTTGGAACGGTAAGAGAAGCAATTCTTTGCTGGTTTTGAGTGAGTTGTGAGAGAACACCACAACCCATTGTTATTTTGTTTTCACTAACAAATTAATCAATGGACTTTCCTAGTGTTGATGCTTGTAGTTATACATTTTGGGAGGAGGATGCTAGTGGGATCCCTGCGTCAGATTTGTTCCACTTCACAGTAGACATCAAGGAAAGCCAGGTTTCTATTACCCTTGATAAAGGTACACGGTATAATTTTGTTAGTCTTGAGGTTGTTGAAAAAATGCAGCTGGTTCCAAAGACACGTGATCCATTTAGATTACCTACTTATGATGATGAACTTATTATAACTCACATAGTTTCTGTTCCTTTAACTATTCATGGACATAAGGAGAGAATTTGGTGTTATATAATTCCTAGAGCATTTACTTGTTGTCATCTTTTAGTAGGACCAGATTGGTGCGATATACATGATGTTAATTTTGTTAGCCATTATCCTGATTTACAATTCTATTGGAACAAAAAGAAAAAATTGATAATACATACTCGTCTTAAAGAATTTCAAGAGGTTAGACATCAACCATTATTTTTGTCTCCTCAATTCCTTGAAAAGGAAAGACTTGCAATCCTTGCGATGCAATGTTTGACAATATAGGTGTTAAGGAGACATGTGAGGATGTTTCTACTAATGTAATCATGTCTACTCCTAGTGTTGTTTCTTCTGATGTGCAGGTTGCTTTTGAAGAAAGGGAGCCTATAGTGCAACCTGCACCACCACCACATATATTGGAGGAGCATGCCATTGTTCCTAGTGTTGTTGCTTGTGATATGCATGTTGCTTTTGAAGAAAGGGAGCCTTCTCAAGTACAACCTACATCACCACTAGAGGAAGACGAATCAATACCTACTACATCTGAGCAGAATGTCATTGATATTGGTGCTGATTTCGAGCTACAAACTACAAGTGTTATATTTTGTGAGCCTACTAATTTGCTAGTTAATTATTGTGAGTTGGCAAGCATATATAGTTCACCGCCATGTGATAATTCGATAATTTTGAATTTTGAGCACGTGGTATTGATTACACATAAAGAAGTGCTTGCTAAAATACCACCTTATTATATTGTGTATTCCATCATGTTACATGAACCAATTACTGTGCAATGTGATATGAATAATATTGCTAAAATTTCATATGTCAATTCTAGCACCGATACTACTTGTTTCACTTTTAATTTGGTTGGTGACTATAACATGAATGAAAAGTCTACTAATTTGCTAGTTAATTCTTGTGAGTTGACAAGCATATATAGTTCACCACCATGTGATAATTTGATAATTTTGAATTTTGAGCATGTGGTATTGATTACACATAAAGAAGTTCTTGCTAAAATACCACCTTATTATATTGTGTATTCCATCATGTTACATGAACCAATTACTGTGCAATGTGCTATGAATAATATTGCTGAAATTTCATATGTCAATTCTAGCACCGATACTACTTGTTTCACTTTTAATTTGGTTGGTGACTATAACATGAATGAAATTTTTATGGTGGATCAAATATGTATTACTTGTGATAAAATTGCTGAATTGAACATTGTGTTACCTTGGTTGGATTGTTTACAATTTGCTAAATCTGAGCATGATTTTACACATATGTTTGGTTTGCCACAAAACTTGATAATTACATCTGCTACTGAATTATACTTCACTTATATTTGCAAATTGAGTTGCAACTTTCATAATGAAAATAATAAACATGTTAACACACTTGAGTGTACTACTACCACCAAATTTGATCATAGATCTTCTGTGATAACACTTGATTTGATACTAAACAATAAGAATGTATACATAGATGTTTCTCCTTATGATCATGATTCTATGAGCTTCACTTATACTTGCAATTGTGATTGCTATTTGATGAGATGCTATTTGTTTTCATATGACAATTATGTGCTATTTACATGCAGAATTCGTGGTCCCGTGTCATGTGAGAATTTTTATCATGTGCACACAACTAATGCACCCCATTATAGATACATATATTGTGCATACATGTTGTTCTTTTTTGTTTCTTCCATGTTCAGTTTACCACAAGCCGCGGACGTCTTGTCTTGAAGAAAGGGAGGATGATGAGGATATAATAGGGGTCCATGGTGATTATACATGCTTAAGTTGGAAGGAAATATTGAGCCTCACTGATGTTCATTATAAGGTGAATTCTTTCCTAGTAATAAATAGTGTTTGTGTTTACAAGAATGTTATACTACCTAAGCATATGCATTATGTATTAGCAGGGTTATTGATAACACAAACATGAATGGAGGAAGACCTCAAGGCATACTGGAAAACAAGACGGAGATGCTAGAAAACAAGAGTACTAATGGTGAAAACAATTATTCAAATGATCAAAACAAATGTGCAAGTGTGGAAAACAACTTCAGGAATGTTCTTCCACACTAAGGAATGGTGAAAACTAGAGGAGGGCGCCCCATTGAAGATCAATGCGCCGTATAGAAGTCCTAATTCAATTAGGCATGGCCTTGTATGCCATAATGGCCGAACCCCCTAAAGGTGGGTCGGTTTGTATCCCTTCCTATTCCAAGTAGGAGTCCTAGTAGAGTCCTCCTAGTCCAGGTAGGAGTCCTAGTTGAGTCCTAGTCCTAGAACGAGACATGCTTGCGCAAGGAGCCCTCTACCTATATATACTCCCCACCTGCGTGTGGAAAGAGGAGAACAAGTTTAAACCAAAGAAACTCTAGCCTCTAGATTGTATTGCTGCTAAATATTCATCTTGAAGTATATCTACAAAGTTGCGTGATATCTTGTTATTCCATTGGGAATAGGGGGATACAGGACCACTCGTGATCTTTGATTACGTGTGCAAGAGTGTGTAGTTGAGAATATCAAAGGGATTGATTTGCTGTTGCATTGGCAACATGGGTTATCCAAGTGAGGGGTCTCAGTGTAGCACTAGTTATCAGAAAATCCACAAAACATCCACAAAACTAGAGAAAGCTCATTGAGAAGATCGGGCCACCCCATATCACCAACTCTTTGACATTCATCACAAGATAAAATAAATTTACGTGCATCTTTAAAGTGAGTAGGCCAATAGAAACCTGATTGTAGAACCTTCTTTGCAGGTTCTATCTCCAGCGTGATGTCCTCCATAAGCACTACCATGACACTTTTTCAATATTTCTCGTTGTTCATGATCTAGAACACATCTTCTCGTAATACCATCTACTCCTTATTTATATAAGTGTGGGTCATCCCAAACATAATTCCTCAAATCGTAGAAGAATTTTCTTCTTTGTTGAGTTGTAAATGTTGGAGGCAGATACTTTGAAACAATAAAGTTAGCATAATCAGCATAACATGGACTATCTTGGGAGTTTACCTTTATTGCAGCCAACTGTTCATTTGGAAAACTATCATTAACAGGAATAGGGTCACGAGCAATGTTTTCCAATCTAGACAAGTTATCAGCAACTGATTTTCAGCACCCTTCCTATCCATAATATGCAAATCAAACTCTTGTAACAGCAACACCCATCTAATAAGCCTAAGCTTAGCATCTTTCTTTTCCATAAGGTATCTAATAGAAGCATGATCAGTATGAATAGTAACCTCCGGATCAACAATATAAGGTCTAAACTTATCACAAGAAAAAACTACAACTAAGAACTCTTATTCGGTAGTAGCATAATTCTTTTGAGCAGCATCAAGAGTCTTACTAGCATAATGAATAACATTCAACTTCTTATCTACTCGTTGTCCAAGAACAGCACCTACAACAAAATCACTAGCATCACACATGATTTCAAAAGGTAAATTCCAATCAGGTGGTTGAACAATAGGAGTAGTAGTTAAAGCCTTCTTTAAAGTTTCAAAAGCTTCCTTACAATCATCATCAAAAACAAAAGGTACATCTTTTTGAAGAAGATTAGTAAGAGGATTTGATATTTTAGAGAAATCTTTAATAAACCTCCTATGAAACCAGCATGACCAAGAACACTACGAATACCTTTAACATCCCTCGGACAGGGCATTTTCTCTATGGCTTCCACTTTAGCTCTGTCAACTTCAATACCTCTTTTAGAAATTTTATGTCCAGGAAAAATTCCTTCATTCACCACAAAGTGGCCTTTCTCCCAATTAAGAACAAGATTAGTTTCCTCACATCTCTGTAAAACTTTATCAAGGTTATGCAAGAAATTATCAAAAGAAGTTCCATAGATGGAGAAATCGTTCATGAATACTTCCACAATTTCTTCACAGAAACCATGAAAAATAGCAGACATGCATCTTTGAAAAGTAGCAGGAGCATTACATAAACCAAAAGGCATACGTCTATAAGCATAAGTACCATAAGGACAAGTAAAGGTTGTTTTCTCCTGATCTTGCTTCCTAGCAGCAATTTGAGAAAACCCAGAATAACCATCAGGAAAGAAAAAAATGAGTTTTCTTAGACAACCTCTCTAACATTTGATCAATAAAAGGCAAAGGATAATGATCTTTCTTAGTAACCTTGTTAACTTTCCTTAAATCAATGCACATTCTATAACCAACCACTACTCTTTGAGGAATAAGCTCATTATTTTCATTAGGCACAACAGTCATTCCTCCCTTCTTAGGGACACAATGCATATGGCTCACCCATCTACTATCAGCAATAGGAAAAATAATACCAGCATCAAGGAGTTTTAATACCTCATTTCTTACCACTTTCTTCATCTTAGGAATTGAACGACGTTGATGTTCAACTACTGGCTTTGCATCAGGTTCAATACTAATAACATGTTTACATATAGAGGGAGATATCCCTTTCAAATCATCAAGAGTACATCCAATAGCTCCATAGTGTTTCCTCAATATTCCCAATAATCTTTCCTCTTCTTCACTTGAAAGTTTAGCACTAATAATAACATGATATATTTTCTTATCATCAATATAAGCATATTTTAGATCATGAGACAAAGGTTTTAAATCAAAAAAAGGATCCTCCTTGGGTGGTAATGTGGTACCCAAGTCTTCCATGGGTAAATTATGTTTCAGTATCACCGATTAACGAAGAAGAATATCGTCAATCTCATTTCTCTCGTCCATAAAGACCTCACTTTCATGGTCCTCCATATATTGCTGCAAAGCATTGTTAGGATCAAGAGCAATAGAGGCAAGTTGTTCAACTCTAAAATTTTCATTAGGAAATTCAGATTCATAAGGTGCTCTAACAAATTTGGAGAAATTATACTCATAAGATTTTCCATCAAATTTATTCAATATCTTCTCCCTCTTACAATCTATAATAGCACCACAAGTGTTCAAGAAAGGTCTACCAAAAATAATGGGACATGTATTACTAGCAGCCTTACCAAGTACTAGAAAATCAGTAGGATATTTAGTTGTACCACATAAAACTTCCACATCTCTAACAATACCAATCAGAAAGACAGTTTCTCTATTAGCAAGATGAATTACCACATCAATATCCTCAAGCTCACAAGAACCAATTCCATGCATGATTTCTTTATAACGCTCATAAGGAATAGCACTAGAACTAGCACCAATGTCAAACAAACCATAATAGCAATGATCACCAATCTTAACAGAAAGCACATGAACACTAGTTTTCTTAGGTCTATTTCGATGTGAGACAATATTAGAAGCATCCTCACAAAAGAAAATATGTTCATCCTCTACGTTTCCACAGATAAGGTCTTTCACTATTGCTACAGCAGGTTCAACATTTATTTGTTCATCATGTTCAATAGATTTCTTAATGCTCTAATTAATCACAATAGCTACAATAGATTGTTTTTTCACCTTAGCATGGAAAGGCATTTTCTCAATATAAGGCTCAGGAACAACAGGATTAACAACATGCACTTCTATATTTCTAGTAGGAACAATATCTTTATAAGGTGCATGGTACTTGTGATACTCCTTTTTAGGAATATCAAGATAGGAGGCAAAAGCTTCACGATAGTTTACAAAAATTTGAGATTCAAGACCACAAACAACACTAACATTATAGAAATCATCAGTTCCCATAAAAGATTTAATGCATTCATAATCATAATCTATACCTGACTTTCTACCTTTGTCATTCTCCCATCCTTCAGTGTTTTCTTGAATACGGCGAAGAAGATCCCATTTAGCTTATTCCTTCATACCTGTGAATGATCCAAAACAAGAAGCATCCAATAAATCCTTATTATGGAGAGATCCTTGCATAAAAATTATTGATAACAATATTACTCTGGACCTCATGAACGGGTCATTTAAGCATTGATAACTTCATTCTCCCCCATGCTTGGGAAATACTCTCTCCATCATGAGGCCATAAATTATATATTTGATTCCAGTCTTTATGAATCTCACTAGGAGGATAGAATTTAGAATAAAAGAGAGGAACAATTTCCTCCCGTCCAATAGATTCACCATTCTTCAACAATTTAAACCATTCAGCGGCTCTTCCTTTCAGCGATAAAGAGAATAATTTCCTTTTAACTTGATCCATTGTAATACCTGCACGCCTGAATAACTCGAATAATTCATGTATAAAGAACAAATGATCACCCGGGTGGACAGTTCCATCTCCATAATAGCAGTTATCCATAACACGTCCAATAATTTTCATAGGTATTTTATAAGGATCTAATTCAACAGATAACGGGTCACCTACTAAACTAGCAACAATGGTATAAGTACCCCTAAACAGAGAACCAAAAGAATTCTCCATAATGAGATAAAGCAGACAGAAATAAAAACAACACTCACAGTAAAAGTTTCTCTTGCCAATATCACTTCACTCCCGGCAACGACGCCAATAAATAGTCTTGATGAGCAACAAGTATAGGGGGTGTATCATAGTACTTTTGATAAATAAGAGTGTCGAACCCAACGAGGATCAAAGGTGTTGACAAGCAGGTTGGATAGAGGATTCACTGTAAACACTAGCAAACGAGTTTTTGGTGGTTTCTAATATAGCAGATAAATAAAGTGTGAGTAAATATAATTCCAGCGAGTGTCCCAATCCTTTTGATAGCAAAGGACAAGGCGGTTGTTTTACTTATGATTACCAAACGTTCTCGAGGACAAATGGGAATTTCGTCAAGTGATATCGCTTCACTACGGTTGATTAATATTTATTGGTTCGTTAAGTGTTGTGTGGGTGAACCTATGCTAGTGCACCGCCCAACTAGGACTAATACATACTTGTGATTATACCCCTCATAAGCATCCGCAAATACAAGAAAGTAATTAAGATAAATCTAACCACAACCTTAAAACTACGGGATCCTACACTCCCTCGTGCATTGGTTTCCTAACGGGGGTTTAGGTTTCTGTCACTCTGGCAACCGCACAATTAGGAGCCAAATACACAACGCGTAATCCTAGTCCCATAAAGGTGAATTATCATGTAGTCGACGTTCACATGACACCACTAGAAGAATAGCACCACAACTTAAATACCAAACCACTAGATATTACTTTAACATAATTCCACTACTAACATCATGACTTCTCCCATGTCCTCAAGAACTAAACGAACTACTCACAAGAAATCATATGGATCATAATCAAAGGTGATATAATGGATAATAACAATCTGGTCATAAAGTGTAAAAACCGATATATCTCACAAGCATCAACTACTAACAAGTAATCCACACCAGGAGAGAGATCTTGTGAAGAGCAACGATAAAGACCCCTAATCGTTAAAGCGGGATGAAGGTGGATGATGAGGATGATGGTACTGGTGGTGGTGATGATGATGATGATGATGATGATGATGATGATGATGATCTTGATGATGCCCGAAGTGACGAAGACGACGATGGCGATGATTACCCCTCTCTGGGGAGCAATTTCCCCGACAGATTTCTCCCTGCCGGAGAGCTTTTCTCTCTCTGTTGTTTTCCGCCCTGAGGCGATGGCGGAATATTTCTTCGATGATCTTATGGGTATTAGGGTTCCCTAGGGTCAAGTACGCGAAAGGGGGCGCCCAGAAGTGGGCCAAGGGGGCCAGACCACCCCCAGGCGCGGCCATGGGTGGGGGCGCCGCCTGGTGGTGTGGGCCCCAAGTGCCCCCCTCCGAGTGCCATTCTGGCTGACTTCCTCCTCGGTACTTCTAAGACTTCTCGTATGCCCCCCTTCTTCTTCTTATCTTCTAAAATAGGGTATCTCGACGGTGCTTTTTCCATCAGATTTGTGGTCCTGGTGTTTCTTCTCCAAAAATTATGAAACATGCAAAATAAGATGAAATAACATAAGTAATGCATCATAACATGAAATATATAGATGAATAACATAAAATAACAATATAAAATAGTGATGCAAAATGGACGTATGAGTGGTCTAAGAACTCTTTGAGCACGAATGCATATAATTCCAAGTAATCAAACTTGTAACACCTGGGGTGTTACCTGTTTGTTTGCTTGCATCATATGCATCACATTGCATTGCACCATGTTTGCATCACCACTGAAAATTTCAAAACAATTTAAACTTGCACCCCTTGCTCAAAAATTTCCAATTTCCAACTTGCAACCAAAACCCCTCCATTGTTTTTCAATGATTGAATTTGTTTTAATCAACTTGTCTGATACAATCTTTCAAATAAAGAATTGCAAAGCAAAACATCAATTGCTTCCAATTATTTTTCATATTGGATCAACTATTGTTGTTTAAATCAAATTAACCAAATTAAACAATTAATTCCAAATCAGTTCCAAAGTCAAACAAACTCTCAACTCAATACACTTTTGAATCCATGAAGTCACCACTAATTTGAATTCCTTAACTCACTTTTAAACCCTAAAGAAAACCCTATTGAAAAAATACTTCGTTTTCCATTATTAATTAATATTTGGAATTTCAATCAAATTGGTTTGATTTTTTTTTAAACAGCAAGCAAACAATTAAGTTTTTGAAAAGAAAAGCTACCAAGTGGTTGCATTTCAACTAAAGAATTTACCCTAATTTTCTCAAATTTGTCTATAACCAAAAAGCCATGTTTTTATTCCATTTACTTATGCTACAAAAAAAAGGGGTATAAAACAAAAGGAAAAATAACAAAGGAGAAGAACCAAGCCCACTCCATCTTTTTCTTTCTCCCCCAGCCCAATTACCTTTCTGGCCCATACCCCTCTCTTTTCTGTCTTCTTCCTTCCTGTCGCTGTCACCTGTACGAACAGGTTCAGAGCCGTGGATGATCTCCTCCCCCTCCTGGATGTGCGCCGTACAACCTCACCCACCACGATAAAACAGCCACCCTCCCCGAGCCCTAACTAACCCTAGCTAGCTCCTAACCCTAGCGCCGCGGCGCCCTCCTCTTCCACACCCCGATCTCCCTCTGCTCTGAATAACTCTCTGAATAACTCGACACCGGAAAAAACCCACCGTGAGCTCACACCTCCTCCCCTCATCGCCGGTTACCCCATCCACCTCGAAGAGCACCGAGGGCGGGAATGGAACCGCGTCGCCCTCCTGGTTCTCCCCGTGTCCTCGCCTGTTGCTGGGATCCACCGTGGACGACGCGCCGTCGCCGGAGACCTCCCTCCGTTTCTTCCTCGACAACTGAACGACTTCGAGCACCGAGGTGATCGCTCCATCCTCTTCCCCTCCCTCGCCTTCCTCTGAATCGGCCGCCTCCACGCAGCACACGCACCGCACCACGACCTCCTCCAAGCCCCGCGTCGCCGCGATCCAGCCTCCGGCCGGCGAGCCGCTGTGCTTTCCTGTCCGCCTCGCGAGTTTCAGACACGCTCGATTGCAGTTTCTGAAAAACTGTTCGCGAGAGGAGCCTCAAAACCACACCCTGTCCCTGTACTGTCAACAACAGCGACCAGCCGCACTGGTTGCGCTTCCGCGCGCGCCGCGAGACGGTCACGGGTTCGAACCCCTCGTGGAGCACTTTGCTCCACCTTTTTTCGTGAGCTACCGCGCGGTGGCGGGTCCACCCGTCGGTGACCCATCACGCCTTGTCAGCAGCCGCGTGGCGCAGGCCCCGCTCGTCATCCGCTTGGGCTAGGACGAGCATCGGTGAACAACCTTCCCAGATCCAAATCTGGATCTGAGGTTTGCACCGAGGCCCCTGTCTCTCTTCAGTTTTGCATCCGAGCCCCTCCAACTCCTTTTTCCATCATAAACAAGTCCCTATCTTTTGCAAATAAAACCTAGAATTTCAAATGATCACAACTTTCAAACCCCAAATCCAACTAATACAAATTTTATATGTTTTCCAATCCAAATTTACTAAACTTTCCAAATATCCAATTTGTGTACTGTTTTGGAATTCCCAAATGCATTTAAAATTCAAATTTGAATAATTCAAATGCAATTTCTTAAATTCCATAACTAATTCATTCTTAATCCAATAAATGCAAATAAAATATGTTTTCCATGCCAATTTGAATAACCTTTTCAAATATAAATTTTGTTTCATGGTTTAAATAATTTAAATTGCCTAAACAATTTAAATCTTGTTTAATTCAATTAAAAATTGTTTAATATTATTTAATTCATAATTAAATAATCCTAAGTCCAATTTCAAAATGTGAAACATGTGATCCAACTAAAATTTGATAACCTTTTCAAATATCAACTTTGTTATTTGTTTTGACCACTTTAACTTGATGAAAACAACAATTGTTTGTGTGACATGTTTAAGTAACCAAATTTTCCAAACTTGATAAATAATTTCCAAACTTGTTTTCTTCCTTTTCCTTTGCATCTATTATTGTTATTTGTTGTTATCTTGTTATCATCAGCATCCATGCATCATGCTAATCCACTTTCACCTTTTGGTTAGTAGGAAAACAATTGTTTCAACCATAATTCATGGGCTATTCATATGCAACTCAAATTGTATATGGGTCCATTTAAAGCTGTTTATCTTGTCAACTAGTTTACCTTGATGCACCTTTAAACTTGTCATGCATCCATACCTTGTTCATGCTGGATCTTTTGCCGTAGTAGTAATTGTTGCAATCCGGTGTTTGTTCGAGGTTCATTGCTTCTTCCCGGATAGGACGTTGAGATGATGTGAGCAACGACAAGTTCTGCTACCTTGCGGGATCTCAGGCAAGTATACTCACTTGCATGCCATATGGCTGCCTTTCATCACTTGTTACCGATTCTTTCCGTTGATTCTTTTCTGCTAGCCTTAGTAGTAGTTGTTTCTGTTGCGAACCTATCACATGAATCCTTTAACCTCGATATTGCCTCACCTCCACTCCTATAACCTTTGCTTGAGCCTGTGTCTTACTATCTTGCTTAGGGTTGCTTTTGCTCGAGCCTGTTGTCGGTTACTTCTTTTACTATCGTACTATTATTGTTGTTACCGTTCCGGGGGCTCGAAATATTAATCAATCAATCCTGTTAATGCTACTGTTAATAATAAATTTGATGATAAGGCACCGGCGGGAGGCCCAGGGTGGTTTTGAGGCCCGCTAGTGTCGACCCCCTAATTAGGAAAAGGGTCTTGTCTACTGATCCATGATGAGCGCACTACCCGCATTTGGGGAGTATGGGCTCCCCCTCAGTTTGACTCGATTCGCATCTCGTCCAAATCGCCGTACTAGTTCGGGCTTTCCATTTGCTGCATGCATGATCTTGCGAGCCCTTGGCGCCCGGGTGGAACTTTCGTAGTCGGCATTTAGGGCGGCGTGGTCTTCCAGTGCTATGAGGGTCCCCTTTTCTTCGTGGGGCTCGATTAGCCGCGCACGCACAGCACGCGGTGCTTTGGGCTTGATGCGAAGAAGGGTTGGATTGTGTTGAGTGCCCCGCTTGGTGGGAGGCATCCCATCTGGCGGGATATTCATGAGTGCGGTTGCTATGGTGCACCCCTGCAGGGTAAATCTTCTCGAGAAGCCGTTTTTTCCGCGGTTATGGATTACTTGGTGAAAGTACTGGCTAACAAGTACTCAGGACAACTTCAACATAATGATCAATCATGTTTCACCCAATGATTAATAACTTGACTAGTAATAGGTTATTCACACAATAACTTGACTCATCTTTAATACCACGGTGTGAGTTATCCTCGGATTGCTTCTTCGGATAAGGGGCGAGATCCAGGATGGGTTTGTTTGAAGTTATCTTTCAGTTGGTTACTATCCCTCGATCTTATCTCCTTTTCTGTTAGTCAGAAGTAGTAGAAACTCTGTAGTTGGTTAGTGCAGCCTCTTGTCGCTTATTTGCAATAACCCCTTCCTTTCCGTTGATCCTAAAGTATTTGTATCTTGTGATGACTGGCTACGCCGGTAACTTGTGAGTATGGGTTTTATCCCCCTTGCCAGTACTTAACCGTACTGACCCACGAATCTCTTTCGTGGCTGCAAATTCCAAATTGCAGTCAACAGGTTTGAAGTCTGACGATGTTAGCTTGGGAATCCCTCCGGCTTGGCCTGGGCAGGGATTGGACGCCTTCGGTTATCTTCAGGACTCTTAGTCCAATTTGGATCTTGTCCGTAGACGGACGTTTGTTTCTTCCGCTGTTATTTGGATCTTTGTATTGTATCAGTTGTAAACCCTGGCTCGTTTGAGTCATCTTGTATCTATCTGTTTCTGTTGTAATTGTGGATTATTCGTGAACTATTGTAATATTATCATAAATGGCAACCTGGAATCGGTTGTTATGCGGATTTGGCGGGAATGCTGAAATCTGCATAGTGCCCGATCTCGGGGCGTCACAAAATGGTATCAGAGCCTTGGTTCCGATTCCCGATATTGTTTCGATACGAATGGTTATCGAAGCAACGGGTCCGCAAAGCCTGTAGGTTAACCTCGCTAACGGTCGTTGTTTCTATAGTGTCAAAAACTAGTTCTGCTAAACTATTTTGGAAAACATCTCAATAGGATTCTTATTTTTCTCCTTACCCCTATTCTATTTCCCCTCCCATCTTATTTGTTTTGGAGTCTCCCCCTTGTCTATCTTTCAAAGTGTTAGGATCCTACGTGGGTGGACGTTTTCTGAGCCTTTAACCTAATAGGTACGATCATCGGAAGATTCCTGGTGGAAGAATGTCGTCATCACTCCCAGCAAGAATCCCTTGTTAGTGGTGTCGAGAAGCCCTTGTTAGTGGTGTCGAGGAGATCAACTGGAAGCGCGAAGAATCGATAGTCGAACTTCTTTCCCCTCCCGGGTTAGCAGGTGGATTGCGAGGGCGCAATCCCTTGTTAGTGGTGTCGTCTGTAACACCTGGGGTGTTACCTGTTTGTTTGCTTGCATCATATGCATCACATTGCATTGCACCATGTTTGCATCACCACTGAAAATTTCAAAACAATTTAAACTTGCACCCCTTGCTCAAAAATTTCCAATTTCCAACTTGCAACCAAAACCCCTCCATTGTTTTTCAATGATTGAATTTGTTTTAATCAACTTGTCTGATACAATCTTTCAAATAAAGAATTGCAAAGCAAAAAGTCAATTGCTTCCAATTATTTTTCATATTGGATCAACTATTGTTGTTTAAATCAAATTAACCAAATTAAACAATTAATTCCAAATCAGTTCCAAAGTCAAACAAACTCTCAACTCAATACACTTTTGAATCCATGAAGTCACCACTAATTTGAATTCCTTAACTCACTTTTAAACCCTAAAGAAAACCCTATTGAAAAAATACTTCGTTTTCCATTATTAATTAATATTTGGAATTTCAATCAAATTGGTTTGACTTTTTTTTAAACAGCAAGCAAACAATTAAGTTTTTGAAAAGAAAAGCTACCAAGTGGTTGCATTTCAACTAAAGAATTTACCCTAATTTTCTCAAATTTGTCTATAACCAAAAAGCCATGTTTTTATTCCATTTACTTTTGCTACAAAAAAAGGGGTATAAAACAAAAGGAAAAATAACAAAGGAGAAGAACCAAGCCCACTCCATCTTTTTCTTTCTCCCCCAGCCCAATTACCTTTCTGGCCCATACCCCTCTCTTTTCTGTCTTCTTCCTTCCTGTCGCTGTCACCTGTACGAACAGGTTCAGAGCCGTGGATGATCTCCTCCCCCTCCTGGATGTGCGCCGTACAACCTCACCCACCACGATAAAACAGCCACCCTCCCCGAGCCCTAACTAACCCTAGCTAGCTCCTAACCCTAGCGCCGCGGCGCCCTCCTCTTCCACACCCCGATCTCCCTCTGCTCTGAATAACTCTCTGAATAACTCGACACCGGAAAAAACCCACCGTGAGCTCACACCTCCTCCCCTCATCGCCGGTTACCCCATCCACCTCGAAGAGCACCGAGGGCGGGAATGGAACCGCGTCGCCCTCCTGGTTCTCCCCGTGTCCTCGCCTGTTGCTGGGATCCACCGTGGACGACGCGCCGTCGCCGGAGACCTCCCTCCGTTTCTTCCTCGACAACTGAACGACTTCGAGCACCGAGGTGATCGCTCCATCCTCTTCCCCTCCCTCGCCTTCCTCTGAATCGGCCGCCTCCACGCAGCACACGCACCGCACCACGACCTCCTCCAAGCCCCGCGTCGCCGCGATCCAGCCTCCGGCCGGCGAGCCGCTGTGCTTTCCTGTCCGCCTCGCGAGTTTCAGAAACGCTCTATTGCAGTTTCTGAAAAACTGTTCGCGAGAGGAGCCTCAAAACCACACCCTGTCCCTGTACTGTCAACAACAGCGACCAGCCGCACTGGTTGCGCTTCCGCGCGCGCCGCGAGACGGTCACGGGTTCGAACCCCTCGTGGAGCACTTTGCTCCACCTTTTTTCGTGAGCTACCGCGCGGTGGCGGGTCCACCCGTCGGTGACCCATCACGCCTTGTCAGCAGCCGCGTGGCGCAGGCCCCGCTCGTCATCCGCTTGGGCTAGGACGAGCATCGGTGAACAACCTTCCCAGATCCAAATCTGGATCTGAGGTTTGCACCGAGGCCCCTGCCTCTCTTCAGTTTTGCATCCGAGCCCCTCCAACTCCTTTTTCCATCATAAACAAGTCCCTATCTTTTGCAAATAAAACCTAGAATTTCAAATGATCACAACTTTCAAACCCCAAATCCAACTAATACAAATTTTATATGTTTTCCAATCCAAATTTCCTAAACTTTCCAAATATCCAATTTGTGTACTGTTTTGGAATTCCCAAATGCATTTAAAATTCAAATTTGAATAATTCAAATGCAATTTCTTAAATTCCATAACTAATTCATTCTTAATCCAATAAATGCAAATAAAATATGTTTTCCATGCCAATTTGAATAACCTTTTCAAATATAAATTTTGTTTCATGGTTTGAATAATTTAAATTGCCTAAACAATTTAAATCTTGTTTAATTCAATTAAAAATTGTTTAATATTGTTTAATTCATAATTAAATAATCCTAAGTCCAATTTCAAAATGTGAAACATGTGATCCAACTAAAATTTGATAACCTTTTCAAATATCAACTTTGTTATTTGTTTTGACCACTTTAACTTGATGAAAACAAC